>CM060425.1:51333001-51962715 GCA_030545235.1 Helianthus tuberosus
ATCTCGTGCGTACACTTGTTGAAATGTTGTGGTGACTAAAAATGGCCCCTAATGAGCTGAAAGGGCAAGTGTGAGTGTGTGGATGAGGTTTAATCAGCTGAAATCTGCTGACTATTCAGTCTTATCTGTTATGGGAGCCTGATGCGGGCCACGTGAAGATGCACACCAAACTGACGCGGGCCGCATGGCCATGTCTGATCAGAACTAACTTTCAGAAATGACAGTTTTGGTCCCTGCACGTGTTTAAGGTCATTTCCGACACTTCTAAGGCCCGTAAAGCCAACTTTAAGGCCCTAAAATGATGCCTAAACATTGTGGACATGAAACATGCTCAAAAATATGTCGGATGTTGGTTCGTTTGGTCGTACGAACGCGATGTTCGCTTAATTACGACGGAATGCGCACAAGCGCGAAAAACGATCCAAATGATGCGACGAATGGATTTTTCTTATGCCAAACACTAAAATGAAATATTTTAGTGCTTACATAAATTTTTGGATGTCCGGATGTATTCAGAACGTGAGTTATGCGCAAAAGTGCAAACTTGTGCACTTTTTGACGCTTTTAGTCCCTGAATGACCCAAAAGTTTATTTTAGCACACCGAACCACTCAAAGCCTATTTCTAAGCTACATAAAGGATATTTAAGGTGTGTTTAACTTATGGTCATATTTCGGAATGTTCGTTACTGTTCAAATTGGCATACTTTCGCAGTTTGTCAAGTTTAGTCCCTGTAAGCGAATTAACTTGTTTTTGACATACCAAAGCCTTCAAAACTTATTTCTAAGTTATGTAAGGGTTATTTAAGGTATGTTAAGTATATGTTGATGTTCCGGAGTATTTGTCGCATTAAACTGAGTACGTTTACGCACCATTTTGCGTATAACTCTCCAGAAAGTGATGTAGAGTTTGAAATTGGATAAAAGTCAAAACATGAAAAATGTAAAACACAACCAAATAAACATTGGGATCAAATAACATTGTTTTATTGATAATTGAACTGTTCACAATGATAACAAGCACAGATGTTACATGGCATAATTCTCCTCGTGTATAGATAAAATGCAAGTCGATTAAGCAACTTTAGTCGAGAGTTTGCGGTTTTCACACCTAATCTTGACTTAATTGCTTATTTATGGTTGAAAATTTCGAGTGCAGTGATAGTAGTAAAGTTATGCAAAATCCCTAACGAACATGCATAAGTCGGTCTGTTGGTCCCTAACTATAGACTAGGTATCTAAGACATCGACCCGGACTAGGTCGACTCTTGCCTAATTCCCTATAGTTATGGCTCTGATACCAATCTGTCACACCCCAACCGATGGCGGAATCATCGGGGCATGGCACTGAGCGAAACAGATTGTCCAGAAGTTTCCATAACAATTATCCTTACTATTTAATTTAAAATAACATGTCCCATACCATGTCTCAAACAGTAAACAAATTATTACAGATAAAATCTAGGCAAATAATTCTGTTCCAACAACTCAGATTCAAATAGAGCAATTGTTTATCTGCTTCTAGAGACCCTTGATTCATTTACTACAGACAACTATTTGTTGGACTCTAGAGCGTTATTCTAGCTTCGATCTCCTACCAGGTGTGCATCCTAAGAACCTGTCACATACGTTAAAATAAAGTCAATACATATAATGTAAAGGTGAGCATACAAGTTTGATAATAGCATATAGAGTTCGAATTCGTTTACGCATAACCAGCACGTACACATAGTGAAATGAAGCACGTTAGTTATCGACATAGATCCATCGATACCAATGATTTCGGGTTGACTGCCTGAGGCAGTTCACAATACATGATTACCACCGTAATCCATGTAAGTAATTGTCCTTAACAACCCACGTGTGAACGGGTGCTGAGTCCAAACTATAGTACTATCGTCGCTAAGGCAGGTAGACAGCATTCCATGTGTAAACATAACAAACAAGCATTCATAAGCCACGTATAACATGCATTAACGGTTAGCGTTCAAATAGTTTGAGTAGTGTGTTTGATGTGATTTGAATAGTTGTAACGTATGTAACACCCAAAAGTGCATAAAGCAAAAAGGGATCGAGTATACTCACAGCGGTTGTTGGATTGAAGGGATGGCTTAGCGAGTATAGTTAGCCTGGGTGGATTGATAGCATAACGATAAGTGACGCATAAAATGATACAAAGTGTGAATGGGTCGGATAGCAGTTCGATCGGATGGTAATCCGATCGGACGGCTTGTTTGTGCGGGTGGCAATCCGTTCGGATGGTCATCCGGTCGGATGACTATTCGAGTGGATTGTTTCTTCCTATGAGATGAATGTGTTTGTGTATGATGGCTTGTCTTTTGAAGTTTTCGTTGTAGCATTTTGAAAACATTGAAGTATCTCTATCCTTCAAGTCGGTCGATCGGACGGTCAATCGTGCGGACAACAATCCGTTCGGATTGTCATCCGGTCGCACGGTAGTCCGGTTGGACGGCGACCTTAGTGATGAGATTACTTAGTGGAAACAATTCCTAGCAGAAGAGTCACTCGGTCGGATGTCCATCCGACCGGGTGGCAACCCTGTTAATGAACATGTTGAAAATTGTTTAAGTCATTAAAGTCCTAGTATCTCAGGATCTGAAGAGTAATCAGGTCGGATGGTAGTCCGATCGGATGGCAATTCGTTCGATACTAAAACTTCAGTGAGAGTTGATGAGGTGTGGGTCCCAAGGTGTGATCCGGTCGGATAGCAATCCGTTCGGGTAGTCTATCCATTCGAACAGTAGTCCGGTCGGACAGCTCTTCGTCCTGGTTGCTCCGGCCGTCTTGCACTTGGTCGTTTTGTTTGTTTGTAGTTTTATCGAGACGTTTTGACAACGTGTTAACCAATAGAACCCCATCTTGACCCAAGTGGCCTGATCGGCTGGAATCACCCTAGTTCGGCCAGTTAACCGATTCAAGACGGTTGTTCTTGTTTAACCCGAAATCGGTGGTCTCGTGAGTAGAATCCAGATCTCGTGCTAGCACAACTCTAAGAATGAGCGGAGGACTAGATCTAGATTCGTTTCTATCGGTTTCAAGTGTATTGAGTGCAAAAGAGTTGAAAGAAAATTAGAAACCATCTTTCAATCCTTTTTCACTGTGTTTATGTTTAGATCTAGTATAGATCTTTGTTCATTTGTGTGGAAATCGGTTAGATCCGAGTTGTTCTTGGTGGATTGAAGCCAAAACATGAAGTTCTTCAAGAACTCATGATGACATCATCCTAGAACACCTCAAATCTAGCGGTTTTACGGTTAAAAGTTAAGATTCAAAAGATAGAAAGGTGTAGGAGTGCGTGTAGGTCAAGAAAGTACAAGATTTAGGACGAGATCTTACCTGGATTGCGAGAAATCGAAGAAAAGGTGGGGAGCACGAACTGTTCGGACAGAGGATTTCCAAAAGTGGAAATGATGACAATGACAGGGGTATTTATAGGATTCCAAAAGGGGAAAGTGTGGGTCGATCGAATGGCATCCCGCCCGGATGACTGTCCGGTCGGATGTCATCTCGATTGGATGACGACCTGACACCACAATCAAGTGGCCGCCCGGTCGGATGGCACTTGGTTCGAGTGTTTGGCGCGACGATTTTTGTTGTTTCAATTTCGATTGCGAGCGATTCGATGCGATAGATTTTCCTAGTCAAATTACTTTTAATCCCAACTACTATATCTATCATAGTCCGATTTCGATTGGGTTCGATTGCGTTTCGAGTTCGATTGCGATCCACATATAACATAAATGAACATGCACAAGTAACACATAAGGCACACACACGTATAACAATAATTAAAATACGTAGTTCGAGTTGCGATTTGAAGTCGATTTCGATTAGCATAGTTTGATTATCGTTTAGCTTTATCGCATTGTTACTTCCTGTAGTTCACAGTTGTAAGTCGAATAGTTTACGAGTAACATACGTCGATTATTGTAATTATTGACACTTACTCCACATAATACAACTAAAATAAACATCCAAAAGAAATCTACTACAAGTCAAGTTGCGCGAAATCGGTCGTTGACTTTGACCTTGGCTTTGACTTTGACTTTCGAAAACACAGGGTGTTACAATTACAAATCTAATGTCGATCAAACTTGAGGACACGAACTTCTTGAATTGGCAACATCAGACACTTACAATTTTAAAAACCCTTGGATTCCTTCAGTTTTTGAACCAGAATCATACGCCACCAGTTGATCTTGATGCGAGAGTTGCTTGGGAAAGAGCTGATGCATATGTGAGTGCTTTCATCACATAAAACCTATCACCATCACTCATACACATTGCAAGAGGTACTATTTATTCTTCAGATCTGTGGCAGAGAATTAAAGATCTGTTTCATCAACAAGTATTTTCAAATCAACATGGTGGTCGTTCAGGTTCGCGTGCTGGTTACAAAACGTGGTGGTTTTCAAGGTCAATGAGGTAACCATTCAGGGATTATTGCTGAGTATTGTGGTGATGGAAATAGGGTTTCACAGTTTGGGGGAAATCCTATTGAAGCTCCTGATCGGAGAATTTTGGTGAAAAAGGTTCCAGCAGTCAACAAGAGCTTTTAGGGCATGACCCAACTTCTGTGTTTAATCAACCATATTCACCTGGGCTTCAATCTTCATCACATAACTCAAGTGGGCCTGTTTTCTTTGATAATCAATTTGAACCGTCGAATTTTGCTCAGTGGGCTGGTTATTCGAGTGGGCCACATTTTGAGTCATATGGGCCAAGTCAACAGAATATTGGGTCTAGTACCTCCTTTGGGCCTAACGGGCCACAGTTCGGGCTTATGGCGGATTTGTCTAGCATTTACGAGCGCGTAGATTCTTGGATACCCGATTCTGGTGCCACTGAGCATATGAATGCTGATTCTTCTCTTGTATTTGATGTTGTTCCCTACACTGGTTCTGAGCGAGTTGTTGTAGGCAATGGTATGGCTCTTACAATTTCTCATATTGGTATTGCTTTGCTTCATTTATCCGACCGTACTCTTACTCTTAGACATGTGCTTGTGGTTCCTTTCTTAGCCAAGAACCTCTTATCGATCACACAGTTAGTGATTGATCATCCTATAGCTGTTATTTTCTCATACCTTGGACTGTCTATTCAGACTCTTGATGGACAGCTCCTTCATCACACGCGTGGCAGTCCGCATCAGTTATATTCACTTGCTGCTTTCACTTCTGTTTCTAGTGAGACTTGGCATTCTCGATTGGGTCATCCGTCTGATGATGTTTTGTCTAGATGTTCGTTTTTACATCTGACAAACAAAACCACACACACGCATTGTACTGCTTGTAGTGTTGCAAAATCGACTAGATTGCCTTTTACATCAGTTGTATCCCATTCTACTTTCCCTTTACATATTGTACATTGTGATATTTGGGGTGCCTCGCCAGTGATGTCTAGAGATGGATACTGATATTTTATTACCTTCATTGATGATTTTAGTCGATTTACATGGATGTATCCTTTGACTTGTCGTTCTCAAGCGGTTGATTGCTTTCGGCATTTCAAACCGCTTGTTGAGAACCTCTTCTCCTGTACCATCAAACACCTTCAGTGTGATGGTGCTCCTGAGCATTCGTGGATCTATAGCTCGTTTTCTTTCAGATTCTGGCATCGCTTATCGCATTTCATGTCCCTATACTCCCCAACAAAATGGGGTTGCTGAGCGGAAAAGCCGCCATCTTTCTGAGGTAGCTCGAGCTTTATTGTTTCATGCTCGGTTACCAAAGAATTCTGGTATGATGCATATGCCACTTCTGCCTTCCTTATTAACCGTTTACCATCACCGGTTCTTCATCACTCATCTCCTTATGAGGTTCTTTTTGGATCTCGTCCCGATTACTCTCTTCTTCGTACTTTTAGGTGTTTGTGTTATCCGTTTCTAGGTGATACTCGAGCGGATAAACTTTCACCCAAGTCTACTCCTTGTATCTTTGTTGGCTATGCTCCATCTCATCTTGGTTATCTTTGTTATGATCATCATACGTCTCGTACGTATACTTCTCGACATGTTCGATTCCATGAGTTGGTTTTTGACATTCTGGGGAGTTCTACTACTCTCACAGCTTCTTCAGATTCTATTCCCTTCTCCATTCCTCCTCCTTCGCTTTCTACTTCTGTTTCTTCTGTTTCTTCTTCATCTTCTCCTATTATTCCTTCCTCATCTTCTCATGATATTCCCTCTCCTGATATTACTTCACCTTCTTTTCCTCCTTGTCCTCCTCCTCCTCCTCCTCCTCCTCCTCCTCCTCCTCCTACTACTACTACTACTACTACTACTACTACTACTACTACTACTACTACTACTACTACTACTACTACTACTACTACTACTACTACTACTACTACTACTACTACTACTACTACTACTACTACTACTACTACTACTCTTGTTCCGACTCACCCTATAGTTACACGATCTCGTGATCATACACGGCAGCCGCGTCAGTTTCTTGATCATGTTCTTTTTCATGTCACTACTACTCCCACCACTGAGCCTTCTACATTTCGACAGGCTCAGTAGTATTCTGTTTGGTGGGATGCGATGCGTGCTAAGATTGATGCTCTTCATGCCAACCAGACTTGGCGTCTGGTTCAGGCTCCCACTGACGCCAACATTGTTGGTTGTAAGTGGGTTTACAGGATTAAACATAATCCTGATGGAGTAGTGAGTCGTTATAAAGCCCGATTTGTTGCCAAGGGCTTTCATCAGACTGAGGGTATTGACTACACTGAGACTTTTAGTCCTGTGGTCAAACCTACTACTATTCGTCTAGTTCTTTCAGTCGCTTTCTCTCGAGGGTGGTCTATTCGTCAGGTTGATCTCAACAATGCGTTCTTACATAAGGATCTTTCAGAGACTGTGTATATGACCCAGTGTCACACCCCAACCGATGGCGGAAACATCGGGATGAGACGAACAAATTGCTCAAAACATCATAACACTATGTGACAATATAAATTAAATTGGATTTCATAAATTGCTAAAGTATAATACAAGAGATCAACATAAACAACATTGTTTCGAATGTACAACAACAAAATAGTTTAATCTAAGTGTGTTTCTAAGTCCACCTAAATCTTGTTTCTCCACTTAGCATCATCTTGTCTATCAAACCTGCAACATGTATTAAAATAGAGTTCAATGCAAAAGCAAAGGCGAGTATACAAGTTTGATACATAGCATAACATAGAATAAAATTGTTTAACGCGCTCGTATCCAACATGAACAACAATATGCAAGTTACTAGTATGCTGAGATTGTGTAACAATATGTTCAAACCCAAGAATCCAATGCGTTAAAATAGCCTATCCCCGGTTAGAATAAAGGGAGGTTAACATGTTTGACTTAACAATACCCCAAGAATCATGGGCGGTGCATTACTCCTATAGCGCTATAATTGTTAAGGTGGGCTAGCAAAGTTAATGAGCATATATCAACACAAATAGTTTACGTAGCATACGAGATTAACAAACATCAAATTGTTCAAGTTTCACTCCCAATAGTCTAGCGGGAGATTAACATGTTTCAATATGGATAGAGTGTGATTCAAATAGTTTCAAGTGTTTTCGTGTTTTTACATAGAATACATGTTGCACCCAAAAGTGTTTAAAAGTAAAATGGGTTCGAGTATACTCACAAAATTGCCTATGCTTTTCGATTATCCAAAGTGACGAAGTTGTTGAGACTAGAAAGTTAAATGTGTTCGATTTGGAGTTTAAGAGGTGTTTACATATGGTTCTAGGGATTTGGAGTTTAAATAACATGAAAATAAACATATGAAAATAATCATCTAACACCTATGACACTTGTTCTTGACACTATGAAACTCTAAAAGAGTTTAAATATTTTCATGGAACAAGGTTCCATTAGAATCGTGACAAGTTGTCAAGGCCTAAGATGATACAATCTACTAGCTTGACGAATGTCCATTAGTTCATCACCAAGAGTTCGATTTGTTCGAATGTTACATAAGTATTATATAGAGTATAGTATATCATATAAGTCATGCATGAGGTAGAAGATCAAAGTCTTCATTTAGGCACCTCTAAGTATCATAGAATTAATACAAGAGGTAGGAAGAACAAAGCTTCCATTTAGGCACCTCTATTGTTCACCACTACACTTATTGTTATAAACAACAAGGAGGGTCATGAACTTACAAGAATAAGGAAATACAACAACTAATCTATGAGAAAACATCAAGAAGTGTGTGGATTTTTATAAAAGATAGCCCAAGCTAGTCTAACAATCACACCTTCATCAAGTTTCAAGCTTGAACACTTCTTGTGGGTAAACCCTAACTAAAACAGAAAGTTTGTGAGGTTTTAACCTCTGATTTAACATTTCTCAGCCTTGTTTTTAAGCCCAACTAACCATTCGATTGATTATGAGCATTATGACATAGGTTTGAGATGAGATTAACTCAAGTTTACTAAGTTTAACAAAGTTTTAGATGAAAACAGAAAATCAGTCAACTTTAGAGCATTTTTGGTGACGTTCCAGGGTCTGGTTTTCCATGGAAAACCAATGGAAACGTAGCTAAGGTCAATCCAAAGAAGTAGGAAAAAGAATCGAGTGAATCGGATAAGAAATGAAGAAGTTATGCTCTCTTGAAGAACTTGCTACACTTCTGTCCGAATTTTGATTTTCAGCAGCTTTTGAGATGGATTTGGGTGTGATTTTGTGGGTTTGTAAAGTGTATGAAGCTTGGAAGAGGTGTGGTATTTATAGGGAAATGTTAGGTTAGTTTGTAGTTGGATAATTAATGTTAAAACTAAGTTTAAACTTAAGAAAAACACAAAAACCCGCCTAAAATCGCGCTGAAAGGGAGCTGGTTGGCGGCTGCCAGGTTGGTTCGGGCGAGTGTTTAAGAATTAAATGGTCTGGGTTTAACTCGAAGTCAAGGCTAGCCCAACTGGTTAGTGCGCGTGTGTAGTGAACCTGCCGACCCGGGTTCGATCCCTGGGGTCTGCAGTTTTGTTTTATTAATTTTTCTTTTTGTTTTAAAAGCCTAATACTTTCAACAATGTACGCAATTAGTCCCTGGACTTTAAATCAACTAACTTATGTTACCATTTAAAAGAAACTAACTTATAATTTAATCTAACTCAGTTAGTTTGTATTTACTAACTTTAAAATTTAACGAGACTAGCTAGTTTATTAAAAAAATAAACTTTTAAACAGTAAAATGAATTAATTTAATTAAATAAAATAGGATAGGTAAATAACAAATTTAAATTAGGATAAAAATCTTTAAACGATTTTTCATTTCACAAAGCTTTCGAGTCTCATTATTTTAAGAGTTTTAATCAGTTTAACGAGTATCAAGTGTCGATAAGTGAAGAATCAAGAATCCTTGAATAATATTTCGCTCAAACGAGAATTTCGTTGTGATTTAAGTCTCAGATTCTACAAAGATTACATCGAAACGACGATTACAAGAACACAAAAATTTCCAAAGATAGAATTTCAAGCAAAGGTTTCCAAATATAGAAAGTATGAAAACGCAGGGCGTTACAGTCTCCCCTCCTTTAGAAAATTTCGTCCCCGAAATTTATTCCAGAGGAAGACTTGAAAGCGTTTTTGGTAAAAGGCGAAAAATGAGACTTGGAAATTTTGAAATGTTTGAAAAGTGAGGAATTTTGGAGAACAGCGAAATAGGTTTGTGGGAGAATTTGTTTGGCTAAAATGGTTTTGAGGCAAAAGCATGAGTGAAATGTGTATAGGTAAAACGAGTTAAACAAGTTTTTGAATAACTAAATTTGGAGTTGATTAAAAAGCGTATTGTATTCCCGAAGGAGATCTTTGTATCAAAACGGTTTGTATTTGATGAAAGTGTGGTAGTTTGCGTAGAAAGTTTTAAGGATTATATAAAATCACTCATTTGTAAAAATTGTTCATTAAGAGGAACGGGACTTTAAATAGAGTGATATCGGTCCACTAAGTATGTTTACACAAGAGTAAAGAATAGGAAGATGGTTTTAAAGGCAAGGAGATAAGTTAGGATTCAAACGTTTAAACAGGCTTGATTGGGAACGGGGTTCGTAATAACAAAAAGGATAATGGAGAATAATATGAGTATAGAAGTGAACAATTGACTCTTAAAGAATGTAAGTATAAGAATGGCATAAGTATTGGATAGATAAAAGTAGCGTGTTAAGAATGAACTCTCGTCGTGGATAATCAGATGTAATGCGTTTGTGAGTTGTTTAAAGTTGAATTAGGTCCAAAGGTTTGCAAAGCACTGAATTTCTCATGGCACGTTCTACGAAAGTTCAGTAATATGGTGGAAACACTTATATATAGGACGTACCAGCGGCGTATCCACCATGTTTCGACCATGTTACGTTCGTTTCGTTATTCGGTGCAATGTTACGTTCCGTGTCTTACCATACGCAGTAGTACACTCTATGGTTCTCATACGCCTATCATTATAATCCCGTGTGCACCCGTGATTATACACATCGTCGTATGATCCGCATAGCTTGTTTTAGTTGCGTATGAGTTAAGGTATTCATAAATTCTGAAAATAAGATTGCGTACGTGATAGAATGTAGTTTATAAGTATGTTTGCGTTCCAAATAGCATAAAACCAACGTAAGCGAATTCCTTCGGGTTTCGCTCACGTACTGGTGCGAATGTATAAATTTTGTGTATGAATAAAGGCATGAGCATAGTATAAGTTTTAAATATAAAAACGCATGCGAGCATAACGACAAACGCATGGTTAAGAGTATGATCATAAGTATAAACATGACGCCTATGAAAAATGAGTACAAATGTATGTACAATTTGAGCACAACGAATGACGTGAGTATAAATGCGAGTACGAGTATAACATAAATCGTATATGTGAGAGTATAAACATGAGTACGAGCGTGAATACGAGTATAAATATGAATACCATACGTGTGGGTATGAATGCGAGTATAAGTATGAGTTTAACGAGTATCAAGTGTCGATAAGTGAAGAATCAAGAATCCTTGAATAATATTTCGTTCAAATGAGAATTTCGTTGTGATTTAAGTCTCAGATTCTACAAAGATTACATCGAAATGACGATTACAAGAACACAAAAATTTCCAAAGATAGAATTTCAAGCAAAGGTTTCCAAATATAGAAAGTATGAAAACGCAGGGCGTTACACCCAGCCCCCAGGCTTTGTTGACTCATCTAGACCACATTATGTGTGTCGCCTGCAGAAGGCTCTTTATGGCCTAAAGCAGGCTCCTAGAGCTTGGTTTTCCAAGCTATCCACCACTCTGCTTGTTGATGGTTTTACCCAGTGTCTTTGAGATGTATCCTCTTTGTTTACAGTCGAGATTCGACTCTCTGTTATGTCTTGATCTATGTTTATGACATCATTATTACTGGGAGCTCAACTGATTTTGTTACTGGTTTGATTGGGTGCTTGCACTCTCAGTTTGCGCTCAAGGATTTGGGACAGTTATCATATCTTCTGGGTATTCAGGCTACATTTTCTGAGGATGTTTTACATTTATCACAACAGCGCTACTTACTTGATTTGTTATAGCGCACGGGTCTTGCCGATTGTCGTCCATTATCTACACCTGTCTCTTCTGGTAGACAACTTTCTCGGCACACCGGTGATCCTTTGTCTGATCCTACTATGTATCGGAGCACTGTCGGTGCATTACATCATCTTGTGTTGACACGACTAGAGATTGCTTATGTGGTCAGTAAGGTGTCACAGTTTCTTCAGACACCTACTGATCGACACTGGGTCGCTGTCAAACGGGTTTTGCGGTATCTTAAGGGTACCATTACTCATGGGTTGTGTATAAGTCGGTCTACTTGTGTTGATTTACATGCTTATAGTGATGCTGACTGGGCTGGGTATCCTGACACCTTAAATGTTCGGTATGTTCCACTACATTTTAGATTGCAGATATTTTGACCAAAGGATTGTCTGGTGTTCATTTCGACAGTCTGAGGTCCAAGCTTCACGTGGATGCTCCCCGTTCAGCTTGAGGGGGCATATTAGAGTGTATATTACAGGAGCAGTTAGTTATCTAGTTTGTTGTTAGTTATACAGTTTGTTTTAGACATTTATAGTTGGGTTCCATTCTCCTCTATATATATTGAGAGAGGATTGTATTGTATTGATTTTTGATGATGATATGAGATGAGATTATTGAGAGCTTGATACTGTTTTCATAAGGTCCCCTTGATTGTATAAATGAAGAAAATAGGGTTTTCCCTTGATTGGTTGTATATAATGAGATTATTAGAGAGTGTTCCAGTTTAGTGAAAATCATGCTCCCTCTCTCTCTCTCTACAATATGTGGGTTTTTCAAAATTCAACTCACCTAAAACAATCTTAACCGTACACTCTAAATGAAAACTCGAGCCTTTCCTCAATGTTGTTGTTGGCTTATCATGTCTTAATATGTTTTATATTATGTTTTCGATTATTTCTTACAGAATTGATCAATAAACCGAATAAACCGATGTTACATGCATCACAAAAAATCACAATTTTCTTTTAAATTTAATGAGTATTATGATGAATACACTGAATTAAGTATTTTGATCAATATATTAAGTTGTATTTTTGAAGTTTAAACAAAAGAGAAATGATACGACATATTGAACTTTTTTAATGTTTAGTCAGGTAAGTGGAGCCATGAAATGTCATGAAGAGTCTATTTTTTTTTTTTTCTATTAACTCAAACTACTCTATCAACGCCAGTTTAAAAATAAAAAATATAATAAAGCAATATAGATGTCGATACTTCTACCAAATTTAGAGGTTATTTGTTTAACTCTTAATGGTTCAGACCTCTTACTGGTTTAGCACTTAATGGTTTAGACTGTTTGTTTCGTGAGCAGATGTCTGAATGGTCAGACATTTGCCTCTGAATGGCTAAGCATTATACTGAGCTGAATGGTTAAAACCTCTTATCTGAATTGGTCAGATATTTGTCTCTGAACGGTTAAGCATTATACTGGCTCTTAATGGTTCAGACCTCTTACTGATTCAACACTTAATGGTTTAGACCTCTTACTGGTTCAGCACTTAACCATTCAGAAGTTGCCAAACAACCCCTTAGTTGGTAAGAGGTTAACGAACCCATGGACCACTAGAGCATCTATTAGCCTTTAACGTTCTCGAGTTAGAAAAAATAAAGCTATAAATTTTACAATTTTGTCATTCTCCTATAAATGACTGATATTTTTAAAGTTTATATATACAAATATTTTATCATTACAATATTACAATATTTATAAGGTCTGGCCTGTTTACATCATAAAGCTGGAATTTCTAAAAATGAATTATCATGAAATCTTTTATTCTTTTTTATCTCTCTCTCTCTCTCTATATATTTTTTTTCCCAGAAAACTTGATAGCATAGTTCCTTTTCTATGTTTCATGCCTGTTCCATTGCTTTTTCTATAGAATATATGACTGCTTAGATGTATCAACACCATATTAATTAGTACTCGGTGTATTAAACATACTTAACAATGGAGTTTTCATCTTCTTCACATAGAATACGCCTCAAAACTTGTTGATAACGTTTGAGACGAATAATAATTACTATATGAACCAACATTTACACATATCCTAAGGAACAACATTTGCATTTATATATTTGTGTTATTTAGGCTACATATCTCTACCCATTGAAATTAACTATATATTTAAAATATAGTCAAAATACGGGCACATGATAATCAAGAACCACTTTAGGATGGAAACAAATATAAGCCATGCATTATTACCAAACTTGTTTTTTATTCTTTTTATTTTAAAACTCACCAATCTATATTATTTATGTATCCAAATTTTCTCATATCTATACATACATACATACATATAATATTTTTACTCGTTTTGTTAAATATATTATTTTTTCAGACACATACGCGTAACACATACACTACATGAATATACTAACTTACTAAGAGCATCCACAACGCAAAACTCCACATCATTGTATTACATCAGATTTCAAACCTCCCTCAAAAACCTTTATTTTTTCCACAACACCAAACCTCTACAACCCCTACTCACACTCCACTTTTTATATAAAAAATTCTCAAAAAATATTGTTTCTGTGTGTGGAGCCCATTCATCAGTGCGCTTAAGGTCCGCAAACAAAACCCACTCATCAGTGCGCTTAAGGTCCGCAAACAAAGACCAAAGTTTCGCACTTAGGGAACAGACTTGACCTACATACATATTGGTCCGAGGTTCCGGACTTGGCCACCTCATCCCATTCTGAATGGTATAAGAAAGGTTTTTTTTTTTTTTTTTTTTTTTTGTAACAGCAAATTTCTTTCAATCATTGTCGTCTGTAAGACTTAAATCCAAAGCATTCCCTTTCAAACCTATATACTTAAAGACTTTACCAGTCGACCACCATCCATTAGTGTATAAGTAAGTATGTTGTCATAACAAAATTTGGAGCTATTCATGTGAGCAATTTTATTGTAATTATGTGCATGCCATTTTTTTCAATTTTTAATAATCATCAATTATACATCTTGACCCGCCCCATGTCGGGTTCCTCACATCTTTTCAAGTGATTATCATAATTAATTTTTATTCCTATAATAAGCATTAAATTTTAATACTCAAGAAAATATTACACCTTATAAAACATATAATATTATTGTATTGGTATTTATTTATTTTTAATACTCCTTAAAAGAAGGGAAACAAGTTCCACCAAAAATCATATTTTAGTATGAAAATTCCTATTTGCGGTTTATGAACTTAACGGCCAAACGGGTGACTAGCTGGAATATCATATGGCTTTTGGTGGAACTTTGTTGTTAAGAGGAATACTTGTGATTTATCCAATCAATAATTGATTGTTGTACAATTTACCTTGTTTACATGTTTGTATAAATTCAAACTTTTTTTTACGGTAAGTTTGGATTACTAACGAACTATTGAAGTATTACCGTGTCACCAGCGGAATCATCCGATCATATCCATCTTCACTAGGCATAATATGCCTAAACACCAATTCACGAGGAAAACCAATAAATATGGGAAAAACCCCCCTCGTAGGAATCGAACCCAGGACCTATTGGTCCCAAAGTCTTATCCCACCCCCAAAATGCCACTAACTAGTCTCTTGCAAAACAAAATTCCAATATTTCATAAACACTAGCAGGATGGTCGGCCGATGCGGCAAGAGCGGCACATCGCATTGCGATACTCGTTTTTTTTGTAGTTTTCTTATTCATATAATATTTATTGTAGAATCATTGTGATAGATATACATCAAAAGCGAAGTAATCATGTAATCCATTTCATTGTGTTGTACATGGTTCGGTCGGTTCGGTTATTATCCTCAACCGAAGCCGAAACCAAAGTCATCGGTTATCTATTTTATTTACCAATCGGTTTTCAGTTAATCACTTTGGTTTATTTGATTACATTAATGGTTTTTAGTTTGGTTCATTTTATTTCAGTTAATAGCAAAAACCAAACTTGGACTAAAACTTTTACTTAGAAATGTATGAAATAGAGGTATAAATACATGAAATGAAAGTATAAATATAGGATATGGAGATATAAAATATGAAATATATGAACCGAAGGTATAAAAGCTAAAAATATATGAAGATATGAATGATTCGGTTCGGTTCAACTAATTTTGGCTAAACAAGAGTACAGAAAAATTGATAACCGGTTTTTGGTTAATTCGGTTTTCAGTTAATTCAGATTTTGGTTAATTTCGGTTCGGGTTCGTCTGTTTTCGGTTTGGTTTAGGTTAACGATTTAGTTATTGCTCAACGATAACCTACAAGTGCACGCGCGCGATGCGGCGGGAAACACAGACATTGCCACAGTGTGCATTGTTCGGTTGATTAGATTATTATCCTCAACTGCAATCAAGGTCATCGATTAGTCTATTTTATTAACCAGACCGTTTTCGGTTAATCGGTTGGGTTTATTCAGTTAGATTGACGGTTTTGGTTTGATTCATTTAATTTCGGTCAATAGTCAAAACCAAACTTGCGCTAAAAGTTTTTCTTAGAAATACATGAAATTTAGGTATAAATACATGAAATGGATGTATAGGTACATGAAATTGAGGCATAAATACATAAAATGGGGGTATACATATGAAATACATAAACCGAAGGTTATAAAAGCTATAAATATATGAAAATATGAATGGTTCGGTTGAGTTAAGTTTGGTTAAATGAGGGTACAAAAAAATCGATAACCGTTTTTGGTTAATTGGGGTTTCGGTTAATCAGTTTTTGGTTGTTTTGGTTTGGTTTCGATTAACCATTCAGTTATTGCTCACTCTTAGACACTATTAATCACGTCACATATCAATTTTTTTAATTAAAAAAACTATAGAAATGCTATACTTAAATTAAAGAGAATAAAATACTCGTTTATATTGTGACAACCCGTACTTCCAAGGTTCTAATCGTTCTTTTTCTCGATATCGTATTTATGTTTAGTTACGTTTTTATTTGTCGCATCGTACGATTAAACATAACACCCTTAAATGTGTGTGTGTGTGTGTATAATTACCTACATTCGAAACATGGTTATATGTAATTTATTCGAAACCTAACCAGTGGCACGACCCAACCCGATCCCTTAAACCCAAACCCGTTAGCATGAAGCCAAACCAAACGACTTGTGACCCACTTTCCTTGAGGCCCAACTGCCCAAGTGTGTGGCCCAAACTCAACCTAAACCGCCACCCCACATCCCTCTAGTTGAGACCCAACCCAAACCTCTCCATGCGACCCACCTATTATCCGGCCCCAAGCCCAAACGGCTGCCCAAAGGCAAACCGCCCCCAACCCACTCATATCTTTATTACGTGCATGCAAGTCCCTTAACCCCCACTAACCCTAATTATGATTCTAGCTCCCTTCTCCTCTGCTCCTCTCTAGTCGACGAAGGCAAGACCCAACAAGTCCCCAAATCCGTCAGTTTCAAGCTTAGATCTATCCACATCGCTCCTTTGTTCAGTAACTCACTCGTTTCAAGTTTATATTTTCAAGCTTAGATCGATCCACATAGTAATAGATAATCTTATATGTCTGTATGAATCTCCAAGTGGAACCGTGTCAATCGGGTAATCGAGGATTTTTAAATGAATTTTTCCGTAAGCTGGAGTCAGAAAGTGACGAATCTGGCCACTGCATAGTAAATGACTTTTCTAAATTTTTGTATAAAGAGTTAGGCCTTGTGAATTTTACACAAAGCCTAGCCAACCAAAATACACGTCACATAAAATATTTGTAATTTTTGAAGCTTGTTTACTATTTTAATAAAATCACTGAAAACAACCCAGTGTTAGGGGTCAAAGCTGAATTATGACAAGTTGATTTACATATGTTTGCATGTTGCTTATATTATCATGGAATGCCTGAAATTGATTGATACTTATGTGAGAATTGTTTAACATGTTGAATGTTATGGTGATGTGCATGTATCTATTCGGTTAAATGTTCATGTGTCAACGTGTTGTGTGCTATGTGTTAGATGCATGTAGAATTTCATGTATTGCATGAACACACCCTAACGAATTAAATGGTAATCATTCTAGGATATGGTTGACCATCCTCATTATTTCTCCATCTAAATCTAACCAATATTAAAGTAAGGTGAGTTCACACTTTTATTAAAAGCATGCTTTCCCGGGTTTGGGAACTACACTATCCCTGGATTTGGGACTACTCTAAATTCCTGGGTTGGAATATTACTTGTTAAATACAGTAGTTTAAATATTTCATGTCTTTAGCAGACTAAATGAAACTCTACCTAAAAAGTCCTTACGCATTATACCGATTAGTTGTCGGGCTTGGCAAACAGGGTACTAGTTAATAGCGCTATTAAGTTCGACAAACTTCACACCGTGCTGGCAGCCGGGCCTGAACTTTTGACCTTGACTTTATATCAATGACGATAGACATTGATATGGGGTATAACAACTGACTACAGTCAAGTATTCGGTACTACACAGTTTAGTGGCTTAACCGTGGGTTAGCTACCCGTGACATGTTTTTAATAAACATGTGAACTCACCTTAGTTTAAGCTTGGTTAGATTTAGATGGAGAAATAATGAGGATGGTTAACCACGTCCTAGAATGATTACCATTTAATTCGTTAGGGTGTGTTCATGCAATACATGAAATTCTACATGCATCTAACACATAGCACACAACACGACATTTAACCGAATAGATACATGCACATCACCATAACATTCAACATGTTAAACAATTCTCATATAAGTATCAATCAAGTTCAGGCATTACATGATAATATAAGCAACATGCAAACACATATAAATCAACTTGTCATAATTCAGCTTGACCCATAACACTGGGTTGTTTTCGGTGATTTTATTAAAATACTTAACAAGCTTCAAAAATTACGAATATTTTATGTGACACGTATTTTGGATGGCTAGGCTTTGTGTAAAATTCACAAGGCCTAACTCTTTATACTAAAATTTAGAAAAGTCATCTACTATGCAGTGGCCAGATTCGTCACTTTCTGACTGGAAGCTTACGGAAAAATTCATTTAAAAATCCTCGATTACCCGATTAACATGTTTTTAATAAACTAATGTATTTGAAACTTACTTTACTTTAAAACTGAAACTGTGAACTCGCCAACCTTTGTTGATACACTTTAGCATGCTTTGCAGGACGTTAGGTACAGCATGGGAGGTTGCAGCATTTGGAGTGCCGTGGCCGGAATTAAACTATTGGCTTTAACCTTTATTAAACACTGTGGTTTTTAACTTATGTCTGGATTTTACGTTTAGCTTCCGTTGTCGATTTAAACTATGTTTCGGACATTTAAGTCTTAATCGCTAATCGTGTTGATTGTGATAATGTTTGTAACTTTTATACTTGGTTCAACATGATTAGTGGCTTGATCCTGGTCAGTCGCACGCCTCGCGGTAAAACCCTACATGTGGATTTTGAAGGTGTGACAGATATGGTGTAATTTAAAAAAATATTACTGTACCCGAAAGGTACGACCGTTTAAAAATCATTAGGGGGAGTTAGTTTTTTATAAGGGGATTTAGTGTAACTACTAACTAATTATCTATAATTTTGTTTAAGATGAGGGATTAAAGTGTAATCTAGAGGAGAGAATTAAATTGACATTCTGTAGCTATTAAACATTTTGGGATAATGACTAAGTCCGTTGGGTTTTAATCACTTGTACACTAAGACATCATCTACTTTTACATTTTAATCCACACGTCAATAGTGACCAAGGCAACTATCAAAACATCGACAGAAATGAGTAGGTCATCACGGTACTTTTGAATTTTTTTAAACATTATCGTTTATAAGATATGTCAAGAATACATAAAAGAATTATAAGTTTGTTGTGGAGAGAGAAAAGTGTAACTAATTACCCATAATTATGTTAAAACTCATGGATTTAAGTGTGATAAGATAGGTGGTTACAATATAATTATTGTGTAAAAGACCAATTTACCCTCATTTTATGGGTGTATTTATAAAGTAAGAAGGAAAAATTTCTTATTTTTTGGTATCTTAAAATGTCACTCCTTCATGCATTATAATATAGTATAGTATATAGATAGGCGAGTGATTCAGTTGTGAGAAAGGAAGTCAGTTGTGAGCTTCATTGTAATTACTTATGTAAACACTTAATTGTAAATTAAGTTGTCATGGTGATCGCTACTAAGAGTTTTAAAAAGATGTTATTGATGAACCTATTATGATTAGGGAGAATTTGTAAAAGTGATTCTACCTTGTCTATGGAATAGAGTTGTGACCCTAATCGATATAAGTATCAATGATCTCAGCAGTTTTGAGAACATAATTGTATAAGGTGACATTTTAAAACAGAGATAGTGAAACAACTATTAGTGAGTGGATTAATGTGAACAATGTGTGTATGTTATCTACAACTAAAACCCACATTATAGCGTTAAATGTTATGTAAAATTCGTTACTTCGAATACATGTATGTATCGCGCAGTAATGGTGGAAGACCATACGATTTGCTAAAGTTGTGATTTACGTCATGGATCAAGAAGACATAAGAAAGAGTTGAATCAAGGAAGATGTAGAAGCAATTTTGATGGTTTCAAGCGGGGAGCATGGGGTTACGGCTCAAACACCCTTTAGAGCAGAAAAACTTAGAAAAGGGCAAGAAACCTTGGTGACAAAGGATTCCTTTAATTTTGGGTCGTTAAATAATGCTTTGATACATCAATCTTCATCGCTTCATGAAAATCATGCAAGGCTAAACAACCTGTAATCACAACTTGTTGTAGGATTTAATTTAATTGTGTATGTAGTTAACTTGAACTTATAATCATTTGGTAGACTAATCTCGTTTATTTAATCATTTTGCGTGTGAATTCATGAACATGTTTAAGCACTTTGGTTCCGGCATTAGATAACTTAATTAGGGAAACAAATGGTGTTGGTTAGTACTTGTATAGGTCGTGCTGAAAGTAGCCAATGTATTGATGATATATATATATATATGGTAAGGTTCATGCGAGAACCACCTTTATTGCGAGAACCGCGAGAACCAATGTGAACACAACCTAAAATAGCTAAAAAAACTAAAAAAACCTAACCCCCCCCCCCCCACAAGCTAAATGCTAAAAACTAAAACCCCCAAAAAACCTAAAAAAAACCTAACCCCACCCCCCCCCCCCCCCACAAGCTCCTCTCACTCTTTTACCGTCTCACAATCTCTCGTTCAATATGTCTCGGACCCATTCCTTTGCTACCCATATCTACTCGCTCTAAGTGTTGTGAGTCAGGGCTTGAGCTAGCTATTATGCACAATGCTAGTGTTGTACATAAACCGCACGTTCAGCGAACAACTCGTGAACCGTTCGGCGGAAAGTTCATTTATGTTCGTTTGTTTAGTTAATGAACGAACACGAACAAGATATTTCGTTCGACTAATTAAATGAACGAACACGAACAAAAAGTCTCTTTCGTTCGATTGCATTCGTAAACGTTCGGTAATATGTTCATTTGCGTTCGTTCATGTTAGTTCATGTTCGTTGGTATTCATTTGTTTATGTTAATTTGTTAAAAGTCTTTAATGTTTTTAAATGTCAAGTTTAATGTTCATTTGTGTTCGTTTGCGTTTGTTTTTGTTCGTTTGTGTTTGTGTTTGTGACCAGTGTTCGTGAATAACTGAAATTCCTTAACAAACGAACACGACATAAACTTTTGTTCGACATGCGTCCACGAACATATGAATTTCCTTAACGAACGAACATGAACATGGCCTCGTTCATATTCGTTCGATTCGTTTACATCCCATAATGCATATCCTTTTTACCTTAGTATCTTTACATGTTATATTACAACTGTTTTTCACTCTTAGATCTTATGAGTTATAATAAACATTTTTTACGTGATCACTGTTCTTGTAATATTTATATAATCTTAAAGACAAATGTCGGTGCACCGACCAAATTACAATAATGCCCTTTCCTCATAATTACGGTAATGCCATTCTTTCACCTCACTTCTATTTCCCCCTTCGTTCCACTCGACTGAAACCCTAGCACAAATCGTCGTTCGGTGAGTACTCCGACGTGTGACTGCTACCAATCTAAGACTTGAGCATGTCGGTGGTCGATTGTCCGACCGTGCATCGATGCTGGTTCAGTGAAGAAGTTGGACGGCGGCGAGCTTATTGGCCGGAAACGAGAACAGCGGTGACATGAAGACGGGTTCCAATCACATCAATCTGATAGTAATTCGGGTGTGCAAGACTCCTCATCTATGATCTTAGATGCGACTGAAAACAATGCCGTACGCGCACCAATTTGGGTCCGAAAAAAGCACAACTGCAAAGAAACTTATGATTAGGCTGGTTAAATATAGGTATGTTTCTGCTATTAGTTCATGGGCTTTTGTTATCTGATAAGAATCTTTAATTTGTTTAATTTGTGGGTTTTCTTTTTGAAAGGTGGATCTAGGGTTTTGGTTATATGGATTGGATTATCAACAATAATTTTGGAAATCTTTTGCTTAATTTGAGTAGCGAATTTTTAGGAGTTTTGTGGATAACAGTTTCGTTATTGGGTTTAGGGTGTTTGTATTGTCTAAATTATTATTTAGGTATCAAGTTACTTATTATTGCAAATACTCTAGGTGTTGTGAAGAAAAATAAAGAAGGGTAAGTGTACAGAAACCGGAGGAAAAAAACTACAATAAGTTTTGTTCAATGTACAAAACACATGTACTCAACAACCATTTAGGTGGAGGTAGTTTTATTTGATTGCAATACTGGAGTTGATCTACAGTTGGGATTTTGGTTACATATTCATTTGTGTTGACACAATAATATCATACAGAAAGAGATAAGAGATGAGAGAGAGTAAAGCTTTTACTTTTGCTCTCTATCGGTCTTATCTCCACCGCTTCTCCCTGATCTGTCTCTTTCTTGCTTTATCCGGCGACGGTCCTTTGCCGGTGATGTGAGATGCTGAACGTTTTTTCAAAGCCCTTTTTCTATTCTCTCCAAAGGAGGAGAGATAGAAACGGAGAGCTTGAGGTGTTGCCCTGCCGTTGCTGGTGGCTCCGGTTGTCTGTGGCGGCGGCGGACGTCCAGTTTGCGATGCCTCTGTTGTTCTCCGGTTATAGCTTTGAATCTTTTGGTTGGCATCGATGTTAATGGGATCGTGATGGTGTGTTTCTGAGTCTCGACATGGATTATGTTCAAGCCTACGATGATTCTGAGCCTTAAGGGTGTAAACTCTATATTTTTTCTTTCGATTTTTTTTCGTGCACAATGCAATGCCTCTTCTGTTCTCTGGTTATGGTTTTATTCTTTATTTTTTATATTACCTAGAAGTTTATAAGACCGTGATGATAAGACCCTATTTTTTTCTGGTTTGCATTAATTTTTTAGGGGACCGTGATGATGTGCTTCTGACTCTGGATCTGGATTATGTTGAAGCCTATGATGAGTCTAAAATGGTCTATTTTTACGGGATTTATGCCGGAGGCTATGATGAATTTGAGCCTCATGGGTATATATATATACCATATATTTTTTACAGATTTTCTCCATTAAATTATTTTTGTTTAATCGATTTATTCTGAAGGCTATGATAAATTTGTGCCTTATGGATGTAATTGTATACCCTGTTTCTTTTGAATGACTAAAGGATGAAGATCCTAACTCTTATACAGATGCTGCAGGACAGAATGTTTGAGATGGAAGCAAATTAGTTTGTTTATTTATGTTTCCAAGGAAAGTTTTGTCCTTGGTAACATTGTCCTCACATTGGTCGGAAAGAAACTCCCGAGTGTTTAACGCCAGGAGTCCCTTGATAATGGTAACATTTCAAAAACTGAACTTAAGAAGTGGAATACTTTATACTTGGGTCTTGGTGTTTATTTGATTTTAATTTGTAATGTAATAGGAGGTGTATTGAAGTTTATGGTATGTCTAGCTATTGTTGTAAAAGGTTTGGTGGTGGTTTTTGTTCCAACATCTTGCTGGGATATGTGACGGATGATGAGGTTTATTCAATTTCATGTTATTTTACTTGAAAAATTAATGTATATTATAGGATTGTATTAGTCGATGTTTGGTCACAAGAAAATTCGATTACTTTTAGTATTTTATGAATCAACACCCTATCAATTTATTTTTTTTAAAAACCAACATTGCATTACGTAGTCATAAAAAAGACTTTAAGAAAACCGTACATGTGCGCTCCGCCACAACCTCCGTGTACTTACGTGTAAAACACACACCCCCGCGTTGCGGGGGCTTTAATGGAAGTTTGGATTTGTTGAGACGCAGAAGGAATATATGCCGCTGGAGCATGTCAGGAAGATTATCAAGTGAGTTTGTGATTTTTGACCTAACTTATCAGTAATATCTTCGCATGCTATAGTTTAAATTGTTCTGTGACTGTAGACTTTAGCTCATTGAGCTGGTTTTGATGTTATGGCCTTTATGTTTTATGTGTGTTAGTGTTTATTATCGTCTAAACAAGATTATATGAATACTCATGATTAATTATTCATATAGTTTTGGATTTTAAATGAAGTTACAATAGTTTATTGAATAGTCTACGAACTTACATTTTTCGTAAAGTGATTGTGCATCAGTTCTTATACAATAGTTTATTGAATAGTCTACGAACCTGCATTTTTCATTAGGTAATTGTGCATCAGATCTTATTTGAATAAAAGTCCCCCTTCCCAAAAAAATGGTGTTCCTAATTCTATGTTTAATGACGTTAACGTCATGAACATAATGTGTCTAACAAAGTCAAAAAACGTGTAACGACGTGTGCGGATTCAATCTTTATTCTGTTGGTTTTCAAGAATACAAAACCAAGAACTCAAGAAACAATTTTTTTATGTGCACAGGTTGATAGAAGATACAAACAATATTATCATCAAATGCAGATAATTATATCATCATTTCAAGTAATTGCTGAAGGTGGAGCAGCAAAAACCTACACATCACTCGCACTCGAGACCAATTCATGCCGTTTTCGGTGCTTGAGAGATGCAATCCAGGTAACACGTTTTCAATAACTTTTTTTTAGTAAAGAGCCGGTCAAATATAAAGTATAAATACGTTTTCATTCGACGGTGACATAATTTTTTTTAGTAAAGAGCCGGATCAAATATAAAGTATAAATACGAGTTAATTTAACTTTTGACGTCGCCGCAACGCGCGGCGGGTCAAAATTATATAAAGGAAATGAAGTTATATAGATATCTTGTGTGCTTAATTAAAAATTCAAAATAATAAAAATTAATCTTCAAAGTTATTTGTCTGCATATGGTCTTTGTGGTGGATGTGAGAAAGTGGGAGTTGCCAGGGATGTCATGACTCATGGACGTACGATTACCTAAAAATTTCTTAAATATAATATTAATTTAACCATTTATTAGACACAAACCTAACATAAAAGCTAGAGTAATGCAACTGAGTATAATGCATGCAATAGGATATAGTTGGTCTCTTTGTTAAAATAAATAATTCCTAGTTAAATTCAACATTTTTCATTCTTATATATAGCATGAAGATAGTCAAGATACAAAAAATATATATATTTATATGGTTAAATAATAGAAAAAGATTAATACATTACTAAATTATCAGTGTGCATAATCGCTCATACAGTTAGGGCTGTTCACGAGCCGAATCGAAAAGATCAGACCTATGCTCGTGCTCGGTTCGTTTACAAAATGATCCGAACCGAACCGAGCATTTTTTTCAACCAAGCCAAAGTCGAGCGAGCGTCTTTCGATCCGAGCATTTTTCGAACGAACGTCGAGCGAATATCGAGCGTCGCAGAACAAACAAGGAAAGTGACGATGGGAGTGCTAATTATTAGAATAAAGTGCAGTTTTCGTCCTTGATGTTTCGTCCAATAGAACACAAGTAAAAATTTATCAAATAACAAGGAATACAAAAACACTCAACTAGTTCTATCAAGATTAGCTAAGCGGGAAGATAAATTGTCGACCGATTGAAACATACCCTTGTTTTATCAGAAGTTTGAAATTTAATGAAACGATTGAAGAAAAACCCGGGCGAGTTGTCGTCTTGGCGAGTGGCGATGGAAAAATCGAATAACGATGGCCAATGGGGGATTTTGATTAGGGTCTTGTACTTCTGAATCGAATGGCGGATTGAGACTTGAGTATTGATCGACGCTTCACATTTTAATATTTGAAATTTTGACTCAATACTCAAATGGACATTCAAGTATTGGACAACGGACTATTGATATTGGATTTGAATTCTAATTAATTAAATCAGCTCTATTCGGATCTTGGACCAAACATTGTTGATGTTGGTCTCTAGTCATTTCATTAAAAATGATACACACACACACACACACACATACATACATACATACATACATATACATATTAAATATTAAATCGAGCCAACCGAACCGAGCCGAACTGAGCGGACTTTTGCTCGTGCTCGGTTCATTTGCAAAACGAACCGATTCGAACCAAGCATTTTTTCAATCGAGCTTAACCGAAATAGCAAATTCCAAGCATTTTTCGAGCGAGCATCGAACGAGCGTCGAAAGCCGAGCAATTTGAACAGCTCTATTACATACTGTCATACTAGGTGATGTAGCAAATGGTGTACATATTAGTGTTGGTCAGGGGCGGACTGAAGTATTGTCCAGGGTGGGCGGGCGCACCCCCGGGAAAAAAAAAATTTAGTGCTAAGTTCCGTCGAAAATCCCGTCCGCACCCCTTGGAATTTTTCGTCCGCACCCCTTGGATTTCTTCGTCCGCACCCCTTGGATATATTCGTCCGCACCCCTTCGAATTTTTCGTCCGCACCCCTTAGGTAAAAGCCCATTAGTCTGATTTATACAAAAAAAACTATCTATATTAATAGATTATACTACTTCAAATAAGATTCTGCCCAGCGACCTCCTGGCTCCTGTTCTGATTCTACCCAGCGAAGGTAAAAGCCCATTAGTCCCATTTAAACCCAATACCCAACAATACAAAGGTAAAAGCCCATTAGTCCCATTTAAACCCAATACCCAACAATACAAAGTCTGATTTCCACCTCCCGCCCTTCTGTTCTGATTCTGCCCAGCGACTTCTTCAACAAGCCAGCAGCAACAGCAGCCATCGACTTCCGGTTCAACTCGGAAACTACTTTAATTTTGTGAAAAAAGATAAACAATTCGCCAACTTGGATAGTTTGTCAAGTCTTGTAAGGTTAATGGTTTCAACAAATATTCACGTTACTTTTACATTGGTATATAGGTTATTGAAGCTTGTTCTCGTATTACCCGTCGCAACCGCTGAAAGATGTTTTTCGGCAATGAAGAATGTGAAGACTGACTTGCGTAATCGGATTGGGGATGAGAATTTAAGTGATAGTTGTGTATGTTATAAAGAGAAAAACTTGCTTAAGAAAGTAGTTTTAGATGATGTTTTGGATAGATTTCAAAAAATGAAAACCCGTAGGGCGACGTTTTAATTATGTTTGTACAAAGTTTGACGTGTTTGCCAAATATATAAATTTAGTTTGATGTTCTTTTGTCTTACATGGCCCGACCCGACCCGACCCGATACAACTGATTTTTTTACTTATGTACCTAGGGGCCTAAAATTTTTAAAAATGTTCCGCACCCCCATGAAAAAATTCCTGGGTCCGCCACTGGTGTTGGTATATATAGTAATATTAATGGTGTATAACTCATCTCTCCCAGAAAGTTATTTCAACTTCTTGTACCATTAAATATTATGGGTAGTTGTTGTAAACGAAGTTGGTTGTGTAATTACTTGGGATAAGTCCAACAGAAAAAAAAAATATTATTAAAAGTTACTGGTTTGACCACCATGATAATAATTATGAACTTTAAATAAAAAGAACAAAGTTTTCAATTTTTGATTAAACAATTGAAACTAATTGGTTTGATCAAGTAATAAATAAATATATATATCCATCGGGTTTTCTTATTGTAAAATACCTTGTACATAGCATTCTTTCAAAAGTTAATTCTACTAAGAACAAAAATAAGTCAGAATTGGATTGAAAAATAACTATTTCTAACTTTCCATATAAACCATAGTGATGTGTAAAAAATGGCATATGCTAGATGTTTTACAGGATTTGTCAAAGTTGCCCCAACTATTTTTGCCACCATCGTAATAATAATGATACATAAAGTGTTATATATTTTCTTGGACAAATCAACAAACAAGCGGGAAGGGCACCCAAGTGTACTACCCTAGTCTCAATCAATTCCGCGCTACAATATTAATTCTACACCCAAAGTATTTCAGAACCACAAAATACTGGCAAGGCCTACCCACAATTTCCTTAGAACCATGGGCCACACTCTTTGACCCCACTTACCAATCACAAACACCTTCAACACCCAAACCCTCAAATCTTTACACTTTCTGGCGCATCAAGCTATACCTGTGCACAAAACCTGCATGGTGTACCGTGGGTGTTGCTACAACAAATATATTACCAAGGATAGTGGTTCAACTGGCTAGGCAAAAAGGTTCAAGGGTTCCAATTTGTCTAACGCAGGTCGTGGGGTCCCCACACGTATGCAATACGTAGGGTTGGATCACTTTACTATTGATTGCTTTGAATTCTGGATTGAATGATATTCAACCCAGAATGTTTGCATGCAATGTGATAGTGTTGGAGTGAGTGAAGAATATAACAAGTGGAGAACAAGTTCTAGAGAGGAGGAATGAGATTTCTGGGAGTTGGTTGCCGGATGACAAGTGTTGTCATTTATAGTGAATGAGCCAACTATAAGGAGAAACCATTGACCAGTGATCCAAGGTTGCAGTGGAGGGTTTGCCCTTTCTAGTACGTTGAAGGCTTCGGACATGCGGATAAAAGGACGTCTCATCTCACATGCATCTTTTGCGGCTGAGTGGGAGAGATCACACGTAAAGTGTGATGTGATCTGTCACTGTTTTGTGTTTTTTTATGTTCACCACAGTTGGTCGTTTTCAAACCCTCTTACCTTTCAACCCTTTAAGATGTATTGGAGTTTAGCTAGTTTATTGAGCTTGAGCTACCCATGGAGTGACAGGGGCGCTACTTGTGGTTCGAAACCCGTATGAGGTTAGGGGTGTTCATGAGCCGATCCGATCCGATCAAGGGTCTGCTCGTGCTCGGATTGAATTACAACCGATCCGATCGGATCGAATTTGCAAAACCGAGCACAAAAGTGATGCTCATGCTCGGATTGAATTTGAATCGAGCGGATCGTTTTCGCTCGGTTTCGCTCAGTTTTTCTCAAATCCTAGCTAAAATCGACCGGATCGTTTTCGCTCGATTGAATTATAAGGTTGCGTTCAACAAAAACATGTCCAAAACCTTACAAACAAAAGCAATACATAGCTGAAATCATGATTCTAAAAATGTTAACAATATCAGAAATATAGACAGTCTATGTGACTGTTTTAGGAATTAGGGATTTAGGGTTAGATTTTGATATTAACTTTAAGTTGGGCTAGTATATATTTTCAGCTTTTAATATTTACAATCTATAATATATATATATATAGGATAAGGATCATGTGAGAAGTGGTAGGCTATTTGAGAAACTTGAGAAGCATTCTGGACCACACATTTTCCCTAAGCAAAAAAATGCAAAAAAAATGTAAAAAAAATGCAAATTTTTTTGAAAAAATCGCAGCTTTTTCTTTAAGTATTTAATTTTTTTTTTAATTTTTAATTTTTTTTTGGAATTATACACATGTGTATATTGTTAATCTTCTAACTATACATATATGTATATTGTCAATTATACATATATGTATATACATGTTTAAAATTGAAAAATAAGTGTTATTTAGGGTTTAGCATTAGGGTTTAGGGTTTAGCTTTATGGTTTAAGGTTTAGCTTTAGGGTTTAGCATTAGGGTTTAGTAATAGTATTTAGGGTTTAGCATTAGAGTTTAGCATTAGAGTTTAGCTTTTGGGTTTAACATTAGGGTTTAGCTTTAACTTTTCGGTTTAGCTTTATCTTTATGGTTTGCATTAGGGTTTAGCATTAAGGGTTTAGCTTTAGGGTTTAGTTTTAGCTTTAGGGTTTAGTATTAGGGTTTAGCATTAGGGTTTAGAATTAGGGGTTAGAATTAGGGTTTAGCTTTAGGGTTTAGGGTTTAGCTTTAAGGTTTAGCTTTAGTGTTTATGGTATAAGGTTTAGGATTTATAACACATATTTTTTCAATTTTAAACATGTATATACATATATGTATAATTGACAATATACATATATGTATAGTTAAAAGATTAACAATATACACATGTGTATAAATCCAAAAAAAAAAAGTTTAAAAAAAATAAAAAATTTAATCCTTAAAGAAAAAGCTGTGATTTTTCCAAAAAAAAAAATTGCATTTTTTTCACCTTTTTTTGCATTTTTTTGCTTAGGGAAAATGTGTGGTCCAGATTGCTTCTCAAGTTTCTCAAATAGGGTGGACTTCTCTTAGGATCCCTACCCTATATATATATATATAGGGGAGGGTTATCTTGAGAACAATGGTTTTTGTGAGAACACTGAGAACAATTTCCATCCATAGATCATCCTAAATTAAGGGCTAAGATTAGAAAGGTTTAAATTAAGAGGAAAACTAAATTAAAATACTAAAGGGGTATTATTGTCAAAACTAAAAAAAACAAAAACCCCTCAGGAATTCCTCCCCTAACAACGCACGACCAGTCTCAAAATCCCTGCACTCAATCAGTCTCTATGTAAAAACGCCTCTCAATTTCAAAAATCGTGATGAAAAACCTCCGATCAGTCTCGATTTGAACCGGTTTAACTGGTGAGTTGTTTAATATTCTTGATTTGTTGCTGATTTAAGTTTCCAGTTCAGTTTTTGCCCTAATTTTAATCAGTTTTCTTAGTTTGATTTAGGCCTTGTATAATCGTTGGTGATAACTTTGTTATTATACGGTCCGTGTTTGACCAGAAACTGTTACTTGCACATAATAATTATAAAGACTTTTAGGTTGATTGATTGAGCACTTCTTTCCATTCATATTTATGCATTTGAATCTGTTGGAACAAATATGCTAAACAACAATTTTTATTGTCTATTTTGATAAGTTAGAATTTATTAACAATTTCTACTTAATGATGTGTAGATTTAGAGACAGGGATACCAACGACTTCATCAAAGCAAAATCAAAATTCTAACCTTCTTAATCCATTACCATCATCATCATCATCACAATCACCATCCACTACATCTGTTCAAGAGCACTGGTACGAATGTTGTTACTGATTTAGGTTATTGAAGTGTGTTCATTGATTTACGGTCTGTGAAAGTTTTGTTATGTGTGTGTTATATGGATAGTGATGGATTAGTGGTGATGATTGTAGACAGAGTTGATGATTTCAAGTTGCGTGAATGTTAGATTGAATCTGGAATTGGAATGGGTTTGATTTGAGAAAGATTATAGAAGATTTGGGGGAGTAGGAGTGAATGTGAAAGTGTGACGTTTTGTTAACCAAGTTTTTTGTTTTAACTGGTTTTTTGTTGTGTGATTTGAGCTTTGCAGATCAGTTTTTTGCCGTAATTTTGTCATTAGGGAATAAGGAGTGAAATATGTCACATAGTATGATTTGTTTGAAAATTTTGTATGTTAACGTCTTAAAGGATTTGTTTGCCCTAATCTTTTTGTGTGAGTTTTCAAGATATTTTTGTGGATTACTTTATCAATCCCAACCTACCATAACCATACACCACCTAAACTCGTTGTTATACAGTCGTAGAGGAGTATCCAATATCTTAGGTTTTGAACTCGCCAAAGCTAGTCTCCACGCATCTCATCCTACATTTGTTGTGTGAAATAAAAGGTTAGATGTTTACAGATGTGTAAATCATCTTAGTTAATATTGAATTTGTGTAATTAAGAAATCTAAACATGTGTAAATAAGTTGTTTACACATGTGTAAATCATCTTAGTTACTATTAAATTTGTGTAATCAAGCAATTTACACATGTGTAAGTAAGTTATTTAATTACATTCTATTGTTTTAACAGAAGCATCAAGGAGTGGTGAACACACAAAAAAGCAGATGGTGAACACGGTTATAGAAAAACAGCCAAAGAAACTCCAATTAGTTACCACACGTGAAGGTATGTAATATAAAAAAATAATTAAAATTGTATATATATGTGAACGTTTACACATATGTAAATCTTCTTAGTTAATATTAAATTTGACTGATTAAGCAATTTACACATTTGTAAATCGATTGTTTACACATGTGTAAGTAATCGGTTTACACATGTGCAAATCATCTTAGTTAATATTGATTTTGAGTAATTAGGCAACTTACACATGTGTAAATAAGCTATTTGCAAATGTGAAAGTAAGTTGTTGCACATGTGTAAATAAGCAGTTGTATAAACTGCTACAAATGTGTATTAAAAATGTTGTTTAAAATTGTTTCATGTGTAATTGTAAACAGGAGGCAAAAAGACATTAACAGAAGGCGCTGAATGAAAAAAGGCAAAGGATTGTTGGGTAGTAGTGTTGGAATGCTTCTTGTGGTTAGTTGGTATATGGTTGATTGAGTTAGGTTGTGTAGTGACCAGTATCCGTTTGAACCTGGTGTTTGGTTGGTGTTTTTGGGCTGGGCAATAAAGTGGCAGCTTGTTTTTATTATTAATAGGTTGGGTTGGATGCATGGCTGGTTTGGGAATGTGAAAATCCGATTAGGTTTGGTGTTTGCTGGTGATATTTTTTGGTACATGGTTGTTTGTAATTTGGACAGGTTGAGGAATGAGGATGATGATGTTGCGTGGTCGAATTCAAGGTTTTTGGGAAGCTCAAGATGGACTCTTGGATGTTATGCTTTAAATGTTTTAATGTTTTGGTCGTGTGTGATCGTTTTTGTTATTTTAGATGGTTTAGGCTACTTGAAACTTGAATGTATAGATTTATTTTAATGTTGGACTTGGGCCGGGTGTGGCTTTATGTCTATAATAGGTTGTTTTTTATTTCTAGTGTAGCTCATGGTCATGGCCTTATTAGGTTCCAATTGTTAGACCATAGCTAATGGTTTGGGGTTGGTGTTTTCCTTGGGGAATATTACGGGAAGCCCGATTCTCGTAGATTATAAATATTTTTTGTTATCATTAAAATTTACCGAGTTATCGTCCCCTTTTACATTCCATATTGTCTTGTTTATTCAAGTTTACACATGTGTAAATAAGCTGAAAGTGTGTAAAACAGAGTCAGTTAATTGATTGACAGGGAACAACTTACGCATGTGTAAATGAGCTGAAAATGTGTAAAACAAAAACAATTAGGTGACCATGGAGCAGTTTACACATGTGTAATCAAGCCGGAAAAGTGTAAAACATAACCAAATAAGTGACAGGGCACTGTTTGCACATGTGTAATTAAGCTAAAAATGTGTAAAACAACTGTTTACACATGTGTAATTTAGCTGATGATATGTAAAACAGAAACAAATAGCTAACAAGGAACAAATTTATACATGTGTAATGCCCTAAACACATGTAAATCATAAAGAAAAGTCATAGTGAACACTTACACATATGTAAAACAGAAAACTTACAGATCTGTAAAACAACAGTAGTGTAAAACCCAAACCCAACAATCAAATAGGAGGCAACCATAAGGTCCCAAACCCCCACCCACCCATCTGCAGAAAAAGGCAATAGCTAAAATTGTTGCAAACAGAATATAATGGCCAGGTTTTTAATATTTTGTGTGATAAAAATCTTAGCCCAGATGGGAATCAATTTCTCAACCTTCTCTCGTAGGTGACAACGGCAAAGACGACACCACCACCACCACAAGGAGAGAAGAAGGGACATGGTATGTTGTTTGATAGAATCCACTACATATTATGCAGATCCCAGGTACGAACAACTTGAAAAGTTGTAGCAGTTTCAACAACTTGAGACCCATTATACAAAGTCGAACCGATTCTTTGATTAGTTTGAAAACTTCAGCAGTAGGTTTAGATCTTCCTTCATTGGTACAGATGTTTCTTTCTTGCACACAAAATACACAACAATCTCCAATGTAAACCATTTATGATGCTCCAAATCGAATATTACACATGTGTAAAAAACCAAACGAATAGAATAAACATAGTAAATTAGATGAATCTATAAGCGCATACTAATCTAGTAAATTAATTACATGATATTTGAAAGAAAGAAACACCAATATTTTATTAAATTTTGAAAAACTAAACAAATCCTTACAATCATATGCAATAGATAGAACTAAAAGTACTTGTAAACATAATGAACCCAACAATTCATCTTTTGGACAATTTCTAGCATCAAGAAAACCACAATTACTTCAAATTAAACAATGATGTTTTCCCATCTTCCAAGAAACACCTACAGTAGTATTATCTTCATCATAGATTCAGATTCATGGTATTATTGAGAGCATCACTGGAATTCAAAGCATTGTCCACATTCAAATGATGTTAATTTGTGCCTAACATTCAATAAGAGATTCTTCAGAGTGATTCCCCACATATGATTTTGGATAAATCATGACTGCAATTCACCAAATTAAAAGCAATTAGGGAAAATAAAAATTGAAATCCTAGCCAAATATGTAGGTTATCCAAAATCGATGAACAATGGAACTGAAATCAAGTCAAAACCTGTTGATTAAGGAATTGAAATCCAGATAAAACCTACAGATTATGAACAAAATTAGATGAATCTTAACAGCTTCAGAGGAATGGCTATGTAGTGGAGGACTCAAATCAGATGAGGATTGCGTGATGAGAAAAATCGATTGAAGATCGCGTCACTAGAGATGGGAGAAATCATGCTTCAGAGGAGATAAAGAGGGAGAAAGTCGTGGATGATTCAACATGTTCAACAATTACCAAGGTACCCTTTTAATTTAAGTTAAATGAAAAGAATTGAATGGCTGAGATTTGTTCTCATAGTTCTCACAAAAGATGGGTGTTCTCATTTAAACCCTCCCCTGTATATATATATATATATATTATTAATAAAATAATTCGAGCGAAACTGAGCGATCGACGAGCGAGCGGACCTTTGCTCATGCTTGGATTGAATTTGAATCGAACCGATCCGAGCGGCTCATTTACAAACTGAGCGGAAATCGAACGAGCATTTTTCGAACATTTTTCAAGCGATCATCGATTGTCGAGCAGTTTGGACAGCCCTGTATGAGGTACCCGTGCAAGTGCCCCGTCCCCACTAAATTAGGTATAATAAATTTCTATTTTATATTCACTAAACGAAAGTGGTCACTCTGCCGCCCATACTTATAACAACAGTCTGCATCAAACCAAGCGTGCTTTCGCTCCCCTTTTCTGCATTCATTCTGGTACTCTTTTTCTTCAATCTTTTTCAAATCTCACATCATTCATTATCTTGGATTCGATTAACGTTGTATCACGATTTCCTTTTCTCATTTGATGCCGATGGTTTTGCAGTCGATCAGGTTATAGCAAAAAGAAATGGCGATGGTTCTGGCATTTCGTCGAACACCTGGTGGATCGGCCATCGTTGCAGATTCGGTTCGGTTTATTACATGCTGGAGACATTTCTCTACGGCTTTTAGAGAGGAAAGAGATACGTTTGGACCAATTCAAGTCCCATCTGATAAGTTCGTGTTTCTGTTTTGTTTTTATAGTCTTTTGTTTGATAAATTGTGTTGGTTTATGGAAAATAAAAACCCTAAATGTGAATGAAATTTAGATTTCAACCTCATGCACCAACTAGTTTTTAAGAAGGCTTATGGCTTGTAGCATGCCTGATGATCAGAAAATCAGGATCTGACTTAATGGAATAGTGACTTTTTAGGTTTAAGCTCTGATGAGTTTTAGTATGGCTGATCATTTGATGGATTGTTAAAGATCATTTCTGCATATGGTATTTTGATATAGGGTTCTTCTAGGAGTTCATATAACATGTAGCATCATGTAACTCATGCCTCTTGTATACTTCAGTCTAACCTTGGTTTTCAAAAAGCAAAAGCAGCCCGCTTTTCGTGTACCCGAGGCACAAATAATTGTATAATTTGTTATATATTTCCTATAGGTTTCTAGCATCATTTACCTAATATCTAGAGACAAGTAAGCTTTATATATGTTTTGGTATGAAAATTACATGCATGTACAACCTAAAAAACATGTTGTACAACAACCTGATGCATAAAAATATGGGAACTACATGAGGTGCGCGCCTCAAGGTCAATTTGTTGTCAAGAAATCGTGCCTCAGGTGCGCTTTTTGAAAGAAAAAAAAAGCGGCTTAGGCTACCAAAAGCGCAGAGGCTTGAGCATTGTTGCGCCTACGCGCACCTAAGGCACGCTTTGACTAGGCTTCAGTCTCATCCTGTCTTCCTAAAAGCTAGTTAAGTAACTGGAAATTTAGCTTTGAAAGTTAAAATTTAACCTTCGAATACCAAGATTACAGTCTATAGGAAGACCAAACAAAGTTTATGTTTCCTGCATGTAAGTTGTAATGTACTATTTGAAATGCAGTATAGGGGTCAACTACTCAACTGTATAACTATGACATGTGCATTGTGATTAAAATGCCACTTTGGTGTATTTTGGACCTTATTTTATTGATCTTTTGCCTTATAAATCTTGGCTGTAATACCCGTACGACCATTGTTGTAAGAATCGCTAGGTGCTAGTCGGGCAGTGGGGTACCGACTGGCGATTAATCGGGATTAACAGGGTTTACTCGGAATTAATCGGATTGAGTTATTTATATGTAATTTTTAGTTGTATATATACGCACACATTTTTATATGTAGTTTTTTAAAGTAGACATGTTTTAACCCCTCAGTGACCCATTTTTTTAAGTAATTGGAAGAAATTTATATGGTTTGGTCGAAATTTGGCCGACGTCTGGCCAAAATTTGCCCAGAATAGGACCGCCATTGACTGCCTAGCGATTAATCGGCCATTAATCGGTGAACCTCCGATTAGTGATTAATCGGAGACTAGTCGGGATTTTTACAACCATGCGTACGACAAATGTAAATTTCCTTTGGTGGTAATGAACTTGCTATTGTTTCGTTTTACTGATTATACATCCGACTTTTCAGGTTATGGGGAGCTCAAACACAAAGATCTTTACAGAATTTTGAAATTGGAGGTGACCGTGAAAGAATGCCAGAACCAATCATTCGTTCTTTTGGAATCCTCAAAAAGTGTGCTGCTAAGGTTCTTGCAAACTCAGAACATTTCTTTTAAAACATTTACACATAAGCTGAAGTGGCATTAGCATTGTTTTATTAACATTGTTTTATTAACAAAGAAATGAAACATGTGCGTCACTCTAATTTTGCTTCATTCTATCTGAAATAACAACATACTCTTCCTAAATATGACAAAATTTTTGTAAACTGTAAGATTTTACAACATGTGCGTATATATTGTTTTTTACTCAACATTTACCAGACATGTGATATAGTTATACTGTTTATCAAGTATTGTGCTATTATAGTAAATGAGATTATGTTTGTTGCAGGTAAACATGGAATACGGCCTTGATCCATCCATAGGGAAAGCAATAATGGAAGCTGCACAAGAAGTGGCTGAGGGGAAGTTAAACGATCACTTTCCCCTAGTTATATGGCAGACTGGCAGTGGCACTCAAAGCAATATGAATGCCAACGAGGTAAGTTTTAGTAATCTTCATTTTCAACAATACTTAGCATATTCTTTCAATAGTAACTATTAATCATGCTACTCTTTATTCAAAACATGTGATAGGTCATTGCAAATAGAGCAGCTGAAATACTTGGCCATAAGCGCGGTGACAAGTTTGTGCACCCAAATGACCATGTTAACAGATCGCAGTCTTCAAATGATACATTCCCAACTGTAAGCTTCTTGATAACATTAGCAGTAAATTTATTCATCTTAAGTTTCAATTCTTGTGTTGACCGTTGTTTGGCTTGTTAATAGGTTATGCATATTGCAGCTGCAACCGAAATCAACTCTAGACTTATCCCAAAACTTAAGCAGCTGCATACAGCCCTACAAGCTAAGGTAATTAAGTATTTTATTGTATGCTTTAACTTCATAGTTATAGTCGGGTTTTTTGTGCAACCAGTGTGATGCTTACTGAGTGCTTTTATTTTAACAGACAACTGAGTTCTCTGATATAGTTAAAATTGGGCGTACTCATACTCAAGATGCAACACCCTTGACTCTTGGGCAAGAGTTCAGCGGCTATACCACACAAGTATGTTTTTTCAGCTCGTCCTTTGAAAGTTAATAGTTTGAATCTGAAAGGGTAAATAGGGCTGTAAATGAACCGGACGTTCAGCGAACAATTTATGAACCGTTCAGCGGGAAGTTCGTTTATGTTCATTCATTTAATAAATGAATAAACATGAACAAAATATTTTGTTTGATAAGTTAAACAAACGAACATGAAAAGAGGTTGTGTTTGTTCGTTTATGTTCGTGAACGTTCGGTAATGTGTTCATTTATGTTCGCTCGTTTATGTTCATTTAAAGGTTTTTTTATGTTATATTTTTATTTTGTTGGTTATAGTTTTAAAAATTTGAAACCATAGTTTTACTATGCGCCACCACCAACATCCCTAATTTAACCATTTCAATTTCAGTTTGTGTTAAAGCCGGGCAAACTTCTTAATTTTTGTGTTAATCATTTTATGATAATTATGTCAGTTATGTTAAGTACTTATCTTTTTTAATGTATTCTTCGTAATCTTTCATATGAAAAGTACATATTTTATTTTAAAATGTATATATAATGTTCGTTTGTGTTCATTTATGTTCATGAACATTTGTTTGTGTCTGTTCGCGTTCGTTTACGTTCAGCAAGTGTTCATGACAGTTAATGAACATGCCATTTCCCTAATGAACGAACACTAACAAGAAATCTCGTTCATGAACATATCGATCGGTTCGCTTGCAGCCCTGGGTAAATCAAATAGTTTTTTCGGTCAGGAATAACTATTCTGTTGTTGCAGGTGAAGTATGGAATTGATAGGGTCATGTGCACTCTCCCTCGCTTGTATCAGGTTGCCAATCATATATTTAATGTTAATATATATTTATGAATCGTTACATCTCCTCTCTCTATCATATATGTGTGTGTGTGTGAATCATGACTAACATAGGTTTTCATGGTTTCAGCTTGCACAAGGTGGCACTGCTGTAGGGACAGGATTGAACACAAAGAAAGGGTACTTATTTTCTATTTTAAGTTTACCACTATTCGTTAACTCTTTCTTCCCATTGATACGATGACATATGACGCCCTACAGATTTGATGTAAAGATTGCTGCAGCTGTTGCTGATGAAACAAGGTTACCATTTATAACAGCCGAAAATAAGTTCGAGGCGCTGGTTTGTTTCTTTTTTCTGATTGATACTTGTTTACATATTATATTGAAGAAAAGAATCGTATTTTAATTTTTCATTTTATTTTCTTCACATTGTATCATCAGGCTGCGCATGACGCCTTTGTTGAAGCTAGTGGAGCGTTAAACACAATTGCCACTTCTCTTATGAAGATTGCTAATGATATACGGTTTCTAGGAAGGTATGCAGGTTGCAGATTTTATATCCATTTTGCTTTATGAAGTTGTTTTATACTCATTTTACATCCAATTTTTTGTACTTTTAGTGGTCCACGTTGCGGTCTTGGGGAACTTATTCTTCCTGAGAACGAACCTGGTAGCAGCATCATGCCTGTAAAGTCACACATCATTTATACTTCCAGAAATTATATATTTTTCAATTTGGATGCTAAATTTAGCAACTGTTTTGATTGTTTTGAGTTTTGACCATGTAATCTATTATAGGGGAAAGTGAATCCTACACAGTGTGAAGCTCTAACTATGGTTTGTGCTCAGGTATGAATCTTGTGATTTTTTAGTACTAGTCGAAACGGGTCAGGTTGACTCGCTGAAACGTTTGTCACATGTTTAGCTAACTTTTATTAAGGATGAATATACCAATTATGATTATGAAAACAATGTATTGACACTTTAAATCACATTAATGTTTGTTTCCATGCAGGCAATTGGAAACCATGTAGCCCTTACAGTGGGCGGTTCAAATGGGCATTTTGAGCTTAATGTTTTCAAGCCGATGATTGCTAGTACTCTTTTACACGTAAGTTGCCTCAACTTCAAACTCATATGTATATATTTGAGTGGTGTATATATTTCAGTGGTGTTGATATTGTTTTTACAGTCAATCAGACTTCTTGCCGATGCATCTGCTTCTTTTGAAAAGAATTGTGTGAGTGGCATTCAAGCAAATAGGGAAAGGATATCAAAGCTATTGCACGAGGTAACGTAACAGGAAAATAAAGTTTTTAAATTTACTGTGATTTTGTGTTTTTAAGTGCAACGTAATTAATGTTATTATCTTTGTTGATCCTTGCAGTCACTTATGCTTGTGACATCCTTAAATCCTGTAAGCTTCTGTTTGAATTTACAACTCTGCGTCTTTTACATATACTAATTTCTGAATATTAACTGATTTAATTACCATTTGGAATTTATTGATACAGAAAATTGGCTATGACAATGCTGCAGCGGTTGCCAAAACTGCCCACAAGCAGGGATGCACACTCAAGGTGGGTGTTTCTTTTTCTTTTTATTTTATTTATTATTATTATTATTATTATTATTTTTTTTTTTTTTTTTTTTTGCCTCATTTGGGATTAACATTTTGAACTTGCGCAGGAAGCTGCTCTTAAACTGGGAGTGTTGAATGGTGAAGAATTCGATCAGCTTGTAGTGCCGGAAAAAATGATTGGCCCCAGTGATTGAAGCAACGTGTGATTGAATGTGTTATGAAGCTGAAACCATTTCACTGGAAGTTATTGAGATAGGAAATAAATGATGGTTTGTGTATCATATTTCAGTTATTCTTTGGAAGTATTTTGTTCTTCCAGAGTGACAGCCATTTATTCATGGATGTTGTAGAGGAACTACATGTCACTGGCGATATTTTTGCCAGATAAGATTGCTTGATTTTGTTGCATATTTCTGCTGCAATAAAACGCAATTAAATGTTGTGTAATTGTTAATATGGGAAATCTCAAACCCAATAACACAATATTAGATTTCATTTATAAATTAAGCATTGCTTTGGCTTGATATTTAAACCCAGCTATGTTTTTAGAAGTGTGTTTAAGTATGTTTGAAAACAACATTGTTGCTGCAGTGCTGAATATGTGGGTATCGGGCCAATCGAAAGGTAACAGGGTTGTTGCTTCATTGATGTTAATTTTGATTTACAATCGAAATGTAAGGCATCCCTTCCAATCAACTATATAAACCGGAAACATTAGGCAAACATGTACTACCATTACCTGCTAATCCTTCTGTCAAAATCAATCACAGGCGTGCACACACATTGCATTATGTAACAAAGTTAAAAACAATGTATATCTAGTTGTTTACTCCTTGAAAATGATTTTAGTTTTTAAGTTTGGTTCGATTTGTTAACTTCCAGTTTAATACTTTTAAATCGGTGATGATTAAGCAGATGTTTTTATATTTAAGTCGACCATTATTGGGTGCGCAAATTGAACTTTATTGCTACGTTTGCCAGCATGTACTTGTGAAATAGAGCAACTATATTTTTGGATATTTTCTCCATTCATAGTTATCCTGCGGAGATCATGATCAAGACAGTTAAAATGATGATCAAGTTACGTTAGTTTCGTTGCCTAAGACGAATTGTAATTTATTTTTTCAACTTCTCTGAGGCTGTCAGATTGACAAATCCCATCACTGTTTCCGTGACTGAATTGTGATATGGGTCTACCTGCTTATGAAACTTATGCAAGTAACCTTCAGGTGTCGTTGCTAATGTGGTTAAGTCCAGACTTCAGAGTATTTACAAGAGCGCCGAACTCTCAATTCTAACATAAAACTTTGAGGGGTTTGTTGAACGTAAACCAGGCAAACTTTCTAACCTGTTTAATACACAGCTTGTGTATTGTTGGGTTGTGGATAGGCGGCTCACTCGCTAATCAATTTTAAATTGTAAAGTTAAAAGAATAACAAATGATAAAAACCGTAAAAGCCTAACCCACCATTACAACTTGTTTACCAGACCCACCGAGTTACAACCCACTTGAGCATTTAACTAAACAGGTTATGCATTTCGTGTTTGTTTACATGGGTTACGCATACTGCAGTTAGGGTTGGGTCAGACCCACTGAGTTACAACCCACTTGAGCTAAACAGGTTATGCATTTCGTGTTTGTTTACATGCTCCAGTTAAGGTTGTGTTTCTTGAGAAAATTAAGTAAAGAATTCATGTTTGGGACGGGTGACACCAGCCTGAAAACCTAACCCCCAACACAAATTATCACCTTTAACTCAATGAAAGTGCATAATTCAGCCTATCTGCTTAGAAATGGGCTAAGTTTTATCTCAAACAGGTCACAATAAAAATAATACCAAGAAAACACCGTTTCGTAAAGGCACCAAGATGGTTTAGAGTGACAAATCATACAATATAACCTCACAAAAAGCTAGCTTTGGTGAAGCTGCCTAGACCGATTTAACCCACTAAAAAAATCATCTTGACAAATGTATACATAAATGAAGTTTAAAATGGTTGGTTGGGCTTTCAAAGCTTAAGGTTCCAAATAAACCATAAAACTAGAATAACAACAAATCAAACTGTTTGGATCTTAAACTAGCTAAATCTGCCAACTTGCTTCAATTTGCATGATTTGGTCAGTTATACTGGTTTATGAGCACCATATAATGATTAAAAAAAGTCTGATAATAATGCAAGGTGCAAGTAACAAAGCAACCTTTGAATAAAAATTTCATGTCATCAAGATTTTTAATCACCTCATAAATAAAACTGTTTCCAGAAGTGCAAAAGATCAAAGAACAAAACTTGAAGATTGATTAAAGCACCCAATTTCTTCATACCTAACATCGACAAAAAATTCAGATCTCATTTCTTGGATTTCTTTGTTGCCCTGCAAATAATCATGGCAATATCCATCAATTGTCAAATAAAGAAAAAGCATACAATCAAACAAAATCCATCAAGAAAACAGAAGCAAATGTGTTCACTCACTGTGCAGGTTGTGCTGCAGGGACAGCGGCTGCTGGAGCTGGAACTTTCTCCTGTGGGCCCTGAACAAAATGAATGAACAGTTATAAATTAAGAACTTGATAAGCATGTTGAATAAACAATCACAAACACCATCAGAACGGCTTATTGATGTATCAAAACACAATTAGAGAATACATGTTGGTTTAAAATAGCATTAATGCCAAATTAACCATTAACTAATGTTTTTAAAAAACAAAAAAAAAAACAAATTACCTGAGCAAAACGTTCCTCCCTGCGAGCCAATTTCCTTTCCCGGCTAGCCTTGTTCTTGGCACGTTTAGCCTCGAACTGGTCAGACAACGTCTTCTCTCTAGCCTTCTCAGCCTTTGATTTGTGAATGCTTTCCATCAACACACGTTTATTCTTGAAAACATTACCCTTTACCTTCATGTACATGTCATGGTACATATGTTTGTCAATTTTCTTCGCCTCACGATACTTGCGGAGTAATCGCCTAAGCACCCTCATCCTTCTCATCCACAGAATCTTTGTCGGCAACCTCGCCTCCCGTGTACCCTTACGTTTACCTAAAGTCCATAACTAAGTTTGAAAACCATATATGCAACCAAAATTATCAAACTAGTATCTGATAATATTTAAAATCAAATACCATATCCGGAGTGACGCCCCTTTCTCTTCGCTTCCTTCATGCGACGAGCACGCGATCTCGAGTGGATCTTGGTTGGCTTCCTGATGATGAATCCATCCTTCACCAACTTCCTTATGTTTTGGCCTTTGGTTATCCATCAAATAACATAAGTATAAGTAAGATAAAATCATAGTTGTTAATGGCGACAAATAGCGATAAATGCTACATAGCGAAACACTAGAAATATGTTTTTAAATTTATATGCTATACGGCTCGTATCTGATAAAAATCCAACTATTTTATAGCAATATTTAATTGCTATTGATATTATAAAAAACAAAAAATTTAAAGTGTCCATCGCTACAACCCTAATAGTGACACTAGACCTATACGCTACGTGGCGCGCTATAGCGATCGCTGTTGATAACTATGGATAAAAGCTGCTTACAAAATTCAATCAACAAAAAAAACTACAATTCGCTTATATATTATAACAATAAAAAAGAATCAAATGCTAGAAACAATCAAACAATTCAATAATTCAATCAACTTGTTTAATTTCTTAACTTCATAATAAAACTACATTTTGCTTACATAATATGGCAATCATAAACAATCAAATGCTAAAAACAATCAAATAAATCAATAATATCTGGTTGCTAAATATCACAATTTAATCAATTATGTTTAATTCTAACTGGCAATAAAACCTAAGTTCTTCAACACAAAAACGAATATAAAAACATGTAACATTTGACGATATATACAATCCACAGTGGGTTAAATTAATTAATTATAATAATAAAATGAGGAAGAACATACGAGAATTGGCCATGGAGATCTCGTTGACTTCATTAGGGTCAAGCCAGACTTTTCCTTTGCCGCATTTGAGGACGCTGGCAGAGAGCCTCTTCTGCAGCTTCAACGACACCATCTTCTTCCTGTCTTCGACTGCAGGAGGTAACAGAAGAACTAGGGTTTGTGGCCAGCTTCATATCTATATTCGTTTTAGGGTTTACAATGTGGGCCGCCCTCCAAACATCATTTTTTGACGGGCTCTTTCTACCTATTAAAAGGCCCATCAATACTAATAATCTTCCACTTGATAATTTCACCTGTTCGGTATCGAAAAACGAGAAAAGTGGGTACCGGTATTGAATATACCGGTACCGAAAAACAAGGAAAGTGGGTACTGGTAACGGTACCAAATATACCCGGTACAGTTCGGTACCGCTACCCATACCAAATGCTCATCCCTATGTTTTGGTAGTGTTAATAAAGTCATACACACCTTTTATACGGGTCGTATAGAATAATTTGACATGACAAATATTGGGTCGTATAATACTATAAGGCTCATATAGATGGAGAAAATATTGAGTCGTATAACATTTATACAGATCGTATAACATTATATGAAGTTTGGGTCGTATAACATTATATGGGTCATATAGATGGAGACGAAAAAAACATTCTCTGACATTTCTTTTTGTGCAACATTATCCTATACGATCCGTATAACCCTATGCGGGTGGTATAGATGTAGGGGTGTGAAAATATAATTTTAAGTGTGTGGAAGTAGTAGAATCCTTTGGTTATTTTAAAAATAAATTTTATGCATCAAAAATACTATAATTTTGAGTTGGTAAATACTTTTACTTTATTAATAGGTTAAATTACATCAGATTAGATACCAATATGTTAATAAAAAATATTAAATAATACAGAAGCAAGTTATTAACTAATAATTCAATATATGATGTTTTATTACTATTAATATTTTTAAATGGCTTTTTAAAATTAAGAAATATAATACGAATGGGTGAAATAAGATTAATGGAAAAAATAATTTTGAGCTCGCATATATGTGAGACACGGCAAAACCGGTTAAGGAGTGGATTTTTGTTTTTTCTCCTCTCTTCACGGGTTCGGCCAACTAGACACACTACCGACAGACCATTGGAACCAACGCATCCCATATTACTCTTTCAGTCCTGAGTAATACCCGACATCATTAACTAAAAACCGTGAGAACCGTGTAGTATTTGTATTTTAAAACATCTACATTTTGTAGGAGGCAAAAGTTTGTTCGATACTCTTAAAAAAACATCCGGATTCCACCTTTCTTTATTGTGTTGCCGCCATTATGATTCACAGAACCTTTCTTCATTACGCTTATCATAGAACCTACTTTCGTCTCTCAACGTCTATGGTTCATCGACCTTTCTTCATTACACTTATCGTAAAACCTACTTTCTTCTCTCAGCGTCTATGGTTCATCGACGGTAATCTAAATCAATTGCATGTATGTAATCGCGTCCATTCATTATTGCATATGAATTCTACCTGTTAATTAGTGCAGTTCTTATATTTGATATTTTTTTTTTTGGTAACTTATATTATTTCTCGTAACATTTACAACCATGTTACTATCATATTTGAAGTGGTTAATAGAGTGTTTATGAATTTTCATTCGTCCTTATCATATGATTATTAAGTTAAACAATTGCAGCCATACATATTTGATATGAGATTTAGTCATTGTTTCTGAAAAAGATTGAGTAATGCATTAGCTTTTTTAGTTTGTTACACATTATTACATATTAGCCCGTTTTTGAAAAGCCAACGAATCCAGTTAATAATAGCCAAAGCCCAAACTTCAGCCCAGTTCACAAAATAATATAACATTCAGTTCTTGCAAAGAACCGTCAATCATACCTGCCAACCCAAAAACGGCTTGGTTAAACGGTTTTGGTTATGCATGGGTCCGGTCGGCTTGCGACTTGTTACTCACTCCTACTGGTTCCACCCGCCGGGATAGATTTAAAGAAATAAAGAGTCTAATTTAGATCGTAATTATGTTTGTGGAACTTATACATTCGAAAGAGAAAAACCCAAATGGAAACTATGAAGCAACAAAACGCTAACATTTCAACTGTTAGACTATCGGAATTACGTAATGAGAGAAAAAACACAGTGAATCCTTTGATACAAATGCAAATATAAATCCAATGTTTTAGTCAAATAAACCATAAGATTGAAGCCATTAAAATTCATACAATATAGTATATTATCTTAAAGTGGAAATGTAAGGAGAGTTATTTTGAAGTCTCTTGAATTATAATAGTACTCAATTTATACCATAAATGTAAATGAAAATGTACAGTCTTTGCTTTGATGGTAGTTGAGCCCATGCCCCAAACTAAAAACTCGTATGTGGGCCCATTAATCCCACACCATAGCCCAAAGGCACATCAAAGATGAAATCTTAGATAAAAATGCCAGAAGGATATATTCGTAATCCGGCCCCTTAATGTCCTAAGGGAGTAATGTAAGTTCACCATAAACATGCTCCACATTTATTGAAGTGTGCCTCAAGCATAAAATGTGAGACGATGTGTAGTGGTTCAAGCCCCTTTGAGCCGTTTTTTGCCATGTGACGGCCACATTAGCATAGTCAATTTTAACCAAAAAAGTGTGTAATGATTCAAGCCCCTTCAGTCATTACCTAATTATTATTTTTTTAAATAAGCCAATAGTAAAAGAGATATAGAGACAATGAAGGCTTTGGTCAACCCAATGTGTGAGAGTGTGTACAGAGTGGTCCATGATTTGAATCACGCTTGGAACGATTTAACCTAATTTGCGCCTAGGGGACAGTGGTTAGGGGCGTTAAACGATGTGAATGGGAGAATCCACCCCACCCCACCCCAATTACGCATGGTTTGAAAGATATTACAAAAGGCACCCTTCTTCAAGGATATTAACCCAATGGGGCAATTACCCCATTCCGCTTGGACATATCTAGTGACCAGCGGATGAATCCCTTCCAAAGAAGAAATCTCAGCCACATCACATCAAACGTGTCTCATGTAAGATAAAGCATGCTTAACATTTGATAGAAATATCAACGACATCAAATGCGATACATCTTAGAAAGGGAAATTCCCTTCTAAAATACTTGACACTTTCGAGTAACACAATTAATATCTCTTGAATAAGGTGTTAAACCAATACAACAAGCTCTGGTGCACTACAGAGCAACATGGACGGACAAAACAACATCATGAGGATCATTGTCACCCCCCCAGGTCGTGGCGAGCCTAACAATGTTCTCAATTGTAAGAACGAAACAAGGAAGAACCACTTCAATCACAATCGGTGTAGTCCTTGACTACTCACCACACATGTGGATTTGGGCAGCAACAATAGTATAAATAGGTGTCTGATCACAAAGCAACTTGAAAATAAGTTTAAAGATATTGTATAGTATTCCCAAGCAATACATAGTGATTTTGTTTGGTATACGCATGTCTTCATTTTGGTCATCAAAATCATCCACTAAAATTATTTAAAATGCTAGTTGCAAAGTCGTGGTGATAATGGTCCTCAGGGTTGTCAGCTTGTTGCATGGGGTGGCATGATGCATTGTTGCGACGTTGTTACACGTTAAACAATTGCCAAAAACTAGTAAATCATGTCAATGAAAGTATTTGTGGTTACATGCATGAGCCTATATAATATGTTGCATTTCCTAATTTTAAAGCAATAATCATAAATAATACTGAGATGTAGTTTTCGTGGGATTGATAATTAGTTTAGTATATTACATCAACAACTAAAAACATCTAGTTCTAGTTATTGCAGATGAATAAGAAATTAAGAGTGATTCTAGGACTAAGTAACTTTGGTCATAAGAAAGCATCTAGGACTAAAAAATTGCAATCGACATGAAAAAATAAACCCATGTTTAGTTCTCAAAGGGCACCTGCATCATTTGGTTAAAGAAGGATAGATAAAACATAATTTTTCTTTCTTGAAACCGCGTTGTAATCAAATCGGTCCCAAAATAATCGCTAGAGGGTTTCACACAAAAAATACACTAGAACAATGACACGCCAAACATTTCATCGTAGAGTCAAGGTAAGTATTCTAGTTCATGTGGTACCTATTGAGACTCTATTACGAGCCCAGCTAAACCTAAAATTGTTTTCTAGTCTCGATCTAGATTCCCACCCAAATTGGAAATAGTCCACAAAATTCGTAGGAGGCATGTAGTGGGAAAGTTAAGTTGATAGCCGTAAAAAAATACTGGTATTAGTAGCACTTTCTTGTTATATTTTAGATTTCTATGTTTATTATACAAAAATTAGGGTTCTTACCTTAGTAATTGGAGACCTAATCCTTCTCGAATGGGACTACTTGTTGTTTAATCGAATATTTGGTTGAGTTCTAATTTAAGATCCTATCAATGGTCCATTTTCGGGAAATCATATGGTGCCTACAACCCGGAATTTGGCAGGTCAACTAGCAACCATTGCAACACAATTAGACGTCATTTTTTGCATCTTTGAGGGATGATGTTGACGAAATTAAAGGTCAGGTGATCAGAGATGGTTGTAAAAATGAAGAACCAACCGGTGTTTTGAAGAACATGGTGGAGAAGGGCATAAAAGAGACGCCAACTGATGAAGGACTGGATGGTCTCAAAGAAGAATTGAAGGCTGACGTGTGTATCCAAAAACCTCGAACCGTGTATAACGCTGCTAGTATTGCCTTGGCCTAGAATATGAATCCAAGATTGATTTATCTAAGCACACTAGAAGTCTTACATGGTGCCCAAGCCCAAGCCAAAACCTATTTTTAGACCATATTAAACATATCGCTCAGTTTGTTACCCAAAACCTTACACCCCAGCGCCAAGTCCTTTGGATTACAGAGACAGAGAACCAAACTTGGGTGGTCAAGTTGTTGGGAACCTCTAAGGGAGAAGACAAGTCACTCGTCAATAAAGAACTGAAGTAGCTAGAGGACGCAAAATCAACAATTAACTGTGGTGTTATGGTTAATTTGTTTATTGATCACATAAAAATCAGGGTAAATTAAAATAGCGTGATGTATATGCTAGTGATATTATCGTTATCAGGATTAACTCGTTTCACCTAAAAAATTAGCAAAACTTGACCCCAACCCTGTTCAATACTCGCCTACTACTCGGTCTCAGACACATGCCATCCTATTATGGAGCTACTTCGTTACTAGGGCAATCGACCTTATGAGGAAGAAGGCTTTTTGGCGTTTCGACTTAGGGCAAGTCATTTCTCTGGGCGAGATGTATTGTTACGAACCCAGCTAACCCAAGATTGTTTTCTATTCCCGCTCCAGATTCCCGCCTAAATTGGAAATAGTTCACATAATATGCAACAGGCATGTAGTGGGGAAGTTAAGTTGGTAACCATAAAACAAGACTAGTATTAGTAGCCGTTTCTTGTTCTATTTTAGTTGTCTATGTTTATTATACAAAAATTAAGGTTCTTGCCTTGGTAATTGTTGACCTGCTCCTTTTCGAATTGGATTATAAGTTTAATCAAATATTTAGTTGAGTTGTAATTTTTGCTCCTATCAAACCCCTGCTCTAAAGTCTAAACCCTCATTTTTTACATGTAACAATGAAGTAAACTATGTAACGCAAAAGGAGTTAAAACCAATCAAAGGAATAATAATAGCAATGGTGGTGGTGGTGGTGGTGGTGATGATGATGATGATGATGATAATAATAATAATAATAATAGGCAAGAGAAACATGTTAGTAACAATTATAAACGTAAAGGTCGTGGTGGTGGTTGTGGTGATAGTGGTGGTTGTAGTAATAATAATAGTGATTACTAATAACACTAAGACCAATGGGTATGGGGCTCGTCCCCGATCCGTCGCCCCCTGCCGGATCGTCCCACACCGTCCCCTCCCGCCCCGTCGCGTCGCCTCTGTCCCCTCCCGGACGCTGGAGACGAGCCGGATGATTGGCTGGTTGTATTTTTGTGGCCCCCACATATTTGTTCTCTCTCTCTCAATCTCTTGCAGGGTACAAGTATTATGGCACAAGGTACAACTCTCTTGGGTTGTCATTCCTTCCCCTCCACACCCTTGGGTAGTCCCCAAGAGGATGCTCCTCCTCCCCTGATGACGTGGCGCCTACGTGGCGGGTAGTCTCCAAAGAGACTATCCATCCCATACCCACCGGTCTAAGTTGCAAGAGAAATATACTAGTAACAATTATAAACATAAATAGCAAGAGGCACAAGAAGTAGCACGAGCCCCATAAAAGTATGTATAAACACCATTGAAAAGTCCCCAAACCAAGACATGTTTAAGGCAAAGCTAAGACAAAGATCGGTTAAGGCAAAGGAGAATATAGAAGGAAAAAAAAAACTATGTGTAGGCAAAAACGAGGGTTCCAAGTCAAATCGTCAGCAACATTTATACACTCTTATATAAGTCTGTAACTTTTATCCTACTTCTCTGAGAACTCCTAAACCTGATCGTGTCCATTGTTAGAGTTTCCACAAGTCTTAATGGAGATGTTATTTGTCTCCTTCGTGTGTGTCCAAATCATCTCAACCCCCCCCCCCCCCCCCCCCCCCCCTATCTCATATGAGATACATGCCACCCAACTTCTTCTGAAGAACTTCATTTGTTATCTCATCCAACCTTTTGTGTCTACTACCTTCATTGTTTGCACCTATGTATACTTGGTGGCCAACAAATCAGTTACGTATAAACCCTAACGAATTTCTCCTTCAGTCGTGTTGGAAACCTCTTATCACGCAATACTCCGATTACTACTCTCCACTTGCGCTAACTCGCCCAAACATTTATGAGTTGCATTGTTGTCTAAGTCCCCGTCGCTTTAGAGAAACAACCCCTAAATACTTGAAACTAGTTGTTTACATGACAATTTGACCATCAATAGTGATTTGTGTGTCATCCTCATCGCCTCTGCACTATTGATGTTACAGTGGAGGTACTCTAGTTTAGATCGACGTGATATTTAAACCTTTTTTGCTCTATGGTGCTCATCCCTCCTACAACCTCTCATTCATGTCCATTTTACCATCCGTCACTAACACCATATCATATGCGATAAGTATGCACCACATAAATACATAATTGTCTCAAATGTTTTTTTTCCTGACAAAACTGTATGGATCGTCTTTGACAACTTATCGATGGAGTTGCCTCATGCATCGATTTTCCAATAAATAAAAACTAAAGAGGAATATCAGAATCAAATGTTTATTTATCAGATTATACAGTGTGGGAGGGCATGAAGCGTTACGTGACAGGCACATCATCGCCTGTCAGAAGTGTGACGTAGTGCCAAAAAGCGCTTCGGTGGGATGGAGCATAGAAGGGTGACATGTGGCATACAAATTTTGTATTTATTGTTATATATTTAAAAAATAAACAAAATCCATGGGCCAATTACAAGCCACATCGCCTTGACCGTTGCCTCCACGCCGGTGAACTTTCTTCCGCCCCCATCACCAGGCCACCACCACGCCAAGGCACGGGGTGGTAGGCCCAGTGGCGGATCTAGGATTCTGACCAAGCGGGAACGTTTTATAAATAAGCGGTAACGAAATCGAAAAAACGTCAAATTTTTCAAAAATTTACACTAAAAACGTCAAAAAATTTCCGACCAAGCGGTAGCGGAGGCTACCCCTTGATCAATGGTAGATCCGCCCCTAGGTAGGCCGGCGTGGTGGAGGCTTCATCGCTTGCCACGCTATCCATAACGTAACGTAACGTATGGTCTCATGGTTATCAAATAAAAAATACTTGGTATTAATATACACAATTACCTAATCTGAGCATAAACATCTCTTTATAAAATGTCCGGCTTTGTTTTGGGCCCATCTTTCCATACTCACTTCAAGGATGAAGTGTGGCCTTGTGGGTCATAGAAAACAATAATTATGAAAAGAGAAATTTATTTAGTTCATGTAGTAAACAACAAATGCGACGTAAATAATACTCCGTATACAGTTAGATATATACTTTGTATTGTTTATTATTTTTCTTATGTAATACTACAAAATATATAGTTTAATTATTTTGATTTACAATATATTTAGAGATATAAATTTTTTAAAAATAACTTAGCATGAAGATACGTGTAACACTGGGGAATTTTTTTATAAAAAATAGGGCTGTAAACGAACCGAACGAACACGAACAAGGCTATGTTCGTGTTCGTTTGTTAAGGAAATTTGGATGTTCGTGAACTGTTCGCGAACACATGACAAACAGAAGTTTGTGTTCGTGTTCGTTCGTTAAAGAATTTTGGTTGTTCGCGAACAGTTCGTGAACACTAACCACGAACACAAACGAACTTTAATTTTGAAAATTAAAAAAAGGACCGTTAATCTTAAACATTGTACACAACGAAAGTAGTTAAATATAACCATTTAAAGATTGAAGGGATGGATAATATTGGGTTCAATCGATTGGAGATAAGCTGAATGAAGGAGCGTGATATCAAAAGAGGGAGAGGGCCAGAGAGAGGGAAATAATACATATGGGAAAAGTAAAAAATTAATAAAACATAAAAAAAATTTAGAAAAATAAACATTAAAAACCGAACACGAACGGACATAAACGAACGAACACGAACGAACATAAATGAACATATTACCGAACGTTCACGAACGCAGTCGAACGAACGAGACCTTTGTTCGTGTTCGTTCGTTAAGCTTATCGAACGAAATTTTTTGTTCGTGTTCGTTCATTAAGCTTATCGAACGAACATAAACGAACTTCCCGCCGAACGGTTCACGAACTGTTCGCTGAACGTTCGGTTCGTTTACAGCCCTAATAAAAAATGTAAGGGTGATTCTAAAAACATAATCACTAATAAGTTTTTTTATCTTTTACGAACGAATGGTATTCAAAAGATTATATTTCAAGGATGAATTGTGTATTTGTGGGTCATATACAAAAATAAATACGACAGCAAAAACATTATTTAATTCATATTGTAAACAACAAAAAGACCTAATATTATTTAGCTAGTTATATAAGTTGTAATGTTTATACCTTTTTACATTATTTAATAATACCTTTAAAGAATCCTACACTAAATTTTATAGAAATAAAACCATCTGTCTTTTAAATATAAATAAAAAATAAAGAGGAGGCTTAGACTGTGGGGTATGGGGCGTGGGTTGGGGGAAAACGCCCAAGCCACCACCCCTTGGGGTTTGGGTTGGGGCGTGGCCCTTGGGTTTGAAGCCGGGCGTGGGGCGGGCTTGAGATCCGATGTGGCGGCCTCCTATTCGCTGTCCACCACCAATCCACGCGGTGCACCCACGCCCCGCCATATCCCACGGACACGTCACTAGACGGTAGGGGGGCTCGAACTCCACGTGTCAACTCATGCCCCCCAACCCAAGCCCCACCATACGCCACGTTCTTACCTTCACAACAAATCATATCTTTTGAATATAAAGAGGAAGCTTACTACCATCACAACAAATCATTTAAGAAATTATATTATATTATTTTTATATAGTACTATAAAATATGGCTAAAATACATAGCTGTGTAGTCAATGTGCACAAGTTGACGTCCAGCATTGCATGGACACAATCTAAGTTGGTAGACCCCAAAACCATGGGCGCCGTCTTTTCCCCACCCATAGAAAACAATGTTTATGATTCTACAAAGGTTTATTTTTTAATAATTATTCTTTTTTTTTTGAACGGCATTCTAGCCCAGCGGTCGTTGACACGCTGGGGGATTGGATAACCCCGGGTTCGAACCACGGAGGCCATCCAATTGGGCAGGCTACTCCGGGTCCTCCACTAGGGGGCTTTCGCACACCCTAGTTTCATCGGCATTTAATGTACTACCGGGCACGTTCCAGGAGGAAACCCCACAACGAGTGGTTAGAGTAAAACCCCCTGCGAGATTCGAACCCACGACCTAGGCCATGTTTCCGAATGCTCTGGCCATCTGAGCTGCCCCAGATGGTTTAATAATTAATAATTATTCTTTTGATTCTCTACAAAGGTTTATTTTTTTAATAGTTTGTACCACTTTTGTTTCAAGTAAGGAATATGCACCTAAATATTATTATAGTCATTGGCGCAAATTTGAAGGGGCCGGGAGGGGCGCCCGACCCCCCGAACTTTTCGCTCAGCAGTGTTATATATGTAGTTTCCGTATACAAATTTTTGGGTATATACGTTTTCGACCCCCTGGTTCTATAGAAATTTTTTGGTATATACGTTTTCGACCCCCCCCCCCCCCCCGGTCGAAAACGTCAAGATTCGCCACTGATTATAGTAGAATTATTTTATATTAATACACCTAAATATTTAACCTAATTTTGTAAAATGTTTATAACATCATATAAAAAAAGCCTTTAGTAGAATTATTTTATATTAATACACCTAAATATTTATCTTAATTTTCTAAAAAAAGGTTTTAACATTATAAAAAAACCCATTATCAAATGTAATTTTTATTTTTCAAAACTGTTATTAATATTTTTAGGAATATTGGATTATAATAATCCAAACTATTCGTCGTTGGCCGCTAATAGTCCCAACTTAAAAAATAACCACTGGTAGTCTTCGGTCGCCGGAAAACATTTTTGGCCAGAAAAAAGGTTCCTAAAGGTCCGATCTAAGGTTACAAAGAGGTTTGGAACGAAAATGTTGAGTTTTTCCGGCCAAAAAAGATGAGTTTTCCAGGCAAAAAGAAGTTTTCTGGCCAAAAATGAGTTTTACGACGACCTCTATAATTGAGACTTTTACTAGAAAAAGGTACCTATAGGTCCGTAATCAGGTTACACAGAGGTTTGTGACGAAAATGTTGAGTTTTCCGGCGAAAAAGAAGTTTTCCGGTCAAAAACGTTTTTCCGGCGACCGGAGACTAACGGCGTTAGGGTTTTGTTAGTCAATATGTTAATAGTTAGGACTGCCGGTGGTTATTTTTGAAGTTGAGACTGTTGGCGGCCAACGGAGAATACTTGGGATTATTAAAATCTAATATTTATATATTTATTTTTAGATGTTTCTAGACATAAATATTTTTTTTTATCAGATGTTTCTAGACAATGCTTGGCATGTTAGCATAAAAATATATTTTACAAAGTATAGATATAATAAACGAGTGTTCTTGTAAATAGTTAATGTATAAGTAATAAGTGTTCTTTACGTATATTCACTTACTCTTAAGTATGATATTTTTAATATTTGGTTTTTAGCTTTATGTAGCGGTATAAATTTCGGTTTGGACAAGAAAAGTATAACGTGAACGCGAGACTTTTTGAGAGATAACAATAAATTTTAGCTGAAGTCGATATCTACATCTTTTGTTCGAAGTTCATTTTGAAAATCATTGATATGACAGAGGTTGTATTATTATAAATAACTAAAAATGTTAGAATTTATAAGTATTGTTAATAATAACCTTTCAAAAAAAAAGTATTGTTAATAATAAATTAATTAAATCAATAATTATAAATAACGGAATGAAGTTATCTAATTAAGATTAGGAGTAACCAGTGGCGGAACTAGACCTTCAACTCAGGGGTATCCCAAATTTTTTTAGGGGTGTCCTCGTACTTGTTCAGGGGTGTCCTGTGTATAAAAATCGGATTTTTTTTTACACTACTCATAAAAACTTGAGCCGTAGCCCGGGCTACGCCCGTTTACACTACAGGTCCGCCCCTGGGAGTAACAACACTATAAGCGGATTGAAACACTAGTTTTTTTGTAAATATTTTAAGATTAGAAGTAAGAACACTATATAAGGTGATTGAAACACTATTATTTTTTGTAAATATTTAGAAAACAACACATTTTTTTTGTAAATTATCTATGTACAAACACTCTTTAATTAAAGAAAACTCCATAAACACTCATCCTTATCATTATATATAATTATTTTTATTTACTAATTTTTGGATACCCTAATGTCTTTATTGTTTTACGATCTAGAAGGCTTTCAAACCAAGGTATTATTTACTAGGCTTATTATATTTTCACACCTTTAAATTCTTATTCCCATACCTTTTCATTTTATTTATTATTTAAAAAAAAGTCATAATGATAAAATTTTAGTCACAAGATTAAGAAAATCGCTATAAATTTAATAATCATATTTTAAAATCCACACAGTCAATAAGGAATTAGTTGACCGACCTCTCTCAATTTCGTTTGTTGAGAACTTGAGATAATCATATTTAAAAATCCACACATTCAATAAGGAATTAGTTGACCGACATCTCAATTTCGTTTGTTGAGAAAGTAATTAGTAAATATATTATTGTCGGACAAAACTCAAAAGTTACAAAAACAACTTTCCTAACAAGTTGTAAACATTATTATATATATAACTGTATAAAAGTTGAGGGAAAAGATCAAATACAAAGTTTATTTTGGCTAGGAAGGATAAGAAGCAATAGGATTATGACATGTGTCAAATTTTAAAATAAAGAGAAAGGGTATTTTAGTCAATCTCATCATTTCTTCTTCCTTCTTCTCCACAGTTACTTCAAAACCCACCATTTTCAAAACCCACAATCTCCAACCTTTTCTTCACTTACTATCTCAATAATCACTACATTATAGTGCGATTTTCGTCATCAATCAATGATTCAAACACCCGATCAACGTGTTCTTCAGCTTTTTTTTTGAAGAAAACCCAGTTTAATTTTATTCAAAATCTCGTTTTTTTCCCCGTGATTTTGAAGATAATCACTCGATACGTTCGATTCAATCGCTGATAAGTGTTTCTATCATTCAAATTTCGTCAATTGATGAAGAAATCAGCTTCGATCCATGTAAGAAATCCTTTAATTTCATTTTCACGATCTGGATTTTTGATTTAGTCATTGCGTTTTACGATCTTGGCGGGGGTCCGGGGGCAGCAGCCCCTGGTAGCAGGGTCCCAGGGGCGGCAGCCCCTGGCTGGGGTTGGAATTTTTTTTTGATTAAATTACTTTAATAAAAATGCATGAGAAAAATTAAATTTCTGTAAATTTGTCTCTGGAAAACTGCATTCGTAGACAGTTTTATGCCATTGCGTTTTAGAACTGCATTCCTGGTTCAGACAATTCACAGACAACTATTGTCCTGGTTCAATGCGTTTTAGAGAGAACACTTTCTTTGGTGTTTTTATGCCATTGCGTTTTAAAACTAATACATTTTTATGCGTTTTCTGGTCATTGCGTTTTAGAAAAACACATTTTTGAAGTGTTTTTAGTTATTGCGTTTTAGGTAAAAACACATTTTTAGGTGTTTTCAGTCCATTGCGTTTTACATAGAACACTTTCTTTTGTTTTTTTAGGCCATTGCGTTTTAGAAATGAAACATTTTAAGTGTTTTCTGGCCATTGCTTTTTATAAATAAGATATTTTTTTGTGTTTTTTGTGCATTGCGTTTTAGGTAAAACACATTTTTATGTGTTTTCAGTCAATTGCGTTTTAGAAAACAGACATTTTAAGTGTTTTCTGGCCATTGCATTTTAGAAATAAGACATGTGTTTGTGTTTTTGGTGCATTGCGTTTTAGGTAAAACACATTTTTATGTGTTTTCAGTCCATTGCGTTTTACAAACTACACTTTCTTTTGAGTTTTTAGGCTATTGCGTTTTAGAAATAACACATTTCTTTGTGTGTTTCTGGCCATTGCTTTTTACAAATAAGGCATTTCTTTGTGTTTTTGGTGCATTGCGTTTTAGAAAAATGTCATTTTCAGGTTTTTTTTTTCATTGCGTTTTACGCAACTGGGTTTTCAAAATTTTTTTTCGAAAATATAACAATAGTATACTCGTTTTAAAGATTAAAAACGCTCATTTTTTTGGTGCAATTTTTATAAAAAAAAAATAATGTCGTATGAAATAGTTATTAACGTTTAAAAAATGGAGGGGGAATTGGAGGAGAGAGAAACTATTGCCTTTGATTGACTATAATGCCCCTAAACAAACTCACGCGCCTCTTTTCTTCCTTTCAATTTCCATCATTTAATCTTAGCCTTTGATTAACTAAATAGATGATCAAGATCACTTCCTAGCCTTCTTAGCCGAATAAACTTCCTATTGTATCTCCACCCTAAAAGTTGATAGCTACAATAAAAATTATATTAACATGTAGAAGACTCAGAGATATACTCATATCTAATCATGTAGAATGTGATGTCATTTCATTACTTATTATATATATTTTACATAAAAAATCTAAATTAATATTGTTTTAATTTTCATGACTTTTATATTTATTTAATTAAATATATATTATAGGTAACATCATTATTTTATAACTAAAATTGAATTAAAATGAAAAATAAATAAATAGAATTAATTTTTATGAAATCATATAAGTTTAGTATTTGTGGCGTGTGTATATTTACTATAAATCTATAATCAATTGAAAAGTTCGATTTGAAACAGTCTATAAAATTCAACTACGATTATAAATACAAAATTACAGTAAGATATGGGTTTAACCGCATTAACACACCATGGGATCCGAGTACAATTGATTCCTCAAACTACTTGGAAAGTATCTAAAGGGTTGGAAATGTAATCGCTTATTATTTTCTCTTCAAAGACAATTGCAAACAAACAAATATATGTACGCTTAAATCACATTAAAAAAAGGCCTCCGCAATGCGGGAATCAATTCTAGTTATACTTTAGAAAACTTAGAGATGGTAATAGTTTTAAACATTCATCTATACGAGATGGTAGTTTTAAACATTCATCTGTACAAACTATGTTTAAAAAAATCCAAGACACATATAAAGCACATAAAACATACGATAAAAAATATTGGTTTACTCTTATGCGTCTTTATTAAATTAATATCGTTATTTATCATGTATGGGTGTTGCTACTTGCTAAGTTGTTGTTTAGCCTCAGAACGTGTCAACCTACGTATGTAAGAGAGGTTGCTACTGTTTTTGACAAAGGCCTCGAGGAAACAATCGAGGATATTGTGGTTTGCGGGATTAGTTTTCTGGGGACCCTTAATGGAGGTTGGCATCCTTCTCAACCTGTTTTGGGGGTTTGGATTTATGTTCAGCTGAGAATGTGCCTACATAGGTTTTCATGGCCTCGATGGCACAATCTTGTAGTTTGCATGATCACATTCTTCGGGACTATGATAATGTCGGGTTAGATTAGAAATGTGGGTATGCATTGGATTGCTTGCATATGTCCTTTCACGATTTTAATAATGGTGGTTTCTCTAACAAGGACACTGCCCCTAAAGCCAAAGATGCTTTGGCGAGTGCATGTTTATTAGAACTGTCCAGAGTTCGGGAGATAAGTTTTATTTATCCCATCGTCAAAAAGCGGTGTTTGATTATCTTCGGTCTCCCATGCTCAAAATTTCCTGACAGTCATCCCTATTAAAGATATGCGCCAACACATGTCGGCTATGGAGTACTAGGCAATCCTAAAGTACTAGCTAATGATCCATTTATTGAAAGCGGAGTCAAGCAAAGTCGTTAAACATGAGAAAACTTGTTTGAAGAATCAAAACGTGTTTACCCCATTTGCTTTTGATACATTCGGTTCCCTTGCCCCGAAGGTCGTGGAATTCTTGAACTGGGGCCAACGGGTCGTGCCTAGTACCTATTCAACCCTAAGACCCATATCTTTGTCTTTAGTATGGTCGTGTATGTTATTCAAAAGGGGGTTGTGACGTAGCTTGTTGTTCGTTTACCTGTCACTTTTTTTTGTAATTGGTTGTGTTAGCAATTAAAAAAGTAAATAAATATGCAAGTTAAAAGATTAAAAAATAACATACATATATATTCATTCGAGTATAAATTTGTGGTGAAACCCGATTATTTACCAATATCATTATTAAATATGTGTTGTAAATCAGGACCATGTTTTGTATTGTAGGCAATAAAATGGGTATCATTTATGTGATAGCACTAAGAAAATGTTTTGGAAACATTTGACTTAACTGTGGTACTCCCCAAAAGATTACAAGGTGCATTTACGTAACACCTCATAAAAAAAATTGTGTTGAATTGTTTAAAGACACGTGTCCACTCTTAAATGTGCCTAATATTGGACAAGAGGGACTAATTTTACCAAATTATGAAAGTTTGAATGTGGAGGGACTAAAGGTGTCAACATGCCATTTAAAAGCATCTGAGTGACCCTTTACGGACCATAAGCCTTAGTGCTTATGGACCACAAGCATGTTTATATTTTGTTTCTGAGAGTCGGATACGGACCGCAAAGCTATATAGCTTACGGTCCGTAAGCAAGTTCAAAACTGTGTGTGTCTACAAGGCTTACGGACTGTAAGCCAGAAGGCCATATGATCCGCAAGCAACTGCCAGTGGCAGTTTTGTTTGGAGGTCAAGTTTCTCTGCAACTTTGCCATCTTTCTCGCACCATGCCACCTTCTAGCTGCTCATGACATGTCCAATAACATCTGGAGTGATCCTACATCAGCTCCAACACCTGTCATGATCCTAATCCAACCTCTTCTAGTATAAATAGACACCTTATGTGAACTCATTTCCTTGCACCTTTGTCATTCTCTTCTCATCTGCTTAAATTGGAGTTCCTGATCACAAAGGAAGCTCCCTCTGAGTTTTAAATGTTTCCTTGGACCACTTGTAAGTGTTCCATCCATGCTCTTTTCATTTTATAGGCTTTTATAAGCCGAAAGTCAAGCAAATTGACTTTTACTTTGACTTTCGCTTTAGACCATTATGGTCTAGCCATTGTTCGAATCGAACATGGCTACGTGATTGTAATAAGGTAGGTGTTAATCCCTCAAAAGGGCACCTCCTAGAAATCACATTAAGTTGGTCAAATGACGGGTCAAAGTTATGTTTAATAAAAAGTCAAACGACAGATTTTCGGAAACTTTATAAAATGAACTTGTAAATGTTATAACTCATGTTTTTAACACTTAATTAGTTGGTAACTAATATTAGAACATGTATGCACATGTTCAGCCCGTCATTTCCAGTTTACATGTCGGTTCGCAACTGAAAGTCAAGAAGTTTGGCTTCTGCTTTGACTTTCGATTCTGACCTGATTTAGCAACTTTAGCTACTGGTTCTAAGTTGCATTATGATCATATTATAGTGTAGAATAACTTTCTATGGTTATACTACTTGATCATAATCAGATTCTGAGTTTTTATACAAGTTCTTATAAATATGCCTAATAATGATCAAAATGCCCTTATGGTGCATAGTTAGATTTTAAAACCATAATGGTCATATAAGTTGATACCTACTGTTGTTACAACTTAATTAAAGTATTTTGGCATATGGAACTTGGTTATTGCTCATCCGATCACCTGGTACCGCCTATGCGCGTACGGTTAAGCCTATGTAACTAGTTTACGTAAGTTTACCGAAACGGGTCAAATCCTTTCAAATTCATTTGAAATTCTAGAATGTATATTTTTTGTCCATATTGTACAAGTCTTAGTACTTGTGAGGATTAAACTACATTCTATCCGGTCATTCGCTTAATCTAGCGTATCGTACCGTTTTCATTATTTTAAGTTAACCGGTCCAAGTCTATGACTTGAATAAGACCCGTTAACATTCTGATTGGGTATAATACCATTCATTCCAAACTAAGGCATTCCAGTAGATTGCAAGCAAGCTTAGTTAATTGATAACGGATGTGCTTATTATATTTTCTTGCATTGTAAGACTTGTTTAAGCAAGGTAAATACTCTTAACCTATTTTCCCTATACGGGCTTGGGATACGGTAAATTATTACCGCTTGGTCGGGTATGGGATCTCTATTGCTGAGTGTTATGTGCCTTATGTCCAAGGCTTGATGCAAAACTACTATCGAGCCGGGGGTCTCACTGGAAGCAGCCTCTCTATTCCTAACGGGTAGAGGTAAGGCTGTCTACATCTTACCCTTCTCAGACCCTACCTTAGCTTTGCTATTGGTGGAATTTACTGAGTATGATGATGATGATGATGATGGTCGGGTATGGGATCATATGTTGGATTGTGAGTAGAAAATTCGCATAACCTGTTTTAATCTGCTTTGTCAGATAACTTAAACAATGGGAGTTAACGCGATCGTGTCCTGGATATCCTCGGCTCATTTAATTACAAATGGCCACGACTTAAGCACGGGGTGTAGACATACACCTGACAGATGCTAATGCTATTATCAAATATTTTTCTTACCCATATTGGGGTTACCTCTTTGTGGGTTAAAGTGGCGTGTCGGTTAATCATGTTATCGGTTTCTGTACCGGGCCCCATATGTATTGACATGCATGTAAAACTCTATACAAGATAATCATTATTGTCCCAAGTTATTTACAAAATTTCATGTGCCTTTGTGCACTTAAAACAATTTTGAAATATTTTCAAAATGTGTCGATTATTTGTATTTACAAGTGTAAACTTATGTATCTTCAAAAGACTAAGTGACAGGTTGCAAGGTTATGAAATAGGCTGGAAGTGCCGGTAATGCTTAAGAGGAATTTGCAACTCCTTTGCATAAGAAGCCTATTAGTCCGTTATTTCATTTTTGTACATTTACGATCCGCCTGTGGATCTTTAGATCCAATATCCGTCTGTATAATATTTTGAAGACTCGGACATTTATATTGTAATATTTTAAATCCAAGAAGTCCGCTGTGCTATCTTGTGTATATGATATCAATCTCGTCACGTATACCCCATCCGGGCCCACCGGATGTTGTTGAAATATCGGGGTGTGATAATTTAAGCGTCACATGTTCGCATTTTAATTTTATGTTTATATTGGTTAATTTGTTTATCATTGGGTTTGACATAGATTATTCCATGGTTGGCGCCAATTTAGCTTCAAGACATCCTGCAGCGTATTGTCTCTAAGATGTATTAACCTCACCATATAGATAGTGGTGTATTAGCGATCAAGCTCTGGCATGGCGTGACAATAAGTATCGCTATAGTAAATTGGTGAATAAAGAGGTCGTCACTTGGTTATATTGACGTGTAACACCCCAAAAATATTAAATATAAATATATAAATGTATATATGTGTATGATTAATAACATAAATGTGAGGACTAAAAACATCTATTCTAGTTAGTTACATGTGGATTGATAATAATAGAATGGGTGATAGCCTTTTTATATTAAAACCAAACATAAGGGACTGTCAATCCATAAAAGAGAAAGAGGGGGAAATCATCACTTAATCTAGTTCATCAATTTCTACAAATTAAAAGGCAAATTGGGTTAAAATCTTATGCATGAACTGAATTTATTGATCATCTAGACGTGATAATCATAAGGTATGTTGTAATTTATGTTTTGGTGATGTATTATTTGTGTGTGTGAACTTGAGATTAATGAGTTCTTGGATAGATTGTTGAAAGTATGGTCTAAATGATGATGGATATATGAGTAGAACTACACCATTTAGTGAAATTGTGAAACTTTTGTTATCAATGAAGTGTTTGGACTGTTACCCATGTAAATGAGGAAGTGAGTTTTGATAACGGAATAGAGTTCATGAATCATGATGATTAAATTGAGCATCAACACATAATAGATTGTGATTTAGGTGCTAAGTTGATCATAATGAGAATATTAACTTGTTAAGTTGATTTTTCATGGATATATATTGTTTACTTGAGCTAATAGAAGTAGCATGAAATTTACGCCCACAAGGTGTATGACAAAATGCCTAAATGAAAATTTGATGTTAATTATGCATGGTAAACCTTAATGAAAACACTATGATGGATTATTAACAAGTTTACATACCATGGAGATAAACCATGAAGTCCTAATGATAATTGGGTTGTACTCTTTAGGCAACTCGAGTAAAACTTCGGGAGATCAAACCGGGGCGGAAACACGTTTGAAAAGAAAGCTCTAAGGTATGTAGCTAGATGTTACGTGATTTATGTTCATTAGTTTTGGAGTTGGTATAAAGAATTGATAAACTAATGAAACAGAGAGTTATAGTTGAAGAAACACTGACCTGAATGTTAAGCTCCGACTAGGACTTCAACTCTTGGCGATCTGAACCACTGACTGCAAAACAGAACACCGTTAGGACTCGTTACAGGAATGGGGTTATTCTTATAACCACCCTCCGGCGTGAGAATAAGTATCGGCTTGGGAGTAAGAAAATATGTGTAGAGAGAGAGAGCGAGAGAGAGTAAAAAGAGAGCCAAATGAATCATACCTTTGATGTTTACCTCTATTTATAGTTTACCATTAGGGTGTCCTCTAACTTAGGATAGGCTCCGATAAGTTAGGGATTTGCATGATCTTCCCAAGAGATTGGGGATTCAGTTACGTAGTTTATGCATGCAGAATAGAAGATTCTAGAATAAACATGTGTAATTATATATTTATAATAAAATAATAGGTAATGACCGGGTCATACCTCGTCATGCCCCCCAGTCCGAAGTTATGAAATGAAGTTAATGAGATCAGACTAAAAAAGGAAAAAGTCAAAATGCCCCCTTTGAGTGCAAGTTTCTCGAGTGGGGTACCATTACTTTTTTTTGAAAAATGGCGGCGATGTGAAGAGGTGTGACTGGTAAGTTATCATTAGGATGACAGTTGTACCTGTCCTGTCTTGACACACGTTCCTATCCATTTGCCTTTTTGAATTCGAAAGGTTGTTATCCCTTTCCTATAAATAGGTTCCCCATTTAGGGTTTTCCCATTTCGATCTTTGCTCTCAACTTCTTCAATTTCTTGATTGTATAAAATGGCTTCCAAAACCGGCGAATCTTCTTCAGCCCAAACAAGTTCCGATGCACTGTATTGCAAATGGGGAACTGTATGATTCAACAATCTTATACAAGAGTACAATATCAAACCAGAATGGAATCCGGTGTTGCCTTCGAAGACAGACACGACGTTCCCATTGAAAAAGGGTAAAATCACTCTATTAAGTGATTTTTTCAAATTCTGCAATTTTCGGTTGCCAATCACCAAGTTTTGTAAGTCCGTTCTTAACGAGTATCCCATTCACATCTCTCAACTGCATCCTTTAGGGTTAGTTAAACTTCGTCACTTTGAATTTGCCTGCATAGCCCTGGGTCATATCCCTGAAATTACAGTGTTTAGGGCTTTTTTCGTTCTTGTGTGGAAATCCCCCTTTTTTACCTTTGACCGACGAGACATTGGTGTGTCTTGCCTGAGGGACATCCTTGCCAGTGCCAGGGATAAGGACTGGAAGAAGAAGTTTTTCTATATTGACGCCAGTGTTATCCCGAGGAGATGCAGTGGAGGGAAATGGGGGCCAAGGACAAGTTCAAGGATGACGGTCCCCCTGTTGATGCCTATGTCGAGAACGCTCTGTTTAAGAGGTTAAGCCAATGCCCATCCAAGTGCACGGTGATCCCGGAGGGGGCCTTGGTGATGGCTGGGATGAGTTTGTTGTGGCATAATATCCGGTTGTACCCTGCCTTTCAGAGAGTTGATGAAGGTACGCGTCAATTTGCTTTGAATTTAATCTGCAAATTGTGTTTGTTTTAATGTGTAGAAGTGAAATAGGTAAATGGAGTTTGTTTGACTTCGTTGATCCTCCTCGGAACGCTGCTTTGAGGGCCGTGGACAACGTGATTGGGGAGCAAGAGCCTGACGTACTGAAGATCCACCTTGAGCAATTTTTGCTGCCCACCGTGCCGGCGGATCCAACTGCTTATGTATCTAAGCTTCCCCCCGGTGGGGGGGGGGGCATTGTTTTCGTTGCAGAAACAAAGAAACCCTCCCGGATAAAGATAACCAGGAGGAAAGTTATTACGACGGGGGCCACTACTGCGCCTGTGGCGGTTAGCGTTTCTGTGACCCCGGGGGGACTGCTGTTACTTCCGCCCCTACCAGTTTGGTTAGTCCACAACGGGCGCTAAAAAGCGTAGGATGATGCCTCCTTTGACCTCCTTTCAAGCAATTAAGGCTGCTCATGCCTTACCTACTGTTAAGTCAGTTTATTTGTTAATGTAGGAGTTGAATTCCTATATTCTTGTTCTGAATATCTGATTTGATGCAGGTTCCTTTGCTAAGGCCAAAGTTGAGGATGGGTTCTCTATGCCTTTATCTTCTGGTGGAATTGTTCCTTCTGCGGCTGGCGGGCCAAGCCTTTCAGACCTTATATCCCAGGCGAGTGCTGTCACTGTTAGCTCTTCGATGCTATCACCTATGTTTACAACTGCTGTGGTTGTGACACCCAGCCCTGTTATTACACTGTTTTTTTCCAGCGCTACCCCCATATCCCTGTTTGACTCTCCTGTTGGTGTTGTCTCTGCATCTGAGAAGGAGATGCCTACAACTTCTGTTGCTGGTGAGTCAACAAGTGCCAAAGAAACCACTGTAAGTGATACTGGGGGATCTAGCGGTGGTTTTGTTGATGACGGGGCCCATTTAGGTGATGATCTTTATCTTTCCACCATTTTCCGGGACTCGCATGCTCAGGACAAACGCTATCAACCTAAGTGGAAGATAGCGAAGTCTTCCATGCTGGTTTTCCCCCCAGTGGTGCATCACTGGGTTGAGCGGGCATACCCCCCGGTTGAATCGGCCTATGTAGAGGGGTTAGATAATGAGGGTCCGATGAACGCGACGATGGTGGATGCTGTCAGTCAACCCCGGAGGTTGGCAGAAATCCGCCGCCGGTGGATGCATGATAACAATGAGCTTCACCAGGCGCGGATTATTATTCAGGAGCTGATGGATGAAAAGTATCACTTGGAAAGCCAACTCCAAGCTGCTGGTCTCAGGGAGAGTCAGTTTGTCTCTGAGAAAAACAAGGCAGAGGAGGATCTGAAGCGTGTAACAGCCAACCTTGCTGAAGAAAGGATAATGTAGGCCCATGACATAGCGGAAAAGGGTCGAGTCCTTTCTCACGCTAAGGCTGTTCAGGAAGAGCTCGAACGTAAAGCCGTCACTGAGGCTCAAAAGGTGAGATCCGAGTTATCTGCTGAGGTGGAAAGTTCCGTATTGACACATATTTTGTGTCTCAGGTGCAGGAGAGGTACCAAAACTTGACCCTAGAGTTAGAGGCGTCTAGTGCCAAAGTCCAGGCCAAACAAGTTGAGCTGGAGGAACGGGAGGAGCAACTTAGGAAGCTGCAGCATGTGTGTGACTCTCTCGTTTCAGAGAAAAATCAGCTTGTTCAATCTTCAGCCGCCCAACAGGCGCGTCTCAAAGATGCGGAGAGTTCCTTGGATCAATCCAACAACCAAATCGATAGCCTGACTAGCCGCTTGGCTGGTTCACAGGCTGATAGGAACTGGTTGATGACCAATGGCTTGGTTGGGGCTTTTGAGTATCTCCGTCAATCATAGTCCTTTGTTACTCTCTTGGACCGCCTGTCTACTGCCGCTTACAAGTTAGGGCACCATGATGACGTTTACAAGGGTTATTTTAATTGCCAACAGACGGGTAGGATCACTCCCGAGTTCCAGGAGAATAGAGGCAAACTGACCGCGGAGATGGCGGATGCTCTTGAGGAAGCTTATAATGACCCGCTGCCCGTGTATGCGGAGCTGGTTGACAAGGTGGCCGAAGACGGCATGGACTCCTCACACCAGATGCTGGATGTGGCGGAGGAATCTGGAGAGGAATGAGTGTTTTTTATTTGTTATTTCCATTGTTCCTTAGAAATTTTGTAAAAACATTATTTGGTTTTGTTAGGGTGCGTGTAAGCACTCGATTATTGTCAGACAATTAATGCACTTATCATTATGATAACGCCGCCGTTTACTTAAGTGTGGCGATTTGACGTGTAATGATGCCATGCTATTAAATTTGTTGTCGTCACGGTTTTCAGCCTTCTTAACCCTTTATAAATTGTGTCTTGCTTTTTCCAAATTTGGTAAATGAAAAACGAAGCGAAAATGCCGTAATCGGAAAGTTTCCGACATACTTCGAAACCTGGACGCAACGGAAGCTCTGGTCCGTCTCTAGGATCCGGTGACAGAGAAGATGATCAGGGGTAAAAAAGCTAACTCCGGCGATACCATGCCTTGTGTAAACAGGTCTTGCAAAGGGATCGAGGATGGCAGCCCTTCCCGTGTTCAGGTTAAAGCTGACGTCGATGTGGTGTTCTTAACGGTTGACACCTTGATGCAGACATTTCCTCCCGAGTATACACAACGATGTTGGGCGGTGTACCAGCGACGCCGGTTCGGTCGTCGATGTGTAAGTTCAGTCGAGGATCAGAAGATGCCAGTTTCTCCGGTTGATGAGGTGAATGTAAATGAATTGATCGTCGATCCTCATCCTTGGAGTATTACGGTGAGGCATTGCACACCCCTGCAGAGGTGTTAGCAATGTTTCCCGACGTGTAATATAGTAGAACATGTTCGTTTTTTGGTATTCCCATATGTTGGTGTTTAACAACAGGGACAAGTATTTGGTTTTATAAGATAGTTGTATGTATTTAATACCAAAATTCCTATCTTTTTAGTGGTTAATGTATCTATTACCAAGATACCCACACTTAGCGTTGTATAGTTTTGATCATCTGACTTATATATGAAAAATATTTCGTGTCAGAGACATTTTTTACCGTGATATACAGTTTGAATGCGATGGTAATTTTTTGTACCTTAATATGCAGTATAAATGCGATGGTAATTTTTTGTATCGTGATATGTCGTATAAATGCGATGGTAATTTTTGTTGTACATGTAGGTAATAAAAGAGAATAAAAAGGTAATTTTTATTAACTTAATAACTTGAAAGAAAAAGAGACAACGTTCCTGATGGATTACACTTGTTCAAAAAGTAGAATAGCCAAACCCGCCGTTAGGGGCGGAAGTCTACATGTAACATTTTTTCAGCTGAGCAGTGTTCCAGCTACGTGGGACTGTTGTGCCATCGAGTCTAGATAGGCGGTAAGCCCCTTTGCCTAGGTCCTCTTGGATTATGTAGGGGCCTTCCCAGTTGGGTACCAACTTGCCTGAAGGCTCCGCTCTACTGGCCTCGTTATCCCGCATGACGTACTCGCCTTCCTTGAATGTTTGCTGTGCCATGCGTTGGTTATAATACCCCTCTAAGGTTTTCTTGTATTTTGCCTCGCTAATGGCGGCTGCTTCACGCCGTTATTCCAAGAGGTCCAGGCCTTCCCGTAGGAGCCTGTCATTGTCATCGTCAATTGTTAGGCGCCTTAGAGAAGGTAGCCCTACTTCCGCGGGTATCATCACTTTTGCGCCATAGGTTAGGCTGAAGGGGGTCTCACTGTTGCTTGTCTTCGGCATGGTTCGATGTGCCTAGAGGACATTTGGCTATTCTTCTACCCAAGCGCTTCCCTCGTAGCCTAACCTTCTCTTGATTCTATCCAGCAGACTTCTGTTTGCCCTCTCCACTTGGCCGTTTCCTTGGGGGTGTGCAACCGATGTAGAGATTTGTTAAATTTGAATCTCTGCACACCAATCTTGTAGGACCTTATCTGTGAATTGTGTTCCATTGTCACTTACAAGATATAGCGGCAATCCAAATCGGCAAACTATATGTTCCCATAGGAATATCTTGGCATTTTCAGCAGTTATCTTGGCCAAAGGCTTTACTTCAACCCACTTGATGAAATAGTCGATTGCCACGATTAAGTACTTCAGCTTTCCTGGGGCTAGCGGGAATGGCCCCACAATATCAACTGCCCATTTTTGAAAAGGCCAGGCCGCCGTAACAGGAATCAAGTTGTTTTTAGGGCGGAATGTCTGTGGGGCATATTTTTGACAGCTGCGGCATTTTCTGAGTTCACCTACCGCGTCTTCATGCATCCCGGGCCAATAGTACCCTGTGTTTTGGATTTTAGCAACGACTGCCCGGGATCCGGCGTGAATACCACATATACCAGCGTGTATTTCCTAGATCAAGTACTTAGCTTCTGCTGGGGACACACATCGTAATAGTGGTCCTAAATACGACTTCCTGTATAGGACGCCCTTGTTTACCTCATACTGTAGCGCCTTTGTTCGTATCTTCTGAGCGTCGCCTCTGGCGGAGGGTAATTCCCCTTTTGTGAGGAATTTTAAGATGGGAGTGTACCAGCAAGGTTCCTCCGCTATGACAGCGAATACTTCCCGGGACTCTATTGAAGGTGACTGTAGCATTTCTACCTTCACTTCCTTTTCCATGCCAGAAGTAGCCAGCTTGCTTAGGGTGTCAGCTATTTGATTATTTCCTCGGTGGACGTGATTGAGTGTGACATTGCCAAAAGAAGCTATGAGTTCCTTGGTTTTAGCCAGGTATTTTGCCATTGTCTCATCTTTGGCTTCATAAGTCTCATTCACCTGGTTATTGACCAGTAAAGAGTCAACATATGCATCGACCCTGTTGCTCTGATGGACTGGGCCATTCTCAGACCCGCTAGCAACGCTTCATACTCTGCTTCGTTGTTGGAGCAATCAAAGTCAAACCGCATGGCGTACACTAATTTTATTTCATCCGGGCTTATTAGCATGAGGCCCGCTCCGGCTCCTTTTCCACTGGAATACCCGTCTGTGTATAATTTCCAGGTTTGCCTGGATGTACTAGATTCGGGTATGTCATTAACCATGGGGTCTTGTATTACTTATCCATCAGGAATTTCAGCTAAGAAGTCGGCGATTACCTGCCCCTTGATTGCTGTTCGTTTTTGGTATTCAATGTCTAGGGCTCCCAACTCAATTGCCCATTTAGCTAACCTTCCAGAGATTTTTGGCTTGTGTAAAATTTGCTGCAGGGGATAGTTTGTTAAAACTTGCACGCGATGCCCTTGGAAGTATCTTCGGAGGCGCCGGGTAGCGTGTACCAATGCAAGTACAAGCTTTTCTGGTGTTGGATACCGCTTTTCTGGGCCTGCCAGTACCCGGCTAATATAGTATATGGGCGTTTGTTTGCCATCCCTTTCAACCATGAGTACCGCGCTTACAGCGTTGTGGGCTGCCGCCAGGTACATCTTCAAAAGTTCCTCTGGGTATGGCGCTGTTGATGTGTGCTAAACGGACTATAAAAAGTAACTAAGTTAGACTCGCTAAACTAGACACTCTAAGTTTTAAATTTATAGACTAGGACTCTCTAAAACCTAAACCACACAACCGGCAAGTGTACCGGTCAATGTGGTATAGCCTAAGCAAGTCCGAGTATCGAACCCTGAGACTCTATGTATCACGTAAACTAGACTCTGACAGACGCTGACAGACACGACTGAAACTTGTTTATTTGTTTGGGGGGGGGTTACAGAAAACTAAGGAAATCTGTATTAAACTAATTAATTAAACTAGAGCTAAACTAAAAACGAATAAAGACTGAAGACTTTTCTTATATGAGAATGAGACCACCTAGACAAGAATCCTGGATTGTTTTTAAGAGATTACCGATTAAGTTAAATGCACGAGTTATGGAACCGGGATCTTAAAGTACTAAACCTATTAAGAACCATCGAGGCCCCTCGACCCTTCTCAAGGAGAAACCTGTGGAGCTACCTAGGCTGTTAATTCTACCGGTTATTAGACGCCTTCCCAGTTGTCTAATTATTGTGTAAGTACCCTAATGTTGACCTATTCTTTCCCAATCCTAGATCTAGGGTAGTTTGAAGTAATTAATTTGACTTGATAGACTAATAAGACCGACAGGTAAACCAAGACATAACCTTTCCCTAGGCCTATCTAAAGCAATTCGCCGGGTAAGACCTACCAATAGCCCCTCATTTTTATTTTTTATTATTATTATTATTTTCTTATTCTAAAGATTAGCCGTATAGCATTTCGTTCGCGGCTAAAACAACCGGGCTACTTTTTTTTTTACAATTGCTAAGTGGTGGCTAAACTCGCCCGAATGGAGATTGAGCACGGGCGAGTTCAAACAACTTGTACGTGCAAGTAAACCCAAACAATACTAAACACTACTCAAACTATGCTAAACGACACAAAGACGACGCGAAAACACTAAACTAGACTCAATGTACACTACCCCCTTCGGCACTTTTAATTGTCCAAATTAAGAGCCAAAGTGCCGAAATATGACATTGAAGTCCAATTCGCGCGTAAAAATAATTACTTTTTAGTTGTTTTTACTTTCTAGCGTCGAAAGATTCCGCCTAGTGAAAAGAGGTTTCTTTCGAATGCAAAAAAATGTAGTTTCAACGCGCAAAATCGGAGCTTTTAGTCAATGTATCAAACCCAACCAAGCAAATATCAAGCAAACAATTGCACCACCAACCCGACTACCAAATCCAATCCCAATAGTCAAGTGCAAAACAAGAAAACCCCCACTTAACTTCTACCAAATATAACCATTATGTCCGAACTCGAGCCATTCCGCAATCCCGTGACAAAACAACTACATGACGCAACTCAACACACATACAAGACCCAACCAAAGACTATGGACTCGACACAATGTGCTGGCCCTAAACAGAAACACAGGATACCGACTCGAACAACTCAACACAACGGACTCTATTCAACCTATTAGCGACTCAATAACGCACCAGGATCGACAGTTGACTGGACAAAGACTCAATTCGACTCACTCTACGACCAACAACTGACCTAAAACTGACTCAAAATACCTACTTACAAGCACTTGACTCAGGGACGACTGACCAGACACTACGCTAAAACGAACCAAAAGATTCAACAAATCACAGACGTGACTCGAAACTTCTTTGACTTGACTCAACAGACCCAACATATCACAAACACCAGCTGAGACCCGACACTACTCTACACACCACAAAAGAGACAACTGACTGATTAGAACCCACTCAGAACACATGACCGGACTCCAACACAGACTGGATTGAAATGACACACACCCACCTGATCCGACCATTACACCGGACTGAACTCAGACCTAAACAGACACGACTGCAGATAGAGACCTCACAAACTCGACTCAATAAACAAACCAAACAGACTACTCGACTACTAAACTAAAATACAAGAAAAGCTTTGCAGGAAAACATACCTTGGATTCGTTAGAAAAACGAAGAAATAAAGAGATTTTCGGTTGAAGTTCGATCCCCGGCAACGGCGCCAAAAACTTGATGTGTGCTAAACGGACTATAAAAAGTAACTAAGTTAGACTCGCTAAACTAGACACTCTAAGTTTTAAATTTATAGACTAGGACTCTCTAAAACCTAAACCACACAACCGGCAAGTGTACCGGTCAATGTAGTATAGCCTAAGCAAGTCCGAGTATCAAACCCTGAGACTCTATGTATCACGTAAACTAGACTCTGACAGACGCTGACAGACACGACTGAAACTTGTTTATTTGTTTTTTTTTTGGGGGGGGGGGTTACGGAAAACTAAGGAAATCTATATTAAACTAATTAATTAAACTAGAGCTAAACTAAAAACGAATAAAGACTGAAGACTTTTCTTATATGAGAATGAGACCACCTAGACAAGAATCCTGGATTGTTTTTAAGAGATTACCGATTAAGTTAAATGCACGAGTTATGGAACCGGGATCTTAAAGTACTAAACCTATTAAGAACCATCGAGGCCCCTCGACCCTTCTCAAGGAGAAACCTGTGGAGCTACCTAGGCCGTTAATTCTATCGGTTATTAGACGCCTTCCCAGTTGTCTAATTATTGTGTAAGTACCCTAATGTTGACCTATTCTTTCCCAATCCTAGATCTAGGGTAGTTTGAAGTAATTAATTTGACTTGATAGACTAATAAGACCGACAGGTAAACCAAAACATAACCTTTCCCTATGCCTATCTAAAGCAATTCGTCGGGTAAGACCTACCAATAGCCCCTCACTTCCCAGGTATTAGGACTAGTAGAACACTAAGACTTAGCAAATTATTATCAGTTACTTCTAGAGGTTATTGGCCAATTCTCCCTAAAGAGTGAAGGTTTTCTAACGTGATATAGACACTCACCGAAACCCTAAACCCTAATATGACTCTACGTTGTGATATAGACCGTCACTAAGAATCATATGAAGCAAGTAACAATAATAAACCAAATCAAAGCATGCATACACATCAAACCATTAAATCAAACCTCTAACTAAACACAATCACCCATAACAATCATGCAATAACAAAACCGGTAAAAACTTGATATTAATCCATTCATCAAGTCTAGGCGGCTTAAAAGTTTAGCCAAGCATGTTAAAACGTGAAAACAAATCAAAGATGTCTAACAAAGAATTCATCATAACAAGTTTCGTAAGAAAAATCAAGAACAAAGAACTAGAAAACCCGATTAGATCTTCAAGTCTTCTTCCCCGAACTCGTATCGATGATTCCTAGGCTTCAAAATCTCCAAAAAATGCTCCAAGAATGCTCAATAAGTCGCCCCAGAAGTCCCAAATTCGAATTAGGGTTTTTTTCCAAGTTTAAGATGTTTATATATGACTTTCCATAACAAAAATCGCCATTTACAGGCTTCTGGCTGGGCGCCACCCACTGAAGAAATGGGTGGTGGGGTGCCACCTTGTTTTTCAGCTCATGTACTACCTTCAGACTCTCGCCGGGTGCCAGAAACTTCTCACGGGGTGCCAGAGAGTGATTTTTCAGCTCTTTAACTCTATTTCAACTCCTCGATCTTTCCAACATGCTCCAAGACTTGACACTTCAATATTTTTACTCGTTTCACTCGGTTTCTCGCATATTTAAACATCAAGACCTGTGAAACACGATTTAATCAATAGCATGCACATTCTAACGAAAAACAAAACTAAATGTAATGAAAACTATACAAACTTTACACGAATAAAAGATGTATTTTGCAATACATCAAACATCCCCACACTTACTCTTTTTCGTCCTCGAAAAAGAATTATGCAACGGAATCAGAAACAAATAATCACTCGGGTCAAAAGCATAGGTATAATTAATTAAAACCAAGACTTGCGTTAGCCACGATTGCGAATATACTTGTCCACTTTAAACCCAAATCCAATCCTAAGCCCTTATCATGTGATTTTAATTTAAGTGCGGTCAATCCACCTAGGGTCTCACACCAGAATTTACGGTCCACCTATTCCCACCTCAAGCTTATAGGACTAAAAGAACGATCATTTGACCAATTCCCAACCGTCTTATATCAAAACCAAGAGAGTTTACAATCAATTTTTGTTTCTTTTTTTTTTCTATTTTTTTTTCTTTTCGCTTTTTTTTTCTCGTGAGTCTAGACGATGCTTTCCCTAACCAAGAGGTATTCCGGCTGTAGAGTCGCGATCCCCAACCACATATTACTTAGGTTTCGGTACTTTTATTCGGCAAGTCGATTTCACACATCCCAGAGGCATTCCGGCTGTAGAGTCGCTATCCCCAACTCGGATTACATAGACCTGTGTTACTTTCATTTAGTTTCTAGCTCACTTTTTATTCTATTTTTTTTTCTTTCGCAAGATCACAAACTCTAACGGTTTTAACTTATAACGGTGCCCCTTATACTATTATTGGCAGTTTTAGTTTCCCATATTTCCCAGGCGAAAGCCCACTAGCAGACCGACAATTAAGGTATATTAGCTCAAAGGGACTTAAAACCAAACCCGGGCCTATCCACATATCCCAAACTAGACGCAAACTCGGTTTATTATAATCTCATATTATTATTATTCGAACCCGAGCAAAAATTCATCTTTTCTATCATTTTCCGCTTTAATTGCAAACTTCTTTTTTATTCGAAAGACATTTTCTGATTTTTTCAATTTTTTTTTTCAAATTTATGACTCAAATATATACAAGTATCCCATCCCCACACTTAGAGATTGCATTGTCCCTAATGCAAGAACGAAAATACGACTCAACAACTACCTAAAAATAGAAACTGCAAACGAAATAAATAAAAATAATACAACAACAAAAAGGGAAACGACTTAGCTGAGTATGTGAGACTGTCAAAGTGCCAGTCGTTTCCACATAAGCCCTCCAATTCGAAACGCGCTCAACAAACAACTCTAATCTCGGACACGCGAACGAAAGCGGCTAACACAATCTACCTATCAATCATCAAACAAACTACCAAACATATCATCATCTATATATCAAAAGTATCAGTAATGTATCAGTTCCGTCACATCATCCAACCCTGCCATCCCTAACCAACCTGTTTAAAGTATACGAATATCAAGACAGACCAAAAGTGAGGATCAAAACAACACAAAATAAAAATAATCAGCAAAAGATATAAACGTCAGCTGCTGCTCCGCCTCCTCGTGCCATCCCCACACTACTCCTGCTGCCTAGCTGCACCACTGCTCTCTCCAACCACCTGAACTGGAGACTCCGGATCAAGACCTGCGAAACACGATTTAATCAATAGCATGCACATTCTAACGAAAAACAAAACTAAATGTAATGAAAACTATACAAACTTTACATGAATAAAAGATGTATTTTGCAATACATCAGATGTCAACATAGGTAACTTTTCAATGAACCTCTTCATGTCTTGAAAGGCTTCTTCTGCTTCACTGGTCCATTTGAAGTTTTTCTTGTTGAGACAATCTTTCAACGTTTTTATAAATGGCAAAGACCTCCCAGCGTGTCTTGCCAAGAACCTGTTTATAGCCACTAAACGCCCATTCAGTGCTTGTGCTTCTTTTAAAGTTCTAGGGGAGGGCATTCGCGTTATAGCGGTTATCTTTTCCGGGTTGGCTTTAAAACCGTCTCAGGTGACCACTACCCCCAAGAACTTACCTTCTTCTACCCAGAATGGACACTTCTTGGGGGTGAGTTTTATGTTGTATTCTCTCATCTTTTGAAAGGATTCCTCGATGTCTTCAAGCATTTGTTTTTCTTCCCTGCTCTTGATTACTAGGTCGTCGACATATACCTCTATATTTCTGCCAATATGCTTTTCAAAGGCTTTGTCCATTAGCCGCTGGTAAGTAGCCCCAACGTTACGTAAATCGAAAGGCATTTTGGTGTAATAAAAAATACCCACATCGGTGTGAAATGCAGTTTTTTCTTTGTCTTCCCTTGACATCTTGATCTGGTGGTATCCCTTGTAGGCGTCTAAGAAACACTTGTACCTAAAGGGGACCAAGGAGTTAACTTTCAAATCCATCTCGGGCAGTGGATAGGTGTCTTTTGGGCAAGCCTTATTGAAGTCTTTGAAGTCAATGCACATCCGCCATGTGCCATCTGGTTTTTTGACCATAACGGGGTTTGACACCCATGTATGGTATTTTGTTTCCCGAAGGATTCCAGCTTCCACCAACTTTCGTACTTCCCTTACTACTGCATCTCTTCGATCAGGGGCCATGCTACGCTTACCCTGGGCCACTGGTTTGATGCCTGGGAGTGTAGCTAACCTGTGCTCTGCCTTATCCCAGGGAATCTCGGTCATATCGGAATGCTCAAAATCGAAGATATCAGCGTTCCTCCTTAGCAACTGTTTCAAGTTGTTTTTGACTTCAGGAGAGAGGTTGTCTCCTATTGTAACTATTTGCTCAGGGTGGCGCGTGCTCAAAACCTACCTTTCTGGGCCGATTGCACCGGTAAGTCCCTGACGGCATCTTTTGGTGTCCAAAACTTCATCCACCTTGTCCCGGTGAACTGTTGCAATCCCCCGCGGTGTGGGGAGCTTAATGAATCCACGTGCCATGGAGACTACAACGTCTAGTTTTCCCAGGGTGAACCTTCCAATTATTACATTGTGGTAGGATTCAGCACGTACCACAAGAAATGTGAGGAGTATTGTAACAACTCTCATTAAAAGTTATATTTATTTAATTAAATTGTCCAATAGGAAACCCTAATTAAGAAACCCAAGTGATTCTGCATAATCCCTAAAATTTTCAGAACATTTGGAATCAGGATTAGGGCCCCTAAAACTAAAGGGGGGTAAACCCTATTCGGTAATATCTTAACAGTTTGCTATCAAAAATTCGAAATAACACGAAACCAACTCAGCAAGCCTACTGGGACACAAGGCTACCCTAGGGTAGATTGTTACCCCAGGCGAGTCACGACAGAATCAGGGACATCTTCCGCGACACGCGGGAGATGTCAATTTCAGGTATAAATACAGGGGCTTGGGGCTTGATTTCTGACTTCAGTTCGACGTTAAAATTCTTTACGTACACAAAGTTAGACACTGTTTACTACAAAAACACACACTGATCATGAAGTGCTGCCACAATTCAGGGTAATAACTCGATCGCTGCTACGATTCAATGTCCGATCGATTAAACTATCCAATGGATGTTTAAGTGCTGCCCACATTAGGGTTTATGCTTTGTCATTCGTCGTTAAATCGATGGATGTTTAAGTATCGCACTTTGTCATTCGTTGTGAAGGTTTTAATCTCGTGAGTTATCGTAAAAGCTGTATTAAGTTACTAACCTAGTTTGTGTACCTGATTATTTAAACTAGGTTATCAAGGCTAATCAGTAGGCTAAGCTCTGTTCATAATTAAATCTGCAATGTGAGTCATTCTCATTTTATCAAATTACTTTCAAAAGCATGTTTATTTTCAAAGTTATAATTACAGGGATTAAGTCTTTGTAATCACCATATTACAGCCGATATGTGGGGTTTTGTATACATTACTTGATAATCTTCACCATTGGACAACGAGTTAGCCAATGGGTGATATGACCATAGTCACAGAAACGAGTCGAGTGACAAATACCGAGGGTAGTTGGTTGATATAAAAACATTGTAATTGCTCTTAATACTGTAAATTATAACAGATGTGTCGTTTTAGTAAATAGAATGATTCACTCAGTATTTCCCGCTGACAAAACTTTTTTCAAACATGTTTTAGGTGATCTGTTGTGATCCAGAAAAAGTGCCGTGAAGCACTATCAGCTTAAGGAAGTGGCTCAGTATAAAATAAAGAAACATGTTTTGTAACATAAAAGATTTCTTCGTGAAATCTCAAGATTGTAAATTACCGTGTTTTATCTCAAAGTTGTAAAATAAAATAATTGGGAAATATTTAAGTTTTAAAAAGATCCTGATAATAAACTTCCGCTGTTAATTAAATACCACGGGATTTCTGTCCCGCGGCTCCTGAAACGGGTCAAACCGGGTCGGGGGCCGTGACAGAAATAAGGTGGTATCAGAGCCACTGATCTAAGCCTATTAAGTATTTAGAAATACTTAATTTTACTGATTGTCAAGTATGTGATTATGTGTTTTATTAACTGATTATTTGTTAATTAAAGTATGGGTAAACAAAAGCTGTCAAACATCTATCTTAAACTAGATAGGTCATCCAACGAGAAGGGAATTTCATCCCAAACAAAACCTTATGTAATTCCTGAAGAAGGAATATTTGTGAGAAAGGCACATTACGAGAAACCACTTTCTCCTAATAAAAGAAGTTTGATTATTAGGAAAAGTCAGGAGGAAATAAGGAAAAACCGAGAGAAGAAAGTTAAACAAGAAACCCAGGACTTAATCAGTAAATCACCTTGGGAGGACAAATTAGATGAGAAATGGACAGATCTTTATATGCTAGCCACAGTAGCAGAAAATGCAAATCTCTAAATACTCAAAAGTTTTAGCACTTTTATTTTCTAGAAGCCTTATTTAGTAAATAAATAAGTTTACAGTAAATCGTAGTATAATTTACTTGTCAGTTGTTTTATGTATGCAATAATATTTACGAGTTATCTATAAAATTTTGTTATTTTATTTTAACATTTGATATGTATTTTGCATATATGCTAAACAGCATGAATGAGATATCTGAAGGTTTAGAAAATCTTAACCTCTATCCCGTTAAGATAGAAGTTTCCAAGGAATTCACCGGTTACTTCGCTGATAAAGAAGAACCCGTGGAATTTCAATCCAAACCACTGGCAAAACCAAAACCCAAGAAAAGAAGCAGATTTGTGGGCTGGAGGCGTGTACGAAGGAAAAAGCCAGCAACAAGAAAGGTTACTAAAACTGAAGAACCAAAAGACAAAGGAAAAGAGGTAGAAATTGAGGAAAATGTTAGCTGAGAAGAGTTTTAAGTAAACAGAAAGAGAAATCGGAGAAAGTTCTAGACAGAAACAGAAAATGACTCCCTGGGAAGTTTTAGATAATAAACTAGTAATGAGTGACCTCATCGGACCTGCTGATGAAAACCTTAAACCAGCCAATCCAAACCTTATATTTACTGAAGAAGATCTTTTCAGCTACCCACTAGAAGCTCCAATCCCAATCAATCTGGAACCTGCTATTCCAGATCCTATTGTCCAACCTCAACCACTACCAGTAGAATTAGATGAATGGTGGACAACTGATTGGCAATACCAAAATCTTTTAAACAACCCTGATTCATTTTTCCCATAAGTTGACCCAGAACCTCCACTATACCCAACTATGAGCCCGGAGAATCTGACTGAACTTCGTCTCTGGGGCGAAGAGTTAATTAATGCAGGAAATAGGATTAGGGATGTTGGAGAAAGAGTTACTTGGAAGTATGACGAAAGGGAGCGTCGTTTTTAAGAAATTAGCTGACCAGATAATGGGAGTTTGCAGAAATATTTGTTTAATAAATAATCATAATAACCAGTATGTGTAATAACTTAACAATAAAACGTTGTATGATAATCGTGTGTACGAGGCATAATATAATATATAGAAATGAAACTTGTGAAATCGATAATTTTTTGTTATACATGTTAATGTGATTATGTGCAAACTGTTTTATTATATTTGTATTTATACTAATTATTTATATAAAATTAATTATTAGATGGCAAACATTGGTAACGAACCAGTAAATGAGGTTAATCAGTCTGAGCAACATCCAGGAGATCAATATATGACTAGGAAAGATATCGAAAATATTGTTGCTCAAGGGATAGCCAATGCTATTCCAGCAATCGTTGCTGCTGTAAAGAATCCAATCGAACCTCAACAAATCGTTCCTAGTAAACGTATTTCTGAAGATAACTTCAGTAATAGTGTAAACGGAGGCAATGATCATGTTAATCATAATGGGGAACCACATCAAGCTCCATTTCCTAAGAAAATGAAAACTGCAACGCCTGGTTGCACTTTCAAAGAATTCCTTGCTTGTAAACCCACTGAATTTGCAGGAAATGAAGGAGCAACTGCATCACTGTGTTGGTTAGAGAAAACAGAAGCAGTCATTGCAATAAGTAAATGTGCTAAAGATGATCAGGTCATGTACGCATCAAATCTCTTCAAGGAAGGAGCACTCGAATGGTGGAACACTGTGTTACAATCAAAAGGAAGAATAATAGCTTATGCCATGAATTGGGAAGAATTTAAGGGTCTTGTAGAATGAAAATTCTGTCCCGAGTATGAAAAGGAACAAATGAAAAATAAGTTCCTAAATCATCGGATGATGGGTGTAGATTGTCGCGGTTATACTTCTACATTCTTTGAATATGCTAGAGTAGTACCAACGATGGCTTCGCCAGAACCGGTACTCATTTCTCGCTACATTTGGGGACTGATTAGTGAAATCCGCAACATCGTTAAAGCTGCGAGACCTCGCACTATTGACGATGCTGTGGAATTAGCTAATACCCTAGCCGATGAACTAGTACGCACCCAAGATGAAAATAGGAAGAAGGAATTAGCTCAGAAAATTACCCAAGGATTTCGTACGGGTAATAATAGCAACTTCAACAGAAGAGGAACGAGAAAATCCTCAACTATGCCATTTTGCAAGAATTGCAAAAGAAAACATTATGGAAGATGTAATGTAACCTGCAATTTTTGCAAAATGATAGGACACCGGGAAGAAGATTGCAGAAAGAAAACAACGATCTGCTATAACTGTGGAGAAAAAGGACATTTTAAACCAGAATGTCCTAAATTAATCAAACCAGCAGACAACAAAACCAAGGCGACCGACGGAACTATTAAGAAGAATGCCAGGGCATTTCAGCTAACCACTCAAGAAGCAGAACTCATCCCAGATGTGATAGCGGGTACGTTCTTAGTTCACAACATTTACGCCAAAGTATTATTTGACTCTGGTGCAAACCAAAGTTTTATAAATACTTCATTCTGCCAAGCTCTTAATTTACCTTTAACCAATATTAGGCAGATTTTTACAGTTGAAACGGCAGGCGGAAATTCAGTTAAAATAGATAAAGTTTTGCAAGAAGAAAACATAGAACTTTTAGGACATAAATTCTCTGCAAAACTATTGCCGATGAAATTAGCTGAATTTGATGTTGTATTAGGAATGGATTGGTTAGTAACCAACCATGCTCGAATCTTGTGTGATCAGAATTCCATAGAAATTCAATCACCCACCGGAGAAGTAATTAGGATTACAAGAGATAAACCACGTAAGCCCATGAAGTTCATATCAGTAATGAAAGTTGCTAATTATGAACGAAAACAAGGAATAGTATATATGATCTCAGTAATCATTAGTACTAAGGGTAAAGAACTTAAGGAAATTCCTGTAGTCTCAGAATATCCAGATATATTCCCAGAAGATTTATCGGGATTACCTCCGGATAGGGAAGTAGAATTTAGGATTCATCTAATTCCAGGAACTACACCGATAGCCAAGGCACCTTATCGGTTAGCACCCACAGAAATGTTAGAACTGAAAAAGCAATTAGATGAATTACTAAGTAAAGGTTTCATACAACCTAGTTCATCTCCTTGGGGAGCACCAGTATTATTTGTTAAGAAAAAGGATGGTTCAATGAGAATGTGTATCGATTATAGAGAATTGAATAAGGTTACAATTAAGAATCGATATCCATTACCTAGGATTGATGATCTGTTTGATCAACTTCAAGGAGCTAGATATTTTTCTAAGATAGATTTACGCTCTGGATATCATCAATTGAAAGTACAAGAAGAAGACATACCTAAAACTGCTTTCAGAACTAGGTATGGTCATTACGAGTTTACAGTCATGCCCTTTGGGTTAACGAATGCACCTGCTGCATTCATGGACATGATGAATAGGATATGTAAACCGTATTTGGATAAATTTGTAATTGTCTTCATAGACGATATACTTATTTATTCCAAAAGTCAGACAGAGCATTGTGAACACCTTTATGCACTCTTAACTTTGTTAAGAAAAGAAAAGCTTTATGCCAAATTCTCGAAGTGTGAATTTTGGTTGCAAGAAGTGCAATTCTTAGGACACATGGTGAATCACGAAGGTATTCACGTAGATCCTGCTAAGATAGAGGCAATTACCAAATGGAAGGTTCCACAAACAGCAATGGAAATTAGAAGTTTTATAGGTTTAGCTGGGTACTATAGACGGTTTATTAAGGATTTTTCCAAGATAGTTGTTCCATTAACTAAGCTAACCTGTAAAGTGGTTAAGTTTGAATGGGGACCAAAGCAAGAAGAAGCCTTTAGAATATTAAAGCAGAAATTAACAAATGCACCAATCTTAGCCTTACCAGAAGGAACTGAAGATTTTGAGGTATATTGTGATGCTTCAAAACTAGGATATGGATGTGTGCTTATGCAACGCAAAAAGGTGATTGCATATGCTTCAAGGCAATTGAAAAAGCACGAAGAAAATTATACGACTCATGATTTAGAATTAGGAGCCGTAATTTTTGCCCTTAAGATTTGGAGACATTATCTGTATGGAAGTAAATTTACTGTTCATACAGATCATAAAAGTTTAAGATATATATTTGGGCAAAAAGAGTTAAACATGGGGCAAAGAAGATGGATGGAAATCCTAAGTGACTACGACTGTGATATTCAGTATCACGAAGGAAAGGCAAATGTAGTTGCAGATGCCTTAAGTCGTAAGTATTATGAGAAACAACGACGGGTTCGTGCTCTCAGATTAAATCTACAAATAGATTTAATGGAACAATTGGAGAATGTTCAAGCTATAGCAATCAAGGATGATGCTGAAGGAATGAAAGGACGAATAAAGGAATTAGAACAAGGAGCCGATGGAATTTGGAGATTCCACAAAAGTAGAATTTGGGTACCTAAGCAAGGAGACTTAAGACCTAAAATTTTAGAAGAAGCTCATAAATCTAGGTATACTATGCACCCAGGAAACAATAAGATGCACCAAGATTTAAGAACGAACTTCTGGTGGATAGGAATGAAAAAGGATATAGCACGATATGTTTCTAAATGTCTCACTTGTTCACAAGTTAAGGCAGAACATCAGAAACCCTCAGGTCTACTACAACAATTAGAAATGCCTGTATGGAAATGGGAACTTATAACAATGGATTTTGTTACTAAGTTACCCAAAACCAGAAAAGGTAATGATGCGATTTGGGTAATTGTGGATCGATTAACCAAATCAGCTCACTTTCTACCAATGAAAGAAACCTTTAGTATGGAAAGGTTGGCAAAATTGTATGTAGATGAAGTTGTATCCTTACATGGAGTTCCACTCTCCATTGTTTCGGATAGGGATAGTCGTTTTACTTCTCATTTCTGGAAAAGTTTCCAGCAAGCTATGGGAACTCGACTAAATCTAAGCACTGCATATCATCCCCAAACAGACGGACAAAGTGAAAGGACGATCCAAACTCTAGAAGACATGCTCAGAGCATGTGTAATAGATTTTGGTGGAAATTGGGACGATCACTTACCATTAATTGAATTCTCCTATAACAATAGCTATCATTCATGTATTGAAACTGCCCCATTTGAAGCATTGTACGGAAGAAAGTGCAGAACTCCAGTTTGTTGGGCAGAAATAGGAGAAAGTCAATTGTCAGGTCCTGAAATAGTGCAAGAGACGACTGATAAGATTGCTCAAATCAAGGAAAGATTGAAGACTGCTCGAGATCGCCAGAAAAGTTATGCAGACAATAGATGCAAGTCGTTAGAATTCCAAGTTGGAGACAAAGTATTGTTGAAAGTTTCTCCTTGGAAAGGAGTAGTTAGATTCGGAAAGAAAGGAAAGCTAAGTCCAAGATATGTAGGACCATTTTCAGTGATCCAACGTATAGGACCAGTTGCTTATCGTTTACAACTACCAGAAGAATTATCTGGAGTACATGATGTATTTCATGTATCCAATCTCAAGAAATGCTTATCAGATGAATCACTAGTAGTACCTCTTCTAGATATAGAGGTAAACGAAAAGCTGAAATTTGTTGAGAAACCTCTTAAAATTGAGGATCGAAAGATCAAGTTTCTCAAACACAAACGACTAGTTTTAGTCAAAGTCAGATGGGATTCAAAGAGAGGAGCTGAATACACTTGGGAGCTGGAATCAGAAATGAAGCGAAAGTATCCTCACTTATTCCAGTAAATCTCAAGGACGAGATTTTTATTAAGGTGGGGAGAATGTAACAACTCTCATTAAAAGTTATATTTATTTAATTAAATTGTCCAATAGGAAACCCTAATTGAGAAACCCAAGTGATTCTGCATAATCCCTAAAATTTTCAGAACATTTGGAATCAGGATTAGGGCCCCTGAAACTAAAGGGGGGTAAACCCTATTCGGTAATATCTTAACAGTTTGCTGTCATAAATTCGAAATAACACGAAGCCAACTCAGCAAGCCTACTGGGACACAAGGCTACCCTAGGGTAGATTGTTACCCCAGGTGAGTCGCGACAGAATCAGGGACATCTTCCGCGACACGCAGGAGATGTTAATTTCAGGTATAAATACAGGGGCTTGGGACTTGATTTCTGGCTTCAGTTCGACGTTAAAATTCTTTACGTACACAAAGTTAGACACTGTTTACTACAAAAACACACACTGGTCACGAAGTGCTGCCACAATTCAGGGTAATAACTCGATCGCTGCTACGATTCAATGTCCGATCGATTAAACTATCCAATGGATGTTTAAGTGCTGTCCACATTAGGGTTTATGCTTTGTCATTCGTCGTTAAATCGATGGATGTTTAAGTATCACACTTTGTCATTCGTTGTGAAGGTTTTAATCTCGTGAGTTATCGTAAAAGCTGTATTAAGTTACTAACCTAGTTTGTGTACCTGATTATTTAAACTAGGTTATCAAGGCTAATCAGTAGGCTAAGCTCTGTTCATAATTAAATCTGCAATGTGAGTCATTCTCATTTTATCAAATTACTTTCAAAAGCATGTTTATTTTCAAAGTTATAATTACAGGGATTAAGTCTTTGTAATCACCATATTACAGTCGGTATGTGGGAAGTATACATTACTTGATAATCTTCACCATTGAACAACGAGTCAGCCAATGGGTGATATGACCATAGTCACAGAAACGAGTCGAGTGACAAATACCGAGGGTAGTTGGTTGATATAAAAACATTGTAATTGCTCTTAATACTGTAAATTATAACAAATGTGTCGTTTTAGTAAATAGAATGATTCACTCAGTATTTCCCGCTGACAAAACTTTTTTCAAACATGTTTCAGGTGATCTGTTGTGATCCAGAAAAAGTGTCGTGAAGCACTATCAGCTTAAGGAAGTGGCTCAGTATAAAATAAAGAAACATGTTTTGTAACATAAAAGATTTCTTCGTGAAATCTCAAGATTGTAAATTACCGTGTTTTATCTCAAAGTTGTAAAATAAAATAATTGGGAAATATTTAAGTTTTAAAAAGATCCTGATAATAAACTTCCGCTGTTAATTAAATACCACGGGATTTCTGTCCCGCAGCTCCTGAAACGGGTCAAACCGGGTCGGGGGCCGTGACAAGTATGGTCCTTTCGCGAGGGGCGAGTCCGAGTGTTACCGGAAATGTGATTTGGACAATTGGGTCAACCTTTTCTCCGGTGAACCCCTTAATAGGGGTGTGTACTGATTCGAGAAACTTATTGTCTTCCGGTGGCATCCTGTTGAAACAGTGCTCATAGATTATATCTTCAGAGCTCCGGGTGTCTACCAGGATCCTTCTCATGTTGTAGTCGCCTACATCGGCGGATATGATGAGGGGGTCAGTGGTGAGGTGTAAATCCTCAACACGTGGCTCGACCGTCATAGTTGCCAGCATCCAAGGTGCGAGTGTGGAGAAGCTCCGTTTCGTTCCCTTTCCTTTATCGGCGTATACCATTTTTAGCTCCCGCTGTCTCTTACCCGCCCCTTTATCCGCATCTTCCTTGCTAGGGAGCGGGCCATTCTTTATGTCTCGTACCAGGTGAGCCAATTTCCCCCTCTTCACATAATACTCAATCTGCTTCTTCAACTGATAGCAATCGTTGGTATCATGGCCATTGCCTTTGTGGTATTCAGAGTATTTATTGGTATCTTTGTTGGGCGTGTCTTTCAACGGCTTGGGAGGATTGAGATTTAAGTTCTCAGAAGCCAGGATTTCTGCTGGTGTTTTACTCAGATTGGGGTATTCAGACCTCGACTTGGAGGAAGATTCGTTTCTTGAATACGAGCTCCTGGACCTGTCATACTGCGAGTCTGACCGGTCGCTTTTCTGGAACCTGTCTCCTCTATTCTTGCCTTTGGAGTTCCGCTGCTCCCTATCATCTTGACTTTTTTGTGCTTCCTTTTTCCTGTTAGCAGCATGACTGGTCGCCACCATCTTTTCTTATGTGACGTACACTTTAGCTATTCTAAGGATTTCATCTATGGTTGAGGGCACGCCGTCCCTTCCATATAATGACCTTAGCAATTCATCATCGTTTACTCCTTGTAGGAAAGCACCACAAGCCAAGTCATTTGTTATGCCTGGGATCGCCAGGCTTTCTTTGTTGAACCCGATGATGAAAATTTCCACTGTTTCATTGTCTCGCCGACGTATGTGGAGAAGTTCGTTTCTGCCTTTGGTGTGACGCCTTTGCTGACTGAACTGCAGCTGGAATTTGGATATGAGGTATTCGAAGCTATCGATTTCCCCCACTGGTAAACTATCCCACCATACTCGTGCTACTCCAACCAGTGTTTGTACAAACATCTTGCACCAAAGAGGCATGGGCCAGCAGGCTACCTCCCCGACACTCTTGAACAGATTCAGATGGTCATCATGGTCACTTAAACCATTGTATTTTCCCACCGTCTGGGGCATCTTGGGTTTCTCTTAGATCGGGGCCTCAGCGATCCTCCTTGTGAATTTGGATTTGAATGTGGCGTCTGCAGGCTTGTAAGGCCTGGTAAGGTCATCATCTTCCACATTGATGTGTTGTATTTGTTGAGTCGCTCCCCCAGGCTTATTCCTTGGGTGACGGGAGGTTGGGATGTGGTAAGGTTGAGTGTTGAGCTGGGACCCTCGTTTGGAGAGAAACGAGGTCTTGATATATTGCCCCTGTCAAAAATAGGTTCCGCTGTAGGCGGGGTCTGACCATAAGTGGGTTGCGATGTTGGGAAAGACAACCAGGGTGGCATGTAGGCCACGTATGGCGTCTGCTGTGTGTAACTTTGTGCTTCCATCTGAGGCGACTATGCCTGGTTGTTGTATGGGGGTAGGTGTCACGGCCCCCGATCCAGTTGCCCGGTCCGGAAGCCGCGGGACAGAAACCCATGGTATTGGTGGTTGATTTGGCAGCGGAAATTTTTAACAGGATCGTTTAAACTGAAAATACCCAATTATTTTATTTTGAGTTTCGGGACAAACCCCGTGATTTACAATAAAGGAATTTCACTGGGAAATCCCCTGTTTACAAAACATGTTTATTTATTTACTGAGCTACTTCATTCAAGCTGGAGTGCTATGCGGCACTTTTTCCTTGTTCACAGTAAATCACCTGAAACATGTTTAAAAAGATTTTATCAGCGGGGAAATACACGCGAGTCATTCAATTTGTATAAAACAATGCATTGTTATAAATTACAGTACTAAGAGTTTTCACATTTGCCCCTGTCTTATAATTATCTGGTCCAGTTGTCACTCGACCGGATCTATGATTGTGGTCATACCACTATTGGGTCCTGTCACCCAATAGTGACGAGTATCACTTAATTAGGCTCGCCCACCTAAAAGTGATAAAACAATAGTAATGTGCACAATACCCCCACTTACTGCCAGTAATTAAAGATTTGCAAAGACTTAATCCCTGTACTTATAACTGGAAAACATTTAGGGTTTACAAAGCAACTTTGATAAAAACAGAATGACTCACATTGCCAGTTTAAACGGACAGAGTCTGCCTACTGATTAAGCCGGTAACCTAGTTAAAATAACAATGCAAACGAAACTAGGCCAGTAACTTAATTCAACATTTACGATAATTTCACGAGATCGAAACCCTCACGATGAATGACAAAGTATAGCCCGAATTTAGGAAGCACTTAAACATCCATCGGATCGGTTTTAATCGATCGAACATTGTATCGTAGCAGTGATCGAGTTATTACCCTGTTGTCGTAGCAGAGGGTCGGGGCTTTGATTGTTTTTTTAAAGAAACAGCGTATAACTGAACGTACGTAGCTTAATTTTTCGTCGTAACAAACATTCCATGCAAGTGCCAAACCCCTGAGTTATATACTGGATTTGGGCCTGCCCCGCGTGTCGCGCCAGGTCCCCTAGACCCTGGCGCGTGTCGCGATAGCGACTCACCTAGGCTAGGGGTGCCTGGCGTCTTGGGTAGCCTTGCTGACTTGTCATATTTCGAAATTTCGAGTTTTATGTTTATTTTGGACGGATAATTATCAATTAGGGGATCCCCCCTTGAGTTTTAGGGGGCCATGTTTCCATTTTTGCCTGTTTTAAAATTTTAGGGTCGCGCTATACCACTTGGGGGTCTCAATTAGGGTTTCCTAATTTGTATTTTAAGAATAAGAAATAATAATTTTGGCTAGGGTTGTTACATCCTCCCCACCTTGTTTAAAATTTCGTCCTCGATATTTACAGGAAAAAGTAAGGGTACTTTCGCTTCATTTCTGATTCCAGTTCCCATGTATACTCTGGTCCTCTTTTCGAATACCATTTTAATTTGACCAGCACCAATCTCGTGTGCTTGAGGTGTTTGACCTTTCTGTCTTCTATTTGGAGAAGTTTCTCAACAAATTTTAACTTTTCTTTTACCTCTATATTGTCACACCCTGGCTTTGCGGAAACGTGGGTTTATTTGGTGTGACTTCTTAATACGATAGCAACAATCATAACAATGCTATATGATAAAAACAACATGAGATATTCATCCATTAATGAAGTTAGAAAAATCCCATTTTCAACAATCACAAAATAAGTTACAAGCCTTAACTTGATTTAATTGAGTTTATAAAGACTTAGCAAAAGACTTTAAACAATACTAGGTTTAGGGGTATGTAACCCGTCCAGGAAGAGGTTACACCTTCTAAACCCTGGATGACTTCTTTATTCAAACGCAGCTTGAAAATACGTGCATACCATGCCGGATCCGTTAGTTCCCTGAAATACATGTAGTTTGAAAAATCAACATAAAGTTGAGTGAGTTCATGTGTAAGTGAGTATGTATAAACCTTTAAAGTACGTCCCAATGTAAAAATCGTTTAAGTACGTCCCGATGTAAAAATCTCCCTGGTATGTAGCAATAAGGAAAAAGAGATCACCATTGGGTTGCAAAGCCAATGATATGTGTGAAGTGATGCAGGAAGACTCAACCCTAGCGGATTTGTGCGTTGGGCACTTAGTCACCACCTGGTCCATTAAGCGGGCTCAGGAGTGGGGCTCGCTACACCCAAATAGATCTATCACTAATGTCCCTCGGTCCTACACGAGGATTAATAGCCTTTAGTTCCACCTACCCACTCACATGATCTGTACGTCCTAACCCTCCTTAAGCTAACCATACCGTGTAAAAAAATGTCCTTAATAATTGTAACATGTATTTCACCCCCGAAGTATAAAAACTGAAAACAGTTAAGAGAAAAGGGGGACATGAACTCACTGAAGTGCGTCTCGAAATAGTCCGTCCCAAAGTAACCTGCTGCGTGACGACCTACACGTACTAACTTCTATTAGACGGACGGCCGTGCCCTGGCTTAAGGTTTAACGTCTTTGGGAAATAGTTAGGCAACTATTTCGTGTTAACACTTCTTAATTATCTATAGTTATATTCCTTCCCAAGGATGGGGGTTTTAATACATGTGTGTTTTTGTGATTCCAAAATATATTTTTAAGTCTCACTTAATAAAATATATTTGTCTAAAATATTCTATTTCCAAAATATACACATTTTTCCCAAAAATATTATATTTTATTCCATACAATTTTCCAAAATAATATCTTGTCAAATTACACATTTAAGAGTATTTTCTGAAAATACAAAAGTTACATTTTAGAGTTCGGATGGTAATAATAATATCGGTGTAACTTAGATATTTATTTGCGATAGCGTTGGTATTATTTTGGAGTCGTGCTTTCACAATGTATTCCAATTATATTACTTTTACTCTAAAAATAATATATAGTTCACAAAATAATCATAAAATCACACAAGTGTTTTATTATGAAATATATATTCTCAATATATATTTAACAAGTTTTACTTAAGAAAATCCACCTCCGACACTTGGTAATTTTGTAATGAAAATCATGGCGAAGTTTGTTCGGAAAACAAGTCAAAAAAATATTCATAACACTTGTCACCAAAAATATTCTAAGTGTTATTTTCTGGAAAAATTTCGTCAGAGTTTACTCTGTAACTGGAGGTGGCCACACTTACTAGCGTATCATTTTCTTTTCAAAATTTAATCAACATTTTACCGATCATCAATATTCAATGTTCAATCGTCAAACTAGACAAAATAAGCATAAATCGTAAACACATGAACTTGTAAGTTGTGTAAAAGTTTGTAGTAACTTTCCAACATATTTAGTAGATCTTTCCATTTTTAAAAATAAAATTAGTTTCTAGAAAACTTTATTTTTAAAGAATATGCAATTTTACGACTTCTAGTCAAAAGTTATGAGAGTGTTTCTTTGTTAAATCCTCTTGTCACACAAGTGTTTACACACTTGTTTGTTCACAAAAATGCTTTTAGTTATGTAAGATCCGACTTTAAAACAAGTTTTGTATCTTTTACTTGGTTCTTTCGAAAAACCGCTTGTAGATCTTTAGATCTGCTAGTTTAGAACTCTATTTTACTAGAAAAATCTCTTTTACACAAGTTCATGTTTTGGTAGTGGAAGAGTTCATCATCTTGTAACTTTCACACTCAACAAACTACTAGTTCATGTTCCATGAACATGATCTAGCATGGTTAGATGATGATCTATCCCACTACTAGCATCAAAGAATATAAAATAATCACAACTAGATAAGATTCATAAGATTTACACAAGTGTCTTCTCTTTATCCAACTTGTTCATTTCATTTTCAAGACTTTAGATTTTGTTCTTTAGAGTTTCTCAATATTTTTCATTCTTTCAACTATTAACCACCAAAAATAAGAACAAGATGATGATTTAAGGCACTTACTACTAGCTCGAGGCTAGGGAAGATCAATGGAGTAAAATGAGTGGTTAATGGCAAACAAGAGAGGTCCTTCGAGTTCCGAGTGCTCCACACCTTCTAAACCACCTTGAATCACCTTGTGAGAGGCTTGGATTTGGTGAAGGAAAATCGAAAGGTGGTGGGGTGTGAGGGGGTGTTCTCGGCCGTAGCTAGTGAGGGGGAGAGGAGAAGAAAATTGTGTAAGGTGTTTTGATGATAAATGAGAGTGATGATGGTTATTTTATATCCAATTTCCTTTGTCCATTGGAACATATGTAAACGGTTGTACCAACACAATCTATCAACTTCCAATAAAGGAATATTTAGTGAAGATTATATCCACCTTTGGTGTGTGGGGTCCCTAGGGACGGTTAAGGCACACAAAAAGGGGTTAGATGCAAGTTATTTAGTAACTAGGTTATAAGTGTAAGTGTCATCATCATCTTCACATGCAACACATGGGGATTTGTAAAGTTTATAAAAGTCTTGCATAGGGGACCCTATGGGGACGGTTAGGTGCATGGGAGGAGGGGGGTAATTTGTAACATTTGTGGGTAAATAAATTAATTAGTGGGAGTTTAAGGTTATGTCTAGTGTTTGGCGTGTACCGGGTATTATGTAAGGTGTTATAGTGCTCAGGGACTATAACTAGCTCAGAAAAGGAAAGACAATGTCATTGACAATATTTTTATGTTCCGGGTAAGGTCCGGTTGGTCGGTTGGATATCAATCCGTTAAAGTGCTAAATAAGCATTTAAAGTGTCGTTAATATTTGTTTTAGTGACACAGTGAATTCCTGACACTTTGGAAAGTGTCTAGTATTATTTTCCCATGTTTTCGCACTTTACTAGTTTAGTTAAATGCTGAAATTTGTACTTAAAGTATGTTTTAGGCACATCCGGTCACTATAAACTTCACCTAGTGACGCAGTTCTACAATTCTTACCTCCCTACATTCCCTACTAGTGTAGTAATCTATTCCCGGCTCATTCTGGCCTCAGAGACAGTGTTTGTCTAGTGTTGGCTATGTCAGCATGTTTACTGGGTTATCCGTTCATTGTGCTACTGTGCTTTTGTGCATCAAGTTTGTCACTATAGTTCTGTGAAAATAATGGAGTGACGGTAATAAAGTATGATGCATGTATATGTATGTATCAGAAATCAAGTAGTAGTCTAATCACAATTGTAAGCAAGCACATTAATTAAGCATTAATTAAATATTAATTAATTCGTACGGATACCTGATTAAGGGCAAAAATTATTGCTCCTAATTCTAGGTCATGAGTCGTATAATTTTCCTCGTGCTTTTTCAATTGTCTTGATGCATACGCAATTACCTTTTTGCGTTGCATTAACACACAACCTAATCCTAACTTAGAAGCATCACAATAGACCTCAAAATCTTTGGTTCCTTCGGGTAAGGAAAGAATTGGGGCATTTGTTAGCTTATGCTTTAAAATCCTAAAGGCTTCTTCTTGCTTGGGTCCCCATTCAAACTTAACAGTTTTGCAGGTTAGCTTAGTTAATGGAACAGCTATCTTAGAAAAGTCTCTTATGAAGCGCCTATAGTATCCAGCTAATCCTAGAAAACTTCCAACTTCGGCTGCTGATTGCGGGATCTTCAAATTGGTGATTGCTTCTATCTTGGAAGGATCAACGTGAATGCCTTCGTGATTCACCATGTGCCCTAAAAATTGCACCTCTTGTAGCCAGAATTCACACTTTGAGAAATTGGCGTAAATTTTTTCTTTTCTTAACAGGTTTAAGAGTGCATGCAAGTGATTACAGTGTTCGTCCTGGCTTTTGGAATAAATAAGTATATCGTAGATGAAGACAATTACAAATTTATCTAGATACGGCTTACAGATCCTATTCATCATGTCCATAAATGCTGCAGGAGCATTTGTTAATCCAAAGGGCATGACTGTAAATTCGTAGTGACCATACCTAGTCCTGAAGGCAGTTTAGGGTATGTCTTCTTCCTGTACTTTCAGCTGATGGTATCCGGAGCGCAAATCTATATTAGAGAAATACCTAGCTCCTTGAAGTTGATAAAAAAGATCATCAATCCTAGGTAATGGGTATCGATTCTTAATGGTAATCTTATTCAATTCTCTATAATCGATACACATCTGCATCGATCCATCCTTCTTTTTCACAAACAACACAGGTGCTCCCCAAGGGGATGGATTGGGTTGTATGAATCCTTTACTTAATAATTCATCTAACTGATTTTTCAGTTCTAACATTTATGTGGGTGCTAACCGATAAGGTGCCTTAGCTATTGGTGCAGTTCCAGGAATTAGATGAATTCTAAACTCTACTTCTCGATCAGGTGGTAATCCAGGTAGTTCTTCTGGGAATACATCAGGGTATTCAGATACTACTGGAATCTCTTTAAGTTCTTTGCCTTTAGTGTTAATGATCACTGAAATCATATACACTATTCCTTGTTTGCGTTCATAACTATCAATTTTCATTACTGAAATGAACTTCATTGGTTTACGCGGCTTATCTCCTGTAACTACAATTACTTCTCCTGCTGGCGTATGTATTTCTATGGAATTCTGATCACAGAGGATTCGAGCATGGTTGGCTACTAGCCAATCCATTCCTAACACGACATCGAATACTGCTAAATTCATAGGTAGAAGGGTTGCAGAAAATTTATGACCTGAGAGTAGGGCTGCAAACGAACCAAACGTTCGGTGAACAGTTCATGAACCGTTCGGTGAGAAGTTCGTTTGTGTTCGTTCGTTTATTAAACAAACGAACACGAACAAGAAATTTCGTTCGTTTAGTTAAATGAACAAACTTGAACAGAGGTCATGTTCGTTCGTTTATGTTCGTGAACGTTCGGTAATGTGTTGGATAGTTATTTAGCGTTTTTAGTTTTTATATGTATTTAAATACTTTAAAATTCTGACAAATTAAATATCTAATAAGTGTCAGTGTAATATATATTCTATTCATGAACGATTGTTTGTGTTCGTTTATTTCCATTTGTGTTCATGAACATTAGTTTGTGCTCATTTGTATTCGTCAACGTTTTTTTTTGTTCGTTGCCTAAAATTTACAAACAAACACAAACGAACATGTACAAGTTCATTTCCTTAACAAACGAACACGGATATAAAATCTCATTCGATAAGTGTCCGTGAATGGTTCACGAACACATATATTTCTTAACAAACGAACACGAACAAGGTCCTGTTCGTGTTCGTTCGGTTCGTTTGCAGCCCTACCTGAGAGTTCTATTTTTCCTTCTTGGAGAACCTTATCTATATTAACCGAATTTCCTTCTGCCGTTTCTACTGTAAAAACTTGCCTAAGCTTGGTTAAAGGTTGTCTAAGAGCTTGGTAGAATGAAGTATTTATAAAACTTTGGTTTGCACCAGAGTCAAATAATACTTTTGCGTACACGTCATGTACAAGAGACGTACCAGCTATCACATCCGGAATCAGATCTGCTTCTTGTGTTGTCAGCTGGAAGGCTCTTGCATTCTTTTTATTAGTTCCTTCAGCCGCTTTTCCCTTGTTATCAGTTGGCTTGACTAGTTTAGGGCATTCTGGCTTAAAATGTCCAACTTCTCCCCAATTGTAGCAGACCCTTGACTTCTTTCTGCATTCCTCCTCTCGGTGTCCTGATCGATTGCAGAAATTGCAATATTCCTTGCACTTCCCAAAATTCTTCATTTTACAGGTACTGCAAAACGAAGCGGTGGATGATTGCCCGGTTCCCTTCTTCTTGAAGTTATAATTATTATTACTCCCACGGAACCCTTGGGTAATCTTTTGGGCCAATTCCATTTTCCTGTTTTCTTCTCTTGTTCGTACCAACCCATCAGTCAAGGTGATGGCCAATTCGACCACATCGTCTATCGTTCGGGGTCTTGCAGCCTTGACTATGTCGCTAATCTCGCTAATTAGTCCCCAAATTTAGCGAGAAATAAGCACCGGTTCTGGCGAGGCCAGAGTTGGTACTATTCTAGCATACTCGAAAAATTTCAAAGTATACCCTCGACAATCAACGTCAACCATTCGGTGGTTCAGGAACTTATTTGTCATCTATTCCTTTTCGTAGGAGGGACAAAACTTTCTTTCTACCAATTCCTTAAATTCCTCCCAACTCATGGCATAAGCCATGTCACTTCCCTTAGCTTGCAGCACCGTGTTCCACCATTCTAACGCCTCTTCCTTGAAAAGGTGAGATGTATACATTACTCGGTCTTCTTCTGCGTACTTACTTATTTTAATTACTGCTTTGGTCTTTTCCAACCAACGCAGTGCGGTAGTCGCCCCTTCATTGCCTGCAAATTCGACTAGCTTACAGGCAAGAAATTATTTGTAAGTGCAACCCGTCGTTGACACTTTCATTTTCTTAAGTAATGGGGCTTGAACCTCATTATTATTATTATTATTATTATTATTATTATTATTATTATTATTACCTCCCCCGTTCACACTGTTACTGAAATTATCATCACGGGTGCGTTTGCTATGTTTGTCTTGGGAAGGTTCAACGGGATTCTTAACAGCAGCGACGATTGTTGGGATAGCGTTGGCTATTCCCTGAGCAACGATATTTTCTATATCTTGTCTATTGAGAAATGATCTTCATTATTGGGCTTAGCTTGGTTAACTTCATTTGCCAAATTAACTTTGATTGCCGGTTGGTTTTCTGCGTTTTCCATCTGAATAATTAACAATATATATTTATTATTGTCATAAAATGGGTAGTAACTAAACACAATAGGGCAATCACAAACATAATCAAGTTAACACAAATAGCCAAAATCGTCGACATTGCGACATTTATATTTTATATATTATCTATGCATCCATACAAGCCAGATATTTTACAGAGGTTTTATTTTAGTATTATTATACAATATTTTATTATTATTATATGTTTTTTTTTCACATATTATTATTATTATTCAAACTGTCTAACTATTATTATCCGGCTTTTAAAAAATGACGCTCCCGCTCGTCGTACTTCCATGTGATGTTTTCCCCCACTTCTCGAATCCGATTTCCTGCATCCACCAGTTCCTTGCCGTAGAAGCGTAATTCGGCAATGTTTTTCGGGTTCATGGGTGGAAAAGGAGCAGGTTTAGGTTCAAACTGGGGAAAGTACTGTAACACCTCGAAAAATTTACGTCCAATAATGTATTGACACGTGTCATAAGCTTGGAATATGTGAAAGAGCACTTTAGAGAGACTAAAGTTGACAAACAGTAAAACTATGTGAATATAAGGGTCCAAAGGGTCAACAATGGATAAATAGGCTCTAAAAGAACCCTACATGATGTTTATAATCTTACACGGATAAATCATGGATCATACGAAGCGGAAAATGAAAGAAAGTGAGGAATTACAAACTACAGGGGCTAAATGTGTCAACATGTTGAAAGTATACCTCTGAGTGACCTTTTGGCAAACCCGAAGCTTTGTAATGGTAAAATATACTCACTAGAATATGTGGTAAAAATTTCATCAAGTTTCGTTATCGTATGAGAAAGTTATGATCAAAACCGTGCACAAAGGGTTAAATGCGTCAACGTTGAATTTCGTGACTTTTCGGGTAAGCACAAAGTTAACCAAGGACTTTACCATGTTTGTAAATGTCCCAAGGCCCTTAAAAATCATATATGAGGGTCAAGAGTGCAAGATAATTAGCCAAAACCACGTTTCAAAGGACCAAGGACCAAAATGTAAAACTTAAAAACTTGTTTGGCTGGTTTGCACTCATACGCGACCCGCCTACCAGTTGCCAGCGACAAACAACCTGCAGGTGTCGGTTTTTGTGACAACCCTCAAATTTGCATGTAACCGTACAGTTTATTAATGATAATAAAAGTACTTGATGACTATGCTGAATCATTTAACTGCTCTCTGATTACTGTGTTATACTTACATGTGCGTGTTAGCATACTAGTAGTATACAGAAAAGTTACTAAATAGTCCGGTATATTTTCCTGTGTGTTAGGAATAAATTTCGTTACAAAAATATATGTATAAGACGCTATACGGTGAAATTAAACGCTTTAACGGAACGATACGTAACAGAACAACCAGACATTTTCCGGGACACTAAAATATTCTCAGAAATATTATTTTATCTTTCTTAATTATTTATGGTCACAAAAATCCCCATGCACCATGTAAACATGACATACACCCACTATACTTGGAAATACCCTTAACCTTCTAATTTAATACCTATTAGTTAACAAAATTTTCACTTTACCCCCCCCCCCCCAACCGAAAATCTGCCATGATTACATAAATATCTTGTTTAGATTATGGTAAAGGTGATCTTTACTTCTATTGGCAAAGAATATTTGCATGATGACACTAGGTTCTAGATAGCTCATTTTTCCAAGGAAGTTCATCATCACCATCAAACCCACACTCAACCTTCTCCCTCCTCTCTCTTATTTTCGGCTCATACCCCCCCCCCCCTCTCTCATAACCGAAATCACCACCATCATTCTTCACCATCTCCATTTCTTCCACTAAAAGCTCTTATTCAGAGATTGAAGTTCATCCATAGAAGTGTAAGATTGAAGGGCTTTCAAGGAAGTTTGATTCAAGCTTTGTCACCAACTTTTCACCATCATCTCATCCTAAGATTACTACCCTAGCCTTGTGCTAGTAGTAAGTCCCTTCATACTCTTGTTCCACCTTGATTCTTGTTACGATTTGTTGAATGTTCTTGACACATACAAGTTAAAACACTAAATATATGAACATAAAATTCTGCATAAAAACCCTACATAAAAAGTTCGTTAGAGGATGAAATCTGGTTAGTTTGGGTTTGGTAAATGCATGCATGATGTTTGAACATTTATTCATCGATACACTATGGTTAGGGTCTTTGTTTATGCGTTTTTAGTCACTTCTACATATAAACAGCTTGCTGATTGAGAATTTCCAGCCCCTTCAACAGGCTGTAACGGGTTCATTTTTAATCGAAAAATTTAAGTTCTGGAGTCTAAATTGTGTAATTTTGAATATCTGAACTAATGGAACTGGAATCGTAATTTTTCGAGGTCGTTTACTATTTTTAAAGAATTATTTTTAGACAGCAGCTCAAGCTGAAATAATTCTGCTGAAAAAGTGTGTTATAATCAGAGTCAAAACTTAAAACCTGAGCAGAGTCAGCTCATGGAATTTTTACCGTAGATAGTCACGGTTGTTTTTGTGACCCTCCAACTGGAATTTCGACGATCCGACTTACGATTGATTTTTAGTGAATTTTTCCATAAAACTGCAATCGGAAAGTATCAAATCTGATTGCAGTCGAGTAAAAGAATTTTTATGTAAAATTGGTAATGAACTGAGATCCGAAATTTTTACACAATAAATTTTGGATTATATATGACCTTCTGTAAAAATTTGAGAATTTTTGGAAAATGTTAACTATTTTATTAAAATGCTCGAAAACAGTCCAGTTTTGGGTTAATAAAGCTGAAACGACATAAGGAGTGATTTGCGTGTCTAAATGTCGAGTAGGTTATCCGAGAATGATAGAACATGTTACATGTCAATAAAAGTGTTATGTGCAATGTTGTATGTTTGTCTATGAGTGGGGGATAGATGGGAAGGTTATATGGGCATGAACCGTTAAAGTGATGCATGTTATGTGATAGATACGTGTAGGAACTTTGTGTCCTATTTGAAATCACTAATAAACTAAGTGGTAATCATACTAGGACGTGATTGACCAACCTCGACTATTAGCTATATTTGAGAGTCAAACCGAGCAACCAAGGTGAGTTCACACTCTTTCTAAGGCATGGGATTCCCAGGGGTTGGGAATGGGATTGAATAACTACTTGTACTATCATTACTATTAAGCTATTTTTACTGTCCTCGGATTGAAGGGCACGTACGTAAAACCTACGTACACGATCATAAGACCATCAACTCTATCACTTTAAGTCCCTCAATTATCGACTTAATCGCCGAGGCCTATGGCGAGCGGGTCATTAGTTAATAGCGCTATTAGGTTTAACAAACCTCACACCGTGCCAGTCGGACGGGCGTGTACTAATGGACTATGGGCAAAGGGTCAATGCTGATAGACATTGACTTAGGGCACCCCTTATATTTTCGTAGCAGTCGATACGCGTGGTTTTAAAACACATGGGAAGCCCCCACTAATCATCGCACGCATGCCTGGACTGGCAGCAAGGATTAACGCGATACATGGTTTTCAAAACGAACAGATGATTTACGAAACGAATGCTATAACTAAACAACCAACTGTGAATTCACTCAACTTTGTTGTTGACTCGTTGTTACATGCCTTACAGGTCGCTAAACATTTGGAGCTTGCACGGGGAAGGAGTCGTTGTGGTGTACGGACGGTTACGTCTAATGCTTAATATTTAAAACATTATGAACTTATTAAACCTATGTGTTGAACTTTAAACTTATGAACTGCGAACTTATGTTTTGAACTTTACGTTTATGCTTCCGCTGTCTAAATTAAAAACTTGGTTAACTAGCTTTTGGTCACCAATCGTATTGTGGTTGTCTTTATCTACTTAAGTACGTTGTTCAGTATGATTGGTGGCTCTGATACCAATCTGTCACACCCCCAAAATCCACCATGCGGGGTATCACCGCTTGGAGGCGTGACATGACCAGGATCGAACCACCAATCATACTGAACAACGTACTTAAGTAGATAAAGACAACCACAATACGATTGGTGACCAAAAGCTAGTTAACCAAGTTTTTAATTTAGACAGCGGAAGCATAAACGTAAAGTTCAAAACATAAGTTCGCAGTTCATAAGTTTAAAGTTCAACACATAGGTTTAATAAGTTCATAATGTTTTAAATATTAAGCACTGGACGTAACCGTCCGTACACCACAACGACTCCTTCCCCGTGCAAGCTCCAAATGTTTAGCGACCTGTAAGGCATGTAACAACGAGTCAGCAACAAAGTTGAGTGAATTCACAGTTGGTTGTTTAGTTATAGCATTCGTTTCGTAAATCATCTGTTCGTTTTGAAAACCATGTATCGCGTTAATCCTTGCTGCCAGTCCAGGCATGCGTGCGATGATTAGTGGGGGCTTCCCATGTGTTTTAAAACCACGCGTATCGACTGCTACGAAAATATAAGGGGTGCCCTAAGTCAATGTCTATCAGCATTGACCCTTTGCCCATAGTCCATTAGTACACGCCCGTCCGACTGGCACGGTGTGAGGTTTGTTAAACCTAATAGCGCTATTAACTAATGACCCGCTCGCCATAGGCCTCGGCGATTAAGTCGATAATTGAGGGACTTAAAGTGATAGAGTTGATGGTCTTATGATCGTGTACGTAGGTTTTACGTACGTGCCCTTCAATCCAAGGACAGTAAAAATAGCTTAATAGTAATGATAGTACAAGTAGTTATTCAATCCCATTCCCAACCCCTGGGAATCCCATGCCTTAGAAAGACGTTATGTCGGACCCTTCGAAGTCATTGAGAAAATTGGCAAAGTCGCCTACAGGTTGAATCTACCTGAAGAACTCAGGGGAGTTCACAATGTTTTCCATGTGTCGAATCTGAAGAAGTGTCTGTCAGATGAGACCCTCATAGTTCCTCTGAAGGAACTCACTATCGACGACCAGCTGCGATTCGTCGAGGAACCTGTAGAGATTACGGATCGAGATGTTAAGATCCTCAAGCATACCAGGATACCTCTAGTCTGAGTTCGTTGGAATGCTCGTCGTGGCCCAGAATATACCTGGGAACGAGAAGACCAAATGAAACTCAAATATCCCCAGTTGTTCGGAAACAGTGCAACCACTACTGAGGCTGAAGCTACTGCAGAATTTCGGGACGAAATTCCAAATCAACGGGGGGATGATGTGACACCCCAGGAAAACGAGTAAACACCGCAACTTAACTAGCTTCCTCAGTAACTACGCACTAAATTTCGGGACGAAATTCTCTTAACAGGGGGAGAATGTGACAACCCTCAAATTTGCATGTAACCGTACAGTTTATTAATGATAATAAAAGTACTTGATGACTATGCTGAATCATTTAACTGCTCTCTGATTACTGTGTTATACTTACATGTGCGTGTTAGCATACTAGTAGTATACAGAAAAGTTACTAAATAGTCCGGTATATTTTCCTGTGTGTTAGGAATAAATTTCGTTACAAAAATATATGTATAAGACGCTATACGGTGAAATTAAACGCTTTAACGGAACGATACGTAACCGAACAACCAGACATTTTCCGGGACACTAAAATATTCTCAGAAATATTATTTTATCTTTCTTAATTATTTATGGTCACAAAAATCCCCATGCACCATGTAAACATGACATACACCCACTATACTTGGAAATACCCTTAACCTTCTAATTTAATACCTATTAGTTAACAAAATTTTCACTTTACCCCCCCCCCCCCCCCAACCGAAAATCTGCCATGATTACATAAATATCTTGTTTAGATTATGGTAAAGGTGATCTTTACTTCTATTGGCCAAGAATATTTGCATGATGACACTAGGTTCTAGATAGCTCATTTTTCCAAGGAAGTTCATCATCACCATCAAACCCACACTCAACCTTCTCCCTCCTCTCTCTTATTTTCGGCTCATACCCCCCCCCCCCTCTCATAACCGAAATCACCACCATCATTCTTCACCATCTCCATTTCTTCCACTAAAAGCTCTCATTCAAAGATTGAAGTTCATCCATAGAAGTGTAAGATTGAAGGGCTTTCAAGGTAGTTTGATTCAAGCTTTGTCACCAACTTTTCACCATCATCTCATCCTAAGATTACTACCCTAGCCTTGTGCTAGTAGTAAGTCCCTTCATACTCTTGTTCCACCTTGATTCTTGTTACGATTTGTTGAATGTTCTTGACACATACAAGTTAAAACACTAAATATATGAACATAAAATTCTGCATAAAAACCCTACATAAAAAGTTCGTTAGAGGATGAAATCTGGTTAGTTTGGGTTTGGTAAATGCATGCATGATGTTTGAACATTTATTCATCGATACACTGTGGTTAGGGTCTTTGTTTATGCGTTTTTAGTCACTTCTACATATAAACAGCTTGCTGATTGAGATTTTCCAGCCCCTTCAACAGGCTGTAACGGGTTCATTTTTAATCGAAAAATTTAAGTTCTGGAGTCTAAATTGTGTAATTTTGAATATCTGAACTAATGGAACTGGAATCGTAATTTTTCGAGGTCGTTTACTATTTTTAAAGAATTATTTTTAGACAGCAGCTCAAGCTGAAATAATTCTGCTGAAAAAGTGTGTTATAATCAGAGTCAAAACTTAAAACCTGAGCAGAGTCAGCTCATGGAATTTTTACCGTAGATAGTCACGGTTGTTTTTGTGACCCTCCAACTGGAATTTCGACGATCCGACTTACGATTGATTTTTAGTGAATTTTTCCGTAAAACTGCAATCGGAAAGTATCAAATCTGATTGCAGTCGAGTAAAAGAATTTTTATGTAAAATTGGTAATGAACTGAGATCCGAAATTTTTACACAATAAATTTTGGATTATATATGACCTTCTGTAAAAATTTGAGAATTTTTGGAAAAGGTTAACTATTTTATTAAAATGCTCGAAAACAGTCCAGTTTTGGGTAATAAAGCTGAAACGACATAAGGAGTGATTTGCGTGTCTAAATGTCGAGTAGGTTATCCGAGAATGATAGAACATGTTACATGTCAATAAAAGTGTTATGTGCAATGTTGTATGTTTGTCTATGAGTGGGGGATAGATGGGAATGTTATATGGGCATGAATCGTTAAAGTGATGCATGTTATGTGATAGATACGTGTAGGAACTTTGTGTCCTATTTGAAATCACTAATAAACTAAGTGGTAATCATACTAGGACGTGATTGACCAACCTTGACTATTAGCTATATTTGAGAGTCAAACCGGGCAACCAAGGTGAGTTCACACTCTTTCTAAGGCATGGGATTCCCAGGGGTTGGGAATGGGATTGAATAACTACTTGTACTATCATTACTATTAAGCTATTTTTACTGTCCTCGGATTGAAGGGCACGTACGTAAAACCTACGTACACGATCATAAGACCATCAACTCTATCACTTTAAGTCCCTCAATTATCGACTTAATCGCCGAGGCCTATGGCGAGCGGGTCATTAGTTAATAGCGCTATTAGGTTTAACAAACCTCACACCGTGCCAGTCGGACGGGCGTGTACTAATGGACTATGGGCAAAGGGTCAATGCTGATAGACATTGACTTAGGGCACCCCTTATATTTTCGTAGCAGTCGATACGCGTGGTTTTAAAACACATGGGAAGCCCCCACTAATCATCGCACGCATGCCTGGACTGGCAGCAAGGATTAACGCGATACATGGTTTTCAAAACGAACAGATGATTTACGAAACGAATGCTATAACTAAACAACCAACTGTGAATTCACTCAACTTTGTTGTTGACTCGTTGTTACATGCCTTACAGGTCGCTAAACATTTGGAGCTTGCACGGGGAAGGGGTCGTTGTGGTGTACGGACGGTTACGTCCAGTGCTTAATATTTAAAACATTATGAACTTATTAAACCTATGTGTTGAACTTTAAACTTATGAACTGCGAACTTATGTTTTGAACTTTACGTTTATGCTTCCGCTGTCTAAATTAAAAACTTGGTTAACTAGCTTTTGGTCACCAATCGTATTGTGGTTGTCTTTATCTACTTAAGTACGTTGTTCAGTATGATTGGTGGCTCGAACCTGGTCATGTCACGCCTCCAAGCGGTGATACCCCGCATGGTGGATTTTGGGGGTGTGACAGTTTTCAGGTCTGATTTCGACTTTAACAGCTGTGAATCGATACCATGGGCTCTCCAATGGGTTTATATGCATGCAAGGGCACTTGGACTGATCCTACAACATCTGTAAACACTTGTAACATCATCAAATGAGATCAAAGTTGTCATAAAAAGATCACTGAAGTTGCAACATGCAACACTTGCATTTTCAAAAATTCATAAGATCATCTCTGGAGCTCTCTGGACGTCAAGACATCCTTCTAGTGATCTCTAAGCTTTATTAGGACTCTTGTAAGTGTTCATAACCTTCTCAAATCCGTTCTAGCTTAGTTTATTAACCGAAAGTCAATCCGTCGTAAATTAAGTTTGACTTCGTGATTAAACAAAATTGGCTCAGTCTTTTCTCAAATTGAAAGTACCTACAAGTTGGTATTTATGTGGGTAACAAACCCTCAAAAGGGTATTTTCAGATTCCCACTCTAAGTATGATAATTGTCGAGTCAAAGCTTGTTTCAAAAAGTCAACAGAAAGTGTATTTGCAAATCTAAGCATGATTAGCAATGTAGGGTACATGCAACCTGTTTGATCATTAAAATAACTTGGTAATTAATGTAAGAACATGTCTCAACATGTTTATCTCGACAATTTTCAGTTTAAACCCGAATCGGAACCGAAAGTCGCATAAATTGACTTTTTCTTTGACTTTCAGTTCGGATCCATTCATGCATGTTTGAGATCTGCCTTAGAGCTTATTTTGGACCAATTTTCATATAAGTATAACTCTCTGAAATTTTACAACTTGGTTCAACACTTATCCGATTCATATGCATGTTTCCGATTTATGCTTAAAAGTTGACTATTATGCCCTTTGACTATAAAACGTGATTTTTGAAAAAGTGAAAGAGTAGAAATATTTGTTACTGATTTATAAACTTGCACCAAAAATTTGATATCAGTTTGAGGTCTAGATTAAGAGTTATGCTCAATATCGTAATTTGAAAGCTTTTTGTTACGTAAACGGCGTAATTAACATATAACCCATTTAAACCCACTTTTTGATATCAAACTTTTTACCCACTGATGTTATATAATATTTTGGGATTTTCGAAGATTTTTATTTAATTTTTGGCTGAGCATAACATAGGTCTCTAGGTTTGATTCGGTTATGACGGTTTTGCCCTTTTTAACCATAAAATGAGTCTTATAAATTCTTTTGACCCCAAACCTTTTTCTACTAATTTTATTTGTTAAATAAAATATTTTTAGCCTTCTGGAATTATAAAAATATCAGCTTTCTTTTAAAAACCCGGAAATGGCTCCAAATCGCCTTTTTAAGCGTTTTTATCGCATAGTATGCACTATAACCATACTAGACATATAAGATTGATACCTACTGATTTTTTTAGTATATTTTTATATAATAACAGTAAGCACAAGTTTATAAACTCAGGTTTCCAATTTTGACATTTTTAGCCCTTGTGAAATTACCAAAATACCCCTAAGGTGCATAGTTTGGTTTTAAATGATAAGTTTCACATATGGGTCATACCCTACTGTTATAACATGTTAATTTAAGTATATTTACTGTATAAATCAGACCCGTAACTCAGATTTACAAATAAACTCTTTTATAATCTTTTAAATGACCAAAATGCCCTTATGAGGCAAAATTAGTGTTTAAATCCGTTTTGGGAATAATAGGAGATATCTTACTGATGTTATAACATATTTAAGCCATATTATCTCAGGAAACTTGCATATGACTCTTATGGTTACCCGTAACGCCCTTTTCGCGTCCGGTTCGGTTTATGTAACTAGTTTGCATAAACTGGCCGAAACGGGTCAAACATTATCATTTTTGTCTCAAAATCCAGAATGTGTATAGTATACCCATATTATACAAGTCTTCAAAATTTTCGGGTCTAAATCACATTCTATCCGGTCTTCGCTTAATCGTGCGTTTGAACCGTATCGTCCTTAAAACTAGCCGGTCTAAGCTTAAGCTTAAATAAAGGCCCGTTAGAAATCTAATAGGTTATTATAAACCTTCGTTCCAGATTTAGGAGCCCAGTAAAAGTTATCTGTACTTGCTTGGTGGTATACGGCTGGGATTGAATTTATACTTTACTCAGGTAAATACTTTTAACTTATTTTCCCTATACGGGCTTGGGTTACGGTATATAAAATACCGCTTGATCGAGCATCAAATCTTACATCTTTGGGTGGTTAATTGAATAATTTGATCGGCTCGTTTAAACAGTCTTGTTCACTTAAAGCCTTTGGGGGGTTAATGACCATGTCCCGGATATCCTTGGCATCATCTTACGAGATGGCCACGACCTGAGCACGGGGTGTAGGCGTACACCTGTCAGTGTATAACTCTATAATGTGGTGTGTCTATTGATCTTTAACCCTGACAAGATCCGGGCTACTGAACGCACAAGTAACATTTAACTCGTTCACATGATTATATTGTATAATTAACCCAAGTTATAAAATGTTTTGTGCCACGTGCATTCAAATCAATTTTTTAAACCTTTTCAAAATGAGTCAGTTAAATTGTATTTACCAGTGTAAACTGACGTATTTTCCAAAAGGTTAAGTGCAGGTACTACACGTAATAGGCTGGCTGTCTTCTAGCGTCCACAATAAGTCTCGCAAGCTTGGGATGCCGTAAAGTCTGTTGAACAAATGATTCATTTTATTTTTTTTATCCGCCTGTGGATCCTTTCTATTCCGTTTGTAATACCTGATATTACTTTATATCGGTTTGTAATATATTTATCTATTGCTTCCGCTGTGCATTTAAATATTGTGTTGTTTGACTATGATGATATCAACTACGTCACTATACTCCCCACCGGGCCCACCTGTGCCACGTGGAAAAATTGGGGTGTGACAAGTACACATTTGGGTTATTCATAAAGTTCTGGAAGTGCCAGTCACTAGTCCACCATTCTTCCAACTGCCCTAGAAGAGGTTGAGGGTTGACAATTGGGTCCGGAATAATAGGTTCCAAATTGACAGGAAGTTCTGTTTGGGCGGGGAAATTGAAATGGGTTTCGTCAGCAGGTCTGATGAGGTCACAGTTTGCTAGCTTTCTATCGAGTTCTTCCCAGGGTGGCAATTCCTGGGCTTGACCAGAGCTCTCTCCTACTTCTTTTCCTTTTCCTTTTGGATCCTCCGTCTTTTTCACCCTTTATGCAGCGGGATTCTTCTTCCGTCCTCATTTCTAGTCCAGAAGCCTTCTCCTCTTTTTAGGCTTGGGTTTCTCCTGTGACTGGGCCTGAAACACTATTGGCTCCTCGGTGTCAGCCTGATAAGCGGACTGGGTTCCTGTTGTATCCATATCATTAGTATGGATTGTAAAATTTCGGAGGGCTTCCGATAGTTCATTCATGCTGTTTAGGCACACATGAAGAAACACAAAATTTTAAATTAAATTTTATTTATTGTAAATTTAATTTTCACAGAATCACAAAATGGCAACTTGAATAATTAAGTATTTTTCAAATACTTAATTGGCTTAAATCAGTGGTTCTGATACCACCTTTTCCTGTCACGACCCCCGACCCAGTTGCCCGGTTCGGAAGCCGCGGGACAGAAACCCGTGGTATTGGTGGTTGATTTGGCAGTGGAAATTTTTAACAGGATCGTTTAAACTGAAAATACCCAATTATTTTATTTCGAGTTTCGGGACAAACCCCGTGATTTACAGTAATTTTAAACTGAAAATATGCAATTAAAAAGATTTTATCAGCTGGGAAATACTGGCGAGTCATTCAGTTTGTACAAAACAACGCATTGCTATAAATGACAGTATTAAGAGTTTTCACATTTGCCCCTATCTTATAATTATCTGGTCCAGTTGTCACTCGACCGGATCTATGACTGTGGTCATACCACTATTGGGTCCTATCACCCAATAGTGACGAGTATCACTTAATTAGGCCCGCCTACCTAAAAGTGATAAAACAGTAGTAATGTGCACAATACCCCCACTTACTACCAGTAATAACAGATTTGCAAAGACTTAATCCCTGTACTTATAACTGGAAAACATTTACACTATGTTCCCGAGTCATTTAACAGGGGGAGGGGAGGGTAGGGGAAGGAAAATTTTCTCTCCTAATCTCTCCAATTTGGGAGGATAAATATTTGGTCATATTTTCTTCCCTTTTCCCTCCCCTCCCCATTTTAAATGAAACTCGGGAACATGGTTTTTCATATTTTCATCTTTTTTCCCTCCCCACCCCCTGTTAAATGAGACTCGGGAACAGAGTGTTAGGGTTTACAAAGCAACTTTGATAAAAACAGAATGACTCACATTGCAAGTTTAAACGGACAGAGTCTGCCTACTGATTAAGCCGGTAACCTAGTTAAAATAACAATGTGTAACACCCCAAAATATGGTAAATGATAAATAAAGAAATTAACTTGGTTAGTGGAAAGTTTTTATTAAATGGTAACTAGTTAAGAAAAAGACTTAAGTTAAACACTCCCTCAAGTGGGAGGACCAATTATGTAACTAATGAATATTGGGGGCTAATTAAGGGGAAAAACAAAAACAACCCACACACAGTACGTGTGTGGATCGACTGGAGCCAAGAAAGAACAAGGGCTCACCCTTGTCCTCATCAAATTCACCTAATTAACAAGAAGAATCAATGCTTATCAGTTGCATGTAGTGAAATCTCGATCTATTACCCCTACCCCATCAAGTGGTAAGTCGAATTTCTAGTTTTGATGGATTGTAGAAGAAGGGTTTTGACCCAATCATGAAATTGTGATATGATTTGTGTTGTTTAGATGTTAAGGATGCTCTCTAGGGTAGAAATCATGCTTAGATTTTGTAAATTGAAGGAAACTCTCTATAAACCCACTTTGTGAAAGTTGTGTTATGAATATAAAGATTTTTAGGATGATGAATGTTTGTAATTGGCATGTAATTCAGCTCGTAGTACCCAAATGCTAGATAAATTGATGAAGATTAAAGGAATCGAAAGAATTAGATTGTCTAGTGATGACATATAGGATGATATAGCAAATCATGCTTAAAATGCTTGTACACTATGCTTTATTAATATGATGCACACTAGGTGTTTGATGAAATGTTTGAAAGAGTAATTATGTGTAAATTGAAATGTGATGGAATGAAAGTTAGGGTACTAAACGGATGAATGAATATGTTGATTTAGGTGTGAAGGAAGAAGGTTCGAATTCTAAGAAATCGGAAGGATCACAAGACCGAGGTATGTTTCGTTGCATACAAATATCTTATTTATAATCTTGTTACAACATCATAACTAGATATTGTTAAAATGTTAAAGTGATTAGAACTAACTAGCAAATCCCTTGCGGGTTTGGCTTTATGAGGATCGTGATAAGTTATGCGAGTCGACCGGTTCTAGTGAACAAGTCGCTCATGAATAAGCTTCCATCCGTTTTGAACGGATGGTATCGTATGCTATGTTAAATGCTAGAAGCTTAATCCGTTGTACGGATAGGATGAAGAATTTATGTTATAAGCAATCATCCCGGGTAAACGGGTTGGATGTGTATGCTTAACTCTCGTTGAGAGTGTTTATGCTAAACCCAAGAATTTGAGTAGTCGAATGCGTAAGCAAGGTGAAAGCTCATATTCGGATGGAACTAAAACGAAAGTGTTATAGATTATCACGTATGATGACTAACTTGTAAAACCTTGTTGTTGAATGTAGGTAAATCCTCACTTTAGGCGATCCGGAGCATGGAGCGAGCACATGTCTAAGCCTTGTTATACCGAACGCTTCCGCTAGTTAAAATGCATACTTTTGGGTCTATGTCTTGTTATTTGGTTTTATCTTGTTAGAAGTCTTAAACTTGAAAACTTGTTGTTCTTGTTTTGGGTAGTTTAACGTAACTAGGGTCGTTGATGGATGATGTTTTATTTTATGTAAAAACAGGGGGTATGTTTGTTTTACAAATGGGTCATGCCCAAATTTTGTTAAAAAGTTTATAAACAATGTTAATTACAAGGTCTAGATTTCGATAAGTTGTTGTTTTTATTAATATGAATAAGCGGTCGTAACAAGTTGGTATCAGAGCCAAGGTTTGAGGGATTCGAGCGTTAAACGCGATGCTTGAACTCAAACCGATGGCTCGTTCGAAAGAGTGCTCGCTCCAAGATCGCCAAAGAGGTAAAATTTTAAACACTCGTTTAATATGAACATGTATAATGCACTACGGTTAAAGAGTTAAGATTTGTTATGTTATGAAGCGTTAATATGAGCTAAATAAGAAATCCCGAGACCCGGGAAGCTGAAAACGGACTCGGAAAGTAGTCGGAACAGCCAAAACAAAGCTGCAGCGTTTTGCAAAAACGGAAGCCCGTCGCCGACGGGTTGGCACCCCGTCGCCGACGGCACCCATACCTCCGACGCCTTAACTTACTGTCGACGGGTTAAACCGTCCGACGACCTTAATGAAAGCCCGTCGCCGACGGGCATACTAGCCGTCGCCGACGGCTTGCGTAAAACCCATTTTGCTGAAATTTTTTTTGTTTTCTCATTTTGGGTTCCGGGTTGTCCGAAAGCTTATTTCATGGACACGTAGTGTCCATATAAGGTCTAATAAGTGCATGTAATCACAATTAGCGATTTAAACAAAAATGGATTCGTAAGAATCAAAAGAAATGAAGCAAATGACATGAAAGGGATTAAGTGAATGATGATTAATGAGTAATAACAAACGGAAAGTTTGCGACTTATATTAAACAAAAAGCATGATATTGTGTAGATGGCTGATGCAAGAAACGTTAATGATGACGATGATACTGCTCGTCAAGAAGCAATGTACAATAAGGTTACGGAAGTGGCAGAAGGGGTTATGCAAGCTAATCTTCCGCGATTAGCTTAAGAAGTAGAAAGTCGGGTGTTGGGAGTTGTAGATGCCATGATGACTAGCAAGATTGAAGAACTGAAAGAACTGATAGAGGGATCTAAAAGAAAAAGCAAAGAAAGACGGTGCACGTATAAAGACTTCATGGCATGTCATCCCGCAACGTATGATGGTAAGATTGACCCGATCGCATGTCAAAGATGGATTTCAAATATTGAAGCGGTATTTATTCGAAGTCGTTGTGATAATGAAGATAAGGTGATGTTCGCTACTGGCCAACTCACTTTACAGGCAAAAGATTGGTGGGATGCACACAGTAAAGAAATAGGGGAGGATCAACTACAAGTGATGACTTGGCAAGAATTCAAGGAACCCTTTATGAGGTACCATTGCCCTCAGTCGGCTATCGATAAGATCCAAGAGGATTTCTTGCGCCTCCGTCGGAAAAACGAGACGATAAATGAAATATCAAATACTTTCTTGGATAAGATGAAGTTCTGTGGAGATTTTGTGAAGACTGAAAGAATGAAGATCAATCGCTTTTATGGGGTTTTAAAAGCGGAATTTAGGGAGTTCATTACTCCCTCGAAATGTGAGACCCTAGATGAGCTCATCAATCTGGCACGGGATAGAGAGATCGAAATTAAGAGACAAGAAGAACGTGGGGAAAAGAGATCAAACGAGAAAGGTGCAAGTTCGAGTCCATCCAAAAAGGGGAGGTATCAAGATCAAGGAAGGAAAGATAAGTCGAAAAGTGGTATCCCTTCTTGTAAGACTTGTGGAAAGCTTCATACCGGGGAGTGTTTGTTAGGCAAGAAGGGGTGCTACAAGTGTGGTAAGGAAGGACACTCGTCTTTTCAATGTCCAGATAACTCGAAGACTTGCTTCAACTGTTTTGGAAAGGGGCATGTTAAGTCAGAGTGTCCAAAACTCCAACAAGGATCAAAGAAGGAGGGAAAGAACGAAGAAAGCACTAAAGCGAAAGGGAGGATGTTTCAAATCACCTCCGAAGAAGCTAAGTCTCATCCGAATGTGGTTTCAGGTATCTTTTTACTCAACTCCATACCGGTTTATGTCTTGTTTGATACCGGGGCCACTATGTCGTTTATTTCAAATGAAATCATACAACATCCTTCATTTAAGATCGAACGAATGCCGATACCTCTAGAAGTAGAAATAGCTGATAGCAAGATTTATATGTTACACGAAATTTGTAAAAATTGTAAATTTACCATAGAAGATGAAGAATTCGATATTGACCTCATACCTATGGTTTTGGGGGAATTTAAAATGATTGTGGGTATGGATTGGATGACTCGACACCAAGCGGGAATTAATTGTGAAACCAAAACGGTACATGTTCAGTCCCCAAGTGGAAAACGAATAGCTATACAAGGAGAGAGAAGGATGGAAGCGAAACTTTGTACCCTCGTTCAAGCCGCTAAGTATGCACTTAACGGGGGTAAGGCATACCTAGCTTACGTGGTAGATGCTCAACGAGATTTTCCGAAGCTTGAAGATGTAGAGATCGTGAATGAATTTCCGGATGTATTTCCGGATGAACTGCCGGGACTTCCCCCCGAAAGAGAAATAGAGTTTCGCATCGAACTGAATCCGGTTGCGAAGCCGGTTGCGAAGGCTCCTTATAGATTGGCTCCCACCGAAATGCGAGAACTAATGACACAATTACAAGACTTGCTAGACAAGGGCTTTATACGTCCGAGTGTGTCACCTTGGGGAGCGCCTGTTTTATTTGTTAAGAAGAAGGACGGGTCAATGCGCATGTGCATCGACTACAGAGAATTAAACAAGCTAACTATCAAGAACCGCTACCCTTTACCAAGAATCGATGATCTTTTTGATCAATTGCAAGGGGCGAGTTGGTTCTCCAAGATAGATTTGCGTTCGGGGTACCATCAAGTTAGAGTACGAGAGGAAGATGTTCCGAAAACCGCGTTCAGAACCCGTTATGGGCATTATGAATTCTTAGTCATGTCTTTCGGGTTGACGAATGCGCCGGCTGCGTTTATGGATCTTATGAACCGGGTATGTCGTCCCATGTTAGATAAATCTGTGATCGTGTTCATAGATGATATTTTAGTCTACTCGCGAAGCAAGGCCGAACATGCAAGACACTTGCGTGAAGTACTTGAAGTTCTCCGTAAAGAGAAACTTTACGCGAAATTTTCAAAATGCGCCTTTTGGCTCAGAGAGGTGCAGTTTCTGGGCCATGTGATCAATTCGGAGGGTGTCCTAGTAGATCCATCAAAGATCGATGCTGTAATGAAATGGGTTCCTCCGAAGAACCAGACTGAAATAAGAAGTTTTCTAGGCCTTGCGGGATATTACAGGAGGTTCATACAAGATTTTTCAAAGATAGCTTTGCCTTTAACAAAGCTGACGAGGAAGAAAGAGAAGTTCGTGTGGGGTAAAGAACAGGAGGAAGCCTTCCGAGTATTAAAAGAGAAATTATCATGTCCACCGGTTTTGACATTACCGGATGGGACTGAAGACCTGGTGGTCTATTCGGACGCGTCACATCAAGGTTTAGGTTGCGTTTTGATGCAACGGGGGAGAGTTATCGCATATGCTTCACGGCAACTGAAGCTGCATGAAGTAAACTACCCAACACACGATTTGGAATTGGCAGCGGTAGTATTTGCCATAAAAATTTGGAGGCATTATCTGTATGGCGTGAAATGCATAATTTATTCGGATCACAAAAGCCTTAAATATTTCTTTGAGCAGAAAGACTTGAATATGAGGCAACGGAGATGGTTAGAACTTATCAAAGACTATGATTGTGATATCCTTTATCACCCGGGAAAAGCGAATGTAGTAGCCGACGCGTTAAGCCGAAAGGAATATCCGCCTCCCATTCGAGTAAAATCCATGAAGATGATAGTTACGCCGCGATTACTCGAGACGATACGTGATTCTCAAATAAAATCACTCGCAGCTGAAGATGTAAAGAAAGAAAGATTGAAAGGAGTAACCGATAAGCTAGAAGAGAATTCGACCGGGCTCAAAACGAGATTTGGCCGAATTTGGATACCCCGTTTCTGCGAAGTCAAGACCGCGTTACTTGAAGAAGCTCATAAGTCACGATATTCGGTTCACCCCGGGGCTACAAAGATGTATCAGGATTTGAAGACCAATTATTGGTGGCCGGGCATGAAACGTGATATCGTTAAGTATGTCGCGAAATGCTTAACATGTTCTCAAGTGAAAGCAGAGCATCAAAAACCATACGGGGAGTTGCAGCCTTTAGAGATTCCGGTATGGAAGTGGGAGGAAATAACAATGGATTTGGTAACTAAGCTTCCTAGAACGAAAAAGGGGCACGATACAATATGGGTAATCGTAGATCGGCTTACTAAAAGCGCTCATTTTCTACCTATCAAAGAGGCTTACTCCTCCGAGATAATGGCAGAAATATATATGAATGAAATCATATCTCGACACGGGGTGCCTGTGTCAATCGTTTCGGACCGGGACACCAGATTTACCTCCCGTTATTGGCGAAAGTTTCACGAGAGTGTGGGCACGAGGTTACACATAAGCACCGCCTACCACCCTCAGACTGACGGCCAGTCAGAAAGAACCATTCAAACTCTTATCGATATGCTGAGAGCGTGTGCATTAGACTTTGGGGGAAGCTGGGCTGACCATCTACCCCTAGTGGAATTCTCTTATAATAATAGTTACCATAGTGGCCTTAAAATGGCTCCATATGAACTCCTGTACGGAAGAAAATGTAGAACTCCCGTATGTTGGGGTGAAGTGGGGCAAAGAGAGCTTGCGCCAAGTGATCTAATAGCAGTAACAAATGAAAAGATAAAATTGGTAAGAGCGCGACTGAAAGCGGCCCAGGATCGACAAAAAGTTTACGCGAAAAAGAAAAGGCGACCTATTGAATTTCAAGTCGGAGATTTCGCTCTGTTGAAAGTGTCCCCATGGAAGGGTATAATCCGTTTTCGCAAGCGGGGCAAATTAGGTCCTCGATATATTGGACCGTTCAAAGTCTTAGCTCGAGTTGGAAAAGTCGCATATCGATTAGAACTACCGCCTACTCTAGACGGGATTCATAATACCTTCCACGTGTCGCAGTTGAGGAAGAGTCCTACGGACGAAACAGCACTAGTACCACTCGATGATATTGAGTTGGACGAGGGATTGAATTATGTCGAAAGACCCGTAGCCATTAAAGACGTTAAGGTGAAGAATCTCCGCAACAAAGCCGTTAAACAAGTGTTGGTTCAATGGCAACACCGAAAGGGTTCGGATCTCACTTGGGAAGCAGAAGATGAAATGAGGAAATACTATCCTTTTCTTTTCGGTATGTCGATATTTAAATTTGTCATATGATCAGGTTTCGGGGACGAAACCTCTTTTAAGGGGGGTAGACTTGTAACACCCCAAAATATGGTAAATGATAAATAAAGAAATTAACTTGGTTAGTGGAAAGTTTTTATTAAATGGTAACTAGTTAAGAAAAAGACTTAAGTTAAACACTCCCTCAAGTGGGAGGACCAATTATGTAACTAATGAATATTGGGGGCTAATTAAGGGGAAAAACAAAAACAACCCACACACAGTACGTGTGTGGATCGACTGGAGCCAAGAAAGAACAAGGGCTCACCCTTGTCCTCATCAAATTCACCTAATTAACAAGAAGAATCAATGCTTATCAGTTGCATGTAGTGAAATCTCGATCTATTACCCCTACCCCATCAAGTGGTAAGTCGAATTTCTAGTTTTGATGGATTGTAGAAGAAGGGTTTTGACCCAATCATGAAATTGTGATATGATTTGTGTTGTTTAGATGTTAAGGATGCTCTCTAGGGTAGAAATCATGCTTAGATTTTGTAAATTGAAGGAAACTCTCTATAAACCCACTTTGTGAAAGTTGTGTTATGAATGTAAAGATTTTTAGGATGATGAATGTTTGTAATTGGCATGTAATTCAGCTCGTAGTACCCAAATGCTAGATAAATTGATGAAGATTAAAGGAATCGAAAGAATTAGATTGTCTAGTGATGACATATAGGATGATATAGCAAATCATGCTTAAAATGCTTGTACACTATGCTTTATTAATATGATGCACACTAGGTGTTTGATGAAATGCTTGAAAGAGTAATTATGTGTAAATTGAAATGTGATGGAATGAAAGTTAGGGTACTAAACGGATGAATGAATATGTTGATTTAGGTGTGAAGGAAGAAGGTTCGAATTCTAAGAAATCGGAAGGATCACAAGACCGAGGTATGTTTCGTTGCATACAAATATCTTATTTATAATCTTGTTACAACATCATAACTAGATATTGTTAAAATGTTAAAGTGATTAGAACTAACTAGCAAATCCCTTGCGGGTTTGGCTTTATGAGGATCGTGATAAGTTATGCGAGTCGACCGGTTCTAGTGAACAAGTCGCTCATGAATAAGCTTCCATCCGTTTTGAACGGATGGTATCGTATGCTATGTTAAATGCTAGAAGCTTAATCCGTTGTACGGATAGGATGAAGAATTTATGTTATAAGCAATCATCCCGGGTAAACGGGTTGGATGTGTATGCTTAACTCTCGTTGAGAGTGTTTATGCTAAACCCAAGAATTTGGGTAGTCGAATGCGTAAGCAAGGTGAAAGCTCATATTCGGATGGAACTAAAACGAAAGTGTTATAGATTATCACGTATGATGACTAACTTGTAAAACCTTGTTGTTGAATGTAGGTAAATCCTCACTTTAGGCGATCCGGAGCATGGAGCGAGCACATGTCTAAGCCTTGTTATACCGAACGCTTCCGCTAGTTAAAATGCATACTTTTGGGTCTATGTCTTGTTATTTGGTTTTATCTTGTTAGAAGTCTTAAACTTGAAAACTTGTTGTTCTTGTTTTGGGTAGTTTAACGTAACTAGGGTCGTTGATGGATGATGTTTTATTTTATGTAAAAACAGGGGGTATGTTTGTTTTACAAATGGGTCATGCCCAAATTTTGTTAAAAAGTTTATAAACAATGTTAATTACAAGGTCTAGATTTCGATAAGTTGTTGTTTTTATTAATATGAATAAGCGGTCGTAACACAATGCAAACGAAACTAGGTCAGTAACTTAATTCAACATTTACGATAATTTCACGAGATCGAAACCCTCACGACGAATGACAAAGTATAGCCCGAATTCAGGCAGCACTTAAACATTCATCGGATTGGTTTTAATCGATCGGACATTGTATCGTAACAGTGATCGAGTTATTACCCTGTTGTCGTAGCAGAGGGTCGGGGCTTTGATTGGTTTTGAAAGAAACATCGGATAACTGAACATACGTAGCTTAATTTTTCGTCGTGACAAACATTCCATGCAAGTGCCAAACCCCTGAGTTATATACTGGATTTGGGCCTCCCCCGCGTGTCGCGCCAGGTCCCCTAGACCCTGGCGCGTGTTGCGACAGTGACTCACCTAGGCTAGGGTGCCTGGTGTCCGGGGTAGCCTTGCTGAGTTTTCATATTTCGAAATTTCGAGTTTTATATTTATTTTGGACGAATAATTATCAATTAGGGCATCCCCCCTTGAGTTTTAGGGGGCCATGTTTCAGGTTTTGCCAGTTTTAAAATTTTAGGGTCGCGCTATACCAATTGGGGGTCTCAGTTAGGGTTTCCTAATGTGTATTTTAAGAATAAGAAATAATAATTTTGGCAAGGGTTGTTACAGTAGGCACCCATAAGGAGGTGCATAATAATAGCCCGGGAAATAAGCTTGATTCCCAGGCATGACTGGAGCATTCATGATTCCGGCGGGCATGATTACCGGCTGATGGAGTGGCGTGGATAATGCCGCCGTAAGCGCTGCCAAATACAGCGATGGCATACCATATGTGAGAGGCGGCTGATAATACTTGGTTATACTCATTTGCTGTGTAATGTTGCCTTGACCCGCGGATGTGATAACGGGCATGGTGCTGTGACGTAGAGTCTGTGCACTTGTTGTTGATGCTGGGGTAGAAGCAATGGTGGTTGCTCTGGTTGGAACCACCGGTCACAGTTGCCACGAGGTATAAGAGAGAGGGTCTACGGCTGCCGCCCCGGAAAGGACGACTGATACCCTCGAGAAACCCGGTGCTGCTTTTGCTTCGAACTCCTGGTCCAAAGACCTGGTTATGGCGGGTGATGCCGGCATAGTAGTAACCGCAGAACTCGTCATCAGTAGCGGATTACTGGTTATTACTGCTTGGTTTGGTGTTGTTCCCGTGTTCTGATCGCTTGCCATTGGGTCTAAGTTCACAGATATTACCGAAGGATCCCACGGATGTCGCCAATGAAGAAACACTAACCTGAACGGTAAGCTCCGACTAGGGCTTCAACTCTTGGCGATCCAAACCACTGACTGCAAAACAAAACACCGTTAGGACTCGTTACAGGAATGGGGTTATTCCTGTAACCACCCTCCGGCGTGAGAATAAGTCTCGGTTTGGGAGTAAGAAAATATGTGTAGAGAGAGAGAGAGGGAGTAAAACGAGAGCAGAATGAATCGTACCTTTGATGTTTACCTCTATTTATAGTTTACCATTAGGGTTTCCTCTAACTTAGGATGGGCTCCGATAAGTTAGGGATTTGCATGATCTTCCCAAGAGATTGGGGATTCGGTTACATAGTTTATCCATGCAGAATAGAAGATTCTAGAATAAACATGTGTAATTAGATATTTATAATAAAATAATAGGTAATGACCGGGTTGGGTTAGCCGTTCCTGGTCATACCTCGTCAATAGTCTATATAAGTAAAAATGGAAAGAAAAAGAGGCTTTATAACAAGTTTTGTCAAGGGCATGTAAAACTGGCGTATAAATTACCATTGGAGCCATAGAGGTGATAGTGATGCCCCACGCGAGTAGACATGGTCAAGGACCATGGTGAGAATTATTAAAGTGATAGATGTTGCTTATAAGTGGTGGAACTCACAAGAGCAATTCAAACGGGCCGTTTGTGGTCCAATGAGGCCATAAATTAGTTCACGGACAAGTAAAACTGAGGTATAAACAATCCACAGAGTTGTAAAAGCCAAGGTGTACCAATCATGATATTGATCTTGGTTGAAAAGTGAAAGGAAAATAACTTTGGTAAAAGGATGCGATTGATCTAAGCTAAATGCTTAGATTGGATAACGGGTCGATCAAATATAAACTCGAATCGGATGATAAAAGTGTAAAACTCAAGATTTATGGATCCGGATAATGATTCATGGTTTAGTTATGTTAAGAAATGAATTCCAAATAATTAAAACGGATTTGGCTTGAATTTGATAATTTTTTTTTGAAAAATGCGATTTAGCTAAGGCTTGAAAATGCCTAGCACAGAGCAAACTTTCTGTGAAAAGGGCCTTGTCGCGTCGCGTGACAGGTTCACCAGGCCCCCTAGCGCGACACGAGGGAGCATGGTCAAAACGTTTGGTCAACTGCATCCTTGTCGCGACGGATGCAACGATTCCTGTCACGTCACACGACAGCGAGTATAACTAGCAAAAAATTATTTTATATAATTATTTTGTTGTGCGGTTTCGATAAATACGTTTAATCATTGTAATTACTAACACATAGAATCATTGACGTGTTATAGGTGATATCCATTATAAGTGACGGATGAAGTTAAAGCCGTGTGAAGAACTGAACACAATTCAAGATCTTTGCTTCCGTGTTTTAGTTGCTTGTGTTTTCAAACTTAAGGACATCTATTTTGTTAACAAAATCTCAGTAAACTTTAAACTTCAATGAAATTAGTATGTATTAAATTATATCTTAATGCTTTTATTAGTCGGGTCTTACATGACGTGACACGTGGTCTCCTATTAGGACAATATTTTGTTGCTTGATAGGGATAGGACCCTTCATACGGTGATACTTGTTCCTTTATGGGTTGATGGTTTACTGTGTCAAGTGAACAATACCACCATTACGAGTTATGAACTTGGTTCGCACGATCTCTCCAGTCCTAAGACTACATGTATGGGACATGAGCGTGAGCCAAATTAGCCGCATGCCCACACATCGTACCCCACTTCCGTGAGGGGATGTTGAGAGAGTTCTTCGTGGCATGGGAAACGGGAACAAGAGATTTAGTTTTGTGAGTGCATATGTCTATTGCTTGCGTCAATTGCATAATGTAGCTGAAACAAATGAGACAAGACTGGTGCTGAACTAAGAAGAGCATGAAGACTATTGAATGAAGGTGCCTTTGTACGAAGGATGATGGCTTCATACGAAGCCATACATAGGCTAGTTCGAACCTGGAAATCTATAAATAGGTGTCTTGTCTAGTTCATTTGTATCTTTTGAGCATTCTTTGAGCGAAGCTCTGTCGAATTCTTTTCACGGTGTAAACTTTGTCAGATCAGTAAAGAAAACAGATTTAATTACTTCCTCGTGTTCTCATCCACGTACGTGATTGGATTCCGCACATATCACGTGTCGGTATGCATTCATCGGTCAAGGATTCAATTCGATCCTGAATTTACAAGTGGTATCAGAGTGGGTGACTGTTTGCAAGGATCAGAGACATGAAGATTGAAGTTTTTACATCAGAATCAGAGCAAAATCATCATATCTTCTTCTACTCTTCTTCTACTTTTCATTTGAAACTTCAAACTCAGATTCACAAAGTTTTAACGGTTAAAAAAGACGGACTTTTTAAGTATGTTGTGTGAAAACTGATTTTGAACAACCCTACAAATTTTCAAGTCAAAATTCAAACAAATTCAAGATCAAATCAGTGAAAAACTTTGAAAATCATGAACTTGTTTCTCGCAAAGTGACTTCGAACGAAGCCACACCGTAACTTCGAACGAACGCAGAACAATATCCATTTTGTCAAAAATCATAGTCTCGTATGATCACGTCTTCGTACGAACTCAGAAAGTTTGGATTGTGTAACATTTGGCTTCGTACGAACACAAAGATAGCAGCCTCATACGAACACAGAATATTTGTGTTGATTTTCAGTTTTGATCAAGTGTTTAATTGTGTTTGCAGGTTATCATGGCTGAGGAGTTCAACAACACGTTCTACAAAGCTTATACTTCAGGGTCTTCCGAAACTTCAACTGTTACACCAAAAAGCATTTCGAAAGCTATCACTGAGAACATTAATCATGATAATTTTTACGGAACTAACTCAAAATCATCTAAACTTGATAGTATTGAAGATTATACTTGGTGGAAAGATAGATTTATTAACTGGGCCAAAGCTTACGCGCATGAGAGTTGGTTTTGTATGGAATTCAAATATAGTAGACCAGTTGATGATAAAAATGAAGAAATTCCACTTAAAAGCTTATCATTTGAAGATAAAAAGGATTTTTCTCATGAACAAAGAATGATTGCCCTAATCCAACAGTCAATTAGAAATGACATCTTTGCATTGCTTAATCACGACGGGTCATCAAAATCAGCGTGGGAAGCATTACAGGTAAAAGCTGAGGGTGGGAAACAAATCAAAAAGAACAAATAGCTTTACTTAAAAAAGAATTTGATTTGTTTGACGATATAAAAGGAGAATCTGTAAGACAAATGATTGAAAGATTTTGTCACCTTAAAACTAAACTCGATAGATTTGGAATAACAAAAACCCGTGAGGAAATCATTGATAAAATCATTGAAGCTTTACCACGAGCTGATCAGTGGCAAACATTTTTGTTCATATTGAAAAATGATGTGTTGTATGATGAAATTACTTTAGATGCTTTGATTGAAAAGATCGAGAGTCATGAGCTTGAACTGCAAAAGCAAAGCAAAATGAACAACTCGTCATATCGGCAGAATGTGGGTCTTTACTACAGAGGCAGTGTACCTTCGGTGTCAGTCAATGAATCACCAAAGACAACCTTCAGTGTTGAAAATCCTAAAGATTCACAGAAAAGCTCATCTAGCTATAATCCAGGGTATCACTCGTCTGCAACAGCTTCAAAATCAGAAGAACCCGATGAGATTCTCTGTAATATGGCTCTAAAGTTGAAAAATTATGCAGCTATGAGCATCAATGCAGCTAAACAACAAATGAGTTTTCTAGCTTCGATTCTGGAATCATATGAGAGTCTGGTAGTAGGGAGAATAGGAAATCCTGAGCTGATAAAGTAAGATTACGACTAGATAGATCCGGAGGAGATGTAACTAATTGATATATGATGGTGTTTGGCTAGTGGCATTTGTATAGCTCAAAGGTTCATGGAGATAATAGGCAGGCAGGATCTAGGAAGGCTGTTAAGCATAAAGCTTGGTTTCGACAAGTCAAAATTGACATGTTTTCGATGTAAGCAAAAGGGTCACTTCAAGAGGGAGTGTGTTAACTGAGAAGTAACTGATCATGGTAATCCTTTCAATGGTGATTACTACAAAAAGGCAATTTATCGTAAAACCGGTGAGCATACCTCTGGAGAAAGCCTAAAGCGAATTACTGGAAATTCATCAAAAGAAAAATCACAAGCTTTAGTGATACATGATAATGTTAAACCCAATATTGAACATGCCAAACACAGGGTCACTCATGAAGATGAAGGGTTTAATTGGAATGATTATCTTGATGATGATGGTGATGAAACTGCTTTAATGGCTGAAGTAAAAGAGAGTGCATTTGTAGCTGTGGTGAAGGAAAGAACAAAAGAAGAAATTCTGAGGAGAAAACTTACAGAGAAAGATGCATTGTTGATTACAGAATTCAAGAAATGGAGCAAGAGTATGAAGAAGCTAGGAATTATCGAAGATGGGACAAGAAGAGAGAATGTTATATCAACAGCAATGGAGAACCGCTTGTTCATCCAAGCAAGGTGGTGTATAATGACGTTCTTGCAGTAATCCCTCTGTCCGGCGAATACTATTCAAATGTAGCAAAAGATAAAGAATTTGTCAAAAGGCTGGATAAAATCATCAGAGATGTCATGACAGCAAGTCTGAAACAGAGAGATGACGAAAGGATGAAGAAGAATGTCAAAATTCTTGTGGATGAATTGAAGAAGGTTGCAGAAGAAGAAAAAGTGGAAGTGGAAAAAGAAGAAGCAGAAGAAGAGAAACAGGAGAAAGCTGATGAGAAGTTGGAAAAATCAGTTTAAGCAGCTGATGGTGAAGTTGTTGCTGAAGAACAACAGGAGAAAGAAGCGGATCAAAAGCAGACGCCAGAGAAAGACGAGGTGTTAACAACTGAGGCAAATAAATTCAATTGAATCTTCTGAAGTCTTAGATAAAAATGTTGAACAATGCAAGAAATGCATGGAAACATGTAGTGTTTATACTAAAAAAGATGAAAAATTCAGAACAAGAGATATGGAATTTACTAAAATTGAAAAAGATTTCAAAGAAAAATGCAAAGAAATGATTGAAAACGAAAAAGTTTTAAAAGATAATGATGAAAAACTAACACAAAAATGTAAAAGTTTAGAAAAAGAAAATGAGATTTTGAAAGAAAAGTGTTCAGCTATGACAGAAGAATGTTTGCAAAAAGAAAATTTGTTTCAAGAAATGAAAAAAGAATATGATTCAATAAAACTTGCATATCATATTACAAAAGAGTCATATGAAGATGTGAAAAGTCAAATGAAACTTGATCAATCAAGATTCAAACATTGTTCTGAAACATCTGATACGCTTAAGCGACATTATGAAATAAAACAACAAGTTGTAAATTCATATATTGAAGATGTTGCTGAGCTTAAACGTAAAATAGCTGATTTAGAACAAGATAACAACAAGTTACATAGTTATCACGCCTCATCATATGTTCTTGAACGTATTTTCAATTTAAAACCAGATGATAAAGATTTTGAGTTAAACAAGAAAGGAATTGGATCAGAATATCATCAGGCTCCATCACCGTTTGAGGAAAAATTCACATTCTATGATGACGAGAAGGTGGAAAAAGCTTTCAATATGGTTGATCATTTGCCAGTTAATATTGACATAACCTATTCCAAATCTGATGATTCTAGTGATTCAGAGGTGGTAGGTAAGGTCGTTGAAAGTGTTTTACAAGATGAGTCTACCAAAACAGATAAGTCTGAGTCACAGGACGAAAATGAGGGAAGTTTTCATGAAAGTTATTTGAAAAATTCAAAATCTAAAAAAGTTGTGAATGATAATTCAAAAGGATTGGTTTATACCATGACTGGATTGGACAAATTATTTTCAGATGTTGAATTCCCGATTCAAAATGTGATTTCAGAAAAGATTGATAAAGTTTTTAGATGACAGTCTAACGAAGAGTTCTATGCTCGAAAGAAGAAACAACAACAGCAGGCTAAAGTTGTTTCAAAGAAAACATGCTTTAAATGTCAACAAGTGGAACATGTTCGTCTTAAATGTTCACAAAATCTAAAGTCTACTGATGTTGTCCAAGAAACAAAGAAGTTTGATGTTGTGGAACAAAAGTTAATCAAGTTTGACTCAAAGCAAACTTAGAGGCCAAAAATGTCAAAGGATGAATCATAACAAACTTGGAAACCAGTGACACCCAGATTTAGGTTGGAAAACAACTGTTGATGCAACAAAACCAAACCAGTTTTGGAAACCAAAAGTTGTTGGTCAAAATCAAAACATTCTAAATGAATCACGATTTTATAAAAGGAATGTTTCAAAAGGTCAAACTTGGGTGGTCAAGAAACAAACTTCTGTGAGTGATAATAAGAAAGAAAATGTTTTTGAAAAGAATGATAGGAATTATCCAGTTCTACCTGGAAAGATTTATGTGCAAATTGTCTGAGTCAAAACAAGTTTGGGATGCATTATTCAAGTAATTGAATTGGTTGAATGTGCAGGTGTTCCAGAAAGCAGAAGATTGTCAGAATGATCAAAGGAGCAACCTGGCACAGGAGGAGGCTGCGGATCCCTACATCTGAGTATCAGGGAGTTTGTTTGTTTCTGTACATAAATAAACCATATTTCAAAATCCCTAAAAACTGAAAAGTTTAAAAACCAAAAATATGTTTGTTTTTAAATTTGTCAAAAATCAAAATATAAAAAAATGTTGATTGAATATGCCGAAACCCTCACGGCTAAACAAACATGATTATTTCTCAATTGAAAATGGTTTTAACATTGTTAAAAATCAATGTGTTGTAAATCATGGGGGTAATATGAATATCTGCTTTACATGTTATATTTTCTGCAAAACTGAGTATGTGAAGCAGAAAATGGATGGCGAGATAAAGCTATCTGCATCAGGTTGTCAATTTTTTCTTAAATGTTTTGAATTTTAGGGGAAGTAAAAATTTCAGAAAATACAAAAACATTTGAAAATTTGAAAAAGCCAAAAACAATAGAAAATAAAAAAGAGTTTTTGTATAAAAAGAGAAAATGATAGTACATCAGTAGACAATCACAGTACGCTTAAGATATGGAAAGTTAAAATGTGATAAACGGTCTCACTAATGATATGCCAGTAGGTTTTTACACATTTAGTAGATTGATTTCGAGATATAAACCTAAATATCAATAACTTACTTATTTCGCGGGGGAACATCTCTCGGATATATGGGTAACCCCCGAAATCTTGTTTGAGAGATTGTCTGATTCTGAGATACTAGGTTTTTATACTGTTTGATATCTGGGGTATTATACTTGGTCTTCTGATATTGCGTAAGTAATGTCCTAGACTTCGTATAATACTTTACGCGCTTAAAGCTTACCCTCTGCATAAAAATTGAGAAAATATGGAAAGATATATATCAAATGCAGTTGTAAAGAAGATACCTAAGTTGGACACACCTCAAAGTCGAACCTTCATCTCTTTGATTGAATGGTAGTTCATACCTGAGCTCTCAAGGTCTCGCATTAACCCAGGATACAAATATCATTATGGTATATTCACCTGTAAGACTGAATCTAAGGAGTCTTGATACCGGAGTATATTATAAGGTGGGACACACGAATAAGTTAATTTCTTATAACACTAATCTCGTATCTCGAATCAGTTGAAGTTTGTGTGAGAATTTAAGTGGATCAGTATACTGATAATCTACGTGAATCGTTTAGAACTTAAAGTGTTTAAAGCTCAACGATGCTAGTGATTTGTCATAAACTGATATGATCCTCTGACACGAACTCAAACAAAAATATTGTGTGTAAATATTTCTTTATTGCTTTATATTTCAGAATAATACAAAAAGAATTTGTTTCTACTTTATTTTCGACAACCGATGTCTGAGTGCTGAGTTTCAAAATCTAAGTATGTTGAACATGTTTCTGTAAATAAGCAAGTTCATTAACTTGAATTTTTAAATGCAAATTCAAAAATAGTTTCTAAAAATCTCCAAGGTCATTAGATTGGACTTGGATGATAATAGTGAGGTTGTTGGAATTTTAAATTTTTATATCTGATGCATAGAATCAGGTTATAATATTGGATTCTAAAATTGTCAAATATAAAGTTATTTGATAGGGGAAGAGAGCCAGGTTATCATTCCTGGGAAAACCTAAAAAGCTTTCACTGTCACATATTTGAAATGCTCCAGCTTATTTTAGAGCGAGGTTTTTGATTCTTATATTGTCAAAATCTTATAGATGGTTGAGATTTTTTTAGATGAAAAAGCCAGACTACGATCCCGATAGCATAACTTGAAGGGGAGTCTGAATACAAGCTTGCAAACAGAGAACCAGGTGTTTATCCTGGAGAATCTTGTAGAGCTAGGTGTCGATCCTAGTAGCCGAAAGCACGGAAGTTTAAAGCAAGGGGGGCCTGAGCAGAACGAAAGGGGGAGGAGCTGAAGCTGAAAACAATTACACGGGGATTATGTTAGATCAAGGGAGAGTCTGTGGTGCTGATTATGTCAACACTTCATGAAGACTCAGAGAGAAATAAAGCTACAAGATTGACTGCAGCAATAGACAGGGGGGAGTCTGTGAGTGTATCTGTCTATTGCTTGCGTCAATTGCATAATGTAGCTGAAACAAATGAGACAATACTGGTGCTGAACTAAGAAGAGCATGAAGACTATTGAAAGAAGGTGCCTTTGTACGAAGGTTGATGGCTTCGTACGAAGCCATACATAGGCTGGTTCGAACCTTGAAATCTATAAATAGGTGTCTTGTCTAGTTCATTTGTATCTTTTGAGCATTCTTGTAGCGAAGCTCTGCCGAATTGTTTTCAAGATGTAAACTTTGTTAGATCAGTAAAGATAACAGATTTAATTACTTCCTCGGGTTCTCATCCACGTACGTGATTGGATTCCGCACATATCACGTGTCGGTATGCATTCATCGGTCAAGGATTCAATTTGATCCTGAATTCACAAGTTTTGATTTACTTGATTTGCATGGGCTAATCGAATAACTCCACCTCAAGATTTCTTTTTTTTAATTCTTTTAAATCATTATTTTTTATAAGCATTATTTTAATTATTCTTAAATAATTTGTGCTCGGTAATCCAAAAGAAGTAAACCACACAGTCTTGTTTATTTTTCCCTGAACATTCCTATATAAATCTTAACGAAAACGAAGTACGTATTCGAAGAAAAAATATCTTTGATATCGTAAGTGGTTTTGACACGTGTTTGCATCCACATTTGAATGATAGATGGTTGAGTAATAAATTAATATAATTGTTAAAAGAATAAAAGTAAATAAAGTATGTTAAGAACTTTTAAATAATATCATCAATGAGTTGGCGGTGGAGTGGTAAGGGAGAAACCCGGTGTTTTAAGTTACACAGGTTCAATTCCTGCCCTTCCCATTATTTTCTGGGGCACATGGTGGGTGACTAGGGGAGTAGGCGGCGATCGCTAGTTCGATCCTTGAACTGAGCGGGCTTTACCTCACCACATTTCCGTGCCTGCGGGTGAGTGTGCACGGCCTTTAGCCTTAGATGAGGGTTTTCCCCGGTTCGGAGGCGATTGTATCTCAATGTTATGAATTTCTCCAATAATCCATTTAAAGTATTTGTTGGTCGTTAAAAAAATCTACTCACCCCACCACATATACTTTGACCACTACGTGAAATGTGGTTGTTTTTTTCATTCACAATTCACTAACCATATAACCTTAAACGCGTAATCTAGACAAATTGGGTGTTACCTCTTCAACAACAAAACTGTTGGAAATTTTACCGAAAATGGATTTTTCAGTAAATATTTTGGACACCAATAATAATATTTATATATGTGTTGTATAAATAATTATTTGTGGATTTGTGTTCTACGTTGTGAAAGCTTCATAACAAACCAAACTATGTCTAAAATAGAGTTAAGATGAATGTGGAATTGAAGCTTGAAGTTGTATGTTTGGAACAAACAAAGATAAGAAAATTGGATTGAGTTTTGTCAACTTGTCCCACATAGGTGAGATGACAAAACTTGAGGCGGTTTATGAGCACTCCTTGTATATTGTTTTCTTAAAGGCAAACACTAGTGAGACCCTAAAGGGTGCGCTACACCCTAACCCGCGCACGCACGTGGCGTGGGTGATGGGCACAATGTGGCGCGCTTTGATGGCACACACTCGCAATGCCGCTTGAGAACCACCTTTGTATTTTTGTCCATGAGCATGTGGTCAGGTACATGGTGGGTGGCAACTCCGTTATGGCACACCCTCGGGTGGCATAGGTGCGTGACGACTCCCGTCTGACATGGCATGAGGCTATGTGTCCGCATGGGTTGGAGTGTAGTGCAAGCAACGGCATGGTGTGAGGTCTATGTAGCACTATGCGCGGACTGACAACTCAGTTGAGGCGCGCACACAGGTTTGCAGCTGAAATAGAACAACTGGTTGGACTTGGTCAAACTAGTTGTTTCAACTCGTTTAATTCTATCATGAATTAAATTGGGCGTTTCTAGTTAACCACTTTAATCCATTTAATTGAACTTTTATATTGTCTGTTACAATGTTAAAATATCTTGTTTAGTATAAGATTAATGAGAAATTAAACCTATTCATTACAAGGTTTATTATCTTGTTAATTGTCATATTAAATGGGGTAGACTCAGTCTTCTTTGTGTGAATATAAAATGAACATGGAAGTTCCTCTATATCTATAATAAATGAAACCTTGGGGGGTACATGTCACCCATTGGTTTAAGCCAAATCAGCAGACACATCATCATACACATGGCATAGCTCTAAATCAAGGATTGGAATAGCTTATGTTGTACGCTTCATATACTCTCTCTCTCTCTCTCTCTCATTCTCTCATTAATTCATTCCTCCTCTACACCAAAACCCTAATCCTCTCACGATTTCAATCGACCGTAGGGAAGTTTTGTATTCATCCGCATTCTACACGCAAACCCTAGATCAAAATTTCTCTGCTTGTTTATCTCTCTCAATCCTCTCCGACAACGTTAAATCGATCTTCAAGGCACAATAATCTTCCATTGACAGAAGTTTTTTGCTTTTTTTGGTATATTGTTATTGCCCTTTACCTTAATTTTGCATTAATCTGGTAGTTTCGTTTGGATTTGGTGTTAGTTAATGTTTGCCAATTTGTCTAGAGTATACAATTGAGGGATTCAAGCACAACAACGCAGGAGATGAATATAAGTAAGTTTTTAGGGTTTTGATTAGTATACGATTCTTGCTATCATTCTTGGTGTGGTTTTTTTACAGATCTGAAAACGGGGCAAAATGGCCTCACCGCCGCCTCGATGCAACAACGGCTAGGGTTCCGAATAGTTAATCTAAAGCCAATTCAGTTGACATGTCTCAAAACATTTTTAGGTTTTTTTTTTATCATATTTTGGCTTTTTCCATGATTATAATTATCTGTTTTCATGTGCAAAAGATTAGTATGAGATTATAGGATGTCCAAGTGTTCATGTTGCAGAGGTAGACCAGAACCACTAAAGCTTCTGTTCAATCTATACAATCTTAATGATTTGTTTCAATTCATGTGTACTGGTAAATCTTGAGCCTTGAGTTGTCAGTAATGATTTATATGTGTAGGATCGAATAATCGACCAAATGAGTCAATTCAGAGTCAATACGCACTGTTTGTGTGGCGGAAACACACAAACAGAGTTGAATTAGCAAGAACGGAGTAGAAAACAGAAGAATATCACTTTAAACTACACTTCTTATTCATATATGACTTGACAAACCAGCAGCAGTTCGGTAAAAGAACAATGGGGCTGTTCCAAATGAGAAGCATCAACTACCTATTTATAAGGGATCTAATTCCGCTCCAAATGACACCTTGTCATTTCGGGCGGAATCAACACTTGACTTTTCGGGCGGAATCTAATACATTTACATTTGGAGCGAAAACTCAACTAAAATAATATAAAGATCCGTTTTCGTGTACATGCATAGAACTTTTGTTTGAACGTGAAGTGTATGCATGATGTCATACATGATGTGTATGTATGATGTCATCATCAGTGATAATGACATCATTCTTGTTCAGAAACGCAACGAATCCAAGACTCGATATAAGACGAAGTCAACAGACAAATGCACCAACAGTCTCCCCCTTGGATGTTGACGGAGTCTTCAGTACGAGACGTTAGTATGTCAAAACTTCAGTCTTAATCAGTCTTCATGCTTTCCAAAATATTTGACGCTGAAGTATCCTCTCTTTCTCTTCAAACACCATTAACAGCTATTCTCCAGAATCTGAGTCTGGCTCTTTCACTCTTCAAATTCTCCTTTGCTAACAGACTCCCCCTTAAGTTGTACCGGGATCGCAGTCTGGAATTTGTATCTTAGGATCGAAAACCTGGCATTAATCCACAGGAATCGAAACCTAGCGTTTTCAACGTTTCCTACACATTCTCTACCCAAAACATAAGTTTTTATTTATATCACTTTGAAAAACTTACTGATAGAGAGCATTCATTCATCAAACATTAATAGTTACATCAAGTTCAAATTAATGACCTTGATTAACTAAACATGCAATCATTCTTAAAAAAAAATCAATTTAGCACACACACTCCCAAACCAGTTCATCTTGTTTAGCACTTGGAATTTTGAAAATCAGCTCTTCAACATCAGTTGTCGAAAATCTTTTTGGATTTTTCAAAATTTATGCTAAAATACACTAAAATCTTTTTGGATTTTAGAAAATCAACTATATACAGACATATTTTTGTGAGTTTGCGTAAGAGGATCACATCAGTTTATGAGACATATCATCAACACCGTTAAGCTTTAAACATTTTAAGTTTTAAACGATTCACGTAGATTGATGATATTGTTGTCCACTTAAACTCAAACTAAAAAGTTTCGAAATGCTTACTGATACGTTAAGATATATTTATTTTGCACTAAATTCTTATGGACCCCACGATCTCAGCATATCCCCTCATCATGCAATACACTGACTCAAGTAATGCCTTTAAACTTTCATCAACTATGATTTGTGCAAAAATAACGCAGAATGTTTAAACATTAACAATCAGGTCGATACTTCCGTATACGCAGAGAAAGTCCAATGTTTAAACAAAATAAGAAATAAAAACAAGTTGAAGTTGTTTAGGCTTTAACCACCAGGTCGATACTTCCGTATACGCAGAGGAGGTCCAAAGCTTAAACGAAACACCAAAGAAAATAAAGCAGAACGTTTAGGCAATAACATCCAGGTCGATACTCACGTATACACAGAGGATGTCCAATGCTTTAACAAAATAAAGAAATAAAACAAGTTTAAATCTTTGCAAAAAGAAATGCACAATCACAGCGACTTTTTAGCAAAGTTGTGAAAGTTCACAGACTTAACCAGTTTTATGTCTTTCGACAATCAGCGATTACTGAGTAGGCACACAATCAAGAAGGACAAAACTAAGTACTATGCATTCAACCATGTTTTCCACTAGAACTACGCTTTTTCATTTAAGTTTGTATCGTTATCGCAAATCTACTAGTCTAGCTGAGCCTATCGTCACATCATTAGTGAGACCGTTTATCACATTTATATCATTCCATTTCTTTAGCGTACTGTGACAGTCCAACTGATTTACTATCATTTCCCTTTTTTTTCACAACAAAACTCATTTTTGATTTTTTCAATGTTTTTGACATTTTCAAATTTTCTAATTTTTTAAAATTTTTCTCCCCCTAAAATCAAAATATGTTTCAATTTTGATTTTCCGGGAAATTTTGAAAAAAAAAAAACAAAACAGTAAACTATACAAAGAAAGTGACAAACTGATGAGAATTGCCTCAATTCGCCATCCACTTGGCTTAAACAGTCAGAACTCCCCCTGACAACAAACTATTTTCCCATTAGGATTTCAAAACACTTAACTTTGTTTTAATCAAAATGGTTTTTCCGGAAAATCAGTTTTGTGTGTCGTTTCACAATCATGGGGTTTCAACACATTGTTCTTTCACAATCCACTTGTAAATTTATCACAACACAATCACTTGAAGAAAATATAAATCAAGTACAACTTAATGTCCCTGATTATTCTTTTGAAAGTCGAAATATCACCGAAGTGAATTTCTCAAGAAAGATGCCGATTCCTACTCCCCAATTACCAACCTAGGAGTTCCGGCAAATCAGGATTTTAAGCAACAAATACAGGCACCCAAGCCTGACCAGCCTTGGGTGTGACCTTTTCAATTTCACTCGGAGTTTGAACATATCTTTTAGATTCATAAAATTTTTTAACCCCTTTTACCTTACCATCGACCATCTTTCCAAAGATATGTTTTACTTTTCATTGAACGCCTTTTCGACATCAAATCATTTCTTTTCAGAATAGAATTGATTCGAAATTTTCACCTTACTAATTTTTTGTTTAAAATTTTTAGTCCGCAATGGTGGAAAGTTGATATCATCCATTGGCGGAACTGAATTTTCACTTTTGAGCTCAACTTGTGGCTCCTCTGATTTTGACGAATCAGAATCATCACCAGAATGTGGCTCATCTGACTTAGATAAGCCAGATTCATCGCCAACACGTAGCTCCTTTGTTTCAAAAGAAACAAATTCATCGCTAACCAATTCAACCTTCTTTATCTCCTCTTTTGTCTTCAGATTTGCAACTGAAGAATTCGGTTTACTTGACTTTGTTGTCGAGTGAAGCGATTCGATTCATCAGTACTCTTATTTGTTGTACCCGAGGACAAAATCCTTTCAAGGTACTCTCGAGCTTTCTTTATTTTCTTTCTCAGTCGGTCTTTCTGCCCTTGTGAAAGCTTCACTTTCTGTTCTTTCACCTTCTGTTCTTTGGGCTTTTCTTCAACCTTGCTGATTTCTTCATCTTTTTCTGAGATTCAGCCCTTGATCTTTCCATTGATCTCATTGGGCAATCTCTTGCAATATGTCCTTTGATTTGGCAATTATAGCATCTCCTCATCTCAAACCACTGATTCTGGCAGTTAACAGCGATGTGTCCTTGAACACCACAAGTGTAACACACTCTGTTATCGTACCATTTACCACTTTCACACCAAATGCTCAGATCATAGCATTGTCTGGCTTTGTGGTAATCATCACTCCTCCTGAAAGCTGGATTTATCTTTGAAGCACTGTGGTTAAACCTGCACCACATATTACCAACTTTTTGTGAGTTTTGATTTTCAAATTTTTGTGGTTTTTTATAACGATTGGATGACTGAACTGATGACCTTTTATTGTTGTTTTGAAACTTTTTCGAATTTTTAACATTTTGTTTTTGTTCTACATTCTTCTTAACAGTTTTTGCTTTGAGCATTCACCTATTTCAGTCGAATGTAAAACAGTTTCTTTAAATTTTTCTTGTAATTCCAAAAATATTTTCTTTTTATCTTTTTCATCATCAGCTTTATCATCACAATCTTTAATTATGACTTTGTCATAATTTGTGACATTGTCACTTGTTGGATCATAATTAATCGGTTTTGGACATGGATAATCTGGTGTTGATGACGAAGTCTCAAAACCTTTCAATTTTTCTTCAAGCTCTTTGATTTTAATCCAAGCTTTTTCAGCTTCATTTTCAAGCCGAATGATTTTCTGAAGATGAGAGTTTATTTCAATCTGTTTTTCAAGATTGTTTTTAAAAATAGCAGATTTCTCATCTTCTAAAATCTTCATTTGACTTTGAAAATCTTTTTCAAATTTTAATTTTTCATTTTCAAATTCTTTTTCCTTTTCTTTCAAAGTCTCGTTTTTCAATGTCAAACTGTTCAAATCACTTAACAGTTTGACATTTTCAGATTTCAATTTCTCATAATTTTCCTGCAGTTCAAGAATCTGTTTATCATAAGATTTCTTCTCATCCTTCAAATTTTTGATTTCCAATGTCAAACTCTCCAAATCCTTTAAGAGTTTGGCATTTTCTGATTCAGATTTTCCACAGTTTAAGCATTTCTCGGACATCATTTCAGCTTCAGCTTTCTTCTCAACCTTGATAGCTGAAATTTCTTTAACCTGCTCCTCTACCACTTTAACATTTTTCTCTGGTTCGAATTTTTCATCAACAGATTTCATTTTTCTAATCTTTTGGAATTAAAGTTCTTGAGCTTCGATCTTCTCTATGAAACCACTAAGATTCAAAAAAACAAAATTTGAATTTTTCTTTAACACCATCAAATAAGTAAAGAATTTGATGTTATATTGTTTTATGGTAAATTCAACAAATGGAAAAAGTTCAGTTCTAAATGAAAAGGTTTGTGCAGTTATACATGTAGCTTGATTAGTAAAGAATTTGATGTGCACTTGGTGTCTATAATGTATTTAGTCTCATTCAGTTTATTTAGGAGTAATTTAATAAGAAATACTTAATTTGTTACAATTTGTTTTTGTTAGAAGGAGCCTAACTACTTGCATATTTCAAAGTACGAGGGTTGTCCCCTCCTAAGGTAATGTACTCATCTTTATCTATGTAAGGCGTTCTTTATTTTTTGCTATATATATGCAGTTTGAAAAGATCATTGTTACTTTTGTTTCGCAAGACAACCATAGTTGTTCGGTTGGTAATGTTGTATGTTGTTGGTTTTTGTGTTGATATAGTTACTGGTGAGTTTGGTGGCTTCCTTCCTTTCGTCTTTACAGTTGTATGCATCTTATATGCTGGTCTTTCTGTGAAGGATATGAATGGTCCTATGCAGCCATGATGGATTGTGTTTCGTGTCGATGGCTATAATGATGATTTGTTTGAGTTCAAAGAAAGCTAAGTATTTGTGTCTATTGGGGGGCAACTGAGGTACTTTACTTTCAGAAGGCAATTTCTTAGTATGCAGCAATAGAGTACAATCTTTTATATACAAAGAAATAATATATTTACCTGTGATGTTTGATGGGAGAACTACGACCTTCACTACATTATGTGACACCTATCTCTGGTATATTATGTCATCTGTTATCTCTTTTTACAGGCTATGATCCATGTGTGAAGATGATGGTTATGATGCATGTGTAAAGATGATGACAACATAGATCACATAAAATTCATGTAAGAGATTATATGAGGTATTGAACCGAGAGCTTCCAAACGATAATGATATAGCTGAATCTCTCAAGTTATGTTCAAGGTATTGAGGCGAGAGCTTCCATCTATAAATTTTCTCAAGGTGTGTTCATGTTTAGTGTTTTCTTTATCTAAAGTTTTGATTCTTATAATCAAGAAGCATACACACATGAATCAATTTTATGCAGCACGTGTTAGAAATGCGATTTTTATATTTTTTCATACATGTAAAGGTTGATATAGAAGAGAGCCCAACAGTTGCAATGGCAAGTGCAGAGATTCTAGGAATCATACCAACAATCAAGATTTACAAAAAGAAGGTAACCGAATTCCTTGTAGAGAAGTGGTGGAATTGTCTGTTCGCCATTACAGCTTCTAAATCAATCCAACGGTCATCTGTTGGCGAGGGCAGAATTGTAATTTCTCCACCCTCCAATCACCGTTGTAAGGCGTAATGGTAATTGTACGTCTTATTGACTTTTTTTAACTACTCTTAGGTGGTAGAATATGTACTATGTAACTGTAAAGAATGTTCACATATGTCGTAAATGAGAATCGGTATGGGTATCAAACTTTGATGCAGAGATGTTCACTTCCTTCGGTGACAATTGTGAACTATTTTATTAAACTTTTTAAAGCTAAATATTACTTGCATAATCATTATAAAAGTTGATTATATTGATTTTGGCTTTTTAAACTTATTATTATTGAAGGGTATTTAAAACATTTGGTTCTTGGTTTGAAAAAATCGAACTGTTGATATTTTTGCTTCTATCATGGTTTACTACTACTCGCACAACTAAATCTATATATTGCATTACAGATCCAGTCGTTTCTTGCTGGCGTTCCTTTTATCGTCATTGGATATAGGTACATTATGCTGATATAAAAATACATTTAGCTTAAATTCTCATTCAAGACTGTCGCTAAAAGTTTCATTGTCTTGTAGGGATGATGTTGGCCGGCTTGTGAGTACAGAGATATTAAGAACCAAAGATATAACCCACAGGGTAAAAATGAAAAATTATTGGCAGGTAAACGATTTATTAATAAATAGTTTTGTCACATTTGGCATTTATGTTGAAGTAGAGGATCTTTTGTGTGAAAAAAAGTAGTTATATTTAAATTGTCACATAAAAAGCTGCTTTAGAATAGAAAATGTGAAGTCCGGATTCTTTTGTAACCCAAAGAAAGCGGAACCTCGCACTGATAATAAATATGTGTAATGTTTGGTTTTTAAAAGCATTAATTGGTATATTTTATTGTGAGTCCTAAGTAGAAAGTGTCATACTTAAAAAATAAAGTGCAACAAAAGTGCCATATTTTTATTGTTTTTAAAGTGTAGCTTAAGTATAAAGTATCTAGAAATCATAGAAATATTTGTAGGAAAATATTCTGTCTTTGTGAACTGTTTGCCTACCAATGAAGAACATCAAATTACTTCAACTTTTCACTGTAGTATTTATTCACTAGATCTATGGTGATACATAACAACTTTCATGAATATACGAATTTAAAATTGGATACAGAAGGAGTTCACAATGATAGCATTAAACATTTGCCATATAATCTGGATACATCAAGTGCACATAGTCAAAGTGTCTAAAATCATTGTCTGTTTGTTCTATTATATTTGATAGCATTAAAAAATTTTTCTGATTATACATTTTCATCAATGGAAACTAAAAGTTGTGTGCTCTAAGCATGAAAGGTTAGCTTCATTATATTCACTTGGAATGTGTATTGTCATCAAATTAGTCATATAACTTGATTTGAGGTATGTAAATTTTGGATGTTGTAGTGATTATATGAGATTTTTCGTCAGTATCGACCTGTTTACTTATGATCTATGCATAGCTTGATTCGGGAATTCTTTAATTATAGTTTGAGAAAAGTGACTACTGGACTTATGTACATGTAACGCTCATGGGTAGGCTTTAAAAAATCTACCCAGTTCTATTATATATGACATAATACACATGGACACCAATATGCTTTGGATTACAAATGCTTTTTGTGTATGAAATACCTGAGTTATAAGAGCATAAACAAAAATGGTGCTATATATCTTCTTTAGTTTGTTATATATTTTGTTTTATTATTTTTTTAAAGCAAACATGCTCCATTTGTTATTAACTTTCACATGTTAACTAAATGTTGGTGCAGCAAATGAGGTGTGTGAGAAGAAGCTGGATGTGGTAGGATTCAGACGAATACGAATATGATCAGTTGCCTGACACAACAACATATGCTGATGACTAACGCCGCTAAAACGCTATCAACAATTCTAGCAAAGTTAAGACCACCACCGTGCCAAAAGTATGCCAAGAGGCCAATACAGGTCAACTACCAATCTTATACATGTCTCTTTTGCTACCCGCAATCAGGTCGGGCTGGATCCGTGTGTATTGGCATTGGGGGCGACCAGTTTCGTTATGAAAAACATAAAGCAAGCACATGGAAGTTTTTCAACTGGTATTGGTCTACATCAAATTAACCATTGAGCCAGCAAGGGAACCACTGGAAGAGGCCTTACTTCCATAAGATCATTTTGCCCTTTTTATAAAAAATGAAAGTTTTTTTATTGTTATTGTTTACTATCTTTTTTTTTACAATTCTTCGCTTTTTTACACATTGGCTACCATAGCTGCTATATTTTTCAATTTGTACTTGACTAAATTTCATCATTTATACTTATACATTTAAATGTGTATCTACATTTCATGTTGAAATATGGTAAAAAAAGCCTACAGAAAAAAGTACTTTTTGAAATTACCTTAGTTTTGCATGATGAGATGTTCACATATCTTTAGGGCTCGCGATTCTCACAAGAACATGATAACATGACATGAACCTACAAGAAGTTAATAGGTTTCGTGTTTAACTTTAACAAGTTTCGTGTCTATAACAGGTCGACATGATAAGACCTGTTTAATTTCGTGTCATGTTCGTGTTTACCTATTTTATGTTCGTGTCTTAACAATACGACCTGTTAAGACTTAAGACCATTATATAATACATGTTAAGACCTGTTAATGGCTAAATATTAGATATGTAGTAATAGGTCGTGTTTGTGTCTTAATAGGTTGTATGATACATTGGTAATTTTTTCGTGTCTTAACAAGTGGCTTCGTGTAACCTGCTAATTATCACGTTCGTGTTTGGAAAATAATATGGTTTTGGTTGAACACGCGTATTACGCGGGCATTAACCTAGTTTTGGATATACAGAAAAATACTCACACATATAGAAGTCTTACGGTTCCAACGAAATTTAGAGAAGAGAATTCTTTAAATTATGTCACAACTTCCTTTTTCCAAATTAATTTTATGAACACCAAATTATACCCGGTGTAATCACGGGCGTGAGAGCCATCTCCGGCAGTACAACTACTGCTTTTGTTTGTTGTATCCTGGAAACAGACCGTCTGAGAGGAGGCGTGGAATCTGTTTTAAGGGCCCTGTGTCAAACACGATCCTCAACCAAAATCGTCAACGAATTTTTGCTTGTCTCCTAGCGTAGTTTCGAATAAGAAGGTGTGGTTGAAGTTTCCCAAAGACATCGATATGAATAAAGATTGGTAAAATTTATTTATATTGAGTAAACTGTCAAAATGGTCCTGAGGTTAGGTCATTTTTGCCACTTTAGTTCAAAACTCAAACCTTTTGAATATGGGTCCCTATGGTTTCAATTTTGTTGCCATTTTCATCCAAAATCAAAATTTGGTAAGATTTTTCAGTTAACATCTAGTTTTTTTGTCTTTTTTTTCTCCCTTTTAATGAAGGGCAAAGTGGTCTTTTAACGTTTTATTATAACAAATTAAAAAAAATTGACCATTTTGCCCTTCATTAAAAGGGAGGAAAAAGACAAAAAAAAAACTTGATGTTAACTGAAAAATCTGACCAGATTTTGATTTTGGATGAAAATGACAATAGAATTGAAACCACAGGGACCCAGATTCAAAAGGTTTGAGTTTTGGACTAAAGTGGCAAAAGTGACCAAACCTCAGGGACCATTTTGGCAGTTTACTCATTTGTATTTTATTTATTTATCGTATAGTTTTGTAACCGGATTATACTATCATATTTCCTACGAATAACGAGAAACTCGTTATTATATATTTTGTATTATATTTTAATAAAAAGTGAACCTAGTTCCTACAATCTTAAAACAGACTTTCGTGAAGAATGTTGCCACAATCTTAAATCCCTTCTCTACAAGGATTTAGGTTCACAAAAGTTTAAATAATCATTAATATTTTGTTAAAATCTTGTAAATATTTTGGGAAATATTGTTGGTGCACCTTTTTGTGTCTGTAACTAGTCTTGTTTATCGTTGTATTTTGTACGGTCTTTTAACGCTTATCGAGTATGTATTTGTCGTCGACCAAGTTAGATATCCTCCTATCCGCTTGTGTCCGACTTATTTGTCTCTATTTGGTATGTAATGTATACGAACAATGCATGTTGCATATAAGGGTAAAACTGTCTTTAGTTTAAGTGTTTATATGTTGCTGCTGTTTGCAGCAAACAACACAACTTTTGCAGCCTTCGACGAAACACCTTGTGTTTCGTCGAACACATAACGACGAAACGGATTGTGACCATTTCATCTCGTTTCATCGTGATCATCGAAGAAACTGACTTGTTTCGTCGACTGTTGGGCTTCTTCAGGCCCAAAGTCTGGTCCAATGTTGTTTCGTCGAGCCCACATTTGTGTTTCGTCGAGCCCACATTTGTGTTTCGTCGTAGTTAAGGCCCAGGCTGCTATATAAACACTTCTCTGGTTTCACTTTGAAACTAGATGAGAGCATACCCTGAAAGTTATACTGTCAAACTGTGTGTGAATCAGTTGTTCTTGGTTCTCATCCCATTTTAATCAATAGATTGCGTTTCATTGGTTATACCGCGTGTGTTATTAACTGTGTTTGATTTGGCATCGTTACGGGGATTCCGCACCCGTGACATTGTTTGTTATAAACAAGGATAGGTTTTCGTTATCGATCCTCAGATTTCGGGACCTACAAATGGTATCGGAGCATTGGCTCTTATCCTTGTTTAAAATCAAACATAGTTGGATTTTTATCAAGTATTGGAAACTGTTATTTATGATTTTCTGGAAATCTTGTTCTTGAAAAACTAATATTTTCTGGAAAAGTGTTTAAAATCTGCTTGAATATTGTTGTTTGCTAAAGAGTTTTTATCAAAAACCTTGTTAGATTGATTGTTCAAGTGATAAACCGGGTTTTTAGTGAAAGTCTTGTGAAATTTCGTGTTTCGGAAAGTTGTTAAGTGACCGGAAAACTCATATCTTCTAGGTTGTATCTTCGTATCTTCATAAAATATTCAAGATGTTCTTGTGATATTCTTTGAATTCAGAATTAAAAGAAATTGATAAAAGTTTTAAATTGATTAAATATTATTCACCCATACTATTAGGTGAAACAGGCATGTTGTGCGTTGAAAAGTTGGTACTGTGTCAGTAAAGAGATAAGGTTTAAGTTGAAAAATTTTACCAACTGTCACCCACTTGTCTGAGACCTTATCCACGACGAAACACACAAGCGACGAAACAGAGAGTTTCGCCAAAAGCATCTTCGATGAAACACATTGAGTTTCGTGATAAGACATTTCGACGAAACAGAGTGTTTCGTAGAAGTAGTTTCGTCGAGATCTGTTGTCAATTTTAAACAGAGGACTTGCAAAAGTGTTCTAACTTTGTGTTTTCAAGTATTTGACCAGGTATTCTACTTCATACATCAAATATGAGCTGCACAAGTCCGTAGGATTGGAGTATGGACCCACGACCAGGTCAAGATTTTGTGTCGAATCAAAATCAAAACATTCAAAATCTTTTACTTAGCGAGAGCGAAACGGGTAGCAACAATCGCCCACCAAAATTGAATCACATGAATGAATTTCCGACATGGAAAGGTCGTTTCCACACATACGTTCAAGGGCAAAGCACCGATCTTTGGAGGTGCTTCATCACTCGACACAACAATGCCCTCGAAGAAGCAACATCAACTGCAGCGGGTTTTACTAATATGCTTGAAGATGACAAGAAAGCCTATGACTTAGAGAAAAAGTCGTTTGCTATTGTTACACAAGCGCTTCACAAAGAAATCTATCATCAATTCTCTTACTGTGTCGATACGAAAACATTATGGGATGCCTTGGTAGCGAGAGGAGAAGGAAATGCAGCTACTAGAAAGACACGCCATGATCTATTGAAGAAAGAGTTTGAATCATTTCAGTTCTTGGAGAATGAAACCCTAAATGATATGACTACATGTTTTTATCATTTGATTAGTGAAATGTTTGCTTATGGTGTTACTACAACTCAACCGGAAATGGTTGCACGGTTTGCTGATGCTCTACCTCCAAAGTGGAGCCCATTCATTGAGCTTTTAAAGCATACGGGCGTTCTAGATGCTGCAAATGTCAATATCTATGAATTCATTCAGAAGCTGGAACACAAGAATGATGAAGAAATTCGGAAAGCTAAACGAATTCCTGCTCCTCAAAATACCGAAATGTATCTTGCAGGTTTTAACCAGTTAGCTAGTTCCAGTTCCAGTTCAGTTCAACAACCAAAGTTACAAACAACGTTTATGTCAAATACAAGCTCTTCAGTGTTTCCACAATCAGCTCCACCTCCGGTTTTCGATCCAAGTGCCTATCTTCCGCCAACGCATATGAGTGCTCAAGCTCAGGCTTTTTCTAGACCTCAATTTGGTAGTGCTTATATTCCTTTTCAAACACCCCAACCTCCACCTCAAGTTACCACTACTCAACCTCAGTTCGATCCAAATGCTTATATTCATGTCCCACCACAACAACAAGCCCAACCACAACAACAACAAGCTCATTATACCAACAATCCTCCACCCCTAAACCCTAACACAGTCATAGTTGATACTTCAAACCTCTCAAATGTTAGCATTGAAGTAACGAAGGAGAATATGGAACTCATTAATACAATGGTCAGTGCTTACTGCGGTTTGGTCGCAGGTCAAATTGGAAACATTAATTTGACCAACAAAGATTATCAACAAATCAACCGTGATGAAATGGAGTTGATGGATATAAAGTGGGCGTTTGCAAGTGCTGTTAGAAGGGCGAAGGACTTTATGGTTCGAACAGGGAGAAGTTCTTTGGAAAGTAAACAGGATACGAAGTACGGATTTGATAAAGAAGCGGTTACATGTTTCAATTGTGGCGAAAAGGGTCACTTCAAACGTGAGTGCACCCGACCAAGCAAACAAGGCAATCAGAACCCATTCAGAAATCAGACAAGTACTTCCAATGTCAATGTCAATCAAGACAATCGTGAAACAATGATGGTAGCGGTGAACAACACTGAGAACCAGAACCAGTCTGGACCATCAAACGCCAATCCAGCATTGACCGTTCAAGCTGATGAAGGGTGTAATTGGTCGGTACAACTTGGAGAAGGTGATCAAGAAGGAGGAGGAACAGCGTGTTATGCAAAGATCATAAATCACATCAAGCACGTTCACAAGGAAGAATTTTCTGAAAGTGACGACAGTTCGGGTTATACCGGGAGTTCTGATGAAGAAAGTTCTACTTCGGGTGATTATCATTTTGAATCTAATGTGAAGGAAGAAGCGAGTTCTGATGTTGATGATTTATTGACTGAAGCAGAGGAGTTGAAGAGTCAGAAATCGGTTCTGATCAAGAAGGCTGCTGTAGCATCTAAAGAAATGGAGAAATTCTTCTCTGAAGACGGATCTTTTTCTTATCAGACTGCCTTTATGGCAAATGTCTCAGCCTCTACGAGTCAGGTAAATTCTGAAACTCCTGCTCATAGTGTTTGTAATTCTTGTGTTGATTTGAAGCTTGAATCTGAAAAGCTTCATAGTTATAATCAAAGTTTGGTTATTGAAATGTTTAAGTGCAAAGAGGCAAATATGGCTTTGGTTAGAAACGAAAAGGATTTTAAATCTGTAATTGAAACTTTAAAGAAAAGTGTTTCCGAAGTGACCAAAATTGTTTATCATAAACAAGTTAGTATTAACGATTACATTAGCATTGTTGAGGAAACCAAAAAGGAACTAGCCATTGCCAAATGCGAGCATGATGCAATCAAGCTCAAGTTGGAGAGTTATTCTAACTCCCGATTTGTGCTCGATCACATTATTGACGTTCAACAACTGAAGGGAAACGTGAGAGGTGTTGGGTATAAGAAGTGTCCGCCCCCTTTGAGACAAAATTATACTCGAATGCCTGATGAAGAGGATATGCCTCGATTTGAACCCAGTGTACCTCTGGATTGTGAGGAAGTTACTACTGGAATAGGGTTCAAATCGGACAATTCTTCAAGTACATCATCTAAGCAAACAGAAACTTCAACATCTATGAAATACCGTCCTCCAATCATTGAGGACTATGATTCGTCTGAGTGATCAGGATAAATCACTTGACAAAATAAAGGGAATAGAAATTCCAATTGAGAATCATATTCTTTGTGATCCTCTTACTCCTGCTGTTCAACCAGCTGTCAAACAAGTGATAGATCCTGTCAAAAATGACAAGAAATCTGTGTCTACCGTTAAGAGTAATAACGTGTTGTACACTTTAGTTGGTGATTCTAAAATTTATTCAGATCACGATTTTCCAATTAAAAATGTCAATCCATCTTCGATTGATCAAGTTTTTGAAGATAATACAAACAAGTTTTTGGGAAAGAAAATTCCAGGAGTCATTGTAACTCAATGTGACCCAATTCCAAAAGCTGAAATCAGGAAACAATTTGGAAATAAAAAATCACCAACAAAGCAACAACCTATTGCTGCTAAGGGTAAACAACTAGAAAAGCGAGCTCAAAAGCCTAATGTTTCTCAATCTAAATTTGAAACAAAAGGAGCTCATTATCAGAAGAAAAACAGTAATGTCAGATTTGTATAATCGAAGGGTACGGATAAAATTGAAACTTTTGAAAACAAGTCAAACACCGATTTTGTACAACAAGTCAAAATTTTAAAACGTAATAGCCAAAACAATTACACTCAACAAACAAACGGGTGTGATGAAAAAGCAAGTACCTCGGGTTCTACGGGTTCGACATCTGTTCGTCAATCAGATTCTCCTAAGTTTGTAGAAAGGAGAACAAGTTTTAAGTGTGGGGAGTTTGGATACATCATTAAAAATTGTCCAAACACTCCCAAGGATAAATTTGTTGAGAAAGCACCACCTGAAAAGGTTCACCCTCAACGTCGTCCCGTTTCACCAAAACATGATAAAAGAACGGTTAAGGAACAAGAAACGAAAGAACAACGTCAAAACATCAAAGCTGTTGAAAAGGCTTTAAAATCTGAAGTCAAAACGGTCAACAGGGAACCAAGTTCTTCACAATTTTTAAAACCAGAAGTTTTAGAATCTTTTCGTATAATTACATCTGGTAAGGCAAATCAAACTTGGAGACCTAAGACGGGTGAAAATTCAGGGGGAGGTGTTGTGTTACAAAATCATCAGGAAATCGAGATCATTTTTCATGATGCTCAGGGACGACCCAAGACCACTAAGGCTTGGGTCCCCATCCTCAACTGATCATTGATGATATGTGCAGGGTGTTCTAGGAGGAACTATTAATAGTCATTGGATTGTTGATAGTGGAGCATCTAGGCACATGACAGGCGACTTACGGCTTCTATACGATGTGAGAAATATTAGAGGAGGCTATGTCGCTTTCGCTGGAGACAAAGGCAGATACATCACTAGAGAGGGAATGATCTCCAATGGTGTTGTATGTTTCGATAAGATCAATTATGTTCGTCAAATTGATCACAATCTTCTCAGTGTTTCGCAAATCTGCGATAAGAAGTTCACCGTGCACTTTGATGATGCCGGTTGTTATGTGCTGAAACCTGGTTTCAAAATTCCAGAAGAATGGATTCTCTTATTGGCTCCAAGAGTTAATGATCTTTATATTCTTGATATGAGCCAAGCGATTACGACTTCTGCACAAGTCACATGTTTTGTCTCAAAAGCTACAAAGAAGGAGTCTATATCTTGGCACAGAAGAATGGGGCACATTCACTTAAGAAAAATGAACCATTTGGTGAAAAACAATCTTGTGAATGGTGTGCCTGTGAGAAGTTTTCATCTACAAGATATCTGTGTTTCGTGCCAGAAAGGGAAACAAACAAAGAAGTCTCACCCTCTGAAGAAAATCAACACTGTTAGCATGCCTCTCGAACGTCTTCAAATGGACCTCTTTGGACCTATGAGACACAAGACAACGTTCGGGGATGCTTATTGTTTAGTGGTTACTGATGATTACTCTAGATTTTCTTGGGTAGCTTTTATGGCACACAAGAGTGATACTCCTGGCATCCTCAAGGATCTTCTTACAATGTTGGAAAATCTCTACACATTGAAAGTTAAGAGGATCAGAAGCGACAATGGAACTGAGTTCAAGAACCGTGTGATGGATGAGTTCTGTACTTCTAAGGGCATTCTTCATGAATACAGTTCTCGATACACTCCACAACAAAACGGTTTCGCGGAGAGGAAGAATCGGACGATAACTGAAACTGCAAGAACAATGTTGGTAGAGTCGGAGCTTCCTGTTCAGTTCTTGGGGGAGCCTGTGTCGACTGCTTGCTACACTTTAAACCGAGTTCTTACAGTTAAGAGACATGGCAAGACTTATTTCGAACTTCTACAGAAAAGGAAACCGGATCTTTCATTTCTAGAACCTTTTGGCGGTCCATGCACTATGATTGAGCCGGATGGAAAGTTTGGCGCAAAAGCTATCGAGGGTTTCTTCCTTGGATATGCTACTCCAAATTTTCGCGTATGGAATCTGGCTACCAAAAAGATTGAGCTATGGAGTGAAGTAAGGGTTCAAAGGTATACAAGTCCTATTATGGCTCCGGGTGATCCTTGGATGTTCGAATACGATGGGATATTCGACTCCTTTAATCTGCCAACCTTAGATGAAGATTCTGCAGCTGCTAGAATGTTATTTGATAGTGACAACGCTGCTGGCTCGCCATTGGTTAGACCTGTTATTGTTAACCCACAAGGTTCTAATTCGGTTAACAACACAATTCAAAATGAGGTATTTGAATATGCTACTGAGTACAATGATTCATCGGAAGATGATGAATATCTTGATGCGACTGAAGTCACTTCAGCTCCAGTTGCTCCTGTTAAAGATACTTCTTTAGAAACTCCTCATGTGCAGGATGTTGATACTGCTGAAGGAAATGCATCCACTTCTACGCATATTCCAGGTGTGGAGTTGGTTGTTGATCTTAATATTAATTATTTTGGTGTTAATACTCGTGTTCCTGAAAATCCGGAAATGAGAAATCACGATACCCATCCACAGCAGAACATTATTGGAGATATCCAATGCGGGGTGCAGATGCGTAATCAGCTGAGAAACAACCAGAGTGCTGGTTTGTATTCAGCCATTAGAGAATCTGGTTTTCAAAATGATTGGTCCTTCGCTTGTTACGTTTCACAAGAAGAACCGAAATCTTGGAAAGAAGCCTTAAAGGATAATTCTTGGGTTGAAGCAATGCAAGAGGAACTACAACAGTTCCAGAAACTGGGTGTTTGGAGACTTGTTGAAAAACCCCACAACTATAAGAAAATTGGCACCCGTTGGGTTTATAAGTGCAAAAAGGATGATCGTGGAGTGGTCATTCGCAACAAGGTGAGATTGGTTGTTCAGGGCTTTCATCAAATTGAAGGCATTGATTACAACGAGGTTTATGCACCAGTTGCTCGTCTGGAGGCTATTCGGATCTTTCTAGCTTATGCTTCTTTTAAAGGATTCAAAGTCTATCAGATGGACGTCAAAAGCGCATTCTTTCATGGTATTGTTGAAGAAGAGGTGTATGTCGAACAACCTCCAGGTTTCGAAGATCCTATCCATCCCGATCGGGTTTGGTTGCTCAACAAAGCTCTCTACGGGTTACATCAAGCACCGAGGGCTTGGTATGCAACCTTATCTACTTATCTGCTGGAGAACGGTTTTCGCCGGGGTCTTATCGACTGTACTCTTTTCATCAAGGAACAAGATGGAGATCTTTTGTTGGTTCAGGTATACGTTGATGATATCATTTTTGGTTCTACTAACGATACTTTGTGCAGGCAATTTGAACGTGTTATGCAGGAGAAGTTCGAAATGAGCGCAATGGGAGAGATGAATTTCTTTTTGGGCCTACAAGTTCAACAAAGTGAGTCTGGGATATTCATCCATCAAACTAAATATGTTGGTGACATCTTGAGCCGATTCCAGATGTCTGACGCAACGCCCATTGGTACCCCACTTCCGACTAATCACGGAATTACTCCGGACTTGAAGGGTGAAAGTGTCAACTCTTCTTATTATCGCGCTATGATCGGATCTCTCATGTATCTTACATCATCGAGGCCTGACATCATGTATCCAACGTGCCTGCTTGCAAGATATCAAGCCAATCCAAAAGCATCTTATCTTGGAGCTGTTAAAAGGATTTTTCGCTATCTGAAGGGTTGCCCGGACACCGGTCTCTGGTACCCTAAGGATGATAGTTTTGACTTGGTTGCTTTTAGTGATTCAGATTTCGGCGGATGCAAAATAGATGGGAAATCAACAACGGCAGGATGTCAATTCTTAGGAAGTCGCTTAGTCACGTGGCAGTGCAAGAAGCAAACTTGTGTTGCTACATCAACTTGTGAAGCTGATTACATTGCTGCCTCAAGTTGTTGCTCTTAGGTTCTATGGATCCAGCAACAAATGCGTGACTACGGTTTTGAATTCCTATCTACCTCTATCTTTGTTGATAATAATGCTGCTTTATCTGTCACTAGAAATCCTGTTCAACACTCCAAGACCAAGCACATCGAAATTGAGTATCACTGCATACGTGATTATCTTGACAAAAGATTAATCGATGTTGTTAAAATCCACACTGATGAACAGCGTGCTGACCTGTTTACAAAAGCTTTTGACAAATCTCGTTTTGACTATCTTTTATTGGTCAATGGTATTAAGGTGAAACAAGAGTAAACTTCTGTCGGCTGATCGTTTTTGTAAATATTTTCTTAAGCGTCAAAAATCAAAAAAGACTTTCAGTTTATTTATCTTTTCGCATTTTAGGGGGAGAAATTTCAGAAAATACAAAAACATGTGAAAAACTCAAAAGTCCAAAAATATGTCGTTTACTTTCTGTCTTTAAGTTTGAAAAATAAAAAATTCAAAAACAATAGAAAACCAAAAATGAGTTTCTTGGATAAAAGAAGGGAAAGTGATGATATACACTGGTGTGGTTTGTCAATATGGTCAAAAGAAAAAGAAAAATTGAAAAATGATAAGTAGCTTTACTAACGATGTATCGGTAGGCTCATAATCAGACTAAAATGTGCAGGATGATATAAACCTAACAGACTTCAAGTCAGGTGGGAACCATTCATTGGCATATGGTCTTGGTACCGAAATTTCGTTTGATTGATTGTCGAGGTTCTGAGATATTCGGTTTTTATGCTGTCTTATCATCTGGGTATCATGGTTGTATCAAACCGTAAAAATAACGGAGACGAAGTCTAAGATCTTCCATGATACAATACATACGTGTACATATTGCATTCGACCTCAATAAGTGATCAATAATAACATGTCCAAACAAAATAAGTGATAATTTATCACATTTATCCGGGAGTCAAGTTTGTCTCTCTGCTGTACGAAAGTACTGACCTGTTCACGGACTTGCTCCTGTGCCCCCATGCATCGAAAATCAAGTTCCTCATAAATAAGTGATTCTATCACGTAGGGCTTGTTTTCAATCAAATAAGTGAGTTTCTCACATCTTTTATACGGTCAAACGGATGATAAGCAGTATACTCACCGGTAAGATGAACTCTCGTGCATACCTTGATACGGGAATGTGTCGTGAGTGGATGTACACCGAAAAGTAAGTATAACTCTTACCGTAAATCATATCTCCTAATTATGATTACATCTGATAAGTTGAGCTTGTGACAACCCGTACTAAACCAGGTATCCGTACGACTTAATTACTGATTAATTACTGCTTAATTACTGTGCTTGTTGAAACTAGCTGATAAACTGCTACTTGCATACTGATACATGCACTTACTTGCATCACATTTTAATTGCTGTCACTACATTATTTACATGCTGAACCCTAGTGACAAACATGATGCACAAAAAGCACAGTAGCACTAAACGGATACACAGTGAACATGCTGATATAACCAGCATCAGGCAGACACTGCCTCTAAGGCCTGTTAAGAGCCTCAAATATTTTGGCTACACTGGTAGTGAGTGTAGGAATATAAGGGTTATGGTACCGCGTCTCTAGGGATAAGATACACTGATTCGGATGTGCCAAAAACGTACTTTAAGTACCAAACACAGCACTTTAATAATTAATCCAGCTTCTAGCTGACTAGTAAAGTGCCAAAATATGGGAAAAATATTACTAGACACTTTTTTGAGTGTTGAAAACGAGATGTGTCACTAAAAATAACAATAACGACACTTTAAAGCGTTACAAAAGGCTTTAACGGATTACTATCCAACCGAACAACCGGACTTTACCCGGAACATGAAAATATTACTATTTTCACTAATTAGATTTTTCTGAGCCAGTTAGGGTCTCTGATTACCCTAACACCCGTCATAACGCGCTATATATTACTAACAGAGTTTAATACTTAACTAACCTATTTAACCTAAACTCCATCCTAACTAAACTAGTTTAAATCGAACCAACCCCCCCCCCCCATCCTAACCGGCCTAACTAAGGGGAGACAAGGTTAGTACTATTTGATTATTTAAATCCCCCTTTGTCTAGTATCTAGACAACATTAAACCCAATGGTTAATCACCACCTTTTTGTCTATAAGTTCATACACTTAACATAAGAACATTATCACTTTCCAACTTCACAAAATCACTCTCTCCCTTGCCTCACCCATTCTCGGCCGAACACCACCCTCACCACCACCATACTTTCGGCCCTTGATCTCTTCATTCCAAGCATATACAAGCTTCACAAGTCACGTATTAGGAGCCTCGGAGCAAGCGGAACACGAAGGACCTCTACCGTTAGCTTTTATCCACCCACTTTCCGTCAAGAATCTTCCCTAGCCCTGAGCTAGAGGTATATCATTTAAAACTTGTTTTTTTACACTAATCTAAAGTGGGTAAAAGGAATATTGTCGGTTGAATCTCGTTAAAATGAAAGATGATGATCGAAAGTCTAGTAAAAACTATAAAAGTGGTGGTTAATAGCATATAACTTGTGTAAAAGTCGTAGGACTTGAAATATGTGATTATTGAGACCCGATCTATGATGTGGTAGCTCGGATCTCCGTTTAACCCGACTTTGTAAGATCATGTATCTTCACATAAGCTCGTTTTTGACTAAATACAAGGGTTAAAGGTGAAACTCTACCACACAAGATACATGAACTTGTGTAAAAATATTTTACTTGTGTAAAAGTGATCTAACCGGTACAATGGTGTTTAAAACTAGCGGATCTACGCATCCGCAAGTGGTATCTTCAAAGAACCACACATTTAAGAAACCATGTATTTTAAAGAAAAGATCTTACACTAATAAATATGGTTTTATAAACCACAAGTGTGTAAACACTTGTGAAACAAAGAGATCCGACAAAGAAGTAAATTTGTCACTTGTTACTAGAAGTTGTAAAGACGGATTTCTCTAAACACGAGGTTTATATGAGATTAAAGTTACTTTATATAAAGATCTACATATATAAAGGGTATTTACATTATAGATTCGGAAAAACTACAAGTTCATGCGATTATGCAAATTTACGTACTTGTCGACTAGTTTGTTGTGTCGGAAATTGTTTGATTGAATAAAGAAGTTGTAGAATTGATTTGTTAAAAGAAAATGATACGCTTGAAAGCGTGGCCACCTCCAGTTACAGAGGAAACTCTGGCGAAATTTTCTAAAAACCTAACACTTAGGCTTATTTACACAACAAGTGTTAGAACTATTTTTGGACATACTTTCGAAACATAAATTTCGCCAGTACTATATTTTACTAAATATTCGGAGGTGGGATTTTCACAAAGATTAACGTGATAGATATATTTGTCACAACACTGTTTATGATTATTTTGTGAAAATACATAAATATTATTTTAGAGTGAAAATAATATTTACAAGCGTTAATGATTCCAAAACTTTACGAACGCTTCCACAAACATATAAGTTACACCGGTAATTACATTACCACAAGATTGATAAAACGTAACTTACGCACATGTACTGTATCCCCCATCCTTGGGAAGAAGTATAACTACCAAGTGTATACGGAACATAAACACGAAATAGTTGTCTAACTATTTCCCAAAGACTTAAACTATAAAGCTAAAGCACGGCCGTCCGTCTAATAGAATTAGCACTTGTAGGTCGTTGCACAGCTTACTGTATTGGAGACACTTGGTAGAGACGCGCATTCACTGTGAGTTCATGTCCCCCTTTTCTCTAACTGTTTTCAGTTTACTTAACTGCGGGGATGAAATACATGTTACTTTGTTTACAAGTACTTTATACACGGTATGAATTACGTAAGGAGGTTTAGATCATGTGAATGGGTAGTTAGAACACCGAGGGACTCGAGCGGTAGATCTATCTGGGTGTAGCGAGCCCAGCTCCCGGTCCAACAGAACAGGCCTCTCGGAGGACTAACAGAACGGACCTGGAGTGACTTGGTACCCAACGCAAAAATCGGCTAGGGTTGTGTCTTTCCTACTTGCATTTCACAACATGCTAATGGCCTTGCAAACCATTGGTGATCACAAGTCCTCTTACACTGCTACATACCAGGAAACTTTTATACTTACAAGTGTTTACTTACTCACTTGCACATGAACTCGCTCAACATTATTGTTGATTTTTCAACTCACATGTATTTCAGGAAATTAAACGGATCTGGCACGGTATGGAACGTTTTCCGCTGCACTTGTCATGAAGTCATCAGGGTTTAGGGGATGTGTCTCTTTCCTGGACAAGACACAATCCTTAAACCACGTTTATGTTATGTTAAAAGTTGTAATGTTGTTGAACAAGGTTATGGTTGTTGGTTAAAACAATGGTACTGTATTTTGGTTTTCAAAACTTAATAGATGACTTGCATGGTTTTTAAATTCATATAGCTTGTTATGGTTAAGCTATGGTATTAAGAAGTCACACCAAAATTAACCACGCTTCCGCAAAGCCAGGGTGTGACAGCTTGGTATCAGAGCTCTGATCATAGCGAACTAGGATTCTTTCTTGAGTCTAGACTATGATCACTAGGGCTCTCACGAAAACATTTTACTGCATACCACTTAAGTCCAGATCCACAACTTTTTACAAACAAATGTTGAGCACATTTTATTTATTATTCTAGGCTCAGTCTGGGAGGCTGAGGTAGGAGGCTAGTGGGACTAGAAGTGTTGGCTAGTGGGACTAGAAGTGTTGACTAGTGGGACTAGAAGTGTTGGCTAGTGGGACTAGAAGTGTTGGCTAGTGGGACTAGAAGTGTTGGCTAGTGGGACTAGAAGTGTTTGCTAGTGGGACTAGAAGTGTTGGCTAGTGGGACTAGAAGTGTTGGCTAGTGGGACTAGAAGTGTTGGCTAGTGGGACTAGAAGTGTTGGCTAGTGGGACTAGAAGGATAATTTGAATGTTTACGTGGTGACTACATGTTTATATGACTATGTGATTGATTATTATACGTATATGTGTTTATGTTACAAACGTCATGCTTTCATCAAGTACTAGAAAGATGGACACTACGAATCCCATGGCTATAGTATCAGACGACATAGTTTCATCGAAGCACGAGGTGTACATTTCCGATACTACCGACACAGACAACGACGACTTTCAGCCCTCTGTGCGCTGCCTGAAGTCGTAGCAGGGCCTACTAATGGCTATCTTGTTGGGAATTTGCCCCCTGCCGCTTATCTCGTTGTTGATATGCCCCCGACGTTGTCTCTGAAGACGATGTCGAACTACTAAGGGGAGGACCCACTTGAGGGCGAGGCCCTATTTCTGCTAGTATTAGACTACTGCATGCGGACGCTCCTGTAGGGGAAACTCATGTCCATTCCCCTATCCCAGACTCATTTGAGTTTCTAACATCCGCATCTTCGCACATACAGGGAATGCAGCACTACTTACACGACGCCGACCCTGATAGGGCATCATTAGCTGCACCGGATCCCGCACACAGTTTTGAGTTTGATCGCGATATTGAGGACAATTCTGTTTTTCCGCCTGGCGTTGATCCAGACCATGAAATTGAGTTCATGCACTTAGACCAGCCCTTGGGGGATCCTGTAACCCCTGTGATTGTTGATCCAGCTGATTTTGAGATGGAGTTTTTGATTCAAAGCTAGCCGTGGCCCCTGAGCCAGGCATTGCTCCTGACCCCGCATTGGAGTATGACCCTGTTCATGCCAATGCACCGGCTGTTGCTCCTTGATTGACCATCTGCTTGGATGAGAGAAAATTTGGGGTAACTGTGCAAGACAATTTATTATTACGGGGGCCCACGTAATAACGATTTGTAGTGCACAGGAATCCTGGTGGACTCTGCAGGCCAAGCTAATAATAACCAAGGCAGCAGGAAATAACTTAAACACAAATGACCTAGGCGATGTAGCCTCGGGTTCATTCTATTACAAGCAACAAGCCAAATTGACAAGCCTATGTGAAGGCTCAGGAACTTATTTTCCCCACTTATACAGTGAGTATATTTGCGTGTGAAATGGGGGATTACATGACGGCTTACGTTGCTATATATACCCCATAGACAATTGAAACATTGTCCAAACCCGCTACACGCTATTTCGACAAAAAGGGAATGTCACCCAGGCGTGACACAAACACCAGTACATTGCCAAGGACAAAAGCCGAGCTGCAAGAACGCATCTCACAGATAAATGCACGACATGAAGCCCTCCACTCTAAGTACAACGATGGCATTACTGGAGATAACCCTCCAACTGGCTGCACCTATAAACAGTTCCTGAACTGCAAGCCTTTGAACTTTGTCAGAACCGGAGGCACCGTTGCAGTTGTTCGTTGGTCCAAAAGATCGACTCCACTCTAAGAATGAGTAACTGTTCGCCCCAACAGAGTGTTACCTACATCTCAGGGATATTTCTAGATGGCACACTCTCTTAATGGAACCTCCAGGTTCAGACCCTTGGCACAGACGCTGCTTATACACTGAGCTGGGACGAGCTCAAGGAAACGATTGAGAAGAAATGTTGTTTTAGGACAGAAATTCAGAAACTTGACGTGGAGTCCTGAAATCTGAGAAAGGACGAACCAGAGACTCCTGAACATGACCAGCAATCGCACGACTTGTCTAGGGTCGTCCCCTACTAAGTCATTGATGTAGTATGATATAGTGGTGTACTTGTGAGCTTTACATTGTGGTCTCGAATTGTGGCAATACAATCGCAGTATTCTCATCACATGCGATGTTCAATCAATTGTTTATGTCCTATAGCATAAGAGGTTATGTGATTGACTTGTTGATAACATGAGATGTTATGTGTTGGTATTGTTGAATGCATACGTACACTTCACTTGCTATGACCTAACCTATGTGAAACATCTTTTAGAAGATGCCGCCAAGACGCGAAATGCGTATGCCCACCTCTGAGGCAGAACTTAAAGAGATAATTGCTGCAGCTATAGCACAGCACGAGGCCCTACGCTCCGAACCAATCAAAGGTACCTCAGAAAATAACGGTTGTTCCTACTGGCACTTCCTCAACTACAAGCCTCCGAAGTTCGACGGCACTGGGGGTGCCATAACTTTTGTAAAATGGATTGAAAATATGGAATCCATCTTTCGAATGAGTGGCTGTACGCCAGAACAACAGGTCCCATACGTTTCTGAGTTGTTTCAAGATGGAGCTCGATTATGGTGGAATCTTCAGGTTCGAATAATGGGCCTAACTACAGCATACGCGTTAACTTGGGATGAGTTGAAAGGAATGATGCATAAGAAGTATTGCCCCCACACGGAAACCCAGAAGTGGGAAGATGAATTTCGGAGCCTAATGATGGAAGGTCCAAAGGTGTTGGAATACGTGCAACGACTCCATGATCTGTCACAAATTGTTCCATACCCGGTAAAACCAGAACTGAAGAAATTGGAACAATTCATTTGGGAACTGGCGCCTCAAGTCTTGAGCTTGATGACAACATCTACGCCACCAACAACCATTGTTGCAAGTAAGATGGGTTTGGCACTCGTTACGGAAGCAAATAGACTAGAAAAACTTGCAAACCCTGACAAGAAAACTCAGGTAGAGTCGTCTGGAAAGAACAAAAGGAAGCTTACCGAAGATACCCAAATGAACAAAGATGAACAAAGATCTATTCGAGGTTACTTTGACTGCGGGGACAAAGGACATTTCAAGAAAGATTGCCCTAACAACAAACAGGCCAATGATAAGATTTACTTAGAAACCAAACCAAGATGTGCTAAGTGCAAGTGTCACCGTGATGGTGGATGTCAGAAGCCTTGGTACGGGAGGAAAGGACACAACAAGGAAGGTTGCGGGGTGAAGAGTTCCATACAAGGAGAAAACAGTAACAACGCTCTAGGTGGAAATGGGAAAGGAAATGGCCGAATGATAGGATGCTACCATTGTAAGGAAGTTGGACATTTTAAGAGGGAATGCCTGAAGTTGAAACAAGACCGTGAGAGAAAATCCAACAGCAGAGCTTGTGAGGCATGCCAGGATACATATGTGATTTCTGGTACGTTCTCTAACAACCAAAACTTTTGCACCTATTTTGTTTGATGCTGGTGCCGGTTATGGCTTCGTGTCATTAGAATTTAAGAATATACTTGGTTTAACCGCTAGTAAGTTAGATATCCCCTACTCAATCGATTTAGCTAATGGAAAGTTAGTTGAAGCCAACGAAGTAATCAGAGGCTGTGTGATAGAACTGGGAGAACGTGAGTTTACTTTGGATCTACTACCAGTCGAATTGGGAAGCTTCGACGTGGTGGTAGGAATGGATTGGTTATCCGGAAGCAAGGCTGAGATAGTATGTCACGAGAAAGCTGTTCATATTCCAACTGATGATGGTGAGACAATTGTGGTTCACGGAGAAAAGCGTAACACACCGCTAGGATTTATCAGCTGCTTGAAAGCAAGGAAGTGTTTACAGAAAAGATGTGTTGCTTTTCTAGCACACATCGTGGATAAAAAGGCTGCTGAGCCAAGAATCGAAGACATCCCTGTCGTAAGGGAGTATCCAGAAGTCTTCCCAGAAGACTTGCCTGGATTACCGCCTCTAAGGCAAGTAGAGTTTCACGACGATTCAATTCCAGGCACTGCACCCGTAGTCAATGCATCATAGCGACTTACATTTTCGGGGGTGCAAGGATTGACAGAGAAGTGTTGGTAACGGATGGAGAAGGAAGATAACAGACCAAAAATTCCTTTTTGGGGTAATCCCATTGTTACCCATCAAAAAGGAGGATGATGATTTTCAAATAAACATCAACTACAGAGAATTGAACAAGCTGGCGATCAAGAACAGGTATCCTCTGCCAAGAATCGACGATCTGTTTGATCAACTGCAAGGCTATTAGGAGCCTCGAACTATTATTCAAAGATCGATCTTCGATCTGGATACCATCAATTAAGGATACAGGGGGAAAGTATCCCGAGAACAGCCTTCCGAACTCGTTATGGACACTACGAGTTCCTCGTTATGCCATTTGGTTTGACAAACGCACCTGCGGTATTCATGGATCTAATGAATAGAGTTTGCAAGCCATACTTAGACAAGTTCGTGATTGTATTCATCGACGACATCCTGATTTACTCAAAGACGAAGGCTGCACACGAACAACATCTTAGAACCATATTGGAGCTGCTAAAGAAGGAACAGCTGTACGCCAAATTCTCCAAGTGCGAGTTTTGGCTACGCGAAGTCCAGTTTCTCGGACATGTGGTTAATGGGGATGGAATTCATGTTGACCCCACAAAGATCGAGGCGATCAAGGATTGGGAAACGCCAAGGACGCCAACCGAGATTCGGCAATTCTTGGGTTTGGCTGGCTACTATCGGAGGTTCATCGAGGATTTTTCAAAGATCGCTCAACCATTGACACTCCTCACGCAGAAGGACAAGACGTTTGATTGGGGAATCAAACAGGATGAAGCGTTTCAGATATTAAAGGGTAAGCTTTGTAACGCGCCAATCTTAGCTCTACCAGAAGGCACTGATGACTTTGTGGTATACTGCGACGCATCGCGTCAAGGATTGGGTTGTGTGTTGATGCAACGCCAAAAGGTCATTGCTTACGCATCACGCCAACTGAAAGTGCACGAAAAGAATTATACCACACACGATTTAGAGCTTGGCGCAGTGGTTTTTGCTTTAAAGATCTGGAGACACTACCTGTATGGTACGAAGTGCACAATCTTCACAGATCACAAAAGCCTACAGCATATATTCAACCAGAAGGAGTTGAATATGAGGCAAAGACGATGGGTTGAATTGTTAAACGACTACGACTGCGAGATAAAATATCATCCAGGGAAGGCGAATGTAGTCGCCGATGCCCTAAGTCGTAAAGAAAGAATCAAGCCCATAAGGGTTAGAGCTTTGGAAATGATTATACGAACCGATCTTTCCTTGCGCATTCGTGCTGCACAAAAGGAAGCTCTCAAGGAGGGAAACCTTGAGGAAGAATATCTCCGTGGAATGGAGAAGCTTTTGGTACCAAACGAGGAAGGGACGTTATGTTTTGAGAAAAGGATTTGGGTTCCTCTGTTTGGTGGATTAAGGGAAGTTATTTTCGACGAAGCGCACAAGTCACGGTACTCTATCCACCCTGGATCGGATAAGATGTACCAGAATCTCAAAGATTACTATTGGTGGCCTAGGATGAAAGGCGACGTTGCTATCTACGTGAGCAAATGTTTAACGTGCGCTAAGGTCAAGGCGGAATACCAGAAGCCTTCGGGACTTCTGCAACAACCTGAGATTCCCAAGTGGAAATGGGAACAAATCTCAATGGATTTTGTTACAAAACTGCCAAGAACGCCAAGAGGCCATGATATGATTTGGGTGATTGTTGACCGCCTAACAAAGTCCGCACACTTTCTGCCAATCAAGGAGAAAGACAGTACTAGTAAACTTGCGGAAATTTACTTGAGAGAGATCGTAGCACGTCATGGAGTACCTCTCTCGATCATCTCTGATAGAGACGGAAGGTTTGTGTCAAGAATATGGCAATCCTTCCAAGAATCTTTTGGCTCACAATTGAATCTGAGCACTGCGTTCCATCCGCAAACTGACGGCCAGAGCGAGCGAACGATACAAACTTTGGAAGACATGCTGAGGGCATGTGTTATGGATTTAGGCGGTAGCTGGGATAAACACTTACCTTTGGTCGAATTTTCATACAACAACAGCTACCACACCAGTATTGGTGTCGCGCCATTTGAGGCCCTATACGGACGCAAGTGCCGCTCACCCTTATGTTGAGCTGACGCAGGTGATAGGCAGCTTGCTGGCCCCGAAATCGTCCAAGAGACGACAGACAAGATCGCGCAAATTCTTAAACGCATCGAAGCCGCTCGCCACAGACAAAAGGCCTATGCGGATCCAAACCGAAAACATGTGGATTTTCAAGTTGGAGAAATGGTTTTACTGAAGGTATCACCCTGGAAAGGGGTCGCGCGCTTTGGAAAGCGTGGGAAGTTAAATCCACGCTACATTGGTCCCTTTAGAATTCTAGAAAGAATTGGGACGGTAGCATACAAGTTGGACCTACCCGCTGAACTAAATGGCGTTCACGATACATTTCATGTATCCAATCTAAAGAAAAGTCCAACCCAAGTTAACGTTGCCATTCCCATCGACGAGATTCATATTGACGACACGCTCCACTTCGTTGAAAAACCTGTTGAGGTCACAGATTGGAAAGTTAACAAGACCCGCCGGAGCAGTGTCAAACTCGTCAAAGTACGTTGGAATGCCAGACATGGTCCTGAATACACCTGGGAGCGTGAGGACCGGATGAAAGAGAAATACCCCCACTTATTTCCTAAGAACCCTGCTTCTACAAGCAGAACTTAAATTTCGGGACGAAATTTATTTAACGGGGGGAGAATGTGACAACCCGTACTAAACCAGGTATCCGTACGACTTAATTACTGATTAATTACTGCTTAATTACTGTGCTTGTTGAAACTAGCTGATAAACTGCTACTTGCATACTGATACATGCACTTACTTGCATCACATTTTAATTGCTGTCACTACATTATTTACATGCTGAACCCTAGTGACAAACATGATGCACAAAAAGCACAGTAGCACTAAACGGATACACAGTGAACATGCTGATATAACCAGCATCAGGCAGACACTGCCTCTAAGGCCTGTTAAGAGCCTCAAATATTTTGGCTACACTGGTAGTGAGTGTAGGAATATAAGGGTTATGGTACCGCGTCTCTAGGGATAAGATACACTGATTCGGATGTGCCAAAAACGTACTTTAAGTACCAAACACAGCACTTTAATAATTAATCCAGCTTCTAGCTGACTAGTAAAGTGCCAAAATATGGGAAAAATATTACTAGACACTTTTTAGAGTGTTGAAAACGAGATGTGTCACTAAAAATAACAATAACGACACTTTAAAGCGTTACAAAAGGCTTTAACGGATTACTATCCAACCGAACAACCGGACTTTACCCGGAACATGAAAATATTACTATTTTCACTAATTAGATTTTTCTGAGCCAGTTAGGGTCTCTGATTACCCTAACACCCGTCATAACGCGCTATATATTACTAACGGAGTTTAATACTTAACTAACCTATTTAACCTAAACTCCATCCTAACTAAACTAGTTTAAATCGAACCAACCCCCCCCCCCCATCCTAACCGGCCTAACTAAGGGGAGACAAGGTTAGTACTATTTGATTATTTAAATCCCCCTTTGTCTAGTATCTAGACAACATTAAACCCAATGGTTAATCACCACCTTTTTGTCTATAAGTTCATACACTTAACATAAGAACATTATCACTTTCCAACTTCACAAAATCACTCTCTCCCTTGCCTCACCCATTCTCGGCCGAACACCACCCTCACCACCACCATACTTTCGACCCTTGATCTCTTCATTCCAAGCATATACAAGCTTCACAAGTCACGTATTAGGAGCCTCGGAGCAAGCGGAACACGAAGGACCTCTACCGTTAGCTTTTATCCACCCACTTTCCGTCAAGAATCTTCCCTAGCCCTGAGCTAGAGGTATATCATTTAAAACTTGTTTTTTTACACTAATCTAAAGTGGGTAAAAGGAATATTGTCGGTTGAATCTCGTTAAAATGAAAGATGATGATCGAAAGTCTAGTAAAAACTATAAAAGTGGTGGTTAATAGCATATAACTTGTGTAAAAGTCGTAGGACTTGAAATATGTGATTATTGAGACCCGATCTATGATGTGGTAGCTCGGATCTCCGTTTAACCCGACTTTGTAAGATCATGTATCTTCACATAAGCTCGTTTTTGACTAAATACAAGGGTTAAAGGTGAAACTCTACCACACAAGATACATGAACTTGTGTAAAAATATTTTACTTGTGTAAAAGTGATCTAACCGGTACAATGGTGTTTAAAACTAGCGGATCTACGCATCCGCAAGTGGTATCTTCAAAGAACCACACATTTAAGAAACCATGTATTTTAAAGAAAAGATCTTACACTAATAAATATGGTTTTATAAACCACAAGTGTGTAAACACTTGTGAAACAAAGAGATCCGACAAAGAAGTAAATTTGTCACTTGTTACTAGAAGTTGTAAAGACGGATTTCTCTAAACACGAGGTTTATATGAGATTAAAGTTACTTTATATAAAGATCTACATATATAAAGGGTATTTACATTATAGATTCGGAAAAACTACAAGTTCATGCGATTATGCAAATTTACGTACTTGTCGACTAGTTTGTTGTGTCGGAAATTGTTTGATTGAATAAAGAAGTTGTAGAATTGATTTGTTAAAAGAAAATGATACGCTTGAAAGCGTGGCCACCTCCAGTTACAGAGGAAACTCTGGCGAAATTTTCTAAAAACCTAACACTTAGGCTTATTTACACAACAAGTGTTAGAACTATTTTTGGACATACTTTCGAAACATAAATTTCGCCAGTACTATATTTTACTAAATATTCAGAGGTGGGATTTTCACAAAGATTAACGTGATAGATATATTTGTCACAACACTGTTTATGATTATTTTGTGAAAATACATAAATATTATTTTAGAGTGAAAATAATATTTACAAGCGTTAATGATTCCAAAACTTTACGAACGCTTCCACAAACATATAAGTTACACCGGTAATTACATTACCACAAGATTGATAAAACGTAACTTACGCACATGTACTGTATCCCCCATCCTTGGGAAGAAGTATAACTACCAAGTGTATACGGAACATAAACACGAAATAGTTGTCTAACTATTTCCCAAAGACTTAAACTATAAAGCTAAAGCACGGCCGTCCGTCTAATAGAATTAGCACTTGTAGGTCGTTGCACAGCTTACTGTATTGGAGACACTTGGTAGAGACGCGCATTCACTGTGAGTTCATGTCCCCCTTTTCTCTAACTGTTTTCAGTTTACTTAACTGCGGGGGTGAAATACATGTTACTTTGTTTACAAGTACTTTATACACGGTATGAATTACGTAAGGAGGTTTAGATCATGTGAATGGGTAGTTAGAACACCGAGGGACTCGAGCGGTAGATCTATCTGGGTGTAGCGAGCCCAGCTCCCGGTCCAACAGAACAGGCCTCTCGGAGGACTAACAGAACGGACCTGGAGTGACTTGGTACCCAACGCAAAAATCGGCTAGGGTTGTGTCTTTCCTACTTGCATTTCACAACATGCTAATGGCCTTGCAAACCATTGGTGATCACAAGTCCTCTTACACTGCTACATACCAGGAAACTTTTATACTTACAAGTGTTTACTTACTCACTTGCACATGAACTCGCTCAACATTATTGTTGATTTTTCAACTCACATGTATTTCAGGAAATTAAACGGATCTGGCACGGTATGGAACGTTTTCCGCTGCACTTGTCATGAAGTCATCAGGGTTTAGGGGATGTGTCTCTTTCCTGGACAAGACACAATCCTTAAACCACGTTTATGTTATGTTAAAAGTTGTAATGTTGTTGAACAAGGTTATGGTTGTTGGTTAAAACAATGGTACTGTATTTTGGTTTTCAAAACTTAATAGATGACTTGCATGGTTTTTAAATTCATATAGCTTGTTATGGTTAAGCTATGGTATTAAGAAGTCACACCAAAATTAACCACGCTTCCGCAAAGCCAGGGTGTGACAGAGCTTAGGTGGACAACAATACCGATAATTGTGATAGAATACTTATCTAAAGCTTTAAACAGAAATCAGAAACCGTTTTGACAAAGACCGTAAGCTGGTAATGATTCTCTTACCTTGAAACTCGCAAAAATATTATTCACTGTACAAATTCTTTATGTTATTGTCTCTCGTTAGTTTAACGTGCTTTAATTTGTGTTGTAGTGTAAGTTGTAAAACTTGTTTTGATTAGCCGATGGTTGGTTTCTTGATGTTTTCTGCCGGAAACCTGAAACCTGAAACCTACTTCATAAAACGTCCTTGCATTTGAAAACTCAATCAAAATGGAAACGGGTTAAATTAAACAAAATCTGTTCAGTGTGCAAAATTTTCATGCCTTAGTGTTTTTGGAAAATGGTGTCGACGAAACTCTGTATGGTCGACGAAACACAATTAGTATCGACGAAACTCTGCTGGTCAAAGTCAAAGGTTTCAACTTGGTCAACCTTGGTCAAACTTATTTTGGTTATCGACGAAACACCTCGTTTCGTCGAGGTTACGACGAAACGCCAATGGCCCAGTTCGTTTCGTCGTGGGCTAATTATTAAGGCCCTAGTCCAGCCCAACATTTCGTTTCGTCGAGCCCACATTTTGTTTCGTCGAGATGAGCGATTCGCCGAGGTAAGTCGGGGTATAAAAGGGGTCCCAGTGTTCAACCTTTTTCAAAATCCTCACTGTTTGTCTTCTCTTTCACTCAAAACCCCATACCTTCTGTTACCAACTCAAACTCTCAAAAACCCTCATTTTTCCTAAAAAACTAACAAAAATCAAAGGTACAATAATGATCTTGTTCATGTTTCGAACATTTTGAACCGTATGTTTTTGTTTGAAACCCTCGGAGACCCTTGTTTACTTAATGATTTCATGATTTAAGCTTGTACCTTGTTTGGTATCTTATGAAATCAGATAGATTTAGGGTTTATGTGTGTATATGTGCTTTGATTTGGGCTTGGGTTCATGTAACAAAAACAGGGGATGTGGGTTTGTTTATTGTTTGAATTGTTTTGGTGGGTTTGGTTAAAACTGATGTCGATGTTGAATCTAAGATCGTTTTCTATTTGTCTTGGGTAACATAAGTATCAAATTGATGGCTTGTGGGTTTATTGATCATCGGTTAAACATGATACGGTGAAACGGAGAAACCCTAACTGTTCAAAAACCCCCTTCACGACGAAACAAAAAAGCGACGAAACGCCCTTTGAGATGGATCCATTTCGTCGAGGTACTGTCAACGAAACGAACTGGTCAACGGTCAACTCTGTTTCGTTGTACATCATTGAGTTTCGTCAAAGACTCTCTGTTTCGTCGTCCATGCCTTAGCAAATTTTCCATTTTGGTGCTTGTTCACATAATGTTTGTAACTATGTGTTTAATGTTCATTTGATGTTCAAACATGTTTGTATATAAGTTTAATACACTTATTGTGACATTGTGACTTATTGTGGACATTTTCATATACAGATGGCACCGAAAGAAGTAAAACGTAAGAAACCGACTAAGAAGGAAAACAAGTCGGAAGAGGAGACAATGTCTGAAAAACGTCATAATCATATTGCTTTTCTGGATTCCGAGGAAAAGATCGCTGAACTGAAAGACATCACTAAATGGATTAGGGAGTCGCGGATCAATCATGCTGTTACTTTCTCAACGCCTGTCTACAAATCTCTTATCAAAGCATTCTGGAATTCAGCAAGTGTTGTGCAAGTGGATGGAAAGGAAGTTATATAGGGTCGTGTAAATGATGTGGATGTTATTGTATCTCCGGATAACTTGAACGATGTTTTACAACTACAAGACCATCTGGATGCTCCATATTCTGTACATATCATGTGTACGTGAGGCTGCTTGTTACGAATGAAATGTACAGGAGACATCTTCAGCAATCAAATCAACAAGGGTGATCTGCCGTTACGCTACAAGTTCCTATTACACATTCTCATTCAGTGTCTTAGCAATAGACGTGCTGGATACGATATGGCTGGAAATGATCTAGTTGGTTTCATGGTGGCGTTGGTGCTAAACAAACCGTTTAGCATCTCAAAGTACATCTTCGCCAATATGAAAGAAAATATGATGAGGACTGGAAGTAGAATAACCGGGAACAAGTTCTGGATGTATCCGCGGTTTCTTCAAATGATCATGAACGTCTAACATCTTGGTCTTCCTAAAGCCGACAACGACATTCTGAAGATAGAAACAATGAACTTCAATTCATTAAGGATAATCAAGAACCTTGCATCCAAAAGATACAAAGAAAGCGATCCAACAAGGAAATTGATCGGTGCGCTAGGGAAACCAGATTACATTGCTCCAGCTGATGATAAATGGCGTCATGATGACAGCCAATCTGATAACGATGAGCCGGAGTTGAAGAGAAAAATGGTTGAAAAGTTTGGTCCAGATCCAGTGGATTCCGAGTCGTCGAAAAGTGATAGTGAAGACGATGGTGATGATGGTGGTGATACAGGTGCCGTTGGTGCATCTAGTGCTGGTGCGACTGGTGGTACATCAGCTGGCGATGATGAAGAGGATTCTGAATCGGATGATCATCTTATTGAGCCTGGATACGAAATGTATCTTGATGAACGTGGTGTTAAAAGATACAGGAGGATTAGACCGGAAGATGATCCTGAATACGTTCCAGAAGATACTGAAACGGAACGTTTAAAGAAAAGGAAAGCTGAGAAAGCGGCTGAACATCAAAAGAAGAAATCAAGAAGATATTTGAGTACCTCTGCACGGCAATCTGTTCCTCAAGAGCCTGTTCAAGAATCTCCCATAGTATCTTCAGCTCCTGAAACTCAAACAGTAACTCCTCAGACTGTTCCTCAAAGAACAATGGCTGCTGCAATTAGAGCAACTACTTCTCAGCCTAGTTCCGATCGTCAATGGACATTCTCTGAAATGTCTCAAGACGAGAAGAACAACTTCTTATTCTCGCGACTTGAAGCGGCTGCAGATCGTATTCAAAGACAAACTGATTTCATCAGGATCACGAAGAATGATCAACTCGGTCAAATGGTGGAAATAAATAAGTTGAAGTCCACTGTTGAACAACAACAAATGGTTATTGGACGTCAACAAGCCGAGATTGATCAACTGAAAGTAGAGAATGCTAGCTTGAAAGCTGCAGAAGAAACTAGAGAGCAAAACAACTCTATACTTCGGAAGTTGGTTGAGGATCTGAAAGGAAGATGTGATTTCATTAAAGAGTGGTACAACTCTCGTAACACAACTATAGCTGATGGAGTCAAGACGATAGCTGCTGGCTATGAGTTTCTTCGAAAGCGGGTTGCTACGCTGTGGGATGATCGATGTAAGCAACAAGAAGTTATGAAGAAAAGGGATGCCGATCCTGAAGATCAAGGGAATCCTGATCCTTCTACTGCATCACAGCAGCCGCCAGCCGCTACATCTTCTGAAATCGTTGTTGTTCAGCTGCCAGCTATCGAATCTACTCAAGGAACCTCCTCTGGAACAGTTCAACATATTGAAGGTACATGTTCTGTTCCTAGCAGTGCTGATCTTGCATTACATGTTGTTCATCCAGTCACTGGGGAATTACTTGAAGAAGGAGAAATTATCGAGGATCTTTCACATGAGCAATTGCTTCCTCTACATGCTATGAGAGAGATTGATGACGCTGAGATTGATAAGATGCCGAATGAGCCTGAAACAACAAATGTTGAAGATATCGAAGAAATCGTATTTGAAGGGAATGAGAAGAAGTCTTCATATGTTCGACAAGATGGGACTGAATTCGCCCCTTTCGATGAAGAATGGCTAAAAGAGAATGTGGACGTCATAGACGAGCATTTAAAGAACCGTGATACTTCTGAAAATGCCACAGATGCGTTCTCCGAATGGCGAAAACAATTTTTATCCAAGGTTTCCAAACTTGTGCCAGACGTCGCTCAAGTCGATTACTTACAGTTTGAAAAAATGAAGCTGAGTGGAAGAATTCTCTGTTAGATGTTCGTTAAGGAAATTCATTGCGTCGCCATCAAAAGGGAATTTGGTATCCAGTACTTCAGTTCACTGCCGTTTTACAATGTTGCAGCTCTGACAAAGTTAAAGCTCCACAATCGCTCAAACTTTGAGGGAGCTACATTGTTCGAGAAAAGGATAAAGTTCAACAAAAAGTCAGGATGGAAAGATGAATCGTACAAGCCACAGTTCCCCATCTATCAACAGATCAAGTTTACGCTAGATCCAGCAACGAACACGGGGAGCTACAAGCTTGTGTATCAGCCAGCGAAAGTCGTAGATAAAATCCCATTAATGTCGATGCCACAGAACTTTCTCGATGAAATGGCATTATGGTGCTACGACTCAGACACGCACGAGGCGGTGATTGTTTTTAGAAATGATCGTGAGAATTTCCGTATGTTGGATCCGATGTGGATCATCAATATGTCCACGGCCGACATCAACAAATTATATCGCCACGACATTTTCTAAGAAGACAAGGACGCGCATCAAGCGTTGCGATTTCAGCGCGTCGCTTGTTTCTGCTATTACCGGGGAATACACGCTGGCAGTTCATGGTCCGAACAACACTAAAGATTGAAGATTGGAAGACCGAAGACGAGTAACAGACAAGGGGGAGTTTGTTGGTGCACCTTTTTGTGTCTGTAACTAGTCTTGTTTATTGTTGTATTTTGTACGGTCTTTTAACGCTTATCGAGTCTGTATTTGCCGTCGACCAAGTCGGATATCCTCCTATCCGCTTGTGTCCGACTTATTTGTCTCTATTTGATATGTAATGTATACGAACAATGCATGTTGCATATAAGGGTAAAACTGTCTTTAGTTTAAGTGTTTATATGTTGCTGCTGTTTGCTGTCTGTTTGCAGCAAACAACACAACTTTTGCAGCCTTCGACGAAACACCTTGTGTTTCGTCGAATGTGTTTCGTCGAACACATAACGACGAAACGGATTGTGACCATTTCATCTCGTTTCATCGTGATCAGCGACGAAACTGACTTGTTTCGTCGACTGTTGGGCTTCTTCAGGCCCAAAGTCTGGTCCAATGTTGTTTCGTCGAGCCCACATTTGTGTTTCTTCGTAGTTAAGGCCCAGGCTGCTATATAAACACTTCTCTGGTTTCACTTTGACACTAGATGAGAGCATACCCTGAAAGTTATACTGTCAAACTGTGTGTCTATCAGTTGTTCTTGGTTCTCATCCCATTTTAATCAATAGATTGCGTTTCATTGGTTATACCGCGTGTGTTATTAACTGTGTTTGATTTGGCATCGTTACGGGGATTCTGCACCCGTGACATTGTTTGTTATAAACAAGGATAGGTTTTCGTTATCGATCCTCAGATTTCGGGACCTACAAATATATACTTAGTACAATGAGTCGGATTAATTTTTATGATTGGAGTACAATCTTTAATCCGAATACCATGTTACAAAACCGAACGTTTTGATTCAAGTTTTAGAATAGTTCGTGTTCGTGTTTAGATAATTCGAATTATATACAAAAAATAATGTGTATTTCGAATGGTTGGAATACTAACTTTTCTAATGAACGAATTAGAAATTGGTAATTGTTGTAAACCCATATAATGTGTATGAACGATGGAAATTCTCTAAGGAGAATGTTAGATGTAATTTGGTAAAATAATATTTGAATGTGATTGCAAATCACAAATCTTAAAAAATACATCTAATAAATATAATGGCATTTTAAAATATAATCTATAATTGTAACTAATATAAACAGACTTGTAAAAATTATAAAATATATATTTTACGCAATCAATATAGTTTAAATTGCCTTTTTTGTTTAAATAAATTCATATAATAATTCTTATCTTTTGTGTATTGTTATGTTATTATTGTTTTTTAATGAAATCTTGAATGATAACTAAACATCATCTTCAAATGTAAAATGTTTGCATATCTTATAAATAAACAATAATTTGATGTTTAGCAAATGATTATTAATAAGAGTCAAACACTATCACTGTCAAAGGTTGGATTGTACTTAAAAGAATAGGTTTTTGCTCATGATAATTGTATGTGACACTATCAAGAATAAAAAGAAAAAGACACAAAGTCAAGTTATTAATATTAGACCAAGATGAAAAAGTTACAAATAAGACGACAAATGTGGTGTAAAAAGAAATATTAGAGATTTGTAGATTGCTTATATGTTTATTACTTACCAATGAGGTTGGTGACCCATTGACAAAGACAAAAGCCTTTAGGTACACTTAGATTTGAAGGTCGTAGATTCAAGACTTCAAGTTCCACATACAACAGAAATAATATAAAAAAAAGAACTTTTATATTGTAATTTAATTATTTCCCATATTTAATGCATCATTTCGTTTATTATAAAACAAACTATATTACATATTATATAAAGTAAAATATATTATATTGACCTGTGATTTTTTGAATTTATTTGTTAATGAGAAGCACTTCGTGTTAAAGAGTAAGGGGTGTTAAAATATGTTAATAATCGTAACATGGGAACCAACTATAAGTATAGTAGCATCTACATTTATGTGTAATTTATCAAATCAATAGATTTATAAGAAGTATTTTCTTTATACAACCTGTGTAACACACGAGATCTTAAACTAGTATTGTAACATAAAAGCATCAATAACTAATTCTAATCGAATAGTTATGATCAACCATTTAATATTTAAAATCAACTACTAAAATATCTCACGCGTTGCGATGGTACGCTACGCCATATATTATATAAAGTAAAACCATGAAAATGTAGATAAAAACACATGTTAGGGTATATTCACCAATCACAAAAAAAGTGACATTCTAAATTAAACTCGAGTAAAACCATGACATATCCAAATTTATTACAATTAATAAAAAATCTAGAAAAATGAACCAGGTAAACTATAATTATTCTAACAGTAAAATATATAATACACAAATTGTTTCACATATTTATTATACAGAAAAAAGTATTTTAAGTATAGTATTAAGAATTATTTATATTTTCTATTTGATTTATAAAAATAAAATAAAAATACTTTGATTTCATATGGCTAAAGTGACAGAAAAAAACTTTTGATGAACAACAAAATAAAAAGGAAATAATTGTACTGTAGCTAGTATAATGTGGTTTAATATATTACTAGGGTAGAACTCGTGTGCGTTGCGGCGCACTTAATCAATTCGTTCTTGGTTTGATTATATGCACGTTTGTAATCCGATTACTTGTACATTATTATTTATAACACGATCTCGAAAAAAAGTATATCCAAACGTATATAAAAATCTACTTCATTTCATTACGTTACTAACTATTATTATAACAACTGAAAGAGAGAAAAAATAGTGTGATATGACCAAACTGATATCAACACGTGTTTTACATCTATCGAAAGTAATAAGAACGAATACTAATATCGGTACCAACATTGCCCCGTCAGTATCAGCCCAGTTCGTTTCATTACCTACACGTATAAAGATTCGATTAAAACTTTAAAGTATATCGAGACGTATTGTAACTACATGATGTATTTTAATATGAATGAATAACTTTTTGGTATTATATTTCATATAAAAGAAATTATTTAATTTTTTTTTAGTTAAAACTGTGATTTTATAAAATTATAGTTTTTGTAATAATTTGAGTAGGCCTCAATGCTTCCTATACAAAATTTTATAAAATAAAAGATGCTCCTTAAACAAAATTCTATAAAATAAAAGATCAATCATGAAAATGACAATTATTAGAGGGACCATTGTGAAAATAGTGATATTTACTAACTAAACTGACATATTTGTCTTTAAAACTGACATATTTGTCATTAAAATCTTCTTTTAGGACACCCACATTATACATCTATTATATATAATAAATGAAAGTTATTTGGGCCACGTGTCAGTAGATTAGGGCATCGTTTTTTCCCTTTTCCCGCCCAACAATACAACTCCCCTTTATTCTCACCTTTTAACAAACTCTACTTCATTCATCTCCTTCACCTTTCCATACAAGATCCCATTTCTTTCTGATGTTCATCCTTCTCCTTCTTCACATTTTCATCTCCTCAACAACCTCCGGCAGAGGTTACTTCTATTGGATACATCTGCGTTTGAAACCCTAAATCATGTATCGTCGAGTAGTTGAAGAGCAGAATATTCATGTAAGATCTATTTTCTCATTCAGAAATTTTATTTGGTTTTATCTATTTTCTCATACTGAACACGATGAACCCTTTTGTACCCTCAGAAAAAGAAGCTCTCCTAGGGTTTCTTATCGTACATGATGAACCCTTTTGTACAAGCTCATGTTAATCGGTGACACTGGTATGTTGTAATAATGTTTTTATTATTGTTTATATATATATATATATGAATAACTCTTTTTGTAGCTTTTGATTTTTGTCTTTTATTTGTTATTGTTTATTCAGATGCTTGCTGTCACGACCCCCGACCCCACCCTGGACGGAATCGAGAGCCGCGAACCAGTTCAGTGGTACCGGTGATTATTTTGAAAAGTAGTGCAGCGGAAATTTCATCAGGACCGTGAGTTAGGAAAAATATCAGAGTTTAGAAAACACCGGATTTTATTTATTAAATAGATGGGATAAAACCATGTTTTGAATGGTAGCTTTAATATGGGATAAACCTGAATACATAAAACAACTTTTCTTAATTTAATTTAATTGATAAATTATGCCACTTCTGTAAGCCTTTTGGTGCCGTATCAAACTCTTATTCCGATCTACTGTAATTACCTGAAACGCGTTTTAAAAACATTTGGTCAGCAGGAAATACTGGGGAGTTCATTCAGGTTTTATAAAATGACACCTTAGTTATGAATTACAGCATAAGAGCGATTACAATGGCTACTATCTAATTTTTATCTGGCGTCGTGTCACCTCCTGGTGACGATGGTCATACCACTATTGGGTCCTTTCACCCAAGTAGTGATGATTATCACTGTTAGGTTGATGAACCTAACCATGAGAAATTAGTAATGTGCATAATACCCCACTTGCCAGTGATTCAAGATAACCACGACTTAATCCCTGTAATTATAACTTTGAAAATAATTTGAGGTATTGTAAAACAAATTTGATAAAAAGAGAATGACTCACATTATAAGCATGCAGTATTGATTTAAAAAGCTTCTTGGTTCTACTCCTTCTGATAATTAAGCATATACTTTATTGTTTTGAATCTTCTAATGATTAAGCATCCATTTTTATTGTAAGAGTATGATGTAGAGTTTCGGGTAGTTAAACATTTAGTTTAACAAAGTGGAATACATATTAGTGTAAAACCACATCAAACCTAACGATGGTCACGAGATCCGAACCTTAACGAAATTCACAAAGTATAGTCTTGTTTAGACAACACTTTGGCATTCGTTTAACGAAATTCACAAAGTATAGTCTTGTTTAGACAGCACTTTGGCATCCGTTTAACGAAATTCACAAAGTACAGCACTTTGGCATTCGTTAGTTGGTTCCTGAATCGATCGGACAGAATATCGCATCGGTGATTATTGGTTAGAACACCAACGTATAGAGAGAAGAAGAAAAGAAATGAGCAAGGAAGAATGAAATCCTAGGCTCCTATTTATAGGTAAGGCAGATTCCTTCCTTAGCTAGGAAGTTTCCTTAACCATTAAGTTTCCTTAACCATTAAGTTTCCTTAACTATTAAGTTTACTTATCCATTTAACTAAATAATTTACTTAGCTGTTTAATTAATCTCGCTTAGCTTAATTAATCTCGCTTAGTGTTACACCCTAAATCATATTTGACAAAAAGTCGCAGCGGAAACACTAACCATAAAATTTCTTGCATTAAAAATATCTCAACTTATTTAAACTTTTAACTTTAACTTGATTCTTAATCAAAAAATCTGTCATCCTCTTATTCGTTAACTAGAAACATAGCTTTCGCTTATTACATTTTACATTCAACGTCCCCGTACAATCTCTCAAGTGACTCGGTCTTCGATTCCTAATCCTTGTGATAACCGCTTATCATCCGTACAACCTGCATTCACCACATACATTCATAACATTAGTACATATTAAAGGAACAAAGTTCATTCGCATACACTTCACACTTCGTCATCTTCTAAGCTTTAAGCATTTCATCTGCATATCCATTTCCTGGTGAGGCTTCAATAATGTACCTGCATTACTTCTCATTCTCAAGGTACACCATTAGTACCATTAACACTCAATGTGTCTAGATCATGCGTACATACGTACTTACATACAAACATACATACACATTTGCATACATCCATACCTTTCCTACAACTTTACATACGTGCAAACTCTCATACATACCTCCATACGTACTTGCATACACAACTACATATGTACGTACCATTCCTACATCTTTACATACAGACATAAGCTTGTACATATCCTTATACATACCTACATACACATCCACATACGAACATACCTATCTTACATCATTACATTCATGTATTCAATCGTACATACCATTAAGCATACATGCATACACATCTACGTACAAACATACCTTCCCTACAACTTTACATACGCGCATATACTCATACATACCTTCATGCGTACTTACATACACAACTACATACGTACATATCAATCCTACATATAAACATACATGCATTCATAACTATACGCTTACTTACATTCGATAAATTAATGTAGCTATACATATACATGCTCTCACTCACACGTACATATACTTACGTAGTTTTTCCTAAATACATTCCTACAAACCCACATATTAGCTCAAACAAAGTTAAAGAGCCTTTCGGGAGCGTTACAAGTTAACCGGGTATGCATGACGCGAAAAACAGAGAAAACAATCAACATAACCCGTCGGCGACGGGCTCGGGAAACACCCGTCTCGCACATCAGTCCGTCGGCAGAAACTTAAGGCGTCGGACAAGATCTGATCATACGAACCCGTCGGCGACGGGCTCTATACCCGTCGGCGACGCCCCCTCCAAAGCCTCATTTTCTGCAGATTCGTTTCGTCGTCCGAACGCACTAAAACGCGCGTAACTTTTGAACCGTTTGCCCGTTTAACCTCCCGTTTCTTCCTACACGCTTGTAAATTCACATTCTATCATCTAAACTTATAATCCCACCTCCGGATTAAGGAAATTCTTAACTTACTTGCATTCGGTTTATTATCATATTCAAGTTATTTGACCCGTATGTGCATTTATCAACATAATCTGTTCATTTGACCTCAAACTCGTATAATCTTTATAATTTCATTGACGCCTATCATAAAAGATTAAATTCTCGGATGCCTAGCATCCTCTTGACCCATTTTCGCTTAAAAGCTCATATTTGACCCGTTATGGGTATTTGTGCATTAAATAGTCTATGTCATAACAAAACCATACTCTTCGCTTTTACACATGACCAACACATTACTCTAATCAAATAACTTGCTTCAAAATTACTTTTAAGCTCGTTTACCCCAAAATACCCATCAAGGGCATTTTGGTCAACCTTAAACCCATCATTTACGACGAAGGACTTTAACACGTATTTGACCTCAAACGTCTTGTTTAATTCATTACAACACTTTATTACTTACTAGTACTAAGAAGTGATTACGGAAATCACTTACCTCATGCATCCGTGTCCACATCCGTTTCCACGCCTCTTCTTGACCCGTTAGCCTTTCGCGCTTGAGTCCGTCTCCACATGATTCCTATACTTTCATGTCATAGAAATCACGCTATCATTAGCATACTCATTTGTATATGATAACAATCGTATCAATCCCATATTTCACACTTAACTTTCATCAATCATTCCTAACAAACATAACTCATATAATCATGTTCGCATACGTTTAACTCATGTAACTCATCATGTCATTACATTTAACACGGATTGACATTACAAGTACCATACGACTTCTCATTAACCTATATTTATGACAACGAGTCAACTCATGTTGCTTATACTTAGTTGACTTTCAAAAGTCAACTATTAACCATACATATTTATCGACTTATCACCGTATACCCGTAACATCATAATCGACTATACGGACGACATTATATACATTTAATCATTCACTTGGTGTGCGTACCACCTTTTAAGCATAACGTACAACCAATTCATACACAATCTTCTAAATTCATACATAGTTCATCAAATGCTTCTACAATCCAACATGAGGTATTTAAATTAAACATCAAACATGTTATCATCACATTCTATTCACTTCATCTAACAACAATTTATCATCTCTTATCCCATTTCTTTAAACATTCACACACATATATTATTCCAAACATTATTAACATATGTGAATTATCAAATTACATTACACCATCTAAAACCCACTTCATAACTACTTGTTAATCACTTACAAGTGATCTAATCTTAAGTTCTTCATAATTCATCATACTTTTGATATATGTACTACCTTGTAAGCATAGTGTACAACTAGTTCATGCATATCATTCTAATCTCATACACAATTCATCAATTTCTTCCTCCTTATCAACATGATTCATACATGCATAAACATCAAACATACTAGTATCACATTTCTTTCAATTCTTCTAACAAGAATACATCATACAACTCAAAATACATCAATATTAAGCAAGAACTTAGACATAGGTGATTTACCCATGTCATCATCTTCACCTTAACAAATGGGTTTCACCCTTAAACATCAAATTAACCTAATTCATGCATAATCCATGTTCCAAATGATGAATCTAACACATGCTCATACTCAATTTCATACATATTCGCGATTTACAACATAACCCACTTCGTGCATAATCACCAAGCTAGCTTTTAAGACATACCTTGTGATCCCCTTGTGAAGGTGATCGTTAATCTATGCTCGGTTATGAGTTTAAGCTTCATCTTGCCCTTCAATTTGAAGATTTTTAAGAAACTAGGGTTTGAACCCTCATGCTTCTTCCTGATCATCGATACACACACACACACTATGTGTGTGTGTGGTGTTTTAATTTTGTTTTATAAAATCATGTTTCAAGTTTGGCAATCCTAGTCCCTCATGTTCTCTTTCTTATTTATAATTTGCACAACTCTTATTCTCTCATTGTTTCTACCATATATTTAACTAGGATAAATAACCTAGTTATTTATTTCTTGATGTGCCATATCATAACATTTAACGAATGTAAACATTCGGGTTTTGGGGTGTTACAAGTCTACCCCCCTTAAAGAAGGTTTCGTCCCCGAAACCTTGCTCATTTATATTACACACACACATCTATGTTTGACTTCATAGTCGCATCATAATCATAAGCAATCATCCTATTCTCATTTCATAATTATTCATACAATTAGCTTCTTCTTCTTAACAAGTCTATACTTTCCATAGCATACTTTCACATAACATTTTTATTTCCTTTTTGACCCGTTAATAACAGGTCAATATACATACTTACTCATACTTACAATACTGCTTACACTCATATGATCCGTTTATATACTTTCATTTCTTTCACGCATTCTATTATCCACTTAATTGGGTAACAGCATATATTCTCATAATGAGATTTAAGCATACCACTTACGACCCGGTAACATCGGGTTAATTACTTTCAACATAAATCTTCCGTTCTATCCATATAACGGATTGAACTTCATACATTCGTTATTGCATTCGCGACCACTCGTTCTAAACGGATGGTACCTTATCCTTACTCGACTTGTTCAACTTGAACCGGTCGACGTGCCTAGCTTATTACAGCTTTCGCTTATCATAACCAAATCCGCAAGGAATTTGCATCATTCATATCTTTCATTCCTTGAATCCGTCTTGCGGATTCAAACATTGCATATACGCTTTTCATCCCTTGAATCCGTCTAGCGGATTCAAGCATTGCATTCATATTTTAACCTCTTTCATGTTTCGAATCCGTCCCGCGGATTTCTAGCTTAGCATTTTATGTTTCGAATCCGTCTCGCGGATTCTAGCATAGCATATCATACTTCGAATCCGTCTCGCGGAGTCTAGTATAGCATATCATATTTCGAATCCGTCTCGCGGATTCTAGCATAGCATATCATACTTCGAATCCGTCTCACGGAATCTAGTATAGCATATCATATTTCGAATCCGTCTCGCGGATTCTAGCATAGCATATCATACTTCGAATCCGTCTCGCGGAATCTAGTATAGCATATCATATTTCGAATCCGTCTCGCGGAGTCTAGTATAGCATATCATATTTCGAATCCGTCTCGCAGATTCTAGCATAGCATTTCATACTCTCATTCTTGAGAGTCTTACATTTCTCTTCGCCCTCACGTCCACCTACTACTTAATTCTAACAGACATACCTGTATCAATTATCACGGTCACACGAACGTCATATGCTTCACGTGTACTGGCCAGGTACACAATCCACATACTAGTTTCGTGTCTTCGTGTAATTGTCACCTTATGTCCGAAGAGTTTGGTTTCGGCACGTGCATCATTTTTCAAAACATGTTTTCTATACCATCATGGTCATTCATTTAGCATTTTTCTTCCCTTAATGCACTTTACCATTTCATATACCGACATATTAAATTTACGTACCTTAACTTTATCTTATTTCATGCCTTGGTGTCGGTAGTTGACCGCACTCGCGGATCATCCTCTTCAAACGCTTATACTTACCTTGCATATAGAAAACCGTCAGTTTCTTTGTGCGTATACATAAGTACATACTTACATTCTCTTTTACCTTTGGATCTTGACCAAGTCTTGGATTGTACGGGTTTCTTAACACAAGAGCACACAGGTTTGAGTTCAAGCACTTACCTTCTTACACTTGATTCTCTCAAACCAGGGCTCTGATACCAACTTGTTACACCCTAAATCATATTTGACAAAAAGTCGCAGCGGAAACACTAACCATAAAATTTCTTGCATTAAAAATATCTCAACTTATTTAAACTTTTAACTTTAACTTGATTCTTAATCAAAAAATCTGTCATCCTCTTATTCGTTAACTAGAAACATAGCTTTCGCTTATTACATTTTACATTCAACGTCCCCGTACAATCTCTCAAGTGACTCGGTCTTCGATTCCTAATCCTTGTGATAACCGCTTATCATCCGTACAACCTGCATTCACCACATACATTCATAACATTAGTACATATTAAAGGAACAAAGTTCATTCGCATACACTTCACACTTCGTCATCTTCTAAGCTTTAAGCATTTCATCTGCATATCCATTTCCTGGTGAGGCTTCAATAATGTACCTGCATTACTTCTCATTCTCAAGGTACACCATTAGTACCATTAACACTCAATGTGTCTAGATCATGTGTACATACGTACTTACATACAAACATACATACACATTTGCATACATCCATACCTTTCCTACAACTTTACATACGTGCAAACTCTCATACATACCTCCATACGTACTTGCATACACAACTACATATGTACGTACCATTCCTACATCTTTACATACAGACATAAGCTTGTACATATCCTTATACATACCTACATACACATCCACATACGAACATACCTATCTTACATCATTACATTCATGTATTCAATCGTACATACCATTAAGCATACATGCATACACATCTACGTACAAACATACCTTCCCTACAACTTTACATACGCGCATATACTCATACATACCTTCATGCGTACTTACATACACAACTACATACGTACATATCAATCCTACATATAAACATACATGCATTCATAACTATACGCTTACTTACATTCGATAAATTAATGTAGCTATACATATACATGCTCTCACTCACACGTACATATACTTACGTAGTTTTTCCTAAATACATTCCTACAAACCCACATATTAGCTCAAACAAAGTTAAAGAGCCTTTCGGGAGCGTTACAAGTTAACCGGGTATGCATGACGCGAAAAACAGAGAAAACAATCAACATAACCCGTCGGCGACGGGCTCGGGAAACACCCGTCTCGCACATCAGTCCGTCGGCAGAAACTTAAGGCGTCGGACAAGATCTGATCATACGAACCCGTCGGCGACGGGCTCTATACCCGTCGGCGACGCCCCCTCCAAAGCCTCATTTTCTGCAGATTCGTTTCGTCGTCCGAACGCACTAAAACGCGCGTAACTTTTGAACCGTTTGCCCGTTTAACCTCCCGTTTCTTCCTACACGCTTGTAAATTCACATTCTATCATCTAAACTTATAATCCCACCTCCGGATTAAGGAAATTCTTAACTTACTTGCATTCGGTTTATTATCATATTCAAGTTATTTGACCCGTATGTGCATTTATCAACATAATCTGTTCATTTGACCTCAAACTCGTATAATCTTTATAATTTCATTGACGCCTATCATAAAAGATTAAATTCTCGGATGCCTAGCATCCTCTTGACCCATTTTCGCTTAAAAGCTCATATTTGACCCGTTATGGGTATTTGTGCATTAAATAGTCTATGTCATAACAAAACCATACTCTTCGCTTTTACACATGACCAACACATTACTCTAATCAAATAACTTGCTTCAAAATTACTTTTAAGCTCGTTTACCCCAAAATACCCATCAAGGGCATTTTGGTCAACCTTAAACCCATCATTTACGACGAAGGACTTTAACACGTATTTGACCTCAAACGTCTTGTTTAATTCATTACAACACTTTATTACTTACTAGTACTAAGAAGTGATTACGGAAATCACTTACCTCATGCATCCGTGTCCACATCCGTTTCCACGCCTCTTCTTGACCCGTTAGCCTTTCGCGCTTGAGTCCGTCTCCACATGATTCCTATACTTTCATGTCATAGAAATCACGCTATCATTAGCATACTCATTTGTATATGATAACAATCGTATCAATCCCATATTTCACACTTAACTTTCATCAATCATTCCTAACAAACATAACTCATATAATCATGTTCGCATACGTTTAACTCATGTAACTCATCATGTCATTACATTTAACACGGATTGACATTACAAGTACCATACGACTTCTCATTAACCTATATTTATGACAACGAGTCAACTCATGTTGCTTATACTTAGTTGACTTTCAAAAGTCAACTATTAACCATACATATTTATCGACTTATCACCGTATACCCGTAACATCATAATCGACTATACGGACGACATTATATACATTTAATCATTCACTTGGTGTGCGTACCACCTTTTAAGCATAACGTACAACCAATTCATACACAATCTTCTAAATTCATACATAGTTCATCAAATGCTTCTACAATCCAACATGAGGTATTTAAATTAAACATCAAACATGTTATCATCACATTCTATTCACTTCATCTAACAACAATTTATCATCTCTTATCCCATTTCTTTAAACATTCACACACATATATTATTCCAAACATTATTAACATATGTGAATTATCAAATTACATTACATCATCTAAAACCCACTTCATAACTACTTGTTAATCACTTACAAGTGATCTAATCTTAAGTTCTTCATAACTCATCATACTTTTGATATATGTACTACCTTGTAAGCATAGTGTACAACTAGTTCATGCATATCATTCTAATCTCATACACAATTCATCAATTTCTTCCTCCTTATCAACATGATTCATACATGCATAAACATCAAACATACTAGTATCACATTTCTTTCAATTCTTCTAACAAGAATACATCATACAACTCAAAATACATCAATATTAAGCAAGAACTTAGACATAGGTGATTTACCCATGTCATCATCTTCACCTTAACAAATGGGTTTCACCCTTAAACATCAAATTAACCTAATTCATGCATAATCCATGTTCCAAATGATGAATCTAACACATGCTCATACTCAATTTCATACATATTCGCGATTTACAACATAACCACTTCGTGCATAATCACCAAGCTAGCTTTTAAGACATACCTTGTGATCCCCTTGTGAAGGTGATCGTTAATCTATGCTCGGTTATGAGTTTAAGCTTCATCTTGCCCTTCAATTTGAAGATTTTTAAGAAACTAGGGTTTGAACCCTCATGCTTCTTCCTGATCATCGATACACACACACACACTATGTGTGTGTGTGGTGTTTTAATTTTGTTTTATAAAATCATGTTTCAAGTTTGGCAATCCTAGTCCCTCATGTTCTCTTTCTTATTTATAATTTGCACAACTCTTATTCTCTCATTGTTTCTACCATATATTTAACTAGGATAAATAACCTAGTTATTTATTTCTTGATGTGCCATATCATAACATTTAACGAATGTAAACATTCGGGTTTTGGGGTGTTACACTTAGCTTAATTAATCTCGCTTAACTGATTAATTAATCATACTTAACTTAATTAATCATACTTAACTTAATTAGCAGATTAACTAATCTACTCAGCTAGCTTAACTGTTAAATTTCCTTAACAACTGAGTGTACGTAATTAGTAAGTTTAATAAGTTTATTTAACTACTAAGTTTACTTAACTATTAAGTTTACTTAGCTATTAAGTTTACTTAGTTGCTAAGTATTCTAGCAGCTCCCTGATTACGAGTTCTAATTTCTAGATACAATGGAACTCATATTAGTGTATTAACTTAATTCAACTTTAACGATAATCACGAGATCGAAACCCTCACAACGAATGACAAAGTATAGCCAAATATTGGCAGCACTTAAACATCCATTGGATTAGTTTCAATCGATCGGATAGGGTATCGTACCAGTGATTAGAGTTATTACCCTAATAACGGGCAGAGTTTTGGGATTTAGAAGGTATAATCCCGAGCTACTATTTACTATAATAAAAGCTGAAGGAAAGAAAAGAATTGAGCAGTTTGAAACGTAGCAGTGATCGAGTTAATACCCTGGATTCGTAACAGCGTCTTGACACCAAAAAACTCATTTTCAGCAGAATATGACCGTTTTGAGACTGAGATTTCGAACACAGAAGCAAGTCCCATGCACTGGCTACTTATAGCAACATTTTAGGTTTTACGCAGCCCGCGTAAACCTTAACATGAATCTTACGCGGCCCGCAAGGGCCATAAAGGCGGCAGTAGGGTTTGCTGAGTCATCGGTGGCCTTGACACGTGGACGACATGTGTCCCTTAAGCTTATCCGGAGACTTTCAAGTTTTCGCGGCCCGCGTAGCCTTACCTTATGGCTTACGCGGCCCGCGTGAAATCCAATTTTCTTGATTTCTTGATTTTTCATGCTCATTAGGGTTTTAGGGGTCCGGGTTTTCACATACGGGTCGCTTTGGGACATTTTTGCAGGTCCTTACACTTGCTTTGTTGTATCATGTGATTACGAGTAGATTGATTTTGATATGTTTGTAGTTTTTGTTTTTCACAATCTGTTTTGTTGATTTATTCACCCATGTTAGTAATTGTTGGTGCATACATCTGTCGTCTTCGTCTTATGTCGAGTCTCGGTTTCGTTGCGGTTCAAAACAAGAATGATGTCATCATTCTTGATGATGACCTCATACAAGTGATGACATGATTGCATCATCATAACATCATATGCATGTGAAACAGATTTAGATTTCGACTAGAAGACAAAAGAGTTGTTTAAGTTGCTGATTTCGTTCATAGGGTTTTAGATGATTTCGCTCATGTGTCATCATGATGATTCCGCTCATGTGTCATCATGATGATTCTGCTTATGTGTCATTGTGTGATTCCACTTTTGTGTCATGTCCGTATGAGCGGAATCATGTTGTCTATATATAGGTCATATGAGCGGAATCACATTCATAGTTCTAGGTGATTGTTTTCCGGTGAGCCACGAAGTGCTGCCGAAGTGTTGTCAGGTCTGTAATTGATTGTATATCAATAAAAACAACAGTTAAAGGTGAATACTTGCTGAATTACACCGAAACACTTGTTTCCGCCTCTTGTTTTGGTGAAAAACTCTTTTAACCGATTCGTTCGGATCCGAATTCGATCCTACAAGTGGTATCAGAGCTAGTGAAGAAGAGTTCTATACAATTCAGCCGATAATTCTGTTTCTACACCATTCTTTTTCGAAAATCAAAATTTTTTTACGGTCAGAATCGGTTTATATTCACTCAATATGTTCGGAATTGATAGTTAACAAAGCTTTGAAAGTTTCACGTCCAAATTCGAAGTTAAACTGGTTATTTTTGAGGTTTCGCTCATAGTGAGTCGCGAAAATGATGACATCATGCTGATTTCGCTCATAAGTTGATATCTGATTTCGCTTATCTGTACAATCTGATTCCGCTTATCTGATCAATCTGATTTCGCTCATCTGTACAAATCTAATTCCGCTCCTGAGTTTAAGTGATTCCGCTCATAAGTACATAGTGATTCCGCTCTTGAGTTCATCGTGATTCCGCTCATGAATACATTGATGATTCCGCTCCTGAGGTCATCGTGATTCAGCTTCAAGAAGTGATCAGTTTGCATTGTGAAAGCATATTGAATACGAGAGTGTTAGTTTACACTTTGTGATTGCATGTGATTCTTATAACTGGTGTGTGCAACTTTAAAGACAAAGGTATGTGGTAATATGAATTTGCATGTGAAAAGAGATTGTCGGCCAATTTAAAAAAAAAATTCAATTTGCATGTGATCATTATTAAAGTTTGTAGGGCATTGGGTTTAACTATCGATATATTGCATGTGATGTATCAGACAAGTTTATTAGACTAATCAATAAAGGTCATTGGTTCTTGTGTGTTTTGTTTTATCAAAGTTGTCGACAATCAAGTGATTTGGGAATATTAAATCATTAATCAAAAGCTAGCAGTCCACTATTTGTTGTAGGCCCAATCAGAATTGTCTTGATTAGAAGTTGTCGGCCATATTTTTTTAAAAATTCACAAATCTATTTCATGTGAAAAGTGCATTGGGTAGTGGAAAACTTTAAAAAGAGTTGTCGACATATGCATGTGATTATCTGGTTATTGTATTCGATGCATGTGATATTTCTTGGTTTTGATAAAAATGTACAATGAGATTTGTCTGTTTGCGTGGATTGAAAGTCAGGATTCATCACATCAAAGTCATAAGGTTCAAATTTGTCCAGTAAAATCAATTGAAACAGTTCAGGTAGTGTCTTTGTGAACCAGGTCATTGGAAAAGATCGTTTGATTTTGATCTGGGTCATAGCAGTCAGCATAGTGTGTCAACTTTCAGTCCGCTCAGTGTGTCAACTTTCAGTCCGCTCAGTGTGTCAACTTTCTGTCCGCACAAAATTATTACCAGTTTAAGTACCAGTGTTATTTTGTTAATCGATAAGTTTTTGAGCTGATTTTTGTTTGTTTTTGTTTGTCAGGTATTTTACAAGGTGATACAGCTCATTTGAAAATTCGAAACATGGAGAACGAGTTCTACAATGCTTTTGCTAGTCCAATTACAATCACTCAGAGTGCTTTGCATGAAAATGAAACCGGGACGTCTCAGAAACCACCCAAACTCATGGATATTGATGATTACAGTGCATGGTCCGAACGGTTTGGGAATTGGGTTGAAGCTTATCATTTGGATGCTTGGGAACACACTGAAGTACCTTATGTTAAACCCACAACAAATGGTGTGCAGCAAACAATTTGAGAAATGAGTACGGAAGATAAAAAGAAATATCGAGATGAGAAACTGATGGTGAGTCTGCTTCAGCAAGCGATAAAAGAAGATATCTTGATACTGCTTCAACATGATGGAACTGCTTACTCAGTCTGGACAGAATTGGAAGCAAAATTTGTTGGAAGTGATGATATGCTCAAAAACAAAATGTCTCTCATGAAGAAAGAATTCGATTTATTCCGTGGCTTGAAATCTGAAAACACCAAGCAAATAATTGATAGATATTGTAACTTGGTGAGAAATATGAAAAAACTTAGAATTAAGAAAGATACTGATGAATTGATTGAAAAACTTGCAGATGCGCTACCATATGAAACTTGGGGAACATTCCTGATGATGCTGAGATCCAACAGAAAAGATTATAAAAATATGACGCTGGGAGATTTCATCAAACACCTGGAAGCTCAAGAGATGGAGCAGAGAAAGATTGACAGGATGAAGAACTACGATGGAGAACAAGATATCAGCTTGTATTACAAAAGTGGTGTCAACAAAAAGTCAATTTTTTCTCCAAAAGTCGAAACTGCTTACAGTGTGAAAGATTCTTCTGAAAAGAAATCATCCCAGGGATCAAGCAGCACAAGATTTTCATCATTTGATCCAAACATTTCAGCAACAAAAAACGGAAGAAAGCTTCAGTGTAATATTGTTCTAACTCTTGAAAATGATCAAGATTATACTAAATAGGTTGCTAAAAATCAAACGTCTTTGTTAGGAATGGTTTTGGAATCTTATAGTAGTTTTGTAGCCGGAAAGATCGGTAATCCAATGCTCACGAAAGAAGATTACGATCAAATCGATGCTGAGGAAATGGAATTGATGGATATTAAATGGTGCATGGCCAGTGTATTGAGAAGAGCTGAGAAGTTTAAACAAATTACAGGCCGAGATGATTTTCGTGAGGCTCATGTTTCAACTTTAGGCTTTGATAAATCTAAAGTTACATGTTTTCGTTGCAGGGAAAAGGGTCATTTCAAGAGGGAGTGCAAAAATCGTGAAGCTACTGGAGCCCAGAATCCTTTTGGAAACAACGATTATCACAAAAAGGCGATTTATCATCAAGTCACACCACCAGCATTGAATCAGGCACAAACTGCACACGGGAGAGATGTGATTGAAGGTTCAAAAAGAGCGTGTACAGTTAATCAGGGCAAGTATGATAATTTTACCTGGGATAAATATCTTCCAACAAACAGCAAAGTGTGTTTAGCAGAACAAGATGATGAAAAACTGGCTGAAGGTTTCAGTTGGAATGATTTTTGCCCAGATCAAGAACTTAAGGCCAAAGAGATGATCAAAGACACTTCAAATGCTAAAGCTTTCATTGCAAATGCTTATGATTTGAAATGTGCTGAAAGGTGCAGAAAAGTAATAGAAGCTGCTGAAGCAAGACGGAGAAAGCTTGAAGAAGAGGAAGAAGAGGAAGAGAGATTAAAAGCTGAAGCAAAAGCTGAGAAAAAGAGAAGAGCTGAATTTTTACAATCAAACAGAAAAGTCAAAGAGGTTCCTGAATTTGAAGTCAAAGTTGATGCAGAACCTGTTAAAGTTCCAGAAAAGTGCATGAACTGTGATTCTTTAATCAAGCAAAACAATGAGTTGCTGCATAATATAAACAGATTGAAAGAATCCTATGATACAATGAACAGAGAAATCAACAAGTATACTGATTCAAACGGTGAACAAGCTATGGCAATGAATACACTAAAGAAAGCTTACCTGAGACAACTGGATGATGTCAACTTTCACATAAAGAAATGTGTTGATCTGGAGTTGAAGTTGGCAACACAAAAGATAGAAACTGAAAGAGTCAACAAGTTATTAGAAAGTTACTCATGTTCTACTTTTGTTGTTGACAGGATTTATCCGGTTGTGGAGAATTTGAAGACGTTTGAAGAAGTGAAGAGGTCCGAAGAAAATAAATCTGTGACAAAAGATGAAGTGAAGATTTCTGGTAAGAAACCAAGTGTGGTCTACACTAGATGTCCGCCCCCGGTCGAAAATGGATTTTTACCTCGAAATCCAAATTCCGAAAGAGTCGAAAAGGCAATAAACTTACAATGGGAGTCTGGGCCGTCGGATAACTTACCAGAAAATATTGATGTCACATATACGTCATCTGACACTGATCATGAGTCAAAGTTGATAAAAAGTGTGGTCGATCAGGTGTTAGATAAAGATGACTGTGAGGAGTCAAAACCGGAGTCCAAATCCAAGTCAAAGTCTGAGTTCGATACGTCAAAGTCAACATTCAAAAAGGACAAACGGGTTTATGATAAGAAATTTTTGCTATCAAAATTTAATTTGAATGATGAACCGGTCAAAGTAGCATATACTTTGAAAGATTCTGACAAATTATATTCTGATGAAGCTTTTCCAATAAGAGATGTTAAAATTGAAATGATTAAAAAGGTTTTCAAATTAACAGAAATCAATATTTCTGAAATAAAAGATGAAAATCTTCATGTAAAACCTAATCCTTACACCTCAAGAGTTCAACAACGTTTAAACAAGAAAAAAGGTTATAGTTCTGGTTATAGTTTCCAAAAGAAACCAAACCATAATTGTAATTTCAAAAAGAAAGGTCTTGGTTTTATTCAACCGAAAAGTTATAAAAATGAAAAAAAATTTAAACCAAAAACTGTGTTTGTTTCAGGGAAAACGACAGAGGCTGAGAAAGAACAATCATTCAGAAAGCAGACAAATCAGTAATTCCTTGCAAAGAAGCAAGAAGAGTTGAAGAAAAATGATGTTCCAAAGAAGATAGAAACCAGAACCTGTTTTCAGTGTAAAACTGTTGGTCATGTTGCTAGGAATGATCCGAAGACATTCAAACCAAAACAGGAAGTCTCTGGTAAAATGAAAGAGAAAGTTGTGGAGAAAACTGAACTTATAACCAAACCATTTACTGGATTTGAAAATTCAACCTTTGAGAAGGGAGAATGTTCAAAGAGTGTTTTGAAAGGAAAAGAAAATGTAAAAAAACAAAAATGGGTTGTGAAAGGTTCAGGTAATAATTCTGGTGATGAATCTGATTCCACAAAATCAGAGGAGCCACGTGTTGAGAAAAAGGTTGAAAAATCAATTCCAACTATGAATGATGAAAATTTTCCACCATTGCGTGCTGAAAATTTTATGAAGAAAGTTGGAAAAGTTGAAATTTCAAATCAATTTTATTCTGACAAGAAAAAATTTGATGTTGATAAGGCTTTCAATGGAACTGTGAAACACATTTTTGGAAAAATGGTCAATGGTAAGGCCAAAAGTGTCAAAGAATTTTATGCTTCTAAAAGACGTGTTCACAAGTCTGTTGAAAGTAAAAATGAAGAAGAGGTTGTTACACCCAAGGAAGGTCAGGCTTGGGTGGATATATTTTTCAAAGAGTAAAAACCTGACTTGCCGGAGCTCCCAAGTTGGTAATCGTGGAGCATGAATCGGCATCATTCTTATGTTGTTTGTTTGAAAATTGAAATTTTTTGGAAATTTATACTGCAGGAATTGCCGGAACTCCCAGGTTAGTAAGCGAGGAATAGGAATCGGCACCTTGAGAATTCAACCAACAGATGATGATTGGTTGAAAATGCTTGATTGGATTGATTTTACAAGTGGTAAATCAGGGACATTAAGTTGTATCTGATTTCCTACAGGTGGTTAAAAAACAAAGTGATGAACCAAACCCCAAACCTACAAATGGTTTTACAAAATCAACACAACTTATTTTCCGGAAAAACCATTTGATTAAAACAAACTTAAGTGTTTTGAAATCAATGGGAAAATAGTTTGTTGTGAGGGGGAGTTCTGATTGTTTATGCCAAGTGGATGGCGAATTGAACTGATTCGATATCAGTTGTCAAGTTACTTGTACAGTTTGTTTTCAATTTCCTTTATATGCTTTTGAATTTTAGGGGGAGTATATTTTTCAGAAAATCCAAAAACATTAGAAAATTTGAAAAAACCAAAAACATGATAAAATGAAAAATGAGTTTTTGTTGCATAAAAGAGGAAATGATAGTACATCAGTAGACTGTCACAACATGCTAAAGATTTGGAAAGTTAAAATGTGATAAATGATCTCACTGATGATATGCCAGTAGGTTTTTATACATTTAGTAGATTGTGACGAGATATAAACCTAAATTTCAAACTTGCTTATATCGTGGGGAAACATCTCTCGGATATATGGGTAACCCCCGAAATCTCGTTTGAAAGATTCCTTTTTCTGATACACTAGGTCTTTATACTCAATGATGTCTGGGGTATTATTCCGGGACTTCTGCTGAATGGAAGTTCTGACCTAGTCCTCGAATAATACTTTCTGCAAAATGCTTGAAACATAGCATCACCCTCAGCATATATGATAAGACAATAAAATTGCTTAGCAATGCTGTTGTAAAAAAGATCCTCTAAAGGGGACACACCCAAAAGTTGAGTCATGATCTCTCTGCTGAACGGTAGTTCTGACCTGAGCACTCATGATTCTTCATAATTTATTAACCCCTACAGATATCATTCGTGTCATAATTACCTGTAAGACTGAATATTGGGATCTGGATACGGGAGTATATTCTGAGGTGGGACACGCGATTGAGTTTGAGTGCTTAAAACATTAATCTCATATCTCGAAGCAGTTGAACTTTGTGTGAAAATTTAAGTGGACAAACATACTGACAATCTAAGTGAATCGTTTAGAACTTAAAATGAAATGAAGCTTAACTGTGTTAGTGATTTGTCTCAAAAACTGATATGATCCTTTTGCACGAACTCACAAAAATATTGTCTGTAAATATTTCATTTCTGCATTTTCTTGATTCTACAAATGGTGTCAGTTACTTTCTTTCAGAAAATCCAAAAAGATTTTTGTGTGTTTTAGCATAAATTTTTGAAAATTCAAAAAGATTTTCGACGACTGGTGTTGAAGAGCTGATTTTCAAAATTCAGAGTGCTAAACATGATGAACAAATGGTTTGGGTGAAAGTATTTGAAGATTGTTGATATGAAATGAGAAAAGTTTTTGCTATAAAATGTTATTCCTGCAAGTGGTAAATTAGATTTGAAAATCTTATCCACAAATTGTTATCAGAAAATTTATTTTTGGGTAGAGTTTTTGCAGGTTGACCGGGTTTCGATCCAGAGCAGGATGAAAGCCAGGTTATGATCTTGTGAATTCCAGACTACGATCCCAGCAGATTGAGAAGGGGAGTCTGAAGACACCATGATATTCAACATTTGAGAGAGAGGAGTTTGTTGATGATGAAGATAGAGAATGAGGATTCTTGAAATGACAAATACTTCAGAGGAAGATCGAAGACTGATAAAGACTGAAGATGCAAAGACTCGATACTTAAGACTCGTCAACATCTGAGGGGGAGTCTGTTGGTGCATACATCTGTCGTCTTCGTCTTATGTCGAGTCTCGGTTTCGTTGCGGTTCGAAACAAGAATGATGTCATCATTCTTGATGATGACATCATACAAGTGATGACATGATTGCATCATCATTAGATCATATGCATGTGAAACAGATTTAGATTTCGACTAGAAGACAAAAGAGTTGTTTAAGTTGCTGATTTCGTTCATAGGGTTTTAGATGATTTCGCTCATGTGTCATCATGATGATTCCACTCATGTGTCATCATGATGATTCCGCTTATGTGTCATTGTGTGATTCCGCTTTTGTGTCATGTTCGTATGAGCGGAATCATGTTGTCTATATATAGGTCATATGAGCGGAATCACATTCATAGTTCTAGGTGATTGTTTTCCGGTGAGCCACGAAGTGTTGTCACGTCTGTAATTGATTGTATATCAATAAAAACAACAGTTAAAGGTGAATACTTGCTGAATTACACCGAAACACTTGTTTCCGCCTCTTGTTTTGGTGAAAAACTCTTCTAACCGATTCGTTCGGATCCGAATTCGATCCTACAGTAATGTTGGATGCTCCTATGTTTCTTGATCCTCTGTTTTTATTCCAACTTTCATACTATTATTCTAGCAATACAGGAAGAATACATAGATTTTATGCTTATTTTTTTTACTATTATTATTATTATTTTATAGAGTTTGTTGATTAGAAGTAACCTCTGCCGGATCATTGTTGAGAAGATGGAAATGTGAAAGGGAAGGAGAAGGACGGTAAATTCATTGTTGGATTGTTTATGTAGTTAACTAAATTGAGTAGCTTTACTACTCAAATACAGAGAAATTTTTAAGATTGTTTTCACACTTTATTATTTTTGCAGCAAGTTCTACTTTATTATTCATGTGGCAACTTTATATTTGCAGGCTTGTGAATTAATGTTGGTTATTACTTAATTTGTTTTAACTTTAATGAATTTCAGTTTCATGAAGTCATTGTTTAGAAACTGATTTTGTTTTCAGGTCTGTTGATAGGTGATACCAGCCCAAAAGTTTAGGCTTCATCGCTTTTTGTGCATGATTGAGATCAGTCGGACCCATGTACTGTAAGTCATTGAATGTTTTAATCTTACAATCAGTTTTTCTTTGTTTTTTAAGAAGGTGATGTTGTCATGGACATCAAGGTGATTTCACATGCCTCCAAGTTGTATGTTTGGTGTAGAGCAATTGCATAAAAACTAATATGTGACTTTTTTAGTAATAATATAGTTAAATCTCTTCTTTTTCCATATAATTGTCGCATCATCTTCTTCCTTTTTCATTGCACAACCCCAAGGTAACCTCAATTGGTCTGATTTATTTTTTGGTATTCGTAACATTTTGATTTACCGTTTAATGATGCATTGATTCATTTGTAATCACTTGCAGATCACCCGTCATCTCAATTTGAGAAATTAAAAGGAGTTTTCTTAATGAGCACCGTAAGTTTCCTTCACTAATCCATGCATTGTTAATTCCATATGTTTTTTTATTCTTAATCGTTGATTCTGTTTCAGGTACAATTTTTGCTGTTAGTTCCACGTGTTTTTTTCAGATTAATTGTTGCTATATATATATATATATATATATATTGGTTTTGTTTTGATGAAAAGGGAAAACGTTCGAGACGTTTGATCGAAGAATCGAAGAAAAGATAGCGGATATTGTTGAAGGAGATAAAGATGATGTTGATCTGGCTGTTGAAGTTGCACGTTGATCCACAATAAGCACTGCCCATCTAAGTTTTCTCCAATGACAGTGGTTATAACAAGTTAATAAGGCAAAGCACTGATCTGCCTAACAACTGTTGGATATAAAGACTGTTGTACACAAAGACTGATGAAGATCATCCACTGTTGAAGACCAAAGCACTCATGAAGACCAAAGCCATGTTGAAGACAAGCACTGATGAACCAAACGCCTGATCAACCAAAGGTGAACCACTGTCCAACAACAACAGTGGTTCACCATCAACAGCAGTTATTCTACCTTTGTTTATGTTAACAGTGTTTATGTTTATATGTAACAGTATTTATCACATCAGTGTTTTATAGTCTGTTAGGTTGTTAGATGTCATCACCTCAGTGTTTATATGTAACAGTATTTAAGACATCAGTGTTTACATGTAACAGTGTTTATCACAACAATGTTTATATGTAACAGTATTTATCACATCACCTCAGTGGTTTGATCTATACTATAAATTGAATAGCTGTTTGATCTTTATACTAATAAATAAAAATGAAGTACACTTGGATGATTATTAAGCTCCTCATTTTGATTGTTTGGGTATAGTATTCTTGAAATTGGTCTTTTTTGCAAACAAATGTTTATGGGCAAACATCTGTTTAAGGCAAACATTTTTTAAGGCCAAACATCTGTTTATGGCCAAACATATGTTTAAGGTCAAACTTTTGTTTAAGTCCAGACAACTGGTATATAAGGCCAAACATCTGTTTAAGCCCCAACATCTGTTTAAGTCTAAACAGATGTTTAACCAGATCCACTGTCTTCTCATATTTTAACACTCTTTAAAATAGTTAAAATTGATAGTTTTAATTAATCCTTAAAAGTATGTTACAACCACTGTGTTGGTTCAAACATCTGATTGTTAAAAGTTATCCACTGTTGAAAGACACCCTTTGTATCTTCATTCTTCATGTTGACCATTGACTGTCCAAACATCAGTGTTTCAATCACTGTTGGCTATCCAGTGATAGGTAAAAAACAGCCACTGCCCACATTTTTATTGTTGACATCCACTGATATTGACCAATAGAGGTTTCCCTAAAAAACAGCCACTGCTCACATTTTTATTATTGATGGGTTTAATTAGTGATAGAATGAAATTATCAAAAGAAAACTAGAATTACAATGAAATTACCATTTTACCTAATCGTTCCATTCCAATGAGATAAGAGTTCCTCCAACATTGTTTTCATGATAAAAATTAAAGTTAAAATAAAAAAATAAAAAAACACTCATGATAACAATTTGTTGCAAATCAAATCAGTAATTAATGCTAATTTCTTGAGCTTTGGACATTGAAAATATGCAAAATGTGAATTTCAAATTGACGGTTATTATCTCTTAATTAAAGTTAAAATAAAAATTACAAAAGTCATCATGACAATTGCTTTCAAATCAAATCAGTAATTACTGATAATATCAATAACTTTTGAAATTCAAAATATGCAAAATGGTAATTTAAAATTGGCGTTCTTTATCTTTTTTTTTCCTACTTTGCATATCATATCTAATATTTAATTACTTTAATAAAGCAGGATATAAGGATATGCACTACTTACCTTTTAAAAACATTTGCCATTGCACTCAATCTAAATTGTGAATAGAGAATCGGTAAGCTTGAATTCTAACCTTGATATTTTTTTATGAACAGCCATGCAAATTGTATTATCGTATTACATTTATCAATAGATATATTTTAGTTATTCTTTTTTGTATGTACAGTCTCCAAATGGAGGTTGCAAAGGTTAGCATGCTTAACGATCTTAATACATTCTCAAATAACTATTCGATCAGAGTGAAGATTGTTAGCATGTCGAGGAAGATGATGAATCAAAACAAAAATAAAATATATCACCTTGATATGATCTTCATGGATGAGATGGTACCGTATATATTTGTCTTATATTTTTTTTGGACATTTGAATACACAAATGTTATATAACACGTTTTTTATTTAATCGGATGTTTCATATTGTTAGGGAACTATGATACAAGCCAGCTGTCTGCATAAGATGCTAGAAAGATTCAAGGATTTCCTTCAGCTGGATCAATGTCTTCTTATCACCAAACCTTCTCTTGCTGCTAATAAGTCCTCTGCTAAGTATACCAACAGAAATGACAAAATATCTCTGTATTTCTATACTTCTGTTGAGAAATGCCTTGACTGGTCTGGACCGAAATATAGTTTTAATTTCGTTAACCTCAAGGACGTTGTTCAAAATAAAATTGAAGTTAATACAGTTATTGGTATGTAAATCACTACATGATATATATATATATATATATATATATTGTTTTGTCTTATTGTTTTTTTTTTTCATGTTATCGCTTCTTAATGTTGTTTTCTTTTAACAATATATTTTTGGTTATAGATTGGATTGGTTATGTGGAAGTATGTTTCAGTCTAGAGTATACAACAAAGAAGGACGGGAGCAAGGGCAAGAGACTTAATCTTAGAGTTGAAGACCTTGAGTGAGTTCCTTTTATTAAGTTGTTGCATTTTGACGTTTAAAGCATTACAAGGTTGCTTGATGTTATTATGTTTTATGTTAATATTTTAGAGGTCAAAAGTGTCCGGTTACTTTGTGGGAAGCTTTTGCTATTGACATGTTTGCTTACATGAATGATAAGAAACGAGAGAAACATGTTGTTATCCTTTTTCATTTTGGTATGGTCAACCTTTACAAAGGTACAATTTAAACTTAATTAGTTTAATTTTTTTTTATTTAGTAATTTATATTTATATCTATTTATATGATTTAATTTGACACTGTTTATATTGATCTACATTTGGTTTTATTTTTAAATTCAGGCAAGCGTGGAGTTGCAAACGGGTTTGAGCTTAGCAGACTTTTTATCGACACTGACATTGAAGAGATATCCTCTTTTAGGAAGAGGTATAGTTAGTAATATGCATATAAACATTAAACAGTATTATTTTGATTTTACATTTACTTTTTACGTTTTAATTTGATCACATGAATCTGTTTAGGTATGTAGAGAAAATTTCTGCTTCATCTTCATCAAATGAGCATGTTGGTTCTTACGTTATCTCAAGGGTTGAAGATGAGTTCCTTAATAACCCTGATTTCATGCGTATTGGCTTCCTTGGAACCATATTAACGGTGTGTATTTTCTTATAAGTATTTTACATGTTGAGTTTTTTTATAGTCTTTTCTAAGGATTATTATTTTTGTTTGATATCGATAGATAAAGAAGGATTTGATTCTCAGCACAATCACAGCCATATTACGTTATCTCAAGGGTTGAAGATGAGTTCCTTAATAACCCTGATTTCATGCTTATTGGCTTCCTTGGAACCATATTAACGGTGTGTATTTTCTTATAAGTATTTTACATGCTGAGTTTTTTTATAGTCTTTTCTAAGGATTATTATTTTTGTTTGATATCAATAGACAAATAAGGTTTTGATTCTCGGCACAATCACAGCCATATGCACTGATAAACTTTGGTTTTACAATGGTTGTAATCACTGTAAGTCCAATGTGGAGGAAAGATTTGTAACGAAAGAGAATGTGGATGGTTCATTTGATGTTGATCATATAAAAGCTTTGGTGTGTACAAATGATAAATGTGAAGGATTTGACATCTATTCTATTCCGCGGTTTGAGATTACAGTTTTATTTCCTTATACTAAATACTAATATGAACCACACTTCTGTTATTAATAATACTAATTTTTTGATTTGTTTTTAACTTTGATAGCTTCAAGATACCTATCAGGGAGCAAGACTCTTCTGGTACTGTGTCTTTGACACTCTTTGATTACAAAGCTTACAAGATTCTTAAGAAATCTGCCAAAGACTTACTTGCAATCCAAGATCAGGTAATAAATACATGCATTCAGTTATTTGGCCATGTAGTAAATATAATTTAAAATTAATTTTTATAAAATTGTAGGTTCTCGATTATGGAATCATTGTGCTCATAGTAATTTATATTAATTTTTATAACATTATAGGTTGTTAATTCTGGAGAGATACCGAACCCATATCCTGATATTTTTAACACATTGATTGGAAAGAAGTATGCGTTCATCATAAATGTTAAAGACTATAACATTAAGCATCATGTTGAAAACTATGGTATTGCAATGGCCACTAACGATGATGAGATCCTTGTCGCGCTCTACACCAAATTCAATCTTAACCAGGTTTAAATCTTCATTATGTCATTCTTTTCATTTCAAAGTCATATCGTTTTGAAATAGATTTATACCATTGTGTGTATCTATGTTACTATGTATTATGTACTTAAAGCATGAGCAGTCCGAATCGTTGGATGTTCCAGATTCCTGCAGTTTGTCTACTCCTGTTGACCTTATGAAGTTTGTACTAAATTTTTCGAAATATTAATACTTATTGTCTTTTTATATCAGGATGAGATGTCATGCAGCGGTGACAATGTTACACTTCTATCCAAAGCACTCGTAGGCAATAAGAATCCCTCTTCTGACGAAACAAAACGTAATATTCGAGAAGTGTGTGACGTAGATGATGCATTAGGTTGTTCCTTGACAAAGCGCCGCATGAGTGATGAACTGTCTCATGGTGAAGATGCTGGTGTTTCGAAGCTTTTGATTCCGAAGATTGAGAAATAGTTTTCTCTATCTTTTCGAAAACATTTACGTGTTGATTTCATATTCTTTTGCCACGTTGAACTTATGGTTTTCGTGTTGTTGGTTTTGGGTGTTTGGTGCTGTTATGTTTTGGACTGATTGTGTGGTTTTGAATTCCCTAAAACTTATCTGTTTATTATACTGTTTTATTCTAATATTATAATGTGTATGACCTTTCTTTGCATATTATAATGTATATGTTAAATAAATATTGAGATGTTCAATATTCAATATTTATGTTTAAAACTTATGTGTATGAAGAGAAGCAACTATTTATAATATATATTGTATAAACCCAAATAACAACTTTTTTATCAACAAACATTTGTAATCTTTAAGCATTTCTAATCTTATCATCTTATCTCATAATTTATATAGGATTATCAGTGGATGTGGTTGTTCTTTATTGGTTTTTACCGTTATCCCTGGCCACTAAGGTTTAATAAGTATCCGTCATATATTACAGTTTTTAAAAAATATTTAATTTGTCCCTATTTCTCCCATTTATTTATTTAAGTCATCTCATTCAATAACTTATTTATATACTTCAAATTTTGTCTAAGTGATTCCAAGTAGGGTGTTGAGAAAAACTGTAACCAAGTAAGAAGCGTAAGCCGAAACACATTTTATTCGGTTTATGGATCCACGTTTTATTTTATTTGTTTTGTTTGGTTTATTTGGATAACTGGAAAATAAACCGTTTAAATTAATTATTTATTAAATAAAGATAATAATATTTTATAAATCATATACAAATAAACCATAAACCTAACTGATGAACACCCGATTTACATTCTACAAAGATTTCAAAATTTGTTGTTAATGTTTTCTCAATGTAATAGATTCCTTGAAATAATTAATTCAATAATTTGAAACAATTCTATTTTGCTTTTCATGAAATGATTTTTAATTAGAAAATGATAAAATGGAATATTATAATTTATTGTGGATATGTGAATCCATAGGTATGAGATATTATAATTCAAAATTTAAAAACCACTGTTTGCTTCTATTTTTTTAATGTTCCTGATCTTTTACTCTTTCTTCTTTTGAAGCATTCTCCTTCTCTCACGTGTGCAATATGTAGGATCGTTTGCACGACCAAACGAGTCATTCAGAAGAGATCTCGTCCAATATGAAAGGCGGAAACAGACGTATCGGAGTTCTTTCAGGTGAATTGCACAAAGAATCACTTTAAACTGTCTCTTGTATTGATATCAGATCGTTTTACAATGCTGGAGACACTTCGGCAGAGCATCACTACCGGAATCGAAAACGTTACAAATGAAAGATTCAAGACAACTATATAGGCAGCCCATTCCGCACGAAACGGCTCACACGAAATGGCCAGTCCCATTTCGTACGAAATGGCAATCTCATTTCGTGCGAAATGACTACAACATCCATTTCGTGCGAAATGGATACTTCCTATATTTTTCTCACTTTTCTTGTACTTCATGCCCTGATATATCTAATCTAATACAAGACTCGATACAAGACAAAGTCGACAGACATATGCATCAACAAACCCCCTGGATGTTGACGAAGTCTTCAGTGTCAAGTCTTTGGTATGTCAACCCTTCAGTCTTTATCAGTCTTCTCGCTCTTTCCAAAGAATTCTCCATTGTAAGCATCCTCAATCTTTTTCTTCTCACTCTCTTTCTCTTCTAGTATCGCAACCTGGCTCTATACACTTCTTGATCAGGTCTCTTGATTCCTTAAGCTCATCAGCTTCAGCAATTTCTCTTTCGAGCTTTGTTCCAGGATCTGAATCTGGCTCTTATGTCTTCAGACTCCCCCTTTCGATAAACTGGGATAACAGTCTGGAATTTCACAGGTTCTAAGATCGAAACCTGACTTTCTTTAACAACAGAATCAGAAACCTGGCTTTACCTGCACAATTCTCTACCTCACAATAAATTTCACAAATTTAAAAATTTGACAAATTTAGATTTTCTGCTTACCACTTATATATGAAACATTCAAATTTGGTATTTCATTAAAATTATTTCACATGTCAAACACAATCTCCCAACCCAGTTGTCGTCATGTTTAGCACTCAAAATTTTTGAAAATCAGCTTTTCAACATCAGTTGTCGAAAATAAGATGAAATAAAATCTTTTTGATTTTTCAAACTTTATGCTAAAACACTCCGAAAATCTTTTTGGATTTTGTTTTTAATGAAAAGCAATAAAGAAATATTTACAGACAATATTTTTGTGAGTTTGTGTAAGAGGATCATATCAGTTTTTGAGACCAATCACTAGCACCGTTGAGCTTTAAACACTTTAAGTTCTAAACGATTCACTTAGATTGTCAGTATACTGATCCACTTAAATTTTCACACAAAGTTCAATTGTTTCGAGATACGAGGTTAGTGATTTAAGGACTTAAACTTATTCGCGTGTCCCACCTCAGAATATACTCCCGTATCCAGACTCCTATATTCAGTCTTACAGGTGAATGTACACTAATGATATCTGTAAGGGGTTAAATGCAAGACCATGAGAGCTCAGGCTATTGCTTCCGCAAAATCAGAGAGATGATGGTTCGACTTTAGGTGTGTTCCCTTTAGAGAATCTTTTCTTCAACAGCACATGATTAGCATTTTTCAATGTTTCATCATTTCTTTATGCTGAGGGCGGGCTTTAAGATTAAAGCAATGCAAAGTATTATACGAGGACTAGGCTATTGCTCCCGCAAAATTAGAAGTCCTGGTATAATACCCCAGATATCATCACACACAAAGACCTAGTATGTCAGAAATAGAAAGCCCTTCAAACAAGATTTCGGGGGTTACCCATATATCCGAGAGATGTTTCCCACGAGATAAGTAAGCATATGATATTTAGATTTATATCTCGAAGACAATCTACTAAGCGTGTAAAAACCTACTGTCATATCATCAGTGAGACCGTTTATCACATTTGACTTTCCAATTCTTTAGCATGCTATGATTGTCCACTGATGTACTATCATTTCCTCTTTTCACAACAAAACTCATTTATGTTTTTATCATGTTTTTGGCTTTTTCAAATTTTCTAATGTTTTTGGATTTTCTGAAATTTCTTACTCCCCCTAAAATTCAAAACCATTTAAAGAAAATTTGACAAACCGATGTGAATTGCTTCAATTCTCCATCCACTTGGCATAAACAATCAGAACTCCCCCTGACAACAAACTATTTTCCCATTATGATTTCAAAACACTTAAGTTTGTTTTAATCAAATGGTTTTTCCGGAAAATTAGTTTTGTTGATTTCACCACTTGTAAAGATCGGGGTTTTGTTCATCATTTTGTTCCTTTTAACCACTTTTGCATGAAAGTTAAATCAAATTCAACTTAATGACCTTGATTAACCACTTGCAGGTTCTCATCAACCATACCACTTGTAAGTCAAAATATGACAATTTTCAAGAATAATAATACCACTTGTAGGTCGAAATTTCACAGATGTGAATTTCTCAAGAAAGATGCCGATTCATGCTCCACGATTACCAACTTGGGAGCTCCGGCAAGTCCAGATTTTTTAGTCATGATAGGTTCTATCCCAGTTACTAACCCGGGGTGAACCATCTTCATCTGGTTTACGCATTTTCTTTTCATAAAATTCCTTTACCCCTTTGAACTTCCCGTCAATCATTTTTCCAAAAATATTTTGAACTGTGGGGTTAAAGGCTTTTTCAACATCAAATTCTTTCTTTTCAGAAAAAAAAAATTGATTTGAAATCTCAACTTTTCCAATTTTTGATTTTAAATTTTCAGCCCGCAATGGTGGAAAGTTTGCATCATCCAATGGCGGAACTGAATTTTCACTTTTTAGCTCAACTTGTGGCTCCTCTGACTTTGACGAGTCGGATTCATTGCCTGAAAATAGCTCCTCTGATTTTGACGAATCAGAATCATTGCTAGAACTATCATCAGATTTCTTAACAACCCACTTTTGGTTGTTAAGCTTTACTTTTCTTCTGTAAAAACTTTTTGAACACTCACCAACCTCAAACTTTGAATTTTTGAAAACTTTAAATTGTTTGGTTGGTGATTCATTTTCAACCATCTTTTCTTTCAGTTTTTCAGAGACTCCCTGTTTTGTGTTGGTTGCCTTTGGACAGTTCCGGGCAATGTGACCAACTACTTTGCAGTTATAACAAGTTCTTGTCTCTTTCTTCTGTTGAGCAACATCTTTCTTCATTTCCTCTTGCTTCTTAGCAAGGAATTCTTTGTTTGTCTGCTTCCTGAACAAATACTCTTTTTCTTCTTCAAATGATGTTCCTGAAACAAAAACAGTTATTGGTTTATAAGTTTTCTCTTTTTTATGATTTTTTGGTGGAATAAAACCTAATCCATTCTTTTTGAAATTACCGTTATGGTTTGATTTCTTTTGGAAATCAGAACTAGAACTGTAACTTTTTTTCTTGTTTAACCTTTGTTGAACTCTTGAGGTGTAAGTTTTAGGTTTTTCAGAAAGATTTACATCTTTTATTTCAGAAATATTAATTTCTGTTAGTTTGAAAACCTTGTTAATCATTTCAGTTTTAACACCTCTTATTGGAAATTCTTCATCAAAATATAATTTGTCGGAATCATTCAAGGTATATGCTACTTTGAATGTTTCGTCATTCAAATTATTCTTTGACATCAGAAATTTTTATTGTAAACCCGTTTGCCCTTTTTGACTATAGGACTTGAAGTGTCGGACTCAGACTTTGACTCTGACTTTGACTCCTCCGTTTCATCTTTATCCAACACCTGATCGACCACTTTCTTAATTATCTCAGACTCATGATCAGTGTAGGATGATGTGAAAGTGACATCAATGTTGTCTGGCAAGATATCTGAAGGCTCAGATACCCACTTTAAGTTGGTTGCCTTTTTTACTCTTTCTGAATTTGGATTTCGTGGAGAATATCCATTTTCAAGCGGAGGTGGACACTTGTTATAACCAACACTTTGTTTCTTACCAGAATTCTTCACTTCAGTGTCCTCTTTTGTTTTGAAATTTTTTACTTCAGATGTGTCTTCTTCAAATGCCTCCGTGCCTTCAACGGTAGAATAAATCCCGTCAATCACATAAGAAGAACATGAATAACTTTTTAACAACTTGTTTACTCTTTCAGTTTCTATTCTCTGAGTTTCCAATTTCTGTTCAAGCTCAGCACACATATCAATGTAATAATTGACCATTTCCTGCTTCATCATGTATGCTTCATTGAGTGTCTTCATGGCTGTAGCTTGTTCACTGCTTGACTCGTTATATTGATTCATGGCTTTGTTTAAGACATCATACGATTCTTTCAACCTGTTCATGTTGTGAATCAGCTCATTGTTGTGCTTCTTCATAGTCTCACAATTTTCACAATTCTCAGACACCTTTTCTGCATCAGCTTCTACTTCAATCTTGAAAATTGGAATCTCTTTGACCTTTATCACTCGAACTTCTTCATCATCATTTTTTTCTTTCATTCTTTCTTTATCTCTCTCGGCTTGAAATTTTAGAAGCTCTTTCATTCTTTCTGCATAATATGAATTATCATCATCACGATCATCTTGTTTTTCAACATTCTTCTTTGCCATTCGGGCCCTTTCAGCATCTCTCTCGGCTAGATATTTTAAGTGCTCTTTCATACTATCTGCCCAATACGAATTATCATCATCACGATCTTCAATGATTTGAGCAACAAAAGCTTTATCCTTTAAGATTTCTTCATCCGGACAATATTTGTCCCAGCTAAAACCTTCTGGCAATCTTTCATCCTCTTGATTAACTAGATAAGCTTTCTTTGGTTCTTAAATCTCCTTCCTCGCATGAAGTTTTTGGCGATTGTTGATACGGCTGTTGAGCAACTTGATGATAAATCTCTTTCCGATAATAATCATTGTTTCCGAAAGGATTTTAAGCTCCACTTGCTTCGCGGTTTGTGCATTCTCGCTTGAACCTGATCGTAAAGTAAAAACATTTGCATCACGAAAATCATCTCTTCCCGTAATCTGTTTAAACTTTTCAGCTCTTCTCAACACACTAGCTAAACACCATTTTATATCCATAAGTTTCATCTCCTTAGCATCAACCTGATCGTAATCCTCTTTTGTCAACATCGGATTTCCGATCCTTCCTGCAACTAAACTCCCATAAGACTCTAACACAGTCACCAACAAAGACATATGACTTTTGGCTACTTCTTCAGAGTAATTTTGATCATTCTCAAGATTTAAAGCAATGTTGCATTGTAGAACTTTGCCACTCTTGGTTGCTGAAAAATTTGGATCGAATGATGGATATGAAGAAAATCTAGTTTTTCTACTTGATCCCTGAGATGAACTTCCAGACGAACTTTTTGCATTGAAAGCAGTTTCAACCTTTGGTGCAATGTTGGTCTTATCACTAGCACCACCTTTGTAATACAGACCAATATCTTGTTCACCATCATAGTTCTTCATTCTCGCTATCTTTCGTTGTTCCATCTCTTGAGCTTCGAGTTGTTCAATAAAATCGCTCAGCGTTAGATTGTCAAATTCAGGTTTATTTTTCAACATCATAAGATACGTGCCCCAAACATCTTGTGGCAATGCATCGGCCAGCTTTTCAATCAATTCTTCTTTATCTTTATTGATGTTCAATCTTTTCATATTCATCACCAAATTGCAATATCTTTCTATAATCTGCATGGTGTTTTCAGTTCTTAATCCACGGAATAGATCAAATTCTTTCTTCAAAAGCGACATTTTGTTCTTGATCATCTCTTTACTTCCAACAAACTTCGATTTTAAATTTTTCCATATTGAATGTGCACTTCCGTTGTGTTGAAGTAAAATCAAGATTTCTTCCTTAATTGCTTGCTGCAAAAGACTAACCATCATCTTTTCATTTTTTGTATTTCTTTTTCTCATCAACATCTAGATCTTTAATATCAACCTTCTGTCCGTTGTCCTTAACCGGTCTAATATATCGAAATTCAGTATATTCCCATGCATCTAGGTAATATGCTTGAACCCAATTTTCACAACGTTCTACCCATCCACTATACTCCTCAATACTCATAAGCTTAGGCGTTTTTGCGTGGTACCCGTTTCATTTTCTAGCATCGTGTTCTGAGTAATAGTAATCGGACTAGCAAACGCGTTGTAGAATTCGTTATCCATGATTCGGTTTCCAAAATTTCACAAACACAGACTTTTCAAACGAAATGGAGGTGTTTCACACGATTTTGTACAATTTCACATGAAATGGATCTGATACGAATTGTCTTTGATGCGAAATGAGGTATTTCAAACGAAATGACACCTTCAAGCGAAATGGGGACACTTTCACACGAAATGGAGTCACTTTCAAACTAAATGGATCATGTTTACCCAATTCGTGCGAATTGGAATACCGTTTCAAACGAAATGGATCTTGGTGCGAAATGGAAACTTGTCTCGTGCGAAATGGATGCAAGTTCAAACGGATTGGACCAATTCGTGCGAAATGGAAGACCTATTCAAACGAAATGACGCATTCTCGAACGATCTGATGAGTTTTTTTATCAAAATTGATCAAGTTATAGGTCGATTTTAAGTCTGATTCTTTCAAGGGTTTGTTAAAACTGTGTTTCGCACGATATATGTGAAAATCAAGCCATCTTATCCGTAAAATCTTGTTTAATTGTGAAAAATGTGAAGTGAGTAGAAATCAGAATTTTTTTAGCTGGAATGGTAAGAACTCTTCCTCCTGAGCTCTAATACCACTTGTAGGATCGTTTGCACGACCAACCGAGTCGTTCAGAAGAGATCTCGTCCAATATGAAAGGCGAAAACAGACGTATCAGAGTTATTTCAGCTGAATTGCACAAAGAATCACTTTAAACTGTCTCTTGTATTGATATCAGATCGTTTTACAATGCTGGAGACACTTCGGCAGAGCTTCGCTACCGGAATCGAAAGCATTACAAATGAAAGACTCAAGACAACTATATAGGCAGCCCATTCCGCACGAAACGGCTCACACGAAATGGCCAGTCCCATTTCGTACGAAATGGCAATCTCATTTCGTGCCAAATGACTACAACATCCATTTCATGCGAAATGGATACTTCCTATATTTTTCTCACTTTTCTCGTATTTCGTGCCCTGATCTATCTAATCTAATACAAGACTCGATACAAGACAAAGTCGACAGACATATGCATCAACACAATGTCAAGGAATTCACGTTCATCTTCTACGGCTGCTAATTCATCTCAACGAAATTTACACAGTAAGTGAAATGCTAACTTCTTAACTCATCATTTGCCAAAACAAAATCAGATTTCAGATTGAAATGATAATTCTACTTGGTTTTTTTTTTTGTAGGTCCTCTTATGAGAACTCCTCTTTCAGATATCTCAAATAGATCTCCACTTTCAGATATCACAAATGGTAATAGCTCTTGAATTTGATTCTAAGTATATTTTTTTCCGTTTTATGTTTTCAAGGGGACTGATTCTTGTGTTTCGTACATATTATACTTTCTCTGTTATTCAGTTACTTCACCGGTTGAAAGGCGTAAGCTTCGAAAATTAATACTTGATAATAAGAAATCAAAGAATGCATCGTCATCATCAACGAATGTTCGTAACATCTTTTCTGACAATGCAAATTTGCTGGTATGTTCTGATACTACAGACCAACATATGTACTTCATTGCACGTCGAGCAGTTAGAAATGCTACTGGTTCTTTAATTTCAACTACACCAGGTTTGTATTTTGTTTCTTTATTATTTCTTTTGATAAATATGTTACTAAACAACATACATGTACTAACATGTATGTTTATATATTGAATGTTCAGATAACGGCATAAACATAGGTACACCGTTAGTTAGCAACCGTCGATATTCGATTACTTCTAGCATCATTAGCAGTAACAATCAGCCGATATTGGGTAGTACCTCTATCCTTACACGGCTGTCTTCTGGTAAACGTAACCTCGAGCGCAAGAAACGTGATAATACTCCTGTACCTATGCTGAATTTGGATTCAGATGAAGACGATGTGTTTTTGTGCACTGATGAAGATCCTTATAAAGGGATATCTAAAGGTTTTAATCTATTTTACTGTTTTAGGACATTTGTTGTATGCCACCTGTAATATAACTATCAATCATTTTTTAAAAGATTATTTGGACCATGGTGACCAAGTGCTTACATGTCAGGTTTGTAGTGCAAAGTTATGGACATCAGAAGGTGGAAAAGGTCGTTTAACTATAAATAAGCTATGTTATAGTATGTGTTGTGGGTATGGTAAAGTTCAGCTACCGCCTTTAAAGGATGCACATCCGTCTTATCAAAATTTGTTTTCTTCCTCAAATGTAAAAAGCAAGTTCTTCCAGAAGAACATAAGACGATACAACTCTGTGTTCTCTTTTAAATCTATGGGTGGAAAGGTTGATTCTAATATCAACAAGGGCAATGCTCCATTTATATATCAGTGGCCAAAACTATCATTGCATGGGTAGTCTCAAACCTCCAGATGGAAATGAAGCTAAGTTTTGTCAGCTATACATACATGATACCGAAAATGAAATAACAAACAGACAGGCATTATTCAGGTACGATTGATTTCTAGGTTCCATTTTTTTCTGTTAAAGAACAAGTAGAAATTGAACCATTAGTAGTTCAGTATCAGTTGTTAAGTACCATCACTTAATCCTTAATCACTGATTCTCTATCCACTGATTACTACAATAGCAGTTGTTAACCATTAGTAGTTCACTATCAGCTGTTAAGTACCATCAGTGTTTTAATCACTAGCAGTGCTTACAAGGTTTCATCAGTTGTTTGACTTATTAGTAGTTTGCTTTATTCATTCTAAATTGATCAGTGGATGTAGGTAAACTGAAATGTTACTTTTTCTCAACATATTCTATAAGTTTTGGGCTGGTATCAGCAGTTGTTAACCACTGCTCTTCCTTAACACTTAATCCTTAATCATTGATTCTCTATCCACTGCTTACCTGTCACACCCCGAATTTCCACGTGTCACCGGTGGGCCCGGTGGGGAGTATCGTGACGTCATGGTTGGCAACATAATAGTCAAACAACACAATATTATTAAGCACAGCGGAAGCAATTGAAAATATAATACAACCGAATTTATTATTGTAATACCAATTGTCACAATATTCGGAAGTTTATCCACAGAAGGATCGAACATAAAATGGAAACAATAGTTCAACAGACTTTTAGGCATCTTAAGCTTGCGAGACTTCTATTGATGCTAAGGAGACATATCCAGCCAATTTCGTATAGTACCTGCATTTAGCCTTTTTGGAAAATACGTCAGTTTACACTGGTAAATACATTCAACTGACTCATTTTGGAAAAAGAGTTTGTAAATTGTTTTGAATGCACGTGGCACAAAATATCTTGACACATTGATTAAAATGCACAGAGGCAAAATTAATCTTTTTAACTTGGGAGAATTATTTAATATTATAATCTTGTGAACGATTTACATGTTACTTATGCGTTCAGTAGCCCGGAACGTATCCGGGTTAAAGATCAATAGACACACCACAATTCTAGAGTTATACACTGACAGGTGTACGCCTACACCCCGTGCTCAGGTCGTGGCCATCTCGTAAGATAATGCCGAGGATATCCGGGACATGGTCATTAACCCCCCAAAGGCTGTAAAGTAAACAAATCTGTTTAAAACGAGCCGATCAAATTATTCAACTACCCACTAAACGTGGAGATTTGATGCTCGAACAAGCGGTACGCTATGTACCGTAACCCAAGCCCGTATAGGGAAAATAAGTTAAAAGTATTTACCTGAGCTAAATATAAATTCAATCCCAGTCGTATATCAAATCAGCAAGTACAGATAGCTTTTACTGGGCTCCTAATCTGGAACGAAGGTTTTTAATAACCTATTAGAATCCTAACGGGTCTTTAATTAAGCTTAAGCTTAGACCGGCTAGTTTCAAAGATACGGTTCGTACGCACGATTAAGCGAAGACCGGGTAGAATGTGATTTAGACCCGACAAGTTCGGAGACTTGTTTAATATGGGTTTATTATTCACATTCTGGATTTTGAGATAAAACCGACAAGGTTTGACCCGTGTCGGCTAATTTATGTAAACTTGTTACATAAACCGAACCGAACGCGTAACATGCGTAACGGGTATCCGCAAGAGCCATATACAGGTTTCCTAAGTTAATATGCTCCAAATATGTTGTGACATCAGTAGGATGTCTTTCGTTATGCCCCGAACTAATTTAAACACAAACTATGCCCCGTAGGGGTAGTTTGGTCATTTTAAAGTTTGTAAAAGAGTTTAATTGTTTAACTGAGATACAGGTCTGATGTAAACAGCAAACATACTCAATTTGATAAGTTATATCAGTAGGCTAAAGCTTATATGTGAACTTTATCATCTTTAACTAAACTATGCCCCGTAGGGGTATTTTGGTAATTTCACATAAGCCGAAAAGCTCAAAAACGAAGTCTGAGTTTATCAACCTTTGCTTACTGTTAGAATATCATAATTTGCCTCATATATCAGTAGGTATCAACCCGGGTATGTCCAATATGATCTTAAGACATACTATGCGCTAAAAACGCTTAATAAGGCGATTAAAGGCCATTTCCGGGTTTGATACTTAAATCTGATATTTTTATATTTCCAGAAGGCTTAAAATAATTTATTTATCATATGTGATCAGTAGCAAAAGGTTTGGAGTCATTTAGATAAGTAAAACTCATTTTATGGCCCGTAAGGGCAAAACCGACAATTACCGGATTAAGCCTACGACTACTAGTTATGCTCAGCCTAAAATTAATTAAAAATCTTTAAAAATCCCAAAATAATATATTACATCAGTGGGTAAAAGATTTGATATCAAAAAGTATGTTTAACTAGGCTATACGCTAATTACGCCATTTTGTTAACATAAAGCTTCAATTTAGCGACAATGAGCATAACTCTTAATCTACAAGTCGAACTGATGTCAAACTTTGCATACAAGTTTATATATCAGTAACTAAGGTTTCTACACTTTTACATTTTCATAAATCATGATTTAAGGTAATAAGGGCATAACGGTCAACGTATGAGCAATTAACGGAAATATGCATATTGATTGGATAACTAGTGAACCAAGGTGTATGATCACAGAGGGTTGTTCTAACATGTATCCTAATCCAATTAAAGCTCTGAGGCATTTCTAAAATATGCCCAAACGGGTCAGAACTGAAAGTCAACCGAAAAGTCAAACTATGTGACTTTCGGTTCCGAACCGGGTCTAAACAGGAAATAGTCGGGTTGAACATGTTGGGACATGTTCTTACACTTATTTCTAAGTTATAACAATGTTCAAACAGGTTATACATGTTATAGATGGCTAATTATGCATAAATGACATTCTAAGCAATATGTTGACTTTTTAAGTAAAGGTTTGACCCGACATTTGACCTGTTTAGGATGGTGATCAGGGGAAACCCTTTTGGGGTTTTATTTCCCTCATAAATACCATTCTAAAACTACTTTTAGTTTGACTAATCACTGGACCATTAGCGATTAATCGTTAAGTCAACCGTTAATTACGGCGGTTGACTTTTAAGCTAATAACTAAGCAAAAACTAAACCGAGGAAGGTCTAGCATACTTACCCAAGTCCTAAGCTCGAGTAGGAAGGTATTGGGTCTGCTCCTAAGCTCCAGAAGTGCTCAAGAAATGCAGATGAAGGTGTGAGTGATGTTGTGACTTGAAGGTGGCCTTTTATAGTGAATCAAGCACCACAAAAGCTTGACAACAAGGTCTAGGACTTACCACAATTGATTGACACATGCCCTAGTGTTCTAGGGGTTGTTTTAGGGGCCCAAAGGTTGGGAAAAATCGATCAAGAGTGGATTAACATGGCTGTGGCAGACAAAAGATCGAACACAATCAGCTTCTGTCCAGATGTAGGCCTCGCGTAGCGCGACGCCATAAGGCTTCAGGCTCGCGCTACGCGAGCATGTATGTATCAGCCAACAAACTTTTAATAAATTGCAGATTGGTCCCTGGCTCTTCAAACCTTGTATAGACACTCGTTTATTGCATTTTGAGCCCCCGTAATTTATATATAAGGGCCTCAAGACATATACCCACTTTGTTAAGTCCCCGGTTAACTTAATTGTTACCCGAAAAGGCCTAACTTTCAACGTTGACGCTTTAACCCCTCGCACACGAATTTGATCATAACTTTCTCATACGTTGACGAAACTTTATGAAATTTTAATCGTGTATTCTAGTGAGCATAATTAACCGTTACAAAGCTTCGGGTTTGTCAAAAGGTCACTCAGAGGTATAAATCAAACATGTTGACACATTTAACCCCTGTAGTTTGTAATCTCTCACTTTTATCTTCGTATGATCCATGATTTATTCGTTTGAAGGTATGAGCATCATGTAGGGTTAATGTACATTATATTTATTCACTGTTGACATTTAGAATACGTATATCCACATACTTTCCATGACTGTCAACTTTAGTCCTTCTATAATATTTCTTTCACACGTTTAAACATTTGACACGTGTCTACACATTATAGGACGTGAATTTTCGAGGTGTTACATCCTCACCCCCTTAAAATAAATCTCGACCCGAGATTTACTGAAATAAGTAAGGGTACTTTTCTTTCATCGTGGATTCAACCTCTCACGTGAATTCGGGGCCTCTATGGGCATCCCATTTGACCTTTATAATAGGTACGTGCTTCCTTCGAAGCTTCTTTACCTGTCGATCTTCAATCGACAAAGGTTTTTCAACAAATTTCAAGCTCTCGTCTATATGCACATCTGTATGTGGTATAACCAGTGATTCCTCAGCGAAACACTTCGTCAGATTGCAAATGTGGAACACTTTGTGAATTCCACTGAGCTCTCCCGGTAAGTTTAACTTATAGGCAGCTGGCCTAACACGTTTGATAACCTCGAAAGGTCCTATGTATCTCGGGCTTAGCTTGCCTTTCTTACCTAACCGCATCACTCCCTTCCAGGGTGACAATTTAAGTAGGACTTTGTCACCTACTTCGAAGTGAAAATCCTTACGCTTAGGATCAGCGTAACTCTTCTGTCTATCACGGGCAGCTTTGAGACGGTCACGAATCTGGACAAATCTTGTCCGTTGTTTCGAACACTATCTCTGGTCCTGATAACTGGACATCTCCAACTTCCGCCCAACAATTAGGCGATCTACACTTTCTACTGTATAATGCCTCAAAAGGCGCAGCATTGATGCTGGTGTGGTAGCTATTGTTGTAGGAGAATTCGATTAATGGTAGGTTCTTATCCCAACTACCACCCAAATCGATTGCACATGCACGTAGCATGTCTTCTAACGTTTGAATAGTACGCTCACTCTGGCCGTCTGTCTGAGGATGGTAAGTCGTACTAAAATTTAAACGTGTGCCCATGGATTGCTGGAAGCTCTTCTAAAATGTGACGTGTACCTAGTATCTTTATCCGAGATAATAGCTACAGGTATGCCATGTAAGGCTACAAGTCTGTCAACTATAACTCATATCGTATCATTTCCTTTCCTTGTTTTGGGTAACTTGGTAATAAAATCCATAGTTACCATCTCCCACTTCCGCGTAGGAAGTTCAGGCTGTTGTAGTAAGCCTGACGGCTTTTGATGCTCGGCTTTGACTTGCGCACATGTCAAGCATTTAGCTACATGGGTGGCTACGGACTTTTTCAAGCCTATCCACCTTGCCCTTAGATCCTGGGTAGCTGATGGCAAATTCTTAATTGTTGCCTAATTGGAGTTGCGGCATGTATGCATAAGCAATATGAACCGTCTTTCTTATTTAATAATATAAAACCCTCAGAAGATTGAGTCAGGTTTTAGGTGCCTATGTTTTAAAACCTACCAAATCAAGGTTTCGATTTTTCCATAATCAATATGGAGTTTTTTTTTTTTTTTTTTTTTTTTTTTTTTTTTAATATTCCAGCCCACAGCGGGATGTTAATCTTGGTTCCACCTGACTTCCAGGAGGTAAGCAGGGCAAACTTAAGAGAAGATAATTAAGATACAAGGAGGCTACAGAGATTTTCCATATCTCAGGCTCCAGTTCATCCATCATTGTTCGTGTCAAATGAGTGACACCTTTATGTAATAAGTCCACGACTTCCTTAATCGGGAACATTTACTTGGAGAAAAAAATTTTCCATTTTTTTTTTTTTTTTTTTTTGGATATCTTCTTTGAATACTACTAGTCGACTTTAGTACAATATGATCATTGGGATATCTTAGGGGTTCCATGCATTAAACCTCCATGCTGATCAGACATGGAAATAATCTATGGGACACACTAGGATACGCCAACCCTCATATGACACTTTTATCAAACATAGTTTGGCATTCGCAGGCGATAGAAAACAATGAGAAAAATAATTAAAATAACATATGTTGTCGTACTCTATGCGAAGAAAGAGTACTCTTAGATTTTCGGAAGGATTCCTTGCCGATACTAGAAGAATCGGTTACTATGGTTTCCTTGGAAATTTATACCTTGTGGATAATATAAAAGTTTGCTAAGCTTATGGTCTATGAAGATTTATTATTGCCTGTATAAAAAAAACAGGGCACTTAGCAGAAATTATCATTGATAAATGATAAGGAAGTTTATTGTACAAGTGCTCATATTTAATTAATGATGGAAGTTTCACAAACTAGGCACCTAGCCCAGTTGGCTAGGCGCGCGAAAGGGTACGGCCGGCCTAGACCCAGGTTCGATTCCGGGGACGGCCAGTTCCACCATTTTTTTGTGTTTAATATTAATTAAACGTACGGATACGTGTAATTATGAGAGTTGTCTCATAAGGAGTCTTGATAATTAATTTCTTCTTATTACCCACAATATGGGCTTGATTTTATCACTAAATTGAGTCCTTGTATTTAACGGAACTAGGACATCAAAGATGATTTCTAATGGATATAAAACATCCATCTATTAATGCTGAAGCAGTCTCAGAGGTATACCGGCTTCTCACCGAACTTTCGTTGCTTTTTGTTAAGCCTGTATTTGCTCTCCTTCTCCGAATTCTAGGAGTTATCCTCTTTCTTTGGTTCACCCTTCATATTTGAAGTGTGAACATAGCTCTCCTCATGAGTAATTTAAACATGGTTTCGAATGAGATTTGGAGCGAGAAGAATTCGGCTCTTTGGATTGTCTCATGACCTTTCTATGGTCCTTCCATTTGCTGCGTCAACCACAGCCTGAAGATTAACTCCATAAATATTGAGGTTTACGTTTGTAGTTTTTATTAACTTTTGTCGCCTTAATAGCGTTGCGACTGTCGTCTACCTCATCCGAGTTTTCCATACTTGAAACTTGGTACCAATCACCAAGATTTAACCATTATCAGTCATCACCCTGATAATCTGACTTAGATTAGCCACGGCATTCATAAACCGTATGGGCTATTCTGTTCCGAACATTCATAGTGAATGTTATTTTGAATGTATTTCCATTATACTTAGCCTAGGTCACAACTGGACCATCAATGGCATTCGAAGCTTGGAGCGAGTTCATTACTTGCTTGACAGGGAACCATAATGTCACAACTGTCCTTGTCACAAGTACGATTATAAATAGCTCAAAGGCTAGCCTTTCATGACTTCGGTTATATATATATGGCATAGAAGCCCGTCGCGAGGGACGTAGAAAATATGGCATAAAGCATAGTCATGAAGGACATAAATGATTATACGGCATGAAGGCCTTGTCACGAAGGACAATTAGATATGGCACAAACGGCCTTGTTATATGGACATTCATCAAATCTGGCACAAATGCATGTTACTAGGAATGTTGACATTTAATATGTTAACTTGTCACGAATGACCTATTATAGCACATAGGCTTGTCATGAATGACTTTAAAACATAATCTCGATGGTCTATTATCAAGGACCTTAATTTATTAGCCGAAATCTTATTAGATTAAGGCTTCCAGGTTTGAACGTGGTTCAGACAGGGAGTCATAGACTACAACTGTCATTGTCTTGAAAGACGATTCTTTTGGCAGAAAAATATGCCAAGCAACATCACTAATGGATGTTTATATATAACCATCGTATCTAATGATTTTAGTCATGATCACGTCGATCCTATTGACTATTAGGTTTGGGTATAATCACACCATTTTGAACAGGGGATCATAAAGATCACTACTATCTTTGTCTTACCGACACTAGAATAAAGTATAGCCCGTAGGCATTTCATCACTAGGGATGTTAATATTATGATCATCATACTGAGGATACTAGTCAGGATCGCACTGATAGTATAGACTATGGGAATTGAGTATAGCTCACCCCCTTGGCAAAGAATCACAAAAGATTACAATTGCCTTGTCTCAGTTGGACGATATAATATAGCCCTTAGGCAAAGCCTCATTACGGATGTTAAAATTTTTTAATCATCGTATTGATGATTTTTGGTCATGATCGTATTGATCATATGAACTATTAGGCTAGAGCATAGCTCACCACCTTGGACAGGGAATCGTAAAGATCACAATGTCTTTGTCACACATGGACAGTATTATTTGGCCCATAGGCGAAAACATCACTCATGGATGTTTATAATTGGTTCGCCCTATTAGATGCTATAAGTCATGATTGTATTAATCATATTGACTATTTGGCTTGAGCATAGCTCACCACCTTAGACAAGGAATCATAAAGATAACAATGTCAATGTCTCAAATGGACAATATATTATAGCCCGTAGGCAAGACATCACTTAAAGGATGTTAAATAATATGATCATCGTATTAGATGATATGAGTCATGATCGCATTGATCACATAGACTATTATGTTTGGACATAGTCCAACATTTTAGACAAGAGGTCAAAGACCACCACTGTCGTTGTCTTATCGGACAACTAGTTTACTCCGTAGGTGCTTCATTACTAACGTATGTTTATAATATGATCATCTTATAGGATGATATAAGCCTTGATTCCTAGATCACTAGGCTAGATTTGAGAATTGGAAGAATCCAATATAAGGATGACTGTTGTGATTTTCTCTAATCACTTTTGCCAAGAGTGCTAACACATTCCTAGGTGTTAACAAGGATGTGAATCCCTTGAGTAGGTTTCACCATTTTGGCCGCGTAGGCTAGGTTTCACCTTTAAAATTCCCTTCAATTGCATACTGACAGAGAAGGAAGGATATTTATTTTATTCAGGATTTTTATCATAAATCCTAATTCATAAGTTAATAATAGCACCAATGGCCTAGTCGTGTAGACAAGTTAAATTTATAAGCCATGATTTTAGAGAATCTAGGCATTAAGGTTTAAATCAAAGTTCACTACCTTTTCTTGACAGGGAGTTGTAGGCTACCACTGTCTTTAGTCTCAGAGGACATTAACTATAGCCCGTAGGCACTTCCCTTCTAAGGGATGTTTATTACTGAATTGCCCCATAGGGTAATTCATTAACCATGGTAAACAGAGACCATATTTGGTTAATTTATTAATCATATTTATTTAGGATTTCTATTATAATTTATCCCAATTATAAAACATTAACAGTTTTATTAGTGGCACCAATGGCCTGGTCACATGGACATTTATATATTTTAGGCTTATGATTTCAGAGAATCAAAGCAACAATAACTGTTTTATTTAATAGCACAAAAGGCCTAGTCACAAGGACAAATTTTAAATTATAAGCCATGATTTCAGAGAATTCAAGACCTTTAAGTATATTAGCACAACTGGCTTAGTCACAAGGACATATATAATTTATAAGCTATGATTTCAGAGAATCAAAGCATCAAAGTATCTTGGCACAATAGGCCTAGTCACGTAGACAATTATAAATTATATGCTAGGATTTCAGAGAATCAAAGCATTTGAGGTTTGAACCTAGTTCATTACCTTTATCTGACAGGGAGTCATAGCTACCACTGTATTTTGGCTCATGTAGAAATGAGCAAGGCCCGTAGGCACTATATTACCACGTATGGTTAAAATATGATCATCTTGATTGATGATGTAAACCCAGGATTTAGAGATCATTAAACTGGGTTAGGAATCTTTTGAAGAATTCCATATAAAAATGACGTGTGTGATTTTAAATGAATCACATCTGCCAGGAGTGTTAACATGTTTTAAGATGTTAACAGGGATTTGAACCTTTTAAACAGGTCTTACCATCTTGGCCCGGTCTTATAATTGACCCGAAGGCTAGGTTTCACACTTAAGATTCTTAATTTATAATTAACGCAGAACAATTTTAAATTGAGGTGTAAATATGGATCTGAATCTAAATTGCGGAACTGCCATCTTGGCCGGTCTTAATATGACCCGAAGCTAGGTCTTGCCCTTTTAGATTTTGCCATTTTATTATAATGGTAGATCTTGCAAAAAAAAATATTATTTTTTCCATTTATTTAATATTTCTTATTTAGAATGAAAGTTTAAACTTAATCATTCTATTTATAAAAATAAAAGTATAAAGTTGCCCTAAGCGGGACTTAAAAGGAATAATGTTGTCCTCGAAGGGACTGAAAAGGTAAACATGTCCTTATAAGGACTAATGAGGAAACGATCTTCAGCAAAGGAGTTTCTTCTTCATTCAATTCTTGAATGCTTTCTCCTTGGTCGCACGTCTCATCTTGGTCGCTGTACGAAGCTCAGCATTTCAAGGCTCCAGATGTGGAGAATTCTTATTACAGCTTCTTCGCTTGGCGACGTATCCAATATATAAAAATTTGGAAGCGGAAATTTTAAAATTAGGATTGAGAATATTCCTAAGTTAAGTCTAGACTCAGAAGTTTAGAATTGTGCAATTGTGTAACTGAGATTAAACACTAAGGCTAGTGTTTAATTCACTCAGTGTTGGCTCTGATACCAACCTGTCACACCCCGAATTTCCACGTGTCACCGGTGGGCCCGGTGGGGAGTATCGTGACGTCATGGTTGGCAACATAATAGTCAAACAACACAATATTATTAAGCACAGCGGAAGCAATTGAAAATATAATACAACCGAATTTATTATTGTAATACCAATTGTCACAATATTCGGAAATTTATCCACAGAAGGATCGAACATAAAATGGAAACAATAGTTCAACAGACTTTTAGGCATCTTAAGCTTGCGAGACTTCTATTGATGCTAAGGAGACATATCCAGCCAATTTCGTATAGTACCTGCATTTAGCATTTTTGGAAAATACGTCAGTTTACACTGGTAAATACATTCAACTGACTCATTTTGGAAAAAGAGTTTGTAAATTGTTTTGAATGCACGTGGCACAAAATATCTTGACACATTGATTAAAATGCACAGAGGCAAAATTAATCTTTTTAACTTGGGAGAATTATTTAATATTATAATCTTGTGAACGATTTACATGTTACTTATGCGTTCAGTAGCCCGGAACGTATCCGGGTTAAAGATCAATAGACACACCACAATTCTAGAGTTATACACTGACAGGTGTACGCCTACACCCCGTGCTCAGGTCGTGGCCATCTCGTAAGATAATGCCGAGGATATCCGGGACATGGTCATTAACCCCCCAAAGGCTGTAAAGTAAACAAATCTGTTTAAAACGAGCCGATCAAATTATTCAACTACCCACTAAACGTGGAGATTTGATGCTCGAACAAGCGATACGCTATGTACCGTAACCCAAGCCCGTATAGGGAAAATAAGTTAAAAGTATTTACCTGAGCTAAATATAAATTCAATCCCAGTCGTATATCAAATCAGCAAGTACAGATAGCTTTTACTGGGCTCCTAATCTGGAACGAAGGTTTTTAATAACCTATTAGAATCCTAACGGGTCTTTAATTAAGCTTAAGCTTAGACCGGCTAGTTTCAAAGATACGGTTCGTACGCACGATTAAGCGAAGACCGGGTAGAATGTGATTTAGACCCGACAAGTTCGGAGACTTGTTTAATATGGGTTTATTATTCACATTCTGGATTTTGAGATAAAACCGACAAGGTTTGACCCGTGTCGGCTAATTTATGTAAACTTGTTACATAAACCGAACCGAACGCGTAACATGCGTAACGGGTATCCGCAAGAGCCATATACAGGTTTCCTAAGTTAATATGCTCCAAATATGTTGTGACATCAGTAGGATGTCTTTCGTTATGCCCCGAACTAATTTAAACACAAACTATGCCCCGTAGGGGTAGTTTGGTCATTTTAAAGTTTGTAAAAGAGTTTAATTGTTTAACTGAGATACAGGTCTGATGTAAACAGCAAACATACTCAATTTGATAAGTTATATCAGTAGGCTAAAGCTTATATGTGAACTTTATCATCTTTAACTAAACTATGCCCCGTAGGGGTATTTTGGTAATTTCACATAAGCCGAAAAGCTCAAAAACGAAGTCTAAGTTTATCAACCTTTGCTTACTGTTAGAATATCATAATTTGCCTCATATATCAGTAGGTATCAACCCGGGTATGTCCAATATGATCTTAAGACATACTATGCGCTAAAAACGCTTAATAAGGCGATTAAAGGCCATTTCCGGGTTTGATACTTAAATCTGATATTTTTATATTTCCAGAAGGCTTAAAATAATTTATTTATCATATGTGATCAGTAGCAAAAGGTTTGGAGTCATTTAGATAAGTAAAACTCATTTTATGGCCCGTAAGGGCAAAACCGACAATTACCGGATTAAGCCTACGACTACTAGTTATGCTCAGCCTAAAATTAATTAAAAATCTTTAAAAATCCCAAAATAATATATTACATCAGTGGGTAAAAGATTTGATATCAAAAAGTATGTTTAACTAGGCTATACGCTAATTACGCCATTTTGTTAACATAAAGCTTCAATTTAGCGACAATGAGCATAACTCTTAATCTACAAGTCGAACTGATGTCAAACTTTGCATACAAGTTTATATATCAGTAACTAAGGTTTCTACACTTTTACATTTTCATAAATCATGATTTAAGGTAATAAGGGCATAACGGTCAACGTATGAGCAATTAACGGAAATATGCATATTGATTGGATAACTAGTGAACCAAGGTGTATGATCACAGAGGGTTGTTCTAACATGTATCCTAATCCAATTAAAGCTCTGAGGCATTTCTAAAATATGCCCAAACGGGTCAGAACTGAAAGTCAACCGAAAAGTCAAACTATGTGACTTTCGGTTCCGAACCGGGTCTAAACAGGAAATAGTCGGGTTGAACATGTTGGGACATGTTCTTACACTTATTTCTAAGTTATAACAATGTTCAAACAGGTTATACATGTTATAGATGGCTAATTATGCATAAATGACATTCTAAGCAATATGTTGACTTTTTAAGTAAAGGTTTGACCCGACATTTGACCTGTTTAGGATGGTGATCAGGGGAAACCCTTTTGGGGTTTTATTTCCCTCATAAATACCATTCTAAAACTACTTTTAGTTTGACTAATCACTGGACCATTAGCGATTAATCGTTAAGTCAACCGTTAATTACGGCGGTTGACTTTTAAGCTAATAACTAAGCAAAAACTAAACCGAGGAAGGTCTAGCATACTTACCCAAGTCCTAAGCTCGAGTAGGAAGGTATTGGGTCTGCTCCTAAGCTCCAGAAGTGCTCAAGAAATGCAGATGAAGGTGTGAGTGATGTTGTGACTTGAAGGTGGCCTTTTATAGTGAATCAAGCACCACAAAAGCTTGACAACAAGGTCTAGGACTTACCACAATTGATTGACACATGCCCTAGTGTTCTAGGGGTTGTTTTAGGGGCCCAAAGGTTGGGAAAAATCGATCAAGAGTGGATTAACATGGCTGTGGCAGACAAAAGATCGAACACAATCAGCTTCTGTCCAGATGTAGGCCTCGCGTAGCGCGACGCCATAAGGCTTCAGGCTTGCGCTACGCGAGCATGTATGTATCAGCCAACAAACTTTTAATAAATTGCAGATTGGTCCCTGGCTCTTCAAACCTTGTATAGACACTCGTTTATTGCATTTTGAGCCCCCGTAATTTATATATAAGGGCCTCAAGACATATACCCACTTTGTTAAGTCCCCGGTTAACTTAATTGTTACCCGAAAAGGCCTAACTTTCAACGTTGACGCTTTAACCCCTCGCACACGAATTTGATCATAACTTTCTCATACGTTGACGAAACTTTATGAAATTTTAATCGTGTATTCTAGTGAGCATAATTAACCGTTACAAAGCTTCGGGTTTGTCAAAAGGTCACTCAGAGGTATAAATCAAACATGTTGACACATTTAACCCCTGTAGTTTGTAATCTCTCACTTTTATCTTCGTATGATCCATGATTTATTCGTTTGAAGGTATGAGCATCATGTAGGGTTAATGTACATTATATTTATTCACTGTTGACATTTAGAATACGTATATCCACATACTTTCCATGACTGTCAACTTTAGTCCTTCTATAATATTTCTTTCACACGTTTAAACATTTGACACGTGTCTACACATTATAGGACGTGAATTTTCGAGGTGTTACATCACTACAACAGCAGTTGTTAACCATCTGTAGTTCACTATTAGTTGTTAAGTACCATCAGTGTTTTAATCACTAACAGTGCTTACAAGGTTTCCATCAGCTGTTTGACTTAACAGTAGTTTGCTTTATTCATTCTAAATTCATCATTGGTTGTAGGTAAACTGAAATGTTACTTTTTCTCAACATTTTCTATAAGTTTTGGGCTGGTATCAGCAGTTGTTAACCACTTCTCTTCCTTAACACTTAATCCTTAATCACTGATTCTCTATCCACTGCTTACTACAACAGCAGTTGTTAACCATCAGTAGTTCACTATCAGTTGTTAAGTACCATCAGTGTTTTAATCACTAGCAGTGTTTACAAGGTTTCCATCAGCTGTTTGACTTAGTACTAAACAGTAGTTTGGTTTATTCAATTTAAACTCATCAGTGGTTGTAGGTAAACTGAAATGTTACTTTTTCTCAACATATTCTATAAGTTTTTATAAAACGAGATACTATTATATTTATGTTATGTTAATATTTTGTTATTTTTTTTCTTTTAACAGCAAAAGAACCAAACCTTCATCGCCTATTGATAAAGAACTTGATGTCGAAATGATAGAGTATTTGAGGGCTTTATTAGATTAACAAAATATGTTAGTTAAGACATATAGGATGGTCAGAGACCATTTTCACCAATCTCCAGAGGCCAACCTTAGTCTCCGACTTATTTATAGAAGAGAAAAAGAAGGCAAGACATATAACTTACCCACCACATCTGAAGTTGCTGCTTTGGTTGTCAGAGACATAGATAAATCTATAGACCATCATGATATTGTTGTTGAGACTCGGTCGGGAATGCTCCAGCGTATTAGCGAATTACACCCATCTTATCTTGCTCTGCAATATCCGTTACTTTTCCCATATGGTGATGATGGTTATAGAGTTGATATTCCTCATAGAGATTTTATGTCCACACAAAAGAAAATAAAACCAAAGTGCACAATGAGAGAATTATTTTCATATAGGATCCAGGATAGAACTTATGGATTTTCCTTAATTTTAAATGGGCAAAGGTTGTTACAACAGTTTTTGGTTGATGCGTACACAATGATTGAGAGTGAAAGACTAAAGTACATCCGGAGGAAACAAGCGAACCTTCGCTTTGAAACATTTGAGAATCTTCAAAAGCATAAATCTAAAGGTAAGGAAGTTTTAACAGATACTGGAAAGCCTGTTATACTTCCTTCTTCATTTACTGGTGGTGCAAGATTCATGCAACAAAATTACCTCGATGCAATGGCCTTATGTAACTGGTATGGGTACCCTGATTTCTTCATAACTATAACGTGTAATCCTAAGTGGCCAGAAGTAAAAAGATTTCTAAAAGATTCAACCATCAAAGCCGAAAACAGGCCTGGCATATTGTGTCGATTGTTTAAAATGAAGCTTGACTCCTTACTCAAAGATTTGAAGGATTCTAAGTATTTCAGTGAGATTAACGCTGGTATGTTATTTCGTTTTCACATCTTATCCTCTGAGATATATTTTGTAATCAAGGTTATCAACTACTAAATCTATTTATTTTTCCTTTTTATTTAGTTGTTTATACAGTAGAATTTCAAAAGCGTGGTCTTCCTCATGCAGATATATGCTTATTCATGAAGGTCAATCACAAACTTCCAACCATAGATCACATAGATCCATTTATTTCTACTGAGATTCTCGATTAAAAAGAAGATCCTGAACTTTATTCTCTGGTGATTGATTATATGATTCATGGTCTATGTGGGAATGCTAATTTGAATTGTCCTTGCATGGTTGATAAAAGATGTTCAAAAAACTTTCCGAAGAAATTCACACCACATACAACTATTGATTCAAGTGGTTTTCCTGTATACAGAATAATAGATTCAGGTCATACAGTTATAAAATCTGGTGTTAGATTAGACAACAGAAGTGTTGTTCCTTATAACAAAAGGCTTTTGAAAAGATATCAAGCACACATTAATGTTGAATGGTGTAATCAAGCCGGTTCAGTGAACTGTCTTGTATATTGATTCTGACAAGATTACAATTCTGTAGACACTTCGACAGAGCTTCGCCGTCGGAAAACCTCAACCTAATTCCGTTCCAAATGAAACGAACCTAACACCTATATATAGACTTCTAATTCCGCACGAAACATACTCAAACGGTATTACATACAAGCGAAATTAAGGTTCAAACGGAATTACATTGTAATTCCGTACGGAATTACTTGATTCCTTTCAATCGAAATTACTAGCTTCAAGCGGAATTAACATTTTGACAAGTTTTCTTGAACTTTTTGCCCTGAATAATGCAAGACTCGATACAAAACGAAGTCAGCAGACGTATGCACTAACAGACTCCCCCTCGGATGTTGACGAGTCTTAAGTGTCGAGTCTTCAACGCCTTCAGTCTTTATCAGTCTGTCTGCTCTTTTTGAAGTATCTGACAGTGTAAAACTTCTTCAATCTTCTCTTTACTCTCCTCTTCAGCATCAACAGACTCCCCTCGAACGAATCCTTGGATGTTGATCTTCAAAGAGTTTCACAGGATCAGGATCACGATCTGGCTCTTGAAAAATCAGAGTCCTCAGGTATCGGAAACTGGCTCTCTATCATTCAGCTTCAGAATCTGAAACCTGGCATCCTGCACATTCTCTACGTCACAATAAATTTCACAAATTTTACATTTGACAAATTTATAATTACAGACTCTCCCTCAAATTTAACCATAATTATTTAACAATGTCAATTTCTGATGAACCACTTGTAAAAATATCTTTTCCAAATATTTTCACCCAAACCTGTTCATTATGTTCAGCACTTGGAATTTTGAAAATCAGTTTTCCAATATTAGTTGTCGAAAATCTTTTTGATTTTTTTCAAAATAAGAGCTAAACTATTTGTAAGAACAGAAATGAAATGCAGTAAAAAAAATTTACAAACACTATTTTTGTGAGTTTGTGTAAGAGGATCATATTAGTTTATGAGACAAATCACCAACACCGTTAAGCTTTTAACATTTTAAGTTCTAAACAGTTCACTTAGATTGGTAGTATATTGATCCACTTAAATTTTCACACAAAGTTCAACTGTTTCGAGATATGAAATTAATGTTTTAAGCACTTAAACTTATTCGCGTGTCCCATCACTTGAATATACTCCCGTATCCAGATCCCAATATTCAGTCTTACGGGTGAGTATACCTAGATGATATCTGTAAGGGGTTAGATGCGAAACCGTGAGAGCTCAGGTCAGAACTTCCGTTCAGCAGAGAGATGACGGCTCGACTTTTGGTGTGTCCCCTTTAGAGGATCTTTTCTTCAACAGGACATGATTAGCATTTTTCAATGTTTCATCATTTTTTATGCTGAGGGTAGTGATATATTTCAAGCAAATGCAAAGTATTATACGGAGACTAGGCTATTGCTTCCGCAAAATCAGAAGTCCCGGGATAATACCCCAGATATCACTGAGTATAAAGACCTAGTATCTCAGAAAGAGGGACCTTTCAAACAAGATCTCGGGGGTTACCCATATATCCAAGAAATGTTCCCCACGATATAAGCAAGTTTGAAATTTTAGGTTTATATCTCGTCACAATCTATTAAACGTGTAAAAACCTACTGGCACATCATTAGTGAGACCGTTTATCACATATAAACATTCCATATCTTTAGCGTGCTGTGATAGTCCACTGATGTATTATCATTTCCTCTTTTTACAACAAAACTCATTTTTAAATTTTCAAATGCTTTTGTCTTTTATAGGTTTTATCATGTTTTTGTATTTTTCAAATTTTCTAATGTTTTTGGATTTTCTAAAATTCTTACTCCCCCTAAAATGCAAACACATTAAAGAAATTTAAAAACAAACTGTACAGAAATATGACAACTGAAATCGAATCGCTTCACTTCGCCATCCACTTGGCACAAACAATCCGAACTCCCCCTTTCAACAAACTATTTTCCCATTTAGATTTCAAAACACTTAAGTTTGTTTTAATCAAAATGGTTTTTCTGGAAAATAAGTTTTGTTAAAACCACTTTTAGGTTCGGGGTTCATCTTACACATTGTTTATCAACATATCACATACAAGATTACATCAAGTTCAACTTAATGACCTTGATTAATCACTTGACACCACATGAAGGTTCTTATTTCACAAATTCAAATACCAAGAAATATGTCGATTCCTGCTCTACACTTACCAACCTGAGAGCTCTGGCAAGTCACAACCTGTAAAATTTAACAATTTTAAGATTCATACACAACGAATATTAAGAAAGATGTTGATTCATGTTCCACTATTACAAACTTGGGAACTCCGGTAAGTCAGGTTTTTCAGTTAAAGAAAATGTCCACCCAAGCCTGACCAGCCTTGGGTGATTTCAACTCATCTGCAGTTGGGATGTAAGTTGCTTTCTTTGTAGCATAAAAATCCTTTACCCCTTTGACCTTTCCCTCGACCATCTTTCCAAAAATCTTCTTCACATTCCCATTAAAAGCTTTCTCAAAATCAAATTCATTCTTCTCAGAATAAAATTGATTCGAGATCTCAATCTTGCCAATCTTTTGATTAAAATTCTCAGTCCTCAATGGTGGAAAGTTCTCATCATCCATTGGAGGAACTGAGTTTTTACTCTTTTTAACAACATGTGGCTCCTCTAATTTTGTGGAATCAGATTCATCGCCAGATTTTACATTTGATTTCTTAACAACCCAAGCTTGATTGTTAAGATTTCCTTTTCGTTTGTAAAATCTTTTCGAACATTCACCAACTTCATATGTTGATTTTTTGAAAACTTTAAATTTCTCAGTTGGTGGTTCGGTCTTATCAACAACTATTTCTTTTAGTTTTTCTGAGACTCCCTGTTTTGTCTTTGTTGTCAACGGACAGTTCCATGCAATGTGACCAGCTTCATTGCATCTAAAACAGGTTCTGGTTTCTTTCCTCTGATGAGCTTCATTTTTCTTCTTCTCAGCAAGAAATTCTTGATTTGACTGTCTCCAGAATGAGCTCTTCTTTTCCTCCTCAGCAGATGGACCTGAAACAAATTTTGTTTTTGTTTTAGAAATTTTTTCATTTTTATAATTTTCAGGTGGAATAAAACCTAATCCTTTTCTTTTGAAATTACTGTTATGGTTTGGTTTCTTTTGAAAACCAGAACCAGAACTGTAACATTTTTTCTTGTTCAATCTCTGTTGAACTCTTGAAGTGTATTTTTTAGGTTTTTCAGTAAGATTTAAATCTTTTATTTCAGAAATATTAATTTCTGTCAGTTTGAAAACCTTTTTAAGCATTTCAGTTTTAACACCTCTTATTGGAAATTCTTTATCAAAATATAATTTGTCAGAATCATTCAAAGTATATGCAACTTCAAATGTTTCATCATTCAAATTAGATTTTAACAACAAAAATTCTTTACTATACAACCGTTTTCCCGATGATTTTGAACTCTTTTCAGACGAACTCGAAATCCCGACTGATAGACACGAACTTTCGGACTCAGACTTTGACTCAGACTCCTCATCCTTATCCAACACCTGATCGACCATCTTTTTTATTACCTCAGACTCATGATCTGTGTCGGACGCTGTGAACGTGATGTCAATATTGTCTGGTAACATGTCAGTTATCTCGGACTCTAACTTTATATTGACCGCCTTTTTTACTTGTTCCTCATTCGGTTTTCTAGGTGAATACCCTTCCCAAATCGGAGGCGGACACTTGTTATAATTAACACTCTGTTTCTTACCAGTATCCTTTTTCTTCGACTTCTTGTCTTCAAACACTTCAAAACCTGCAACAGTTGGATAAATTCTGTCAATTAAGTAATCAGAACTTGTATAACTTCGCAGTAATCGTCTGATTCTTTCATTTTCAACTTTTTCACTTTCCAACTCTTGCTTCCATTTCGCACATTCTTCAATGTAAAAATTTATCTCTTTCTGCTTCGACATCATTGTTGCATTCATCATCTTCAAAGCATCTTCTCTTTCCGAGTTTGTTCTCTGCAAACTATTCACAGTTTTGTTCAAAACATCATATGATTCTTTCACATTCTTAACATCAAACATCAACTTTTCTTTCAACTTTTCTAATTCACTAAACCTCTCTCCTTTTTCTTCACATTGTTTGCAGGATTCCAAACACATAAGACAAGGATTTTTGACTTCAACAATCTTTTCAATCTCCACAATCTTCTCGACTTCAATAACTTTCTCCACTTCAACTATCTTCTCAACAACCTTAACTTCCTTCATTTCTTTTGCAGCTTTTCTCTCTTTTAGTTTCTTCAATTTATCTGCAAAATAAAATTCAAAACTCTCAGAAGATAAATGAGTTTTTCCAATGTTTATCTGTTCAATTTCTTCATCATCATCACTAGTATCTGTTGAACTGTTTTCAGAAGAAACAGATTCTTCATCTTGACTTTTCTCTTCATCAGACAACACTGCTATCCATTCTTTCATCAATTCTGGCTTTTGAACAATTTGAGCAATGAAAGCTTTAAACTCCCTATTCTCATCCACAAACCTATCCCAGCTAAATCCTGGAGCCATTTTCTCATCGTCTTGATCAATGATACCATAATAAGCTTTCTTGTTTGCATCTTCGATCATTTTCCCATGTGCAGTTTGTGATTGTTGATGCGGTTGATGAGAAACCTGTTGATATATGGCTTTTCGATAGTAATCATCTTTTCCAAAAGGATTCTCTGCTCCATTAGCTTTCTGATTTTTGCACTCTCTCTTGAAATGACCTTTCTCCCTGCATTTAAAACAAGTAACTTTAGATTTATCAAAACCCAAAGTTGAAACATGAGCATCCAGAAAATCATTTCTTCCTGTAATCATTTTGAACTTTTCAGCTCTTCTCAAGACACTAGCTAGACACCACTTGATGTCCATGAGCTCCAATTCTTCTGCATCGATCTGATGGTAATCTTCTTTGGTTAGCATAGGATTACCAATTCTTCCAGTAATCAATCCTTCATAAGATTCCAAAGCAGTAACCAGTAATGCCATATGACTTTTAACGACTTCTTCAGAAAAATTCTAACCATTTTGAAGATGCAAAGCAACATTGCACTGAATCATATGTTCATTATCAACATTTGAACTTTGAACACTTGGAGGATTGACATTTGAAAATCCACTAGTGTTGATTGAACTTTGACTAACTGATCCAGATGAATTTCCTGCACTAAAAACAGTTTGTATCTTTGGACTTGGTTCAACAGTTTGAACATTTCCTTTGTAATACAATTTGATATCTTGTTGATTGCTCGAGCTGTTCATTCTGGCAATCTTTTGCTGTTCAAGATCCTGTGCCTCAAGTTTTTCAATAAACTGTCCAATAGACAATCTACTAAACTCTCCAGAATTCTTCAGAATCATCAGATAAGTACCCCATTCTTTCTGCGGTAATGCGTCAGCAAGCTTCTCAACCCATTCTGCTGGAGTTTTGGTAATTTTCAACTAAGACATGGTACGCACAAGATGACAATATTTGTCAATGAGAGTCTTTGTGGTCTCCCCTGGCACACTCGTAAATAACTCAAACTCTTTTTTCATCAAAGATGCTTTACTCCTGAGCATCTCTGCACTTCCTTCAATTTTTTTCTCAAGTGCCTCCCATATCGAAAACGCACTTCCATCATGTTGAAGCAAAACAAATATATCCTCTTTAAAAGCTTGTTGCAAAAGACTTATCATCATTTTTTTCTCCTTTATAACTATCTCTTTCTTTGTCTGAAAATTCTGAGATAATTTTATCAACATTCAAAGCGGACTGTGGTCTAACATATTTTGTTTCAATGCTTTCCCAAGCTCTTAGATGATTTGCCTGAACCCAATTCTCAAAACGATTTTTCCAGCCATGGTACTCTTCAATTCCCATAAGTTTCGGGGGTTTTTGCAAAGTTCCGGTTTCATTTTCCATGTTCATGTTTTTAGCAATTTCAGCTGGAGTAGTCGGAGATGTGGCAAATGCGTTGTAAAATTCTTCCTCCATGATTCGATAACATGGTTATCAAGACAAATACTTTTCAAACGAAATTAATGTTTCAAACAGTATCACTTCAAACGAGATTAAACTTCAAGCGAAATTACCTACACCAGACAATTTCAAACAAAATTAGTGACTTTCAAACGAAATCAGGTAATTCCGTGAGGAATTACTCAGTTTCACACGAAATTAGATTTGAAACGAAATTATTCAAATGAAATTCTAATTTCGAGCGAAATTAGAAATATTTTCATGCGAAAATAAGAGCAAATTGTGATTCCGTGCGAAATTAGTATACAATTTCAAACGGAATTAGGTGATGTCATCATTTTCGAACAAAATTTCAAACGAGATTACAAATATTTTCAGTTTTAGATTGAATTATGGTCCAATTCTTTCAAGGATTCTTTAAAACACTGTTTCGCTTGTTTTGTGTGAAATTCAGGCCATTTTAACCGTTCAAACTTGTTCAATTAATAAAAGAAGGTGTAAAAGTAAGAAAATGAGATGAAATCAGGCTGAAATCTGCAGAACTCCTCCTCCGTAGCTCTGATACCAATTGTAGGATCGTGTTTGGACCCGAGATGAGTCGATCAGAGACGTTCTACTCAAAATGAAAGGCGGAAACAGACATGATGAGTTGATCTCAGCTAGATATTCACTTAAACTGTCTTGTATATTGATTCTGACAAGATTACAATTCTGTAGACACTTCGATAGAGCTTCGCCGTCGGAAAACCTCAACCTAATTCTGTTCCAAATGAAATGAACCTAACACCTATATATAGACTTCTAATTCCGCACGAAACATACTCAAACGATATTACATACAAGCGAAATTAAGGTTCAAACGGAATTACATTGTAATTCCGTACGGAATTACTTGATTCCTTTCAAACGAAATTACTAGCTTCAAGCGGAATTAACTTTTTGACAAGTTTTCTTGAACTTTGTGCCCTGGATAATGCAAGACTCGATACAAGACGAAGTCAGCAGACGTATGCACTAACATTGTTCAAGTACATTAACAAAGGCCCTGATATGGCTACTGTGGTAGTTTATGGTGATACAAATTCAACCATTAAGGAAAAGCCTAAAGACGAGATCAAGGAGTATTATGATTGTAGATATATTTCAGCGTGTGAGGCATCCTGGAGAATATTCTCTAATGAGGTTCATTATAGGTATCCTGCTGTTATGAGGCTTCCCTTTCATTTGCCAGGCCAACAGAATGTTGTGTATGGTGCGGATCACGATATTGATAATGTTTTAAGCAAGCCTTTTGTTGCTTCTTCAATATTTGTGCAATGGATGAAGTTGAATGAGACAAATGAAGATGCTAGAAAGCTGACTTATGTTGAGTTTCCTTCCAAATTTGTTGGGATACTTAAAGATAGATGTTGGCATGTACGTAAGTCATACCAGTGTGTTGGTCGGATTCATTCTGTATCTCCTGCATTGGGCGAACCTTTTTTTTTTAGGATACTACTCAATAAAGTTAAAGGACCTAGATCATTCGAGGAGATACGTACAGTTAACGGCCAATTATTCCCGACTTTTAGAGATGCTTGCTATGCGATGGGACTCTTAGATGATGACAATGAATACGTTGAGGCCATTAAAGAAGCAAGTTTTAAAGGACATGCTGGGTATCTCCGAGCGTTATTTGCTACTCTGCTTTTGTCAAATACTCTTTCATGGCCAGAATTTGTTTGGGAGAACACGTGGAAATACTTAGCTGATGATATTATTTATAGACGTCAAAAAGAAACAAATATTTCAGGTTCTGGTCTATCTTTTTTATTTCACATACTACATTTCGATTTTTTTAATTAATAATGTTAATTTTTTGATTTGTTAGGTTTAGTGCTTCCTGAATATCAGATTAAGAACCTTACTTTGTTGAAAATTGAAAACTATTTAATTTCCAATGGTTCATCATTACGAAGGTTTCTCACTCTACCGTACCCTGATGACGATTCCTTACGTGATGCTACTAATCGTCTGATCCATGAAGAGCTGTCACATGACGTTGATGAAGTACAAGCTGAGTTTAACAGGTTGCATCAATCTCTTACAGATGAACAACGAGCGGTTTTTGACGAAATAATGGAAGCAGTTGTAGGCCGTAAAGGAGGCCTTTTTTTGTCTATGGTTACAGTGGAACTGGAAAAACCTTCTTATGGAAGACTTTGGCTTCAGCTGTTCGATGTAGAAATGGAATAGTTTTAAATGTGGCTTCAAGTGGTATTGCTTCGTTATTACTTTCCCATGGAAGGACAACTCATTCTCGGTTCCATATCCCCATTAATCTAACAAAGCATTGATGCGCGTGTGGTGTGATATATATTTAAGTATATTTTTAGCCCTTTTCACACGTTGGTCAAGTTTTAAATTTATAAAACACGATATTTTACTAACACCAAACACACATATGGGCAAGTGCACCCATCGTGAGTGTAGTATAGTGTTGGCAAGATACCGAGGTCGTCCAAGGACACAAGAGCTTTTAATACCGGTTTATCCTCAATGTCTAATCAAATCAAAAGTTTAGAAAAAAGGTTTTAAACTAGAAAAATAAAACTAACTAAAATGCTGAAAAATAAAATAAAAGTAAAAACAGATAGACAAGATGAATCACTTGGATCCGACTCGTGTTTAGTGTAACCTTTGATTATTTCTGCACTTTTGCACTTTTTAAGAGATTATCTTAGTTATTGTAGTAGGCCCCTCTTTTGAAGGTGACGTTACCCTCAACCCAGTAGTTTGAGTCAGCAAGGATACAATCCTAAAGGGTCGGATTATTGAAAGATAATTAATTAAGTTATTAATGCATAATGTGGTAGGCCCCTCTTTTGAAGGTGACGTTACTCTCGGCTAAGTAGTCTGAGTCAGCAGGGATACAGTCCTAAGTAGCCGGGTTAAAGTTTTAATAGTAGCTTACATATGAGGGGATCAAAGAGTTTGGACCCCCGCCATCCAATACCGGTGGGTATTGAAGGAGGTCCTACTAAATTTGACCCAGGTCCTTGCAGGATCTATACACTGAACAAGGCATGACTCTTACCAAACCGTTCCCTTAACCCCTGACCAAGTAGCCAACATATCTCCATATAGACTATGGAGATATGACTGGTGAAAATCTTTTATTTTATATAGACAGTAAAATAATGCCAAGACACCACGGACAAATGATAAGGAAGAATCACCTTCAACATAAGAAACTAGTTATTAAAGTCATTAATACATAACCAAATAAAAAGTGTGAAAAGATTAAAAATAAAAGGTATTACACTAGACACTTGTCTTCACCAAGTGATATAAGAGACTTAGGCAAACATGGCCTTTGATTGCCAAGAACTCTTACGATCAATCTTGGATCCCGAGACGACTCACACACTCTATGATGGATGATGGATGATGGTGGTGGTGGTGGATGATGGTGTTGTGATGGTGGTGGTGGTGGTGGGTGGGTGAAGTGTGAGAGAGGTGGTGTGCCAAGGGATGGTTTGCAAATGAGCCAAGCACCCCTATTTATAGCCTGAACAGCAGCTCGGGCACGGCCCCGTGTCCATCCTCCTTCTCTTTCTTCATTAATTGCAGTTTGTCTGCATTAGTTGACCACGCCCCCGTGTCCACTGGGCACGAACCCGTGTTCAGAAGCGTATCTGTACTATCAGGATTTCCTTAGATTCTGCGAATCTTAGAGTTGACCACGGCCCCGTGTCCGCTGGGCACGCCCCCGTGGTGGGTGATAGAAGCTTCTACAACTTTGTCTTTTCTGCAGACACTTGGGCACGCCCCCGTGCTCACTGAACACGGGGCGTGTTCAGCCTTCTATTCTCTTTGTTTTGCTTGGGAAGATGCTGTCGGGGGGTTGGGCATGCCACGTTTGTTCCTTTTCTTGTATTTATGTTAGATTTAGCTGCATTTTTGCTTCTTTTGTTCATTTGGGCTCATTTAATCCTGAAAATACAAAAGGAAGACAAAAACACACTTTTTCCAACATTAGTACTAAAAAAGGGTTAGTTTTATGCCACAATTGATGTAATTTATATGTTGCATTTTGTGCACATCAAATACCCCCACACTTGAATCTTTGCTTGTACTCAAGCAAAACTCTTTATAATGTGGCTTTACACTCCCAAATGGAACGGGTAGAAGAGAAGGTTTTTGGGCTTGTCATAGAGTGTCGGGATTTCCAAGATTCTTTATTAAGTTTTATTTTTATTTATTTACAATCCTATTCGTCATGATTTATTTCAAACATTACATAAGATAAGTTACTTATTAGGGCATAACATGTCTTTTTAAAATTCCATTTATATACAAGTTCACATACCTCACGGGGGATCACTCAACACTCGGCCGAAGATGTATTTTAGTGAATCACTCGAGAGCGGCATGGAACTTACTCCTACCATAAGCTTGCCAAGCAATCAATCCTCCTCCTTTTTAACTATATACCTTTGTAAACATCAAGAGGACTTTGGGGTGAAGGGTTAGGCTTGGGTTAAAGGTAGGTGGTTGGGTTAGTGGTTAGTAAAAGGGCGAAAGGAGTAAAAAGCGTCAGTTTTCGTAAGACTTTTTATTTTGTAACTTTTTATTTTGATGAAGCACTTTTTCTTTTTCAAACAAAGTTCTTTTTGATAAACTTGTTTGTTTATTTCTTTTGGCTTCATCATCATTTTTTTTTCAAGAAGTCACAAGAAAAACCGAGTTTTGTTACTAAAATAAAGGGTTTAAAATAAAAAGGGTTTTGGTGGGTAAAGGGGTGTTTGTTTTGGGTTAAGAAATGAAAAGTTTTAGGCTCAAAAGGGGTTAACTAGGGGGGATTTTGGGTAGGTGGTTAAAAAAAGAAAAATAATGGTGTAGAAATAAAAAGGGTTAGTCCTAATGCCTCCATCATTTACTTACTTGGGTTTAAGTTGGTAAGGACCGGGAATGTATTGTCGTGGCAAGTTCTAGAGTCGTAAGAACCAAGCGGCTATTCACACAAGAAACGAAAAATGAGCATTTAGTTTAAAGATATGTATTTGTATGCTAAATAAAGGCTCAAAACTCACTTTTTATGGGAATGGGTTTTTATGTGATCAAGTATATATAATCAAATTTTAACTAAACTTGTCATGCCGTTTCATAATTTTCTTATGTTGGTTCTTTTTATCACGACGCTATCGGTTGTAAATTTGTAAAAATATAACCTTTTTAGAACTTGAAATTCCCAAATTAAACCTAGACAAGCAAAAAATGAAAATTTTTGAAAAAAAATTGAGGTGATTAGCGGTTCCAATAGAGTTTTGTGTAAGGCTTGTAATTAGGACTTGCAAGATTCAAGGTTTTAGCATCCCCCCACACTTAAATTACACATTGTCCTCAATGTGTCTAAAAATAAGTTTTTAGGTTGATTGAATGTGTAAAGAGGTGTGAAAAAGCAAAAATTTATGTTACTGGCCGTCTGGACACGGCCCAGTGGTATCCGGGCACGGCCCCGTGTTCAGATCTTCAGTAATAGGATTTGGTAAAAAGAAACAGAAGCCTGGGCACGGGGGCGTGTTCAGCGAGCACGCCCCGTGTCCAGTTACCTGAACTGGGCATTTCCTGCAGTTTGTGCAGCACGGGGCCGTGTTGGGCGGGCACGGCCCGTGCTGAACTTGCTGTAATGAAGAATTTTTTGTCGGATGGCCCTGTTTTTGTGCATGGGGTGCTGGTTCAAGTTTCCCTTGGTATCCTTCACCATCTCGAATGTGTTTTATTCATTACAACATCATCCAAACACCAATTTAATTAAAACCATCATTCATTAAAACATAGAGAGAATTACATAATAATCCTAATAAGTTAAAATAGGTCAAAAGAAACACAAGAAGTCTAAACTAAGAAGTTCTAGCCTAAAGTTTATTTTATTAGCAAAATTTCCGAAAAGATAATTCCCTCGGTTGAATGTGGCTCCAAGAACTTCTTCCTCCGGGTATGGGTCCTTCACACGTCGGCGAGCCATTCCTCTATCTCCCTTGGGAGAAGAAAGGCGGGCTCATTGGCGTCGGTTTGAGGAGGTGCAACCTCCACCGGGACTTCTTGTAGATCTTCAAGAGGGGGCTCCGCTGGAATGTCATCCCAGCCGGTAGGATTGTTGACTCCAAGTGCTAGGTTCCAATCCTCTTGAGGGAGGATTGGTTCCATTGGAGGTAAAGTTATTGTATTTGGTGGTGACTTTAGACAAATCCTACCTGTTATTCCTGATGGTACTAGACAAGAAATTGTTAGTGCATCTTTAATCGCTTCATATATATGGTCAAAATGCAGACTGTTACGGCTGACTAAAAACATGCGTCTAACTATTGGAGATGAAAGTTCAAATATGGAGTCTATCAGAGAATTTGCAAAATGCCTTATTGATATTGGTGAAGGAAACGTTGGAGATGATAATGATGGTGAAGCCATTATAGAGATACCAGATGATCTACTAATCACTGATATTTGTGACCCGATACAAAGTTTAATTGACTTTGTATATCCTTCAATTATTGAACAATTTAGGATTCCTGGATTTTTTTCGGAGTGAGCAATTCTAGCACCCAAAAATGAGGTAGTTCATGAAATTAACAATCAATTGCTTTCGTTATTTCCTGGTGATGCGAAAGAGTATCTGAGTTGTGATAGTATATGTCAAACTGAACAAATTCTTGATTCTTTTCAAGAAAGCTTATACTCAACAGAAAATTTGAATGCTCTTAAGATTTCTGGCTTGCCTAATCACAGATTAGTTCTTAAAGTTGGTGTTCCTGTGATGCTTCTTCGAAACATTGATCAACAGAAAGGGTTATGTAACGGTACAAGGCTTCAAATTACTTTTCTTGGTAAACGAGTTATAGAAGCTGAAGTAATATCTGGTGGTAACATTGGCACGAGAGTTTTTATTTCAAGGATTAATATGATCCCGTCTGACAAAAAAAAATACCTTTTCAATTTCAACGAAGACAATTTCCTTTATCAGTTTCTTTTGCCATGACAATTAACAAGAGTCAAGGACAATCGTTATCAAAGGTTGGTCTTTATTTGAAAGATCCTGTCTTCACTCATGGTCAGTTGTACATTGCATTATCAAGGGTCAAGACCAGAGAAGGCGTTAAAATACTAATATTCAACGCTGATGGAAAACCAACAAATAAGACTTCGAATGTCGTTTACAAAGAAGTTTTTACTAGCTTGTAATCATTATTTTTTCTGACTTTTAACTTCCACCGTTCTGAGTATAGTTGTATATATATTTTCTTAATTACTATTTTGTTTAAACTTTATTTGGTTTAAACTTTATAAACTCTATTGTGTTTTGCATCTCAGAACCATGTGTGATAAATTTATTCTTAAGTAATTTACAACACAGACAATTCTGAAGATCCCCGTGTTCATTGTCAATATGGAAGAAAATTATACCGGAAGATTGTTTGGAATAGATTGATAATCGATGTGTATATATAATAAAACTAGATTTTCACCCGGGATTGCTTCCCGAGCTCGAGAAACTTACTTATGTTAAAACCTAATTATGATTAATACATGATTAAAAGCATAGAAAAAATATGACATATTAATGGCTTTGCTATAAGAAAAATTATTTTTCTTTGTTAATGTGAATACCACATCAATTCAACTTATCATCCACTTTACTCTTGTATCTCAATGTAAATGTAAATAACAAATTCAATAAGGGGTGTATGTGTAAATATTTTTCATCACTTGAAAATATGGGAAAACGAAAAACAACCGTCATTATTTCTTTAGCATCATTACACATCAAACATCTATCATCTCTTCTTTCAAAAATCTCTTCTTCCCCATCATTTTCTAGGGTTTCAACTTTCTTATTCTTCGACTTCTACACTTCAATCACTCGAGGTTTTATTGTTTTTTCTTCAGCAACTGGTATGTACATTCATATTGTAATGAACTTTGTAGTGTTTAACCGATCTTAATTCAAATCCTATCTTGCTACAAATACGATTTTAAACGTTTATTGCTATACATTGAAGAAGGGTTTAGTTAGGTGTTTGAATCATTTGTTGAGAACATGTTAAAATAATCATTATTTACAGAAAAACTTTAACTCATACTCTATTTCTATGATTAATTTCAGTAGATACTCTGTTAATACAAAAAGTTAATGTTTATCTTCGAAACCAACTTTTTAATTTCAATCTTTTAACATCTTTATTGATTCAGGTTTTATCATGTATACTACATTTGTCAAGTTTCTTGATAACCCAGAATCTTTGAAACTGGTATGACATGTTTTATATATATAATTTATTTTTATTGAGTTATATATTTAACAGTTGTTATGGTTTATATTTTCTTACACTACTTAAAAATTATATACAGGATGTACCTATAGCCTTTGCTAATCAAAAGTAGGGAGATTGTTGGCAAAAAAATAAGTTGCGAATCTATCATGAGTCTGATAAAAAAATGGGTTGTGAGGGTCAGAACACAAATTTCAATGCCAGTAATAACTGATGGTTGGGACAATGTTGTTAAAGATCTTAATCTGCCGAGGGATACTTTGTTGGTTTTCAGACCGTTAGGTGATTTTGGGCTTGAACTTTCATGTTTTGTGGATGGCATGTGTGGTGAATCTTATTTCACGTTTAATCGTTATGCAAGATTTGGTTTTACTGTATGATTATTGATCTTAACTTCAATTCATTTGCACCTTAAACGTATCAACACTTATTCTCATAAGTTACATACTTCACGTATAGTATTCATTATTTTTAATTTTATGCAGGTAATTGAAGATTGTTTCATTAAACAATTTTATGTAAACAGCCCACCAAGTGGCAAATATCAAATCTGTTATAAGGGTTCTTATTGGAATGTTGAGGCATCTAAGTTTGATACCAACTTTGTATTTGCTAGAAGATGGCCGGAAATGTGCAACGTTGTTGGGATACTGGAGGATGATTTGCTTGTGTTTAGCATAATTGATGATGTTGTTTTTGAGTTAGTAGTTTATCGAAATGAGACTGAGATTTGCTTGTCGAAGAAACCTGAATCTGACGATGATAGTGTACTTGAGATATCCAAGGCTGATTATGTTGAGAATGTATTCTAGGTACGTATGTATTTAGCATTAGCAGTAAAAGATTTAATTATTTTAGCATTTTATTAATTATTCCATTAATGTTGACCAAGACATCTATGAGGATGATGAAGTTGTGTCTGTAGGTGAAGGAAGAACCGTTACTCAGGTACTTACTAAATTATTAAAATTATTTATTTTTAATTTAACACATATAAGAATTTAATGTTTTTACAACTACTAGTAATACTGTTTACTGATGTTATATTTATCCAATAATGTATTATTTAGAAGAAGTTACCAACCAATGTTGAATGCACGTCGAAGAGACTCATGTCTTCACGATTGAACAAAACACAAGATGTAAGTTTACCATCTTAAAGATTGTTATATCACTACGGTTATTAAAGTTACTCTTTGACAACAGGTTAAGAAGAAAGGTAAAGTTACTTTTGAGAGAAAGGAGACGGTCAAGAATACAACTAAGGGAAATGTTGCCTTACCTGTCGACACAAGTGATCATATTGGATGTTCTTCATCTGCTCATAAGGTTAAGGTATCTATACTCGCCACTTAATTAGTATATGTTATATAAATTGTTTTTTGTGCATATATTCAACATTCCTTTAATTCACATGTATATGTTTACTTTTTCATCAAGGGGAAGAGAGCCGGCAACGTTCAGAAAAAGCATAACCGTAGAAATAAGAGTACAAAGACTGCAAAAAAAAACATTCTGGAAATCTTCTCGACCCTGAGTTCTTTCATTTTGATCACAAAGGAGACTATAGGCTGGTATACCATTTTTTATAACAAACTAATGATTTATGTTTATTTGTCTGATTATTATTTTTTTCCACGGAATACATGTAGTGTCTTCCTGCTAAAGTTGCCAGACGAGCAGGTCTTTTTGTTGATCTTCATCATTTGAAAGTTCAAAACATGGTTGGAGTTGTGGATGTTTATGATGTCAAGACGGAGTTAAATGAATTGAAGCCACGTTATGCGTTGGATGGTTGGCGGAAGTTTATGACTGAGAATAACTTGAGGTTTGGTGATATGTTGCACTTTACATACGTGTCTTTGCAGCAGAAGATCGTATTAAATCACGTTACTTCAGTTTAACAATGACCTTTAAGTATGTTCTGATATCAGATATTATAACTATGAATTTTTTCATGGTGATGTTGCATGGTTTTTTTTTAACTTATTAACTTGATGTTTTGTTGATATGTATGGCTAACATGATAAAACACTATTATTAGCCCTTTGTGTTTTATATATAGATGATATCATGATTTTTTTTGCTAATAGTAACTGCAATTAGTAGAAACTTGGTTTATTAATCGCAAATGTGACATTCTTCTGCATTTATGGGTTTATGAATTCAGAATAATGGATGGATATATATGACTGTATTTGGCATGATGATGTTGTGTTTCATGTTGTAAAAATCAGGGAATTGTCAGATAATAAATTGTGTTGCACGATAAGATTGGGTGTTAAATTGTAGTTCTTTAAGTCATTGTTTTGTTTTCTTGAATTCTATGTAATTTTGTAAAGAAGTACAATAACAAACAGTGGTTTGAACATCTGTTTGCCTTTTGGTCAACAGTTGATGGAAACCCATGTTAGGTTGAACGGTGTTTTGAAGAGGAAAACAGTTTGAGAAGACAGTAGATCTGATTAAGTTAAACATCTGTTTGACCTTAAACAGATGTTTGGCCTTCTATATCAGATGTTTGGACTTAAACAGTTGTTTGACGTTAAACAAATGTTTGGCCATAAACAGGTGTTTGACCTTAAACAGATGTTTGGCCATAAACAGATGTTTGACCTTAAACAGTTGTTTTGCCTTAAACAGATGTTTGGCCTTCTATATCAGATATTTGGAATTAAACAGATGTTTGACCTTAAACAGATTTTTGGCTATAAACAGATGTTTGGCCTTAAACCAAATCTTTGTTTAAGGTCAACATTTGTTTGACTATTGGTCAACATTTGTTTGAATTTTGGTCAACATCTCATTTAGTATTCAACAGAACTTTGACTAAGTCAACATCTGTTTAATTCGTTGTTTTGTTTTCTTGAATTCTATGTAATTTTGTAAAGAAGTACAAGAACAAACATTTTTACAAAATCCCAAATCACCCGATCATGTAAGTGCATTGAAGTAAAAGTGGAAATGATGTTATTCATGTGGTCCTGTTGTGCTTTTGTTTGACCTCTAATATGGGTTCATGATTTAATCCAGTGATTTGAAGACATTGTTGTTGAATCCAATGAGATGTTTGATGTAATGAGGTCGTATTAATAACAAATAATAATTAATATAACTAAGTTTCCCGAGCCCGGTAAGCAATCCCGGGTAATAACCTAGTTATACATATGAAAAGAAAGTTAGCATCAACTAAATGAAATTTTTAAAGTTTTGTTTTTTTAGTAATATTTTATTTAGTGTTAGTTTGATTTTTTATGAAAAAAAGTTAACATGAAAAGTAAATGAAATTTTCTAAAGATTTGTTTTTTAGTAATATTTTATTTAGTGTTTATTTATTTTTTTTATTAATAATTTTTATATATTAAAGTAGAGGGAGAATAATAAATAACCTTTTTAAAGTATTTGTTTTAGGTACTGTTCACTCAATATAATTTTTTTAAAATAATTTATGTATGTTATTTTTTAAAAATAATCTAAATACACATCTATTTATTTTTTCCAACATTCCGATATAAATCTTATTAAAGATGAATATCGTTCTGCCACCATACCGAAAATAAAATCGACTAAACAACATAAGTGTGATATTCATATTTATGGTTTTCAGTAAATCTTATTGAATGTAGACACCGTGTCGCTACTGTACCGAATGTAAAACTGAACGAACAACATCGATATTTGGTACCAGTACTTATATTTTTGCTATTAGTTTCAATAAACTGATAGTATCACTATTAACTGTATTGTACCATATTGAGCCGGACCCAACAACATCGATATTGGCACCGTGTTCGTTTTCTGGTTTTCGTTCGATGTAAAGCAGGTGTTGATTTCTATACCGAATGCTTGTATTGTTTCAGTACGAAATAAGACAAATCGATACCGATCAAGATCACGCCGTGTAACACCCCGTGTTTCGGAAGTCAAAGTCATAGTCAAGATTGAAGTCAAAGTATGAAAAGATTGCTAATTGCGGTCTGTCACTCCTTGGTCAACTCCTGTTTTGACTTCTTTGACTTGTAGATAATCCATTTATGTTATCGCCTTAGTTGTATTATATGGAGTACTTGTTAATAATCAAGGTTTAATCGCATATTTAACTGATTTATCGCTATCGCATTCGCAACTCAAACTATGCGTTCTGGATATTGTTTTACGTGTGTGTGTGCCATTTATGTGTTACTTGTGCATGTTATGTTTATGTTGAGGTGTTAATCGAAATCGCAATCTATCGCATCGCAAATCGAATCGAAACGCTAGACGCAGTAATTATAGTGATTGTATGTTGGATATAGTAGTTGGGATTAAAAGTAATTTAATGGGTAATACTATCACATCGCTCTCTCGAATCGCATCGCAACGCTCAATACTCGAATCGAAACGGAAAAACTCATCGCGCTGGACAAGTGGATCGAGTGGCCAACCGACCGAGTGGCCATCCGATCGGATTGCCATCCAATCGGGGTTGCCACCCAACCGAGTTGCCACCCGATCGGACTGCCACCCGATCGACCAGTCTCCTTCCCCACTTTCCATTTTAGGAAACCCTATATATACCCCTCATATGTCACATCACTTGATGTGACAGCTCTCACTCGACCCAACTCGCTCCAGCCTTCATTTCTCTCGATTTCTCCCGATTCTTGTAAGTTTTCAACCTAAATCTTGTACTTTCTTGATCTACACGCACTCCTACACCTTTCTATCTTTTGAATCTTAACTTTTAACTGTGAAATCACCGGATTTGAGGTGTTCTAGGGTGATGTCATCATGGAGTTCTTATGAACTTCAATGTTTGGCTTCATTCCACCAAGGACAACTCAGATCTGAAGGATTTCCACAACATTTATCAATGATTTCACTTAGATCTACACGAAATCATGGATAAAAGGATTGAGAGAAGGTTTTCCAACTTTCTTTCAACTCTTTTACACTCAATGCACTCAAACCCGATGGAATCGGAGCTCGTTCTGATCTTCTACCCATTCTTGGTGATGTATTAGTTCCAGATCCGAATTCTATCCAAGAGATATTGACTCAGGTTTGAACATGAACTACCGACTCGAACCGTGAACCGGTCGGATTAGGGTGATTACTGTTCGGTCGTGTCACTTGGGCCGAGATAGGGTTCTGTTGTTCAAGCATGTTATCAAAATGTCTCGTTCAAATGCTACAAAACTTCAAACGAATCAAGTGTTAAGACGAACGGATCGTCGGGACGGATTGCCGTCCTATCGGATTGCCACCCGATCGGATTGCCACCCGATCGACCGGCCACCCGATCGACCGGCCACCCGATCGGGTTGTACTTGGTTCCATACTTAAACTATTTTTCAAACTATTCAAGGATCTGAACATTGAAACGGATTACCACCCGATCGGATTGCCATCCGATCGAGTGACCATCCGATCGTGTGACGTTTGGGACTTGGTTACTTAAACAATTTTCAACAGGTTCAGTACGAGCGGATTGCAACCCGATCGGATAGCTATCCGATCGAGTGACCGTCCTGCTGTAAACTTGTTCTAAGACTGAGAAGCCTCGCCAATCGGATTGTTGTCCGATCGAACGACCGTTCGATCGACCGACCTGAAAGGTAGAGATACTTCTCTATTTTCAAAATGCTACAATGAAAACTTCAAAGTACAAGCTATCATACACAAACACATCCTCACCAAACGAGGTGACAATCCAATCGAATGGCCATCCGATCGGATGACCATCCGAACGGATTGCCACCCGATCGACTGGCCATCCGATCGGATTGCCATCCGATCGAATGGCCATCCGATCGGATTGCCATCCGATCCTTGGCACACCTACATCGTTTTACGCGCCGACTTTCGCTTATGCTACCATTAACTGTTCAGGCTAATTTTCGCTCTAGCGCTCCCTTCAATCCATTAACTCAATCGCTGTGAGTATACTCGAACCCTTTTTGCTTTTCGCACTTTTGGGTGTTACATACGTTACTTATTCTAAATCACATCAAATACACTACGCAATACTTTACCGCTAACTGCTACTGCATGTTATACGTGACTCGATGAATGCTTGTTTGTTATGTTTACACATAGATTGTTGTCTACCTGCCTTAACAACGATAGTACTATAGTTTGGACTCAACACCTGTTCACTCAGGGGTTGTTAAGGACAACTAATAGCAGGGTTCACAGTGGTGAATATGTGTTACGAACTGCCTTGGACAGTCAACCCGCAGTCATTGGTATTGATAGGATCATGTCGATAACTTACATGATTCACATTACACGTTGTACGTGCTGGTTATGCGTAATCGATTTCGAACTCTATATGCTATTATCAAACTTGTATGCTCACCTTTACACTATGCCTTGTTTGCTGTGTGATGAAATCGAGGCTAGCAAAGAGTCTAGAAACAAAGACAATTTATATTTTATTTGATTTGAAATCTGAGTTGTCGGAACATGATATGTTTTGAGAACATCGCTGTCTGTAATGATTAAATTACTTTATGGGTTACGGTATGGGACGTAATATTAATTATTTGGTAATTTAGTCGTTATGGAATTTCTCTTGACAATCTGTTTCGCTAGGTGTCGCGCCCCGATGTTTCTGCCATCGGTTGGGGTGTGACACGCCGCGAAGCGCGGGGGAAAACAACTAGTTATATTATATTATATATATTAATACAAAGTCACCATGAATAGTGTTTTAAAATTATTTATTTTTAACATTTAATTATTTTATTAAATATATTTTTAATTGATTTTGCATGTTTTTTTTCTTTTATAAACTATTAAGACACTGTATTTTATATAATTTTTAGTATGGCGTCGCGACGTGCCTAAATTTTTCTCTATATTGATACTTTTTTCCCGAAACTGAGTTGGGAGTGGTAAAGCTTAAGTAATCGAAGCATAAATGTACATGTTATCAAACCTAACTCACATTTAGTTTCTTTACATATAAATTGACATTACTTTTTTCATTATTCTAATAGTATAGTGTAATACTTTATAAAGTTCTGAATATGTGCGACATGTTTATTTTTGACTTCGCTCTGCTAAAATTTTTGTTCAAAATCAAACGAATCAGTATAATTGATTTTTATTTGTTCTTTACTGTGATTAACTGAACAGATACCATACGAAACTTGGATAGCAGTATATAGTATCTTTTTATAATATAAACTATAGCGAGTATGAATACCGTACCGGTACCTTGACAAACCGAACTTATACCGTCTGTTCTTTACAATGACGAATTGAACTAACACTGTGCGAACAACTTCGATGGTAGTATAGAGTTTTTTAATATCGTAAACTATAGCGAATATTTGTACCACGTCAATTCCAATCAAACAACATTAGTACCTGTATCGGTACCATCGAAATGAATATAGTATCCTTTTATAATATAAACTATAGCGAGTATGAATACCGTACCGATATCTTGACAAACCAAACTTATACCGCCTGTTCTTTACCATGACGAATTGAACTAACACTGTGCGAACAACTTCGATGGTAGTATAGAGTTTTTTAATATCGTAAATTATAGCGAATATTTGTACCACGTCAATTCCAATCGAATAACATCAGTATCCGTATCGGTACCATCGAAATGAATACTTATATTCATTTCGGAAGACATTACTGATATTTGTTTTTATGGTTTTTGATTTATGTAAAATATGTGTCGATATCCTTTTAGTCATATAATGACTTTATTTTTGGGTTTTACCTTTCGATTGCTATAACGAGTTCCAGTATCATACCGATATATTATTCAGTCGGTTTCAATTTGGTTTGATACGATAGCACAACCGGCTGCAAAACACGAAGAACCTCACTACTTATACATAAAATAAAGGAAAAATTACAAGTTTTGTCCTTTATCTTTATACTACTTTTCAGGCGGTGTCCTTTTTAACGAATGTTGACAGACGGTGTCCTTTACTAGGTATTTTGTTGCAAGTTTAGTCTTTTACACCCAACCCAGTTAAAAAACCCTGTTAATTGTTGGCAGGCGGTGTCCTTTACTATGCATTTTGTTGCAAGTTTAGTCCTTTACCTAGGTATTTTGTTGCAAGTTTAGTCCTTTACACCCAACAATTAACAGGGTTTTTTTAACTGGGTTGGATGTAAAGGACTAAACTTGCAACAAAATACCTAGTAAATGATACCGCCTGTTAACATTCGTTAAAAAGGACACCGCCTGAAAAATGTTATAAAGATAAAGGACAAAACTTATAATTTTTCCTAAAATAAAAGATCAATGACAACTATTATTTGGACATTTCTATCCCTCTTTGACTTTTGAATCTTCCCTTAGGACACCGACATTATACAATGGCAATTATGTAAGTAAATTCAAAATATTGGATATCACATGTACCGTAGCTAGTAAATTTCTTTAATATAGTATAATATAATATAATATTATATAAAAATATAATAAGCGTGTAAATCCTAACCTTTTAGACCATGCGTAATGGGACGTTTTTTTTAAAAAATTTTGCCCGAAAACGCCCTATAACGCCCCCACCCCCATTACATGGGGCGTTATAAGGCGTTATAAATTGAAAATTTGCATTATGGCGTTTTAAATATAACGCTTAAGTGGGCAAATGGATATTGGTTTTGGCCAATGGGGAGAAGTCAAATCTTTGACTAACCAATGAGCAATTACTTGCTTTTTGTTTTTTTTGTTTTTTTAATGATTGGTAGGGGCATTATACCCACTACACCACTTTTGCTATAATGCCTCCTTGCTGACTATGACGCCACGTGTCGTATAATGCCCCATGGTGGGGGCATTATAACCTTCTACCACTACGCATGGTCTTAGAATGAATGGGAAGTCAAGAGTACTCTAGCCCTATCTAATTTTGTGCTATCAACTCTACACCTAAATACTCTAGAACCACTAAATATTGACGGCGTCTACTCACAAATACCTTACAATCATAGACCTTACCTTTTTACTTAATCCACCAATCACACCAACCTTAAACCCTCTAAACATTCAACCCGTTCTAACAAAGGTTTGCCACTAGGCAAACTACCCGTGCGTGGGTACGGGGTGGTGGCGGTGTTGCCGCGCTGCAACAAACCCACAACCTTGAAACCGTGAGGTCCCCCTTACGCTAACTAAAATTTATATTATATATTTTAAGTTTCTTAGCAGCCTCCTAAACCTAACGTTTTTTATACTGCTATGGTTGATAGCTATCTTGTGATTGTCTTTTTCCTAATAGTAAATCTTATTCAGCCAACTAATTGTTAATACTAACTATATGTTTTCTTAAGTAAACGCCATCCTACTAATTACTACAAAACAGTGTTTAGTCATAACTTTAAGACTTGTATTAGAAAATCGACATCATATTAAACTTTTTACAAGTTTTACTTTGATATTTTATTTGCTATTTAATTATTATTATTAATTAGTCAATATAGTATATATGGAATAATGCATTTTAATAATCCTAACTATTAGTCGTTGGACGACAACGATTTCAACTTCAAAAATAACCAATGATAGTCTCACATTTTCTCATATTGTAAAACAGTGGATTTTTACTAACAGAAAAGAAAAAGAATACAAAAAGAAATTAATGTTCTGTTAATAAAAGTTCATTATTTTACAATATGTGAAAAGATAAGACCACCACTGGTTATTTTTTAAGTTGGGATTGTTACCGGTTAACGACTAATAGTTAGGATTATTAAAATCCGTTATTCATATATATATATACACCCATACAAAAATATAGTGTCAAACCTACAACAACAAACCTTAAAAATCTTTACCTTAACACGTTATATATCTCCTCCAACAACAAATCTCCACCTTCTCCATTTTTTATATAAAAAATTTATACATGATATTGTTTGTGTACGAATCCAATAGCCTGGTCCAGTTGAGGTCCTTGAATTCGGACTTGAAAGCAGACTTGGTTCAAGGACCACACCTCCAACAATTGTAAAGTCCTTGCCTAATAGTACTTAGATTCAAACCAAACCATGCCAACTATACACCGTTGAAGGTGCTCTAAGTCTACGCAATCTAAAAAACGAGTCCGTGTTGAACAAATATTTTCTTTTAACATCTATTTACAATCAACAAATAATTTGTATAAATAATTAGACAGCCAAATACTTTTCTGGCGAAACAATCAAAGAACATTTGACATTAAAAAAAAAAAAAACAATCATTATTATTTTAAAATCAAACACAGCAATTTAAAACACTAAAAAATCCACCGAAACACTTTAAACGGTGAACTTCACGGTTACAGTACATCATCGAAACTCCACAGCTCAATCGAACCACCACCAACGCCACCCTCTGCATTCGCCGGAGCCACCGCCGTCTCCCCATCCAGATACGGAATCTCATAAAACTTCATATACGACTCATACGCCATGAGTTCTTCCGAGAGCTTCTGCACCTCAATATCTTCTTCTACGGCCTCAGCTTTCTTCTCCGTCACTTTTTCCTCCACAGTTTCCAAAACAAACCCGAATTCCGAACCCGAATCAGAAAACCCAACAACAGAATAATCTGTGTGAAGTCCAGTGTTCAGATCACGGTGTATCTGATTGTACGATTCTACCTCGTTTGGGAAATTAACCTTAGCCTTTCTTCCTCGGATTTTCCGAGCAGCTTTGTCGTAAGCTCTAGCAGCCTCTTCCGCCGTGTTGAAAGTACCTAACCAGACCCGAACACCTTTCCCCGGATCACGAATCTCAGCAGCCCATTTCCCCCATGGACGCTGCCTGATCCCACGGTACAGATTCTTCCTCTGTCGTTTCTTGTTATTTTCACGCACACCACCTGTTCGACAAAAAGCCCCAGTCAGAAACAACATACATTATTTTGTTTGAAATAAAATGAACAAAAAACGGACAAAGAGGTTACCTGAAGCTGAAAGATCTCGCTTGTTGGAACAATTGGTTTGTTGGGAAAAATGGTTGAATTCGGATTCGAATGAGTTGATTTTAGGGTTGGGCCAGACCTCGGAGGGGTTGAGGCGGCGGGTACGAGGAGGAGGGATGAGATCGGCGAGAATAGCACCGCCACACATGTTGTGAATAAGTAGTGAGTTTAGGGTGTTGAATGTTTTTAGATTTAGAAGTGAGAGATGTGAATCAAAATGTGAGCAAGAGGGGGGTTTAAGTAGTAAGGAAGTGGGTGCGTGACAGTAGATGTAAATGAACCTTCGTAGAGTTGTCGCGTTTGTGATTTACTGTTGAATAAGATTAAGATGAAAAATGCGAATGTTATGTTTGAGGAGGAGGAGCTTCTAGAAGTTGTTTTACACTGATAAGACTTAAGAGTTATCCTTTTTAGTTTTTTAGAGCTTTCTAAAAAAATTGGAAATTTTAAAATGTTTTGCTTTAGGTTTTTTTTTATCTCGAGTAAATTACAAAGTATATATTACAAAGTATGTCATTTATCTTTAATAAGTTCAGAAAACATACTCAATGTTTGTAAACCCTTACAAGTTATGTCCTTTAGTCATAACACAATTAGTTTTCATGGTTAAAGTTGACTAAGTCAACCCCACATAAGGGTATTTTAGTCATTTTATCTTAAATATTATAATAAATAATCATAAAACCAATAAATAAAACAATTTTAGAATTATATATCTAAATATATACATGCAGACATTATTAACCATTCTCCTTCTCTCTCTCACCTACCCCCACCACCACCATAACTCACCTGCCACCACCATCACCACCACCACCGATCTGCCACCACCACCACTTTCACTCTCTTACTCTACCTGCTCTCTCTCATTTGATTATAACCAATTCTACCATCTGGGTATTGCTCAAAATGACCAAATTCATCTGGGTTTTGAATCTTTTGATCAAATCTTGAACCTGAAACTGACCTAGGGTTTCTTGTTCTTGCTACTTGTTCTTGCTACATTGGTGGGTTTCCACGTCGGAAAGTATGCATTCCGAACCCCTATTTGTACTATAAGTCCGCCACCACCATTTTAGCACCACCGCCATAAACAATCCTCCATTTTCTCTCTATTATGAGTCTCACAATCACCAGCCGACCGTCGTCACCGAACTTCTCCAACCTCAGATATTTATTTGATTTCCCTTTATCAATACCCACTTTAATCAAACCAAGATCTAGTTTTTTTTTTAAACAAACCCAAAAAGCAAACCCACACCGTTCCATCCTTCAACAGAGCAAGACTCAAAAGGTTTCCAACTAGCTGACAATTCAACACAAAAAGAAATTAACTCATCTGTTGACAGCATAGAGTGTGTCTACTGCTCAGATTTTGGAGCCAAAAGTCCAAAACACTATATAATAAACTTTGTTCAGAAAAAGTTCATACTACACCTGGTGACAAGCAAAAATTCCCCAAAACTCTCCATTGAAGTGTCCGATTACAGTGACCATCCACTCCGTCACAACAGCATCCATCAGAAGGTATAGCCAAAATTCTCTAAACAACACCGTTTTCTTCTCCGGTAACACCACCACCGTCCACCATCCTTTCTTCCCCGAACAGATTTGACTCAAATCTTGGATGGTGAGTTCAGATCTGAAGGATGGTAGGTATAGAGGATTTGTTTTTTTAGATGAGGGGGTGGTGGTAGGTGGTGCTCGTGATGATGGTTGTCCGATTTGGTGTTAGCAGATGATGCTCGTGATGGTGGTTGTCAACAGATTTGCTGGAGCTGGTGATGAAAGGAGATGTTGTGTTTGTTTGATGTAGGGTTGGGTGGGATAAATGGGTTTTATTTAAAAATAATAATTGAACATGTAAAATGACCAAAATACCCTTATGTGGGGTCTACTTGATCATATTTAATCATAAAAACTAACTAGGTTAGGGCTAAAGGACATAATGTGTAAGGGTTTGCAAACATCGAATATGTTTTCTGAGCTTATTAAAGATAAAGGACATACTTTGTAATAAATGACATACATAAAGGACGAACTTTGTAATTTACTCTTTTATCTATGATTCATTGTTATTGTGTAGCTACATTTGTTGTTCCTTTGTGGCTTAGGGGTTGTTTGGCAATATCTGAATCAATAAGTGTTGAATGAATAAGAGGTCTGAATGGGTAAGAGGGTCTGAACCAGTTAGTGTTGAACCAATAAAATGTTGTTTGGTTGCACATCTGAATGATGTGTAAAATGACATTTTTACCCCTGAACAAAACAAAATACCCAACAGGCTTTAAAACCAAAGTTGTTCTCTGTCTCTGTCTCTCTCACTTCCCCATCTTCAAACTCTCAGCTTCTCTTACTCTCTCTCTAATGAAAGAACCCAGGCTCAAACTCTCTGCTTCTCTCTCTAAAAAGCGGCGGCTGTGGAGCTCCGATTGAGGGGGAGGGCGGCAGCTGTGGAGGTCCGGTGTGGAGGACAGTGACGTGGAGGTGTGGAGTGGAGGTGGCCGGAGGTGTGAAGGAGATGGAGGGAGGATGCGGAGGAGGTCCGGAGTGGAGGAGGGAGGTGGCAGGAGGTGTGGAGGAGGGCAACGACGGTGGAGGTCCGGTGTGGAGGAGGTGGCAGGAGGTGTGGAGGAGATGAAGGATGAAGGATATGCAGGAGGTGTTAGGGCACAAGGGTAATAAACACCATTCAGATCTCAAAAGGTGCTGAACCATTCAGATCTGAATGGTTTCATTCAGATGTTGTTATTTGCTGAACCAAACACCTCCATGTTTGAGCGATTCAGAGCCAATCCTCTTAATGGCTCCATTCAGACCCAAACAAACAACCCCTTAGTATTCGTAGGGAGGAACGCCTACGGGCGAAGCCAGGGCCACCCTCAAATATAGTCTTGTCATTTTTTAAGTTATAAGAGGTAAATATATGAATATTTGTTAAAAAAATTTAAGTTAAAACTTTATAAAACAATCATATTAAATTAATATTTTTTTAAGAATGTAAAAAAAAAGGCAAGGTTGTGTTAAAGTTTTACGATTGAGTATCATATAACGACAGTTAAGGATTGAAGATGTGTTCAAACATATGTGGAGTGGTAAACTATTCACCTAGCCAATCAACACATGTTATATCAACTCTCTCTAAGATTAAATATATTATGATTTAATATTTAATCTAGTAGCCATTATAATCATTTACACAATGTAGATTAAAATATATAATAACCTATTAAATAATTAGTTGGTAATTATTGATGGACCATATTATCCTTATTAATTAATTAGGTTTCTTCTTGAGTGCATATATAAGGAGACTTATGTAGAGGTTCTAAGGTTAGACACATAGCCTAATTCTAATAACATCAAATCGGCCTCCCTCTCCTCAATCGATACCCTTTTCGGTTTTCATCATCACCATCATTAGTTTGCACCCTAAGGAGGAACCAGATCATTCTTGACAAAGATGTCGAACTCAATGGCTTCTTCTCTGATTGGATTCTCCACTGCACTGTCTGCTGTAACAGATATGTTTTCATGTTTTCCATTATGCTTAAAAGAGAACTGATCAACACTCTCCTCCCAATTTCCCATTTTACACTCAAACACTAGGGGTGCTTAAACACATGGGGAGTCAATTTTTTTGTATTTCTATAAATTATGCATAAATATATTGTGACAACTGGCACAAACCGGTAATTTCCGTACACTTTAATCATTATTTAATGATTGCAATTATGAGTTTAATTGTCAGCAATGTCTGAACACATGATTAAACAAGTGAATTCATGCACGTTGTATACTACAAAATATTGCTTTATGCATAAACGAGAGCGTTGCGTCAAAAATAATAGTAAACTCACCGGTAAGACACACTGTGTCGACTGAACTGCAGAAAGCAGTCAGACAATAAAATTGGAGCCTAGGTGTAGGTCCGACAACAAGAATGCATTAAAACCCAAGAGTACATACAAGGGTTAATATATATGCAATACGAAAGCAAATATAAGCACTAAAAAGCACCCGAAACGCACTTTAAGTGCATAATTTATATAATTCAGCAATAATTCAGCATTTAAACATACGAATATTTTGCAGAAATGTCGTTTTATTATCCAGAATATTTCCCTAAGTGTTGGGAATTGAAAGAGTACAAGAAAGGTACTTAAACGACACTAAAAAGTGTAATTTAGCACTTTAACGAATCGGTATGTAACCGAACGACCGGACTATACCCGGAACATGAAAATATTGTTATTTTCATTATTTATCTTTTTCTGAGCCAGTTAGGGTCCCTGAATACCCTAACACCCATTGTAACGCATGACACACCACTAACCAAGTTAACTACTTAACTAACCTACTTATCTTAACTAGTAGTTAACTAACTACTTGAAAACAAACTAGAACCCCCCCCCCCCCCCCATGGCCGATTTCGGTCCCCATGTAACTAGAGCAAGTACCACTCTTGATTATTATATTTACTTATGTCTAATATCTAATAGACATAGTAACCATTGGTTAATAATCCTATGTTTTTGCCTATAAGACCAAGACTAAACACACTTATCATTTTCCATCACCACAACATAACTCAAACTCTCTCTCTCTCTCAAGAAAGCTACGGCCAAACACCCCTCCCACATACATCCATTTTCGGTTTTTGATCTTCACATTCCAACATCACACAAGTGTTAAGGGTCGCATATTAGGAACCTTGGTGCCGACGGAACGCGAAGGACCTCTTTCTCTAGCTTTTATCCACCTCTTTTGCGTATAGATTCTTCCCTAGCCTCGAGCTAGAGGTATAATGCTTAAAACTCATATTTGAACTAATCTAAAGTGGTTAAAAGGATTTTTATCGGATGAAACTCGTTAACATGCAAGATGATGCTTTAAAGTCTACTTAAAACGCTAAAAATGGTGGTTAATAGCACATAAGTTGTGTAAAAGATGTAGTATTCGAAATGTATGATTATTGAGACCCGATCTATGATTGTGGTAGCTCGGATCACCATTTAACCCGATGTAGTCATGTTCTTGGATCATGACATAAGGTTATGTTAGAAGATATAAGGGTTAAAAGGTGAAACTCTACCACACACTAATCATGAACTTGTGTAAAAACAATTTTTCTTATGAAATATTGTTCAAAATTAGTAGATCTACGGATCTACAAGTGGTATTTTTGAATAACCAAGTGTATGATGAAACCATGTTTTAAAACCGGATCTTTCATGAACTAGAGGTGTTTTTATGAACAAACAAGCGTGTGGACACTTGTGTAACAAAGGTTTTAACAAAGAGATAATTATCGTAAAAACCGACTAGAAGTTGTGAAACTTCATATTCTTTAAAAATAAAGTTTTTAAGAAATTAAACTTATTTTTAAAGATAACAAGACTTACTAAATGTGCTAGTAAGTTACTACACATTTTTGTAAATATTCAAGTTCATGAAATGGAGAAACTAGTGAGTATTGTTGATAATTGTTGTTGATGATTGATAATGATTTAAAAGAAAATAAACACACGTTTTGAAAACGTGGGAAACCTCCATTTTTAGGGGAAACTCTGTCAAAATTTTTATAAATTTTGACACTTAGAAAAATATAAGTTTTTGAGAAACTTATCCCCTAAAAATATACCTCAAAACATTACCAAGGTTTCCCTAATCTTTGATGATAAGAAATGGTGATTTCTTGAAGAATAAAAATGGATATTATGTATATATATTTTGAGAGAAAAATATATATTATTTTATCACCAATTTTTGTGCTAAGTGTATATAGTATGTGTTATACGTGCTAGTGTATTAAGACTTAAAAATACACTAAATGCTCGTGAGGAGTATAAACATAAAAATACACATACAACATACAAGATACATAATTCGGGTGCGAAGTGCAAAACACAAAAGACTTATATGTATTTTAGAGAAAATAATATAAGTAAGATACGTAGTTAAAAATATAAGAATATTTTTAACACAAGAATACATACAAAAGAGAGTGACTGTACTTGTGCGACGCAAGTCTAGTGACTAACGTTAAGAAAACGCGTATAGGTTACGACGTTAATTAAGCAAATCCGGTGGAGTTTACGACGCTAGGAACGCAAAGTTGTGAGTTCATGCTCCCCCTTTTCTCTTTAACTGTTTTCAGTTTTTATAACTTCGGGGGTGAAATACATGTACAAATGTACAAAATTTATAATTGGTATGATATAAATACAAGAAGTACACTTGGTGAGAACGAGAACCAAGTGTGACGAAATATAAGAATACAAGAAGTACACTTGGTGAGAACGAGAACCAAGTGTGATGAAATATAAGAATATGAGAAGCGCACTTGGTGAGAACGAGAACCAAGTATGAGGCGCTATGAGAAATGATAACAAGAAACGCGCTTGGTGAGAACGAGAACCAAGTAGGATGCGTTATGAGAAATAGTGTCACGAATAGGGTACAGAAGCACCATTAATCGTGTACATACTTAGACCGCAGAACAAAAGGTTAGATCTAACGGGTGCCTGGCAGCCTCACACTCGGTCGGGGCGAGAATCGAGTAGTGCTTTTGTGTCTCAGAATATACCAATTAAATGCCTTAGGTTTGGTGACTTCCTATGTCGTGCCACATGTTAATGGCTTTGCAACCCATTAACAATCTGATAATTACAGAAATACTGTATTTACATAAAATTCATACCATACTAAGATTGATATATAACTTGAAGTACGTGGGGTACTCAAGAAGATTGAATTATACTTGAAGTACGTGGGGTACTCAAGAGAATGAGAATTATACTGGAGTACGTGGGGTACTCAAGAAGAAATTGAATTATACATATGTACGTGGTGTACACATGAAACTGAATTTATATATGAAAACTTGATTTACTCACAAACTATGTTTTCATACAAAGTATACAAACATGAAATACAAAACTGCATGAATTCACACCAACATTATGTTGACGTTTTTCCAAAACTCACATGTATTTCAGGTAACTAGGATGGATGTGCGCGTGGTCTTACTCATGCTCGTGGATGTCGCTTTGTTTATCTTTAAATAAAGTCGTGACTTTTAAGACAATATGTTATCTAGTGTTGTAAACACTTGACATATGTTTTTGGTAATGAAATATTTGAAGTTATTTTTGAGCATGTAGTATGTTTACTCTTCGTATGCAATGAGAACCTTTCATGATCACACCTCGTGCTTCCGCCGTAGAAAGGGGTGTGACATATATAAAACATATTTTAAACTAAATAAAATTACATTTAATTAAAAAAGACATTACATTAAATTAAAAAAAATAAAACTGCATTAATATAAAAATTAGACAACACGTTAAAATAAAATAAATAAAATGACATTAAAAAATTAAAAGACATTTTAAAACTAAAACTAATTCAACTATTCGTAGTAAGAATCCGCCAAAAGGTAGGGTAAATCTTGTTCTCCAAAATGCTCCAAGAGATCATATTTTAATCTTCGATGCGTATCTTCATCAATGAGCTCGTTATAAATAGTATAATTGAAAACGAGCTCGACTGGAGGATCCTGAATATGTACCAGTGCAATCGTGTTTCCGCTGTCTTTGAGAATCTTGTTATGCATAATAATTCATGTTTATATGACATACCTAATCTTTTTTTACACTCATAGCACGCACTGGTCGATTAAGTATACCCCATTTTGACTTTAAAACACCAAAAGCATGTTCCACGTCTTTTCTTGTTGCCTCTTAAACTTATTTGCTTTCACAATGTGAGGATACATAAATGATTTCACAAACACGAACCAAGTAGGGTAGATTCCATCGGTAAGATTGTATCCACGCTTGTACAAGTGGTTGTTCACGTAAAACGAGTATTTTGGTGCAGTTCCATTTCGTTGAGTAAGAAATAACGGAGATTGTTGGAGCATGTTGATGTCGTTTTGTGTACCTGGTGGACCACAAAAAGCATCCAAAATCCACAAATCTTGAGAGGCCACCGCTTCGAGCATAATTGTCGGGTACCTATGATCCCCCCCCCCTCATATATTGGCCCTGCAACTCTTTTGGACACATTCTCCAAACAAAATGTGTACAATCAAGACTACTAACAACCTAGGAAGGTGATGTTTCTCCTCATGAGCTTGGTACAAAAGCGAAACGTTGTGGCTTGTTGGTCTACGTAAGAACTCGGAAGCGTATAAATTACATACTGTTCCGCAAAAATATTCTAGACACTCACGGGAACTCCTTTCGGCCATATTTAAATACTTGTCGTTGTCGTCCGAAGGGTTACCGGTTGCAAGTTGTTTAATCGTCGATGTAACTTTTTACAACAGTGTAAAACTCTTCTTCATTCTCCTATCCATGCCCTTTTGAAACCACGAGTTATTCGCTTGCATGTCACTCACAATTTTTAAAAACAACCTTTTCGACATACGAAACCTATGACGAAAAAATTCTTCGTTGAATTTGGGCTCCTCGACAAAATAATCTGTCATAAGGGTTTCGTAACCTTTCTCGATCTCGACGGACAACTTTCTTTTTTCTAGAAGTACCCGTGCCTTCTAGTTTCCTCAATAAGATTTTGGAAAAAAAATTAAAGTACTATCGCTTGAGGAAGAATCACCGTCTTCACTAATATCGAATTAAATGAATAGCGGTATGTCATCCGCCATTTTTTAGAATATAGGGTGAGATTTTTTGAATGTCAAAGAATTTGGTTGATAGAAGTTTGGATTGAGAAGAGACGTGAAAAATGGTGTTGTTTATAAAGAAAAGTTGTAATTTTTTATTTATTTAAATGATATAACGGCTACTTTCCAAATCGCAACGGTAACATGCAACAAGTCTTTTCATTCGGTGACTAGTTACCGTGCTCACCATTTACCACTCACCGAAAATATGCAAGGGGGCGTCCCCCTAATAAGCAAACACACTCATCGAAGGGGTCACCGAATGACGTTCCTTTCACCCCTAATACAACTTTTTAGACTTTTTAAAAACAACAGTTAATACAACTTTTTAAAATCATATACCGTTATATACTATGATATATGGTCAAACTTAAATATTATAATCATATGTTAAAGGTTTAATAGGCGTCACTTGTCAACCATTCTTGTAAGTTATTTAATTTTTTTTTTCTTTTTTGTCCTTTTCCTGTCTTTTATTTCAGCTTTTTTTTTTATATTTCAGTTTAGCAAATTAGAAAAATATCATTTTCATTATTTATTCCATCCACTGTTGTTTCTCCGTTCAAAAAAAAAAAAAAAAAACCATTGTTGTTTCTATACGTATACGTGATCATTATTAATAAGTTTTTCTTTTATCTAATAGGAACAATAATTTTGCTCATTTTGTCATTACAGAGTTGGATATTGGGTCAAGAAACTACTGATTGCTTAGTCAAACCTGTTAACCTCATTTCTCTAGGCTTGTAGAGTCGTAGGGCATGCTATCATTAATTCATTATTTATATCTTTTTTTCTTGTTCCTTTTGAATACATATTTTTTAGAAAGATTCCTTTTGAACATATGGTGTGTGAAATTGTTTCTTGGCTAATAAAACCAAGAGAAAGGTATTAAATTAAAAAAAAATTATAGAAATCAACCTTTATGTTATATGTAAACTGTACTTCATACATTTCATTATGAAATCGGTAAAAACCAATATATAGGTTCATGTTTTGATACATGGGTCAACCTTTAACACTAACACTATTAGATTTCATGGTTAAGTCACCTCACATTCTTTCTTGGTTAAGTCATCTCATCTCATATGAAAAGAGTATTTTAGTCTTTTTAAATCCTTAGTTAAATAAAGATTATTTTTTTAATAAACTACAAATCAAAACCTTCTCTCATCTTCAACCTATAACCACCGGCACCTTCTCTCATCTTCATCCTGTTTGATGTAACCAAGCTACCTCCTACCACAAATTTCACAACATCGACCACCACCGTTTGCAAAAGAGTTATTAAATATAACTTTATCCTTTTCTTTTCTTTTCTTTTCATTTCTTTGAATCAGATCATCACAGCCTTAAATCTTTTACTTCAATTTCCCTTTTTCTTCGCATCAAATTGCCGGCAATATAACCCTCTCTCTAAAATGCATGATCCAACCCACAGATCGGAGGAACCACCGTCACTCCGCCAGCGTCAACCAATCACAATACCCTTTCTCTCTCTACAATCTCGCTCTCCTTTCTCTACATCACCGAAAAATGGAGAATGCAAGTAGGAAAAAGGACTCAATGATGACAAATCCTTAGTCCAGATCCATGGTCGACGAAGGGTTGTTGCACCACACCAATGCACCATCACCACCCACTTGTCACCACGTACGATAACTGCCAACAACCACTGAGAACCTAGATCTAGTCGCCTGCATCTTTACTCCAGAGACTTAGGTGGTGTTTGTTTTTTCTGCAGGAAAAGGTCTGCAGTCTGCGGACCACATCTGCAGAGAAGAGGTGGACCAAATGTCTGCAGTTTGAAGGAAAAGAGGGTTTGTTTTTTTTAAATAAAACCTCTTCACAACCAAACCTCTTCACAACCAAAACCTCTTCACAACGTCTGCAGTCTCCTCTCTCTTCTCTCTCTCTCTGCCATCTACCACCGTCGCCCCAACCATCCGCCACCACCACGTCGGCCACCACCACCGCCGCCCCAACCATCCGCCACCACCACGTCGGCCATCACCACCGCCATCAAAACCCACCCCCACCCCTTTCTCCTTCAGATCTGTGAATCGAAGGCGGCTAGAGAGAGAGAGAGAGAGAGAAACAACAGCTAGAGAGAGGAGTTCGACGGCGGTGGTGATGCTCGAAGGCGGTGGTGATGCTCGACGGCTGTGAATCGAAGTTCAGATCGAAGTTGCAGGTATGTTTTGTTTGCGATCGATGTTGATGATGATGAGGGTTTTCAATTTGGGGGTTTTGTTTTCGATTTGGAGGTGGTGGCGTAGCAAGGGTGGGCGGCGGAGCAGGTGGTGGCTGAGAGGTGGGTTTGAAGGTGGAGGTGATGGGTGTCGGTGGTGGCTGAGATGTGGTGGTGGAGGTGGTGGCGGAGGTGGAGCCGTGGAGGTGGTGTCGGAGGTGGTGGCTGAGCTGTGATGGTGGAGGTGGAGGTGGAGGTGGTGGCTGAGAGGTGGGTTTGAAGAGGGAGAAGAGGTCTGCAGAGGTTAGAAGACTTGTGGACAAGTCTGCTTGGGGAAGAGCTTCTGGAGACGTTTTTGGTCTGCAGATCTTCAAGAAAACAAACAAGCTGCAGGAACCTTATGTCTGCGCGCCTCTGCGCGACGCAGACATAAGTGCTCAGAAGAGCTTCTGGAGAAAAAACAAACAGAACCTAAGGTTCCTTCAAAGGCTCTACAGGCGTATGCGTGGGTACAGTGATCGATAAGGCTTTTCAGATCACAATTCCAAAGGTTTTAGGCCATGGGGTATGGGCTTGGGTTTGGGCGTGGGTTGGGGGAAAACGCACAAGTCATCACCCCGGGTGGGCTTGGGTTGGGGCTTGGCTTTCAAGCCGGGCGTGGGGCGGTATGGCCATGCTAGCTGGCTGAATCTCATTCGCTCACCCCGCCACGTCAAGCGGACTTTTCAAATTTCGAATTTTAAATTCAAACCACCACCCAGGTCTCCCAACAACCTCTATATATTGTAACCCCCAACTAGGGGTGTTCAAAACCGGATATCCGAAGTTTCGGATATCCGAAAGTCGGATATCCGAACATTTTGGATAGTAGATTTCACTATCCGAATCCGTATCCGAAATTTCGGATACGGATACAGATAATGAAACGGATATCCGAAATTCTAAAACCAAAAAAAAATCAAATAAAAATACAAACTTTGTCTTTCCCAACATAATGAAAAGATCTGCTGTTCAAAAGAAACAAACCAACACAATTCAAAGTTCTAAAATAAAGCATAACATGTCCAAAATAACACATAACACAATTCAAACCAACACAATTCAAAGTTTTAAAAGTCGAAATAAACACATAATCTTCCAAATCCAATCATCCGATTCCAATCCATCCTTCGAACTTCCAATGCACCATATGAAACTTGCGCAAGAATATAATGCATATAAAGTAAATGGTATAGCTTAAAAAATATATAGAATCAACAATGAACTTGCATATAAAGATACCTTAAGCAATTTAAGACGATTCATTACTTTCATCAACTGTTTCATCAATAATAATGGTGGGTTGTTCCAACACCAACTCTTTCATACCTGTGACAAAATAGAAAAGAACATATTAAATGGCATAAGTATAAAAAGTACACAATCGGAATGTAAAATAATAATATATTATAACCTGCTTCCAAGCGCTCGATATCAAAAATGGTATCTTCAATGAAAATTGGTTTATTAGAAGCACGTAACCAATCTTGTGCACATACCAACGCTTCCACCATTCTTGGAGCTAAGGAGGTTCGAAAACAATCAAGCACCCGCCCACCCGTGCTAAAAGCCGACTCGGAAGCAACCGTAGAAACCGGAATGGCAAGAATATCCCGGGCCATCTTAGCAAGAATGGGATATCGGCATTGTTGAACTTTCCACCATTTTAAAATGTCAAAACGTGCATCCATGGGTTCTCGATCTTCACTAAGGTATTTATCTAACTCATTTTTGTTCAAAGATGTTTCTGAATCACCCATGGCCATTTCAAACCTCTTTGTCATGAATTCGTCAACATCCATTATCTCACTAGAATTAGAACCTCCCATAGGCATTGATGTAGAATGCGACCCCTCAAATTGCTTCTCCTTTTGAGGCATAGATTTTTATAAAATTCAAACAAAGCACGCAAGTTTGAGTCAAGACTTTTGAGGATCGCCGCATCTACATATTTTTCTCCTACCACCCACTCAATATATTCCATTTCCTTCTCGGGTCAAGAACCACGACAATGAACAAGAAATGATTTAACTTGGTAACATCCCCCCAATACTTTTGATATTTTTTTTTTCATGTCAAATGCCATTGAACTTGTTGAATCATCATCATTCATGATAAAACCATCAATCACAGTGCCAATCCCAAATATCTCATGCACATAAGAATTAGAAGTCACATAACGAGAACCAGAAAATCTCAATGTAGCTTCATAAAATATCTTCAAAAAAGGCAACAAGCTATTCACATTGTTCCAATCAACCTCATTAAGTAAACCACCATCACACTTTAAAATCTCTTTCTCACAACTAGAATCCTTTAACAATAAGTTGGAAAAAGCTTTCTTAAACTTAACATCAGATTCTAACATTAAATAGGTGGAATTCCAACGGGTTTCGACATCCATACAAACTAAACTATTGCTTACTATCTTCTCTTCTTCTACACAAGCTATGAATTTTTGTAGCCTAGCAGGAGAAGCCCTCACATGTTTCACTATTGCACGAACTTTCTTGATTGATAAAATCATATTACTTAGACCATCTTTAACAACTAAATTCAAGATATGAGCCGCACATCTCACATGTAAAAATTCTCCCTTCAACACACTACATTCCCAATGGTTGAAAACCTTTTGCAAGTGTTTAATAGCTAAATCATTTGAGCTAGCATTATCTACCGTCACACTTAAAACATTTTTTAAACCCCATTCTATTAAACACTTTTCAACTGCTCTCCCTATTAGGACCCCGGAATGACCAACGATTGGGCAAAAATTTATAATTCTTTTATGCAAATGCCAATCGTCATCAATAAAATGTGCAGTTAAACACATATAAGATAAATTTTGGCCCGAGGTCCAAGTGTCGGTGGTTAAACATATTCTAGAGGACATACTCTTAAATATATCTACTAATCGCCTCCATTCCTCGATAAAATAGCTATAGCAATCTCGTGTAGCAGTTGAACGTGAAGGTACAATAAAATGCGGATTAATAACCTTACAGAACTCACGAAAACCCTCACGCTCAACAAAAGAAAATGGCAATTCGTCAACAATCAACATTTTTGCTAAAGCCTTCCTAATAATTTCTTGGTTAAACTCCCATAACTTAGGTATTGTCCTTGTTTCAATCGAACCATCATCACTAACATGTGTCTTAGACTCAAGATCAAGTAATTTTTGCTTTTTATCAATGTTTGCTGGAAATTTCGGACAAGTGCTAATGTGGTTTTTCAAAGGGGTCGTCCCACTTTTTGATGCACAACCTATCAACCTACTACAATAAACACACTCAGCCTTATCAACGACATCACTCTTAACGAAATGATCCCACCAACCAGATCTTTTTTCTACTTGCACGTGAAGGTTGAGATTCACTTACATTACTGTAGGGAATATTTGGGGGTTTATCATTTTGCTTCTTCTTTTGCTTCTTTTCTTTAGCCTTGGAAATCACCTCATTTTCCGACACTAACTCACAATCGGAGTTATTTGCAGTAGGGGCATCCATTTAAAACAACCTGTAACAAATACAAATCAAAACCATAAGCAACAAATCTGTTCAAAGTTCAACTGAGACAAATATGTTTATGTCCAAAACAGCTTATAAACTGATGTATATTATACAAACAAATCTGTTCAAAGTATGTTTATGTCCAAAACAGCTTATAAACGAATCTGTGAATCTCCTGTTAACAAATAAAAGTACTAAACTAATCTACTGTTATTCTGTTAACAAATCTGTAACAAAACAGCAAATCGGTATAAAAACAAGACATATTTTTTTATACAAACAAATCGGTATAAAAACAGAACACAAGACATATTTTTTTTATTATATCAAGAACATCAACTCTCAACCGTAAACTATTGAAGGATTCAGCAAATCGGTATAAAAACAGCTTATAAACTGATTAACAAATCATATTATAAACTATTGAATGATTCAGCAGATCTATATATTCGATTTGATCTAGATTTGAACCGTGAATCAGATTTGAACAAATCATAAACTTAAAATAAAGTCTAAACCGAAAGTGAATCAGATTTGAACAAATCAGATGTTCGTATATAAGTATAACGATGGTATTGAAGGAACCTTTTGATGTTCGTATTCAAGGAATCAGATTTGATATGGAAACAAACCTTGAATCTTCGACTTTCAGATCTCGATCTTTAATATTCGACCTCGTTCTTGATTCAGCAGATCTAGATCTTCGATTCTGATGAGAGGGCGTGGGGTGTGACCGTGTGAGAAACTGAGTGCGGCGAGTGGAGAATGAATGGATTAGGGTTAGGTTATAAATTTTAAATGGTATTTATATATGTTATAAAAATATATTAAAAAATTGTTTCGGATATCGGATATCTGAAATTTCCTGAAATCACTATCCGAATCCGAAAATTCGGATTATCCGATTTTCGGATATCCGAAAATTCGGATATCCGAATTTTCGGATAATTCGGATTCGGATGATTTTGAACACCCCTACCCCCAACCCACTGGTTGTCGGAAAGAAGAAAAATATAGTATAGGGACTAGAGTGTAATATGGTGTCCTATATATACACCATCTCTATGTAATCCTTTTTTGATGTACAACTTCAATACAATTCAAACCCTATTCAGAGATCATTCTCTATACCAAACAACATGGTATCAGAGCAGGTTTCTGATTCTTGAAACCGATTGCTCATCACCTACAATCGATCTTCGTCTGGAAATCAAAATCATATCAGAATCAACCTACAATTTTTTCTAGCCTGTTCAATCTCAAACAACCAAAACCAAAATCAAACTTTGAGAAAATCGTTCATCGGTCCTTGATAAACTCAGCCATAATTAAAACAAAAGAGAGTTGCCGCTTTGTTCTTCTTCATTTTCTTGAGTCTCGAGTACATCATCATCTTCCTTCTTTCAATAAAGGAAGTTTCTTTTTCCTTTTTTAATCCCAATCAACAGAACCGACATTCCATTCATTTCCTCCTTTTGTTTTTTTTCCGAAACAATTTTCTTTTAATATCAATCCCAATCAATTTCCTTTTTAATCCTAATCAATTACGCTACCGACAGCGGAGTTGTTACTTGCGGGCGAATTTAAAATCTTGAACGCGAGTTCAAGTTGCCGGTGTATTTGATAAATATGCCGGTAAGATACCGTGTTTGGGCGGTTCCAGTGTATCCAGCGATTTTAAATCTTGAACGCGAGTTCAAGTCACCGGTGAATTTCGATAAATTCGCCGGCTGAGATAGCTTCGCCCTTTAGCGGAGTTATTCCGAACTTATTTTTTGAACGCGATTTCGGCGTATTTGGTTGCCTATTAAATACGCTCGGTTTGGTTGTCGTCTAAAAAAAAGAAAAAGAAAAAAAAATATGGAAACCAATCATAGTAGGAACAGTGCTTGGATTTCGATTCTGGTGCCACTAACACCATGACATTTGAACCATCAGACATACGATCAATGTCCTATCCTAAAAAAACTCAAATCCACATTGCAAACAATGGAATGATGCAAGTGAAAGGAGGAGGAGCAATTGAAATTTCACCAACTATGAGATTATCAAATTGTCTTTATGTTCCATCGTTATCGCACAAACTGCTCTCAATTAGCCATATTACCAAAGAGCTAAATTGCACAGTACTAATGCATCCTACTTTCTGCCTTCTACAGGATATCAGGACGGGTGTGATTATTGGACGTGGTACTGAGCGCCAAGGATTGTACTATGTGGATGAAGTGGCTCAACAGGGTACTGTGATGTTGGCTCATGGAACTGATAACCGGGAAGCCTGGCTATGGCATAGACGTTTGGGACATCCATCCCATGGTTATTCGCACCTTTTGTTTCCAAAACTCTTCCCTTCAAGTGGGAAAATAGATTGTGAAACCTGTCTTCGCGCTAAAAGCCATCGACAACCGTTCAAACCTAGCAATACGAAAGTGGCCTCACCTTTCTCACTTATCCATTCCGATGTGTGGGGTCCTGCTCTTGTGATTGGGGGGCAGGGTCTTCGGTACTTTATACTATTCGTGGATGATTGCACTCGCATGACATGGGTATATTTTTAAAAAAATAAAGCCGAAGTGTACTAAAAATTTGTCATGTTTTATGCTATGATTCAAACTCAATTTCAAATCCTTCGATCCGACAATGGGGGGGGGGGGGGATTTGTCAATACATCTATGAAACAATTCTTTAAAACCAAAGAATTAATTCATCAAACCTCTTGTGCTCATACCCCCGAAAAAAACGGTGTTTCCGAACGGAAAAAACGTATTATTCTTGTAATGAATCGAGCCCTTTTGATCGAATCTCAGGTCCCTAAATCTTTCTGGCCGGAGGTAGTTGCAACCTCCGTGTATCTGCTGAATCGGCTTCCCACAAAAGCTCTTAAATTTAAGACTCCCTTAGATTGTCTGTCTAAGTCTGCCAGTATTCCTCATCCTCTTACACTTGAACCTCGAATCTTCGGGTGTACCGCATTTGTTCATATACCCAAAACCAATCGAACCAAGCTTGGCCCATGTGCTGAAAAATGTGTATTTGTCGGCTATGGGATCGATCAAATAGGTTACCGATGTTATAATCCAACAACTCGTCAAATGTTCACCACAATGAATGTTGACTTTCTTGAAACAAAATACTTTTATAACACCCAACTCAGTGGTCAGGGGGAGAATGACAGTATAGACACTCTGATCTGGTTAACCCAAATTCCCTCATCTGAAGAAGTCACAACAGAAAACTATCACAGTATTGCGAGTCCTTCAAACACAGACATACAATCCGCGGAGCACAGTACCACTGAAGAAAGTCCATCCAACGTGATGCCTGAGGTAAGAAATACTGAGAACCCTGAATGTTCTACGTCTTATAACTATGAGACAACAGGGGAACACATAGAACCGACAACTACAGAACATGTTGATCCAGTTGTTGAATAGGTTGAACCAGTTGTTGAACATGTTGAATCAGTTGCAGCAGAGACTACCGGAAGATACTCTCTTCCACCTAGAGCCAATAGAGGGGTTCCTCCAAAACGGTACTCCCCAGAAAGGGAGACCAGAAATTCAAGATATCATGTAGCTAATATGGTCAACGGGAACTTATCTAACAGTGCGAAAGCATTTGTTACTTCTCTATACACTGAACAAATACCTAATTCCGTAAAGGAAGCTCAAGGTAAGAAGAACTGGGAAGAAGCAATGGAAGTGGAGATGCGTGCTCTTATGAAAAACAACACATGGGAGAAGTGCATTCTTGTAACACCCTTAAATTTTTCACTTGATTTTAATAATAAAATACACCATTTCTATTAAAATATTGGTTAAGTATCATAACATTCATTAACGGAGTTCATAAGTACGTCAACCTTAGTCAACTAATGACTAAGTTAAAACATTTCAAAAGTAGTTTAACAAGTGTTTACAACCCATACACAAAGACTACTAAATATTAAAACATTGCGGAAGCTTCAAAATGTAGTGTTCGGTTCTTCATCATATGCTTGATCGCCATCCGTAAGATCCACCTTGTTACCTATGGTCAAAACCTTTAAAACATTAGTTTTGAACATTGTTATAAAGTACATAAACACAAGATCCAACATCAAATTTTAAATAATAAAATACTGAATCTTTCTGGTTCCACCGTAACTTACGGTGTCACCGTAAGTTATGGTAGGTTCTGGAAATTCTTGGTTCACCGTAAAACAGGGGTAACCTGCCGTAAACATCTGACCTCTACCGTAAGTTACGGTACTACCGTAACTTACGGTAGTTCCTGGAAATCCATAATTTGTTTGTTTTGTTCATTGCACTCAAACCCAACTCTCGGATTTCGCTTTTCTAACAAACCAATACATTAAATTCTCGTAATTCTAACATGTTAAATATTAACCAATATCAAAGACCAATCCATCATATTCCGGAGCATTAACCATGCTTTACTCGATTACTCGACCCGTTTGGCTCGTCTAAGGAATCCTCCCATATGACGACTACCAACGAGTTCCAACCAAATTTGACCAATCCTTCAATATAGCGACATCGCCGCTTAATTCAAAACAACTCTTATTCTAAAATTCAATTACCCATTATATAATCATCAAATTTTACTTAATGTAACGGGTCAAGTTACACACCTTCAAAGTAGGCCTTTTAAACGTGGTTCGCCACCCGTTCCTATAGAGTTCATTTATCATATGTTTAGAACTCTCTCTTCAAATCATAATTCGCATAATACACCAAACTTCGGGATTATGCGTTTAAACTTGAAATTTTAGTTTTAAGCCTTCATAGAGGCATTTCAACAAACACTTCATGAGCAGATTTTTACATGATTAAACATCACATCTTTAGTTTATCATTTAGCCCTAATTTCACATAAATCAACCATTTTACATGATTGTTAACTTCTAATTTCTGAAATCACTTCAAAATTGCCAAATTACACTAGATTAACAATTTATTTCCTAGTGTTCATCCAAATACACATAACCCATTAATCACCTACAATGGTGTTCATGGATTCACCAAAATTTCATATGATTTCAACTTCTATTTGACTAGGGTTTGTCCCTAAACACCCTAGTTGTTCCTAAATCATCATAAGGCAAACATGCAACTAGAATTTCAGATTTTTCCCAATTCATGAGAATTTCAAGTTAGGAGTTTTCATTAAATTTTACATACCTTGCAATCCTCTTGCGATGAGGATCATGATTCTAAGCTCGGATTTTCGTTTGGACTAGATTTGCACCTCCAATTTGAGATTTTAAGTATAATTCTAGGGTTTGAAAGTGGGGGTGTCGCCCCTGCTTGTTCTAGTCGACCAAACACCTCCTTTTGGGGGTGTTTGGTTTGTTTTATTTGATTAATAACAATTAAGTTTCAATTGTTACAACTTAAACCCCTCCACTTTGATCAACATTTAATTTAGTTGCTTTTAACCCTACTTTAAGTTATTTCAAGACTATTAACTAACTAGGTTAAAATTCCTAGTTAGTAAATTCTCGTTTATTTATACTTTATATTTCTAATATAAAGTTTTTATAATTTCGGGGTGTTACAAGTCCACCCCCCTTAAAAAGGGTTTCGTCCCCGAAACCAAAGTACATACCAAATAATGTAGGGTGGAGACGTCGCATCTCCTCTTCGGACTCCCAAGTAGTGTCCGAACCTTTCCTATGCTCCTATTTGACCTTGACTTGATTAATCACCTTGTTCCTCAAACTTTTCTCTTTACGATCTAAAATCGCGATTGGTTTTACTGCATAGTTGAGGCTGTTATCCACCTCGATATCATCGTAGTGGATACGAGCAGTTTCGTCGGACAAACATTTTCGGAGATGTGACACATGGAATGTGCTATGAATCCCACTCAACTCCTCGGGTAATTCGAGACGATAAGCTACTTTACCAACCCGTTCAGTGATTCTGAATGGCCCAATAAATCTCGGGCTTAGTTTTCCCCTTTTTCTGAATCTAATAATGCCTTTCCATGGGGAAACTTTTAGCATAACCATGTCGCCAACCTGAAATTCAATTGGCCTATTCCTTTTATCCGCATACGCCTTTTGCCTGTCTTGAGCCGCTTTCAAGTGTGCCCGAACCATGTCGATTTTCTCATTCGTAGTTTGGATTACATCAGTAGGTGCTAGTCCTCGTGGACCCACTTCTCCCCAACATACCGGAGTTTGACATTTTCTGCCATATAGCAGTTCATACGGGGCCATCTTAATGCTCGTGTGATAGCTATTGTTATATGAAAATTCGACCAAGGGTAGATAGACATCCCAACTACCTCCGAAGTCAATAATGCAAGCCCGCAGCATATCTCCCAACGTTTGTATTGTTCTTTCACTCTGCCCATCCGTTTGTGGATGGTAGGCAGTGCTAATGAACAATTTAGTTCCCATTTGCTCTTGAAATTCACGCCAAAAATTTGAAGTAAACCGAGTATCTCTGTCTGACACAATGGATATCGGTACCCCATGCCGTGCTATGATTTCATTGGTGTACACCTCCGACATCTTTTCGAATGTATAAGTCTCACGAATTGGAATGAAGTGAGCGCTTTTCGTCAGTCTATCTACAACTACCCATATAGCATCAAACCCGCGGTTAGTTTTGGGCAATTTGGTCAACAAATCCATGGTGATTTGTTCCCATTTCCAAACCGTAATTTCCAATGGTTGAAGTCTACCGTATGGTTTTTGGTGCTCCGTTTTGACTTGTAAACATGTCAAGCATTTTTCTACGTTCTTCACCACATCTCTTTTCATCCCGAGCCACCAATAGTTTTGTTTTAAATCATTATACATTTTGGTTGCTCCCGGATGAATTGAATATCGGGATTTATGAGCTTCATCTAGTAGAAGTGCTTTCACTCCACAAGTATTTGGAACCCATATCCTCCCGAATCGAGTCTTCAACATGTTATTCCCATCCGTCAAATCCTTCAACTGACCGATTATTCTTTCCTTCTTCCAATTCTCCTCCTTTATTGCTTCTAATTGCGCCTCTCGAATACGTTCAAGTATACCTGAGGTCACCACGAGCTGCATCGACCTTACTCGTATTGGGACATAGTCCGCTTTTCTGCTCAGAGCGTCCGCTACCACATTTGCCTTTCCGGGGTGGTAATGTATTTCACAGTCGAAATCTTTCACCATTTCCAACCATCGCCTTTGTCGCATATTTAACTCCTTCTGATCGAAAAAGTATTTTAAGCTCTTGTGATCGGTGTATATGGTGCACTTTACCCCGTATAGGTAGTGCCTCCATATTTTTAAGGCAAATACCACTGCAGCCAATTCAAGATCGTGTGTAGGATATTTCTTCTCGTGTATCTTCAATTGTCTCGAGGCATAAGCTATAACTTTGCCCCGTTGCATCAAAACGCATCCGAGCCCTGACAGTGAAGCATCCGAATAAACCACCATATCTTCGACTCCGTCCGGCAATGTCAGTACCGGAGCTTGAGTTAACTTTTCTCTTAGCGTTTGAAACGCTTTTTCTTGATCGACACCCCAAATGAACTTCTCTTTCTTTTGGGTTAGCTTTGTTAGCGGTAACGCAATCTTGGAGAAATCTTGAATGAATATCCTATAGTATCCCGCAAGCCCCAAAAAGCTTCTAATTTCCGAAGGGTTCTTCGGGGGATTCCATTTTGACACAGCCTCGATCTTGGACGGTTCCACCAATACTCCGTCGGCACTTATGACGTGGCCAAGAAATTGTACCTCTCGTAACCAAAAGGCACACTTAGAGAATTTCGCATACAGCCTTTCTCGTCTAAGTGTCTCTAACACTTCTTGTAAGTGGTGTGCGTGTTCAGCTTCACTTTTCGAATACACCAAGATATCATCGATAAACACGATGACCGACTTATCCAACATTGGCTTGCAAACCCGGTTCATGAGGTCCATGAAATTCGCGGGTGCATTTGTTAGCCCAAATGACATTACGAGGAATTCGTAATGTCCGTATCTCGTTCGGAAAGCCGTCTTCGGTACATCTTCTTCTTTGACCTTTAGTTGGTGATACCCAGACCTAAGGTCAATTTTTGAAAACCAGTTCGCACCTTGTAATTGGTCGAACAAATCATCTATCCTCGGAAGCGGGTATCGGTTCTTTACCGTGAGTTTGTTTAACTCCCGTTAATCGATACACATCCGCATGCTTCCGTCTTTCTTTCTCACGAACAATACCGGTGCGCCCCAAGGAGACACACTCGGCCTTATGAATCCCTTATCAAGCAGGTCTTGAATTTGGGACATCAATTCTTGTAATTCCGACGGTGCGAGTCGGTACGGAGCTTTTGCTACGGGTTTTGCGCCCGGAATCAATTCGATCCCGAACTCTACTTCCTGTTCAGGCGGTAACCCCGGTAAATCCTCCGGAAACACATCTCCATAATCTCATACTACCGGTACATCTTCAATCTTCCGTGATTCTTTCTCGGGCTCATTTGCGTATATCATGAACGCCTTGCATCCTCGCTTCATAAGCTTGTGAGCTTTCAACATTGAGCACACTATGGGGTTACCTCCTTTTTCGCCATAAATGGTAACGTGTTTCCCGCTCGGATATGTTAGTTTTATTTCTTTACGAAAACACACGACTTTTGCATGGTGCTGGGCTAGCCAATCCATCCCAACGACTACTTGAAATTCTCCCATTGACATCGGGATTAGGTCTATCAAGTATTCCTCATCGTCGATGCTTAATTTGCAGCTTCGACAAACATCACAAACTATAAAACTTTTGTTGTCCCCTATTTCAACTTCTAAGGGCACAGGTAATTTCGTCAATACAAATGAAGGATGTCGAATAAATCCATGCGAAATGAAGGATTTATTCGCACCCGTATCAAACAATACACGTGCTGGAATTGAGTTAATTGTGAATATACCTGAAACCACATCGGGTTCTATCTTCGCTTCAGCCGCGGTAAGTTGGAAGGACCTCGCCTTCGCTTTGGGAGCTTCTGTTGAAGATTCTTTAACATCTCTCTTTCCAACTAAGTCCGGACATTCGGACTTTTTGTGTTCGGGTTGATAACATTTGTAGCAAACAGAGACTTTTCCCGGGCATAGCGAGGCAGTGTGCCCCGTCTTGTTACATATAGGGCATGGCTTGTCTTTGAACCGACATTCCCCTTTGTGTCCCTTCCCGCACACCTTACAACTTGGCGACCCACCTTTAGTATCTACCTTCTTCCCTGATTCTCCAGTTCGGGCTTTCTTTATCGGGCTTGGATTCACATCATGTGCCCTTCGTTCACCTCTTTCGACTTGGTTCTTCAACTCGATTTCCCGTTCCCGAGCAACATTAATGATTTCGGTAAGGGTCTCGTATTTTGAAGGAGTCATAAACTCCCTATATTCAGCGCTCAACATATTGTAGTAGTAGTAGTATATTTTCTGTTCTTCGTTCGTCACCAACTCACTACTAAACTTCATCTTATCCATAAACATTGCTGTGGTCTTGTCTATGGTTTCACCCTTATGCCTAAGTTGCATGAACTCTTCCTTGATTTTGTTAATGACCGCCTTGGGACTATGATGTTTAAGAAATGGTGTCTTAAACTCTTCCCATGTCATGGTCCTTGCTGCTTCGGCCCCTATTTCATTCTTTTTGTTATCCCACCAATCCTTGGCTTGTCCTCTTAACTGACCCGTTCCGTAAGCAACGAAGTCTCTTTCGTCGCAATGGGTCCTTTCAAACACTCCTTCAATGTCGCCCAACCATCTTTGGAAAATTATCAGGTCGACTTCCCCGTTATAAATTGGCGGTTTACATGCCATGAATTCCTTATATGAACACCCTTTGCGTTCTCCCGTTTTCTCCTTCATAAGGTTGACAATATCTTCCAACCTTTTAACTCGTTCTTCTACAAGTGACAACACCGTACCTTGAATCTTGTCTATAAACCCGTATAGACTGCTTTCAATTGTCTTTCCTACTTCCTCGGCAATTATTTCTTTCATTTGTTCGGTGCTTGTTGGCACCGGATCATTATTGCTCCCTTTCGACATCTTGAAACTGGAATGTTTACATCAAACGTTAAACATTTCATTCATGACATTGCTTTGTTTGTTTCGGTTTAGCCAAGTTCCTAACTTGCTTTAACCGTTCACATTTAATGCACTTTCCGGGTTTGAGTGTGTTAACACGCTCTTCCCATGCATAACAATTCGTTTCTCATTCCTTACATAAGACATAATCTACTAACATAATGAGTTAATTCTTACCGGACGATCGATCAAGCTTGAACCGAACACTTTGTTGACAACCTTAAGCTCTGATACCAACTTGTAACACCCTTAAATTTTCACTTGATTTTAATAATAAAATACACCATTTCTATTAAAATATTGGTTAAGTAACATAACATTCATTAACGGAGTTCATAAGTACGTCAACCTTAGTCAACTAATGACTAAGTTAAAACATTTTAAAAGTAGTTTAACAAGTGTTTACAACCCATACACAAAGACTACTAAAGATTAAAACATTGCGGAAGCTTCAAAATGTAGTGTTCGGTTCTTCATCATATGCTTGATCGCCATCCGTAAGATCCACCTTGTTACCTATGGTCAAAACCTTTAAAACATTAGTTTTGAACATTGTTATAAAGTACATAAACACAAGATCCAACATCAAATTTTAAATAATAAAATACTGAATCTTTCTGGAACCTACCGTAACTTATGGTGTCACCGTAAGTTACGGTAGGTTCTGGAAATTCTTGGTTCACCGTAAAACAGGGGTAACCTGCCGTAAACATCTGACCTCTACCGTAAGTTACGGTACTACCGTAACTTACGGTAGTTCCTGGAAATCCATAATTTGTTTGTTTTGTTCATTGCACTCAAACCCAACTCTCGGATTTCGCTTTTCTAACAAACCAATACATTAAATTCTCGTAATTCTAACATGTTAAATATTAACCAATATCAAAGATCAATCCATCATATTCCAGAGCATTTACCATGCTTTACTCGATTACTCGACCCGTTTGGCTCGTCTAAGGAATCCTCCCATATGACGACTACCAACGAGTTCCAACCAAATTTGACCAATCCTTCAATATAGCGACATCGCCGCTTAATTCAAAACAACTCTTATTCAAAAATTCAATTACCCATTATATAATCATCAAATTTTACTTAATGTAACGGGTCAAGTTACATACCTTCAAAGTAGGCCTTTTAAACGTGGTTCGCCACCCGCTTGTCCGCTTGACGCTCCTGCGCCCGTTCCTATAGAGTTCATTTATCATATGTTTAGAACTCTCTCTTCAAATCATAATTCGCATAATACACCAAACATCGTGATTATGCGTTTAAACTTGAAATTTCAGTTTTAAGCCTTCATAGAGGCATTTCAACAAACACTTCATGAGCAGATTTTTACATGATTAAACATCACATCTTTAGTTTATCATTTAGCCCTAATTTCACATAAATCAAGCATTTTACATGATTGTTAACTTCTAATTTCTGAAATCACTTCAAAATTGCCAAATTACACTAGATTAACAATCTATTTCCTAGTGTTCATCCAAATACACATAACCCATTAATCACCTACAATGGTGTTCATGGATTCACCAAAATTTCATATGATTTCAACTTCTATTTGACTAGGGTTTGTCCCTAAACACCCTAGTTGTTCCTAAATCATCATAAGGCAAACATGCAACTAGAATTTCAGATTTTTCCCAATTCATGAGAATTTCAAGTTAGGAGTTTTCATTAAATTTTACATACCTTGCAATCCTCTTGCGATAAGGATCACGATTCTAAGCTCGGATTTTCGTTTGGACTAGATTTGCACCTCCAATTTGAGATTTTAAGTATAATTCTAGGGTTTGAAAGTGGGGGTGTCGCCCCTGCTTGTTCTAGTCGACCAGACACCTCCTTTTGGGGGTGTTTGGTTTGTTTTATTTGATTAATAACAATTAAGTTTCAATTGTTACAACTTAAACCCCTCCACTTTGATCAACATTTAATTTAGTTGCTTTTAACCCTACTTTAAGTTATTTCTAGACTATTAACTAACTAGGTTAAAGTTCCTAGTTAGTAAATTCTCGTTTATTTATACTTTATATTTCTAATATAAAGTTTTTATAATTTCGGGGTGTTACAATTCTTCCTAAAGGAAAGAAAACAGTTAGATGTCGGTGGGTGTATTTGATTAAATATAAACCAGATGGCTCTATTGGAAGATACAAAGCCCGACTTGTAGCCAAAGGGTACACTCAGACGTATGGGATCGATTACTCTGAGACATTTTCTCCGGTTGCAAAAATGGATACCATTAGAGTTCTCTTTTCCGTGGCAGCTAATAAGGATTGGCCCCTTCATCAATTTGATGTTACAAATGCATTTCTTCATGGAGACCTAACTGAAGAAGTTTACATGGAAGCACCTCCAGGTTTTTCTGGGGGTTTTAAAGATGGGGAAGTTTGTAGGCTGAAGAAATCTCTATACGGGCTAAAACAGTCTCCTCGGGCACGGTTTGGAAAGTTCACCTTGGCCATGAAAGAATACGGGTATCACCAAAGTAACGCTGATCATACCTTGTTCCTCAAAAGGAGGAACGGCCTCGTAACTTGCTTGATCATATATGTGGACGACATGATTATCACCGGAGATGATGTAGAAGAGATAGCACAACTGAAATTAAATTTGTTTTCAAAGTTTGAAATGAAAGACCTTGGGAATCTCAAGTATTTCCTTAGAATAGAAGTTCTCAGGTCTAAACGGGGGATTTTCATATGCCAAAAGAAGTATGTTCTTGATCTCTTGGCGAAAACTGGGTTGATTGATTGTAAACCAGCAGATACGCCATTGGTGGTGAACCACAATCTTCACATGGAACTCGATGGAAATCTCGCAGACAAAGAAAGATATCAACGGCTCGTGGACAAGTTAATTTATCTCTCCCATACTCGTCCTGATATAGCTTATGTTGTTGGAGTGGTAAGTTAGTTTATGCACCAACCGCAAGTTGCCCACATGGAAGCTGCTCAGAGAATTCTAAGGTATCTAAAGAGTACCGCAGGCCATGGAGTGTTGTTCAAAGCAAGTGGGCATTTAAATGTTGAGCTCTACTCGGACGCCGACTGGGCAGGAGATAAGGGAAACCGAAGGTCAACGTCAGGGTACTTCTCCTTGGTTGGTGGAAACCTTGTCACCTGGAGAAGTAAGAAACAGAAGGTGGTCGCTCTGTCGAGTGCAGAAGCTGAGTTCAGAGGCATAGCTAGAGGGTTAAGTGAAGTTCTTTGGATCAGAAAGCTCCTAGAAGACATTGGCTTCTCCCAAAGGGCGATACCCAGTAAAATTATGTGCGACAATACAGCTGCAATACAAATCTCAGAAAACCCAGTTCAGCATGATCGAACCAAACATGTGGAGGTGGATCAACATTTCATCAAGGAAAAACTGGAGGAAAGAATCATAGAGCTCCCATATATATCAACAAAAGAACAACTCGCAAATATTCTCACAAAAGCAGTCAACGGAAACGCTTTTAGTAGCTGTTTGAGCAAGTTAAGTATTGGTGACCCCACTACTCAACTTGAGGGGGAGTGTCGGAAAGAAGAAAAATATAGTATAGGGACTAGAGTGTAATATGGTGTCCTATATATACACCATCTCTATGTAATCCTTTTTTGGTGTACAACTTCAATACATTTTTTTCTCAATACAATTCAAACCCTATTAAGAGATCATTCTCTATACCAAACAACACTGGTCCCCCCATCCCACGAACCCAACCCCACCGGCTACCCACTTCTCTCGAACCCTCTAACCCACTGGTCCACCCCATCCCACGAACCCAACCCCGCTATGGCATCCTGGACCCAAGAAGAATAAATTGCTCTCGTCACAAGCGTCGTTGACGCTATGAAGGGGCGGCCACCGGGCCAAACAAAATATTGGCTGGAAGCATTCAGAGCCTACCGACATAACGTCGGTAATGACCGCCACAACCTCAACGCGTGCCAACATAAATGGCGCGAGCTACGGCCCAAGCTCGACCGTTTCAAGGCTTACTACGAAGCCGTTCCCGGTGGTGAGTTAAGCCACGAGGACCGAGTGGCGGTGGCGAACATAGAGTTTCGAGGCAAGGAAAAAAAGGCGTTCGACAAGATCGACCTTTTTGAAATTTATTTAACGCTCTAGGTTTGTTATTTTGTAATTTTTAGAAATTATGTAATTTTTAGGATTATGTAATTTTTAAAATTTTAATGAAGTTGAAGGTTTTTTTTTTATAAATGTTGTGTGCTTTTTATAATTTTTTTGTATTTTTTTTAATTTTCTGCCACGCGGTACACCCAACCCAAGCCTAACCCACGCCCCGCCATACCCCGCGGACACGTAACCAGGCGGTGGGGGGGCTCCCATTCCACGTGTCAACAAATGCCCAACCCAAGCCCCACCATACCCCACGGTCTTAGCAAGCGAAAACCAACGATGGACGCATTTTCAGGTCGATCGGTTTGAGAACCTCTTTTCTTTTGTCGTCATCGTTGAAGGTGTAATTTGGGTTTTTTTTATAAAGTAGCGGTAGACTGTGAGCTGTAAAGTTGGGGAAAACCTGGCAAATATCAGACTAATATATCAGACTAAAATGCCCTCACATGCATTGCATGTGATGTAATTTAACAAAGAAATCTAACGGTGTTAATGTTAAAGGTTGACCCCTGTATCAAAACATGAACATAAAGGTTGGTTTTTGTCGATTTCATAGTGAAAGGTATGAAGTGCAGTTTGGGTATAACATAAAGGTTGATTTCTGCAATTTTGGCTATATTAAACTAGTATTAAGCACCCTCGCGTTGCGGCAGGGGCGAACACCAATGACACACTACTACCAGCGACCACTGACACTGAAGTTGCAGCGTGTTAATGCGAAGAAATTAAACCGAAACGTAAAACATATAAAAAATAACTAAGTCGGTCGAGGACGCGAGCTTTAAGATAAACCTGTCAAACATAAAAAAAAATAGACTACGTAAAAACGTTTAACCACACACGCACGTTGCGCCGTGTTAACTCGTAAAATTATTAAGTCGATCTAGGACTGAGCGTTCCGATAAACCTGTCAAACGGGAAAAATAGACGACATAAAAACGTTTAACCACACACGCACGTTGCGTCGTGTTAACTCACAAAATTATTTATAGTATTTAAATGAAATACAAATTTGTCTTTAGTTTGCGAAGGTCGGGAGGTCTAGCATACGTTGTCTTAACCGGGTCCGCGCTGCAGAGCTCACTCGCACAATAGATCTTCAATTTAAACCCCTCAATGAGAAACCGCTATCATCCAGACTCGAAATTGAGACCTGGAGGAGAAAACTTATCCGGGCTCACCATAGGTAGAACTTAAATATCCATAGCCACCACTTGAGCACTAGTGATGGTTCCAATTTGTCTTTAATGAATACAACCCACTAAGCATTATATTACAAATCATAATGGATAGATATCAAAACTGGGTTGAAAACATTTTCGTAGTACAAAAAACAATTTGTTACTTTGTTGGGTTGAGTTATAATACAAAAGATTTGAAAATAAGAAGGGTAAGAAGGCACCAGAGAGTGACAAGTGTCCTATGAGTAATTAAATGGAAAGGGTAATTTTGTCTACAAGAGGAAAGAGAATATGCACATGCAAGTCACATGCTATTTTGCCCCCTAACTTTTAAACGTCCGTAACTTTTTTATACATCATTTGTTTAAAAAAAATTATACCATAAAATCGAGCGTTTTTTTATCTTTAATATGAGTACCAGGGTTGAGTTATAATACAAAAGATTTAAAAATAAGAAGGGTAAGAAGACACCAGAGAGTGATAAGTGTCCTATGAGTAATTAAATGGAAAGGGTAATTTTGTCTACAAGAGGAAAGAGAATATGCACATGCAAGTCACATGCTATTTCCCCCCTAACTTTTAAACGTCCGTAACTTTTTTATACATCATTTGTTTTAAAAAAAAATTATACCATAAAATCGAACGTTTTTTTATCTTTAATATGAGTACCATATTGTTATATTTTTCAAAAAAAATTCAAAAACCCAGTTGCATATTACACAATAGACGTGATGTAAAACACAATGTAAATTAGATTAAAAGCACAATCAATGACAACAGATAAAGACACAATTGACAACATACTAAAACACAATGAACATAACGTATAACACAATGACGATAACATATAACACAATAAGAATCAGACTAAATAAAAACACAATTGATGACAACAGATAAAAGACACAATTAATGACAGCAAATAAAAGACACAGTGGAGAGCAGATGAAGAAACAATGAAAAACAAACTAAAAACACAATACTTAACAAACTAAAACACAATGAACAAGATAATAAAAAAATTGAACAAATTATTAAACCACAATGGACAACATATTAAAACACAATGAATAACATATTACACAATGGACATGATGTAAAACACAATGTAAACTAGATTAAAAACACAATCAATGACAACAGATAAAGACACAATGGACAACATACTAAAACACAATGAACATAACGTATAACACAATAAGAATCAGATTAATAAAAACACAATTGATGACAACAGATAAAAGACACAATTAATGACAGCAAATAAAAGACACAATGGAGAGCAGATGAAGACACAATGAAAAACAAACTAAAAACACAATACATAACAAACTAAAACACAATGAACAAGATAATAAAAAAAATTGAACAAATTATTAAAACACAATGGACAATATATTAAAACACAATGAATAACATATTAAACACAATGACCTGAACTAATAACACAATTTATAGAAAACCCAGATATAACAAAATCTTCATTGTGTCATATATCGTATTATAGGTTTTTATAAAAACGCAATGGATAGAACTCAAATTAACATTGCGTTATAGGTTTTGATAATAACACAATGTATAGAAACTCTACTGACCAAAACCCAGTTAAAAGACACAATGACCTGAACCTTTAACACAATGCCAAAAAACCCAGTAAAAATGAAAATTTTTATTTTATTTTTATATGATAATATGGTACTCATATTAAAGATAAAAAAACGTTCGTTATTATGGTGAAATTGTTTTTGAAAAAAAAATTCGTATGAAAAAGTTATGGACATTTTAAATCGATGGGGGAATTGACATTTGCCTTACATGTGGAGAGAGAAAATCCATAAATATAGAATTCCTTTTATGCCCTTCTATTATCTTCTTTTCCCTACAAACAATCTCAACCCTTCAAATCTAAGATCAATGGACTAGAATCCTTCTTACACTTCTTATTTATTTTATCCTTTGTATTTGATCATAACCCGTTACTTTTAATATATTTCCATGGATTTTCGTAGTACAAAAAACAATTTGTTACTTTTAATTAATTTTCCATGGATTTTATAATCGTAATAACTTTGCATATATATTGTTAGTTAATATATTAAACTAGTATTAAGCACCCTCGCGTTGCGGTGGAGTCTAACATCAATGCCACACGGAAAAAATTAAACCGACGCTGAAGTTGCATCATGTTAATGTGAAGAAATTAAACCGAAATGTAACATATAAAAAAATAACTAAGTCGATCTAGGACCCGAATGTTACGATGAACCTGTCAAACGGAAAAAAAATAGACGACATAAAAACGTTTAACCACACATGCACGTTGCGCCGTGTTAACTCGTAAAATTATTATGTCGATCTAGGACCCGAGCGTTACGATAAACCTGTCAAACGGGAAAAAATAGACGACGTAAAAACGTTTAACCACATACGCACGTTACGCCGTGTTAAATTATTTATAGTATTTAAATGAAATACAAATTTGTCTTTTGTGGATACAACCCACTAAGCATTATGTTACAAATCATAATGCATAAATATATTGTAATATATATATATATATATATATATATATATATATATATATATATATAGGGCAATGCTAGACAGAAAACCCTCATTTTCTTAGAAAACTCTGGAAACCCAAATCTCCGCCCATTTTTACCCAACCTCCCGACATTTTTTTTTTTAAAATAACACATGTAATATACATGTTTTAGAGTGTTTTGGGTCAAAAAAAACAAAAAAGCGCCGAAGGGATTTAAAAAAATAAATAAACAAATTTCAGCAATGTCCGGTTACCTAACATGTGTTAGGCACAAAAGACAGAAATTGCTGATTTTTTTTTTAAATTATCCCTTAGGCGCTGTTTTGATTTTTTTGGCCCAAAACTCTTAAAAACATGTATATTACATGTGTTATTTTTTTCAAAAAAAAATATCGGGAGGTTGGGTTTTCTAGGGTTTTTTATATAGATAGGGTTTTCTATATAGCCCTACCCTATATATATATATATATATATATATATATATATAGGGGAAGGTTCATTTGAGAAGAAATTTAATGTGAGAAGAAAAAGAAGAAAAGGTATATTAGTAAAATACTATTTCATTTATATCTCATATCATTACTTTTTCTCTCTTTAATTAATTAGTCAACTAATTATTAATTATCCTATATATAATCTACAAAACCTACACATATCAAAATCTTTCTACATATACCCGACACATTATAGACTTTTATCCTACACGGTCGAAATTTATCCTACACACCTCGAAATATATCCTACACAACTCGTAATTTATCCTACACAACTAGTAATTTATTCTATACTTTAAATTAAGTTGTTTTTTAATTTGGAAAAAGTATATATATATATATAGGGTGTGGTTCTAGAGTGAACACTAATGTATTTGTGAACTGAGTGAACAAATCCTGGCCATTGATCTACACACGTGTATGGTAGGGATCTCATCATCAAATCGTAAAATACGCTAGTTTATTTCAACATCAAACCCTGGCCATTGATCTACACACGTGTATGGCCAGAATTAGTTCACTCAGTTCGCAAGCTACACCAGTGTTCACTCTTGAACCTAATCTTATATATATATATATATTGAAAAGGAGTTACAAATTTAATTTAGTTAGTTATTGAATGGGAATAATACAAATTAATGATTTATGTAAGTTTACCAATATACCCTTATATTAAAATTAAATGCAAATATTAAATGAAGTAAAATCAAGCATTCTTATTGGTTGAAACTTCTTCTTTTTTCTTCTTACAAAAAAATTCTTCTCATTTGAACCCTCCACTATATATATATATAGAGAGAGAGGAAGGTTAACGTACATTACGGCTTAACGTACATCACGTACGACAAGTAATTACACACGTTCATTTTAAAATCACGCACGTTATAACTCAAAAATCCAAAATCACGCATGTTGAAACACAATAATCACGCATATTGAAAACATTAATAACGCATGTTATATAACAAATCACGCACGTTATTGTACGTGAAGTACGTTAAGCCGTAATGTACGATATTATATATATATATATATATATACATATACATATATATATATATATAGGATTAGGTTCAAGAGTGAACACTAGTGTAGCTTGCGAACTGAGTGAACTAATCCTGGCCATACACGTGTGTAGATCAATGGCCAGGATTTGATGTTGAAATACACTAGTGTATTTTACGATTTGATGATGAGATCCTGGCCATACACGTGTGTAGATCAATGGCCAGGATTTGTTCACTCAGTTCGCAAATACACTAGCGTTCACTCTAGAACCCCACCCTATATATATATATATGTATATATATATATATATATAATACTTTTACAGAAGCTACAAGTGATAATTTTCACTGAACAATACAGTTTTATTTTGGATATAGTTTGACTAGTTTTGACTTTTTTAGTAATAGACATGTATCATTTATTTGTATGTGCAAGTTTTGATAATTAATTTTATAAAAAAATAAAAAAAGTGCAACACAACTTGATTTATGTACGATTCTTGGCAAAATTCAAACGTTCAGTGTGTTTTGAAATTGGACAAGCCACAGCCCACAATGATTGTTAAGTGGTGGAGTGTTTTAAATCAAGACGTCCAGTGGCATTCGAGCCCAGCCCATACCAGCCAGACCCAGCAATCCCAAGCCTACGAAAATACAATAAAACATTTTCAATCATTTATTTTAACTTCGCTCCGTTGGGATACAATCAATAGTTAATGATATACCGCCCCTGACCACATCACCTTTGATGACGTCCCTCTCCCATTTTCCGTCCGCCAAAAGAGGGTGGAGGCGCCATCGATCGTCCGCTAGCATGATAACGAGCGCCAATGGCTCTTTTTTGGTGTCCATTCACTTTACCATTTGCCAACGGTAATATTATAAAAAAAATAACTTTTATTTTTAAATTTTCACACTATACATATTATACCATTTTTACTCAAACAGTATCATTTCTACAATCCATTCACCATAAATTTTATAAATTATATCATACCCACACAATGTTTCCCAACAATTAAAACGCGTGGGACTCTAACAATCCGTTTTGAAGTATTATACCAAACAACGAGCAAGAAGAACGATATCGAAGAGACCCGTGAACGGGTGAGATTGGGTATTATCCGATGCCACCTACCACTCCAACATCCCCTCATTTGACAACGCCACCACCGCTTCCCGGTTTTTTAGATACTATTTCGCACCACCATTTTTTCCGCAAACACATAACATACCCCAAACCCGAAACATATCTGAAACCCAACCGGCTTCCTCAAAAGGTGGACGATGGATACAATTGGTTTTGTTTTTTTTCCTCCCAGCTAAATTACGATTCTGCTCTCGGTTTAAATTTACAGTTTTACCACCGTTTTTGTTTATTTTCCCTGTCAAATTACGATTTTGCCCCAGTATAAAATTACAGTCATGAGATCGGTTAATTTTTTTTTATAAACTATAGTAGTGTTTAGTTTTAATTGGTTGACTCCGTGTAATTTTTATTCATGCCAGACGACTGCCTGACACATGCTCATTTGTCCTGAAAAAAATACAAATTTGCCCTCAGTTTAAATTATAGTAGTTCCATCGTTTTAGTTTTTAAGCAAAAATACGGTAGTATTTTGTTTTAATTGGTTGACTCGATGTAATTTTTCACCGGGGGCAAAATCGTAATTTTACAGAAAAAAACAAACACGATCCAAGAACTGTAAATTTGAACTGATGGCAAAATTTAACTAGTTGATTTAAAGATGTGTTTTTTGTATAACCCTTTTGACCACTTCACCAAGTGTCTAACCATTGCCAACACTTTTCAACATAGTTTACCACTTTGACATGACACACTCTCATTGGTTGATTTTTTAGTTTGCCACTCTCAAGTGTTTAGCCACTCCTTACACCCTAATAATAAGGATACAATTGCTTATCCTATTATTACTACTTTTTTCAATATTTACATTTGGGTTCTCATATGTTATTACAGACAAGAAACATATTACAAGTATCGTAACTATAAAATATAAAACATGGTTACATTTTCCATCTTTAATAGGACAACAACCACAAACTGATGGCAGATATAGGGTTACGACTATGCCCGACTAGCGATTAATGGACTGATTAACGAAAAATTACTCAGTTATTGGTTGACTAGCGATTAATCGCCGACTAGTCAATTTTTAGATGAGGGTATTATGTGTTCTATGAGTTGCACTTAAAAAATATATTAATGGCTAAACTTGCATATCATAGGAATTGAACGAGACTTCCTACTACCGTTAAAGTATATCTAATTATTAACACCATAGAACTATTCCAAATGGATAATTTCACTTAATAAATGTATGATTATTTAGTTTGTTAACTCATATATTAAATAAATAAAAAAGAGTAAACTGCAATTTTATCCCCTGAGGTTAGATGCGATTGGCACTCTTACCCCTTACCACAAAATTTTTGTTGTCTAACCTCCCAACGAATGCGAAACGCTGCAATATTACCCCCCGGTGTTAAAATCTGTTTAAAGTCAACTTCACTAACGGTCAAAGGGTAATATAGTCTTTTCCACTTGTGTTTGATTGCTTCCTCAACACAACACCCTATATTATAACTTTCACTTCGACCTTACCCCCCAAGTATTCCCCCAATCCCCTTTCTTCTCTCCGGCGACATCTCAGGCGAACACACCCACCCTCATCAAGCACTGGCCGTCGCCACCACTCACACGATCCATCTCCGTCGTCGGTCACCCATCACCGTACTCCTTCTCCACCCTGAACCCCAATCGCCGCCGGACACCTCTTCTGCCGCACACAATCATCATCACCGGCAGTTCGCCGCCCTGAACCACCACTCTTCTAAATTCAAAATCAGATTGAATCGAAGTATTAAACATCCACACCCTTTGCTAATTTCAAAATCAGCGACACTTCTGAACCGACCAGCGAAGTTTAACCTTGTCATTGGGTTGGGTCATTCTGCCAATAAGTTACCCAGTTTCTTCGTTTCTTTGAAGAGGTTAACACATATAAATGTCAAGAATTGTGTTGTTCAGCTTCAATTAACCGTTTTTAGGTTTGAGAGGCTCACAAGCTTATGCTTTCATAATGTCAGCATCACCAACAAAATGCTTATATGTTTATTAAGTTGTTGCCCTATACTCAAGAGCCTTACTCTGGTAAGATCAAAAAACGTTCCGGTGTTAGTTTTTGATCAAAAATATTGATTTCTTTATAAACTTTTTGCAGATTGGAGAGGAAAAGCTCTTGTTCAGCTATTCCAGTTATTGACTTTGATTGAGCATTTGGAGATGAATTGTTGTCCGGTCAAGGGAAGTGATCAGTATTCTTCTGCTCTTGTTCAGCTATTCCGGTTATTCCACACCTTTTGCTAATTTCAAAATCAGCGACACTTGAACAGAATGACCCAACCCACTAACGATTCAGATCTGCGACACTTGAACATTGGCAACGATGGTTGCGATGGTGAAGGTGTAGGTTCGGTGGTGACCTGAGTTCTTGGCTGGTCGGTTCAGAAGGTCGCCGGAGAAGGGTTGGGAGGATGATGGGTTGTAACAACCCGACTTTTTGAAGTCAAAGTACAAGTCAAAGTCAAAGGAAAAAAAGATTGCTAATTAGATCTATCATTCCTTGCTTAATTATTACTTGTACTCTTCGACTCGACAATCGATGTATGCTAGTCACCGCTATATTTGTTTACGATTTGTAAAAAGTGAAGTAACAATGCGATAAACGCAGTTAACACGCTAATCTACTTAACGCTATCTCATCGCTATCGCATTGCAACTTGAATCGCAGTTATGGATATTGTTTTACGTGTGTGTGTAACTATATGCTTTACTTGTGTGTGCTGATGTTATGTTTAAAGGTGTTGTTCGCAAACGCAATCGCAACGCTATCTCATCTCGAACTGGAAACGCAAGGTTACTTATGTTGTTGTATGTTAGTTATGTTATTTGTGTAACTAGTATTTAAAACTGTCGCATCGCTTACTCGCAACTCGCTTAAACGCAACACAACGCTCAACGCACGAAACGAAGAGTCGGAAACCAACTCACTCGAGCCATTCGATCGAAAGGCCCTCCGACCCACTAACTCGCACCGCCTTTCTTCTCCTTCCCCTATAAATACCTCACCTGTCACATCACTGTTCATGATGTGACAGCTCCCTCTAACCCAGCGTATTCTCGGCCACTTCACTCGATTTCTCGCGATTCTTGTAAGTTTCCACTCCAAATCTTGTACTTCTATCATACACACTCTTCCATCGATTTCACCAACAAATCACAACGTTTAACCATGAAATCCACCTGATTTGGGTTGTTATCGAGTGATGTCATCATGGGTTCATATGAACACCAGAGTATGACCTCATCTCACCAAGAACAACTCAGATCTAAAGGATTTATACAATGTTTAAACACTGATTTCACCTAAATCTAAACATTTTCAACTAGATTCAAACTTTTCCTCAAACATTCTTCAAAACCGATAGAATCGGAGCTCGTTCAGGCCTTATACTCATTCTCTAGGTGAAGTGCGGTCTGAGAACGGATTACTATCGAAGAGACGACCGATTCACGGGTTGAACATGAAGTTCCGTCAAGAACAGTTACTGATCGGACGGGGTGATACCCATCCTCGGATGACTTGGACTGATGTGGTTTCCGTTGTTTGACACATTGTCACACCGTCTCGGTTCAACCGCAAAACTTTCTAAACTTCACTGATTTTACAAGCTCTCAAACGAACAGGTTGCCCGAACGAATTGCCGTTCGATCGGACTACCATCCGATCGAACGGTGATTCGACCAGGTGATTTGTGATTTCAACACTTAATCAATTTTACAAACCTGCAAAGAATATCAGTTTCCAAACGAATGGTCATCTGATCAGACGACCATCCGATCACTATCCGGAAGGGAAATGTAGTTCTTTGTAACTTCCACTCAAACGAACCACCATCTGATCTAACGGCCATCCGTCCGGATGACCATCCGACCGGATGACTGGACATATAGTGATAATTCTCACTTTTAAAATGCTACAAAGAAAACTTCAAGGTTCAAATCATACACAAACACATCATTTCCAAACGGACGACCCTCCGACCGAATGGTCATCCATCCGGACGGTCATCCATCCGGACGGTCATCCGTCCGGACGGTCATCCGATCGGATCACTGTTCATTACTCATTCCACTCGACGCACGGTTTTACGCATTGTTCAACGCTTACACTATCGTTCTCTGATCAGGCTAAATCTCCAGCGCTCCCTTCAATCCAAGACTGTGTTTATTCATTAAACGCAATCTGTGAGTATACTCGATCCCTTTTTGCTTAACGCACTTTTGGGTGTTACATATGTTACTTATATCAAATCACATCGACACACAACACAAACACTTTTTATACGCTAACCGTTATTGCATGTTATACATGTTATTCGATGAATGCTTGTATGTTATGTTTACACAGTGAATGTTGCCTGACACCTTAGCAACGATATTACTATAGTTTGGACTTAGCACCTGTCGTGGACTGGGGTTGTTAAGGGTATTTCTTCACATATCACAGTGGTGATATGTGTTGCGCATTCTACAACTCGCAGTCATGTCTGTGCATATTTCATTGTCGGTAACCTACTTGCTTCACACTTCTACGTGTTACATGCTGGGTATGCGTAAATCGCTTTCGCTACTATTATACTATTTGTGTGCATAATTGGTTGTAACTTGTGCTTTATTGGTTGTACCTTAATCAAATATAGGTTGTAAGATGTGCTTAAGTGGTTATACCTTAATCAAATAATAATGTTTTCATTACCTTACCAAATTCAATCTGTTTTGTATGCATGTATGGTTGTAAATTGTGCTTAAGTGGTTGTACCCTAATCAAATAATGGTTTCATTATCTTACCATATTCAATCAGTTTGATCAATTCAAAGTTGTGTTGTTGTATTTGTAAATTATTATTATTATTATTATTATTATTTATAATAATCTAATTAATTTAGCCAAAATCTTGTATAAATATAATTTGCAACATATTGATGCAATGATTGTTGTCATGTATACATTATGGTTTTTATAGTGGTAATGATATATATATATATATATATATATTATATAGGTTGTAAGTTGTGCTTAAGTGGTTGTACCTTAATCAAATAATAATGGTTTCATTACCTTACCAAATTCAATCTGTTTTGTATGCATGTATGGTTGTAAATTGTGCTTAAGTGGTTATACCCTAATCAAATAATGGTTTCATTATCTTACCATATTCAATCGGTTTGATCCATTCAAAGTTGTGTTGTTTTATTTGTAAATTATTATTATTATTTATAATAATCTAATTAATTTAGCCAAAATCTTGTATAAATATAATTTGCAACATATTGATGCAATGGTTGTTGTAATGTATGCATTATGGTTTGTATAGTGGTAATGATATATATATATATTATATAGATTAGGATGAACCTGTCAGACGAGAAAAAATTGACGCGGGTTCATCGTAATGCGCGAGTCCTAGATCAACTTAGTTATTTTATTCTATGTTTTACGTTTCAGTTTAATTTATTCGCATTAACACCGCAACTTCAGTGTCGGTGGTCGCTGAAATTAGTGTCGCATTAGTGCACGCCCCCGACGCAACGCGGGGGGTGCTTAATACTAGTTAGTTTGCTTAAATTTAAACATAACATTACAAACATTTTTAAAATAGGGATTTTTACATATTTCCCCCTCCTAAGCCTCCTTATTACATATTTCCCCAAACCAAAAAATCAATTACATATTTCCCCTCCCTAACTCATATATATTACAGGCTGGAGGAGTTATACAAAGTCTCATGAGGAAATGACTTCATATTCTTATAAACAATGATTGTAAGGCTTCTTAAGCAGGAAAAAATGGAAGAAAACAGTAACCCCAATGCTTGCCTTTTCTACTCGCACTAGCACTACATTTTTTTTTTACCCAGGGCATCAATCTGACAGAGTAAGTCTCGGGATTTGGGAGATGATGGGCCAGTACTTGCCTTTTCTACCAGGACTACATTTTTTTCTCAATTCTAGGAACATTCATACACATCCAAACTTAAAAGTGAATGGAGTTATGTCTCTGGCAGATCTCTAACCTTCGGGCAGAACCATATTCCAAGATGTTGAAGGCTGGTGAGGTGTTGCAGGCCCTCTGAAACTGATTCCAACTCCTTAAAATCATCTATATATAGTTCAGTTAGAGATGATGGAAGAAGAAAAGACGATATCTTCTTCTTCTTCTTCTGCCTTTGCACCAAATGAAACCACTCTGTCTGAATTTCTACCAATTAATGCAAGTGTAACAAGTGAGGCTGGGAAATTTTGCTGCCCCCACTCTGAAATGTCCTTCTTTAACCCTCCTATTCTAAGTTCCTTTAAAGTAAGAGGCCACAAACCACAGGGAAAAGAGTCATCCAGACTTGGACAATCACTTATTTCCATATATTCCAGAGATGTGAGACTTTACAAATGCTCATGAGGAAATGACTTCAGATTCCTGCAACGTGTTATCTCAAGGTGTCTCAAGCAAATAAATGGAAGAAACCCATAACCATTATCTGGAATGGATTCTATGTTATCACAATCCCATATTCTTAACTTGGTGAGATAAGATAAGCAACCTTCGGGAAACAACTTCAGTTTGGGCATGTTTAAAATGACAAGTGATGACAAGTTGTTGATGAGGGACCATCTTACATCCAGATTATCACAGTCAATAATGACAAGAAACTTCAAAGTGGATGGGAGGTCATCTGTAAGTGTAACTAAAGGGCAATACGATATTTCCAGCTTCTCAATACTATTTGGACACTTGAAACTCTTCAGTCTTGGGCAACTTGTAATGCTCACTTTTGTAACAGATTCCATGCTAATCCCTAAATGCACCTCATTCTCTCCCAGTGATATTATTTCTTTACACTCACTTATTTCCAACTCCTGTAAACTCTTAAGAATCTCACAAGCGTCTACTTCAGATCCCACAAGTACGTGAGCTCACTACAGGATGAGATTTCGAGATATTCAACTGCCCCAAGATGCTCTATAACTTCTCTATGTAAACAAGTAAGACCTTTAATATTCTTCATTTTCAATCTAAGGAGTGAAGAAGACACACCGACCATGCTTTTCAACACCGCTATAGAACACCCTTGTCACACCCCAACCGATGGCGGAATCATCGGGGCATGGCACTGAGCGAAACAGATTGTCCAGAAGTTTCCATAACAATTATCAATACTATTCAATTTAAATAATATGTCCCATACCGTATCTCAAACAGCAAAATAATTATTACAGACATAAATCCAGGCAAATATTATGTTCCGACAACGCAGATTTAAAATAATCAGCAGTTGTTTATCTGCTTCTAGAGACCCTTATTTTGACCACTACAGACAACTATTTGTTGGGCTCTAAAGCTTTATTCTAGCTTCAAATTCCTACCAAGTGTGCGTCCTAAGCACCTGTCACATACGTTAAAATAATGTCAATACATAAAATGTAAAGGTGAGCATACAAGTTTGATAATAGCATATAGGGTTTGAATTCGTTTACGCATCACCAGCACGTACACATAGTGAAATGAAGCACGTTAGTTATCGACATAGATCCATCGATACCAATGACTGCGGGTTGACTGCCCGAGGCAGTTCGCAATACATGATTACCACCGTAATCCATGCAAGTAATGGTCCTTAACAACCCCTGTGTGAACGGGTGCTGAGTCCAAACTATAGTACTATCGTTGCTAAGGCAGGTAGACAGCATTCCATGTGTAAACATAACAAACAAGCATTCATAAGCCACGTATAACATGCATTAATGGTTAGCGTTCCAATAGCATTGAGTAGTGTGTTTGATGTGATTTGAATAGTTATAACGTATGTAACACCCAAAAGTGCTTAAAGCAAAAAGGGATCGAGTATACTCACAGCGGTTAGTGGATTGAAGGGAGCGCTTAGCAAGTAAGGTTAGCCTGAATAGATTCGATAGCATAACGATAAGTGACGTTTTACGCGTCAAATGGTGCAAGGTGCAAAAGGGTCGGATAGTGGTTCGATCGGATGGTAATCCGATCGGACAGTAATCCGTGCGGATAACAATCCGTTCGGATGGTCATCCGGTCGGACAGTTGTCCGGTCGGATGACGATTCGAGTGGATTGTTTCTTCCTATAAGAAGAATGTGTTTGTGTACGATGGCTTGACTTTTGCAGTTTTCGTTGTAGTATTTAGAAAACATTGAAGTATCTCTACCCATCAAGTCGATCGATCGGATGGTGGGTCGTGCGGATGACAATCCGTTCGGATGGTCATCCGGTCGGACAGTGGTCTGGTCGGATGGTAACTTAGTGGTGAGATTACTTAGTGAAGGCACGCTCTAAACAGAAGTGTCACTCGATCGGATGTCCATCCGATCGGGTGGCAACTCTGGAAATGAACATGTTGAAAATTGTTTAAGTCTTTAAAGTCTTAGTAACTCATGATCCGAAGAGTAATCCAGTCAGATGGTCGTCCGATCGGATTGCAATTCGTTCGATACTCAAACTTTAGATAAGATTGTTTTAAAAGTGGGACCCAAGTGTGATCCGTTCGGATGGCAATCCGTTCGGATGACCTATCTGATCGGATTGTAATCCGGTCGGATAGCAATCCGTTATGGTTGTTCCGTTCGTCCTACACTTGGTCGTTTTGATGGTTTGTCATTATGTCGAGACACTTTGACAACGTGTTAGCCAACAGAACCCCTAGTTCGACCCAGATGACCAACCCGACCAGTAATCACCCTAGTCCGGCTAACCCGGCTCGAGACGGTTGTTCTTGACTAATCCGAAATCGGTAGTCTCGTGGGTAGAATCCGGTTCTTGAGCTAGCACAACGCTACGATAGAGTAGAAGACTAGTTCAGGGTCGGACCCTATCGGTTTTGAGTACATTGAGTGCAAAAGAGTTGAAAGAAAGTTAAAAACCATCTTTCAATCCTCTTTTATCACCCTTGTGTCGAGATCTTTACAAGATCTTTGTGGAAATCGGTTAGATCTAAGCTGTTCTTGGTGGATTGAGGCCAAAACATGAAGTTCTTGAAGAACACATGATGACATCATCCTAGAACACCCGAAATCTAGTGATTTCACGGTTAAAAGTTAAGATTTAAAAGATAGAAAGGTGTAGGAGTGCGCGTAGATCAAGAAAGTACAAGATTTAGGGTGAGATCTTACCTGGATTGAGAGAAATCGAAGAAAAGGTGAGGAGCACGAATGGTTCGAACAAAGAACTTCCCAAAAGTGGAAAAGATGACAATGACAGGGGTATTTATAGGATTCCAAAAGAGGAAAGGGTTGTCCGATCGGATGGCATACCGCCTGGATGACGATCCGGTCGGATGACATCCTGGTCGGATGACATCCTGGTCGAATGACATCCTGGTCGGATGACACCTGACCTGTGGCGTAGTGGCTATCCGGCCGGATGGCACTTGGTTCGATTGTTTGACGCGATGATTTTTGGTGTTTCGATTTCGATTGCGAGCGGCTCGTCACAATAGGGTTTCCTAGTCAAATTACTTTTAGTCCCAACTACTAATTATCATAGTTCGATTTTCGATTCGGATTTGGGTTCGATTACGTTTCGAGTTTCGATTGATTTCCCCAACACACACACACACACACACACACACACATATATATATATATATATATATATATATATATAACATGCACAAGTAACACATAAGGCACACACACACGTATAATAACCAGATTAAGTCGAGTTACGGTTCGTATCACGATTTGATGTCGAGTAGCATAGCTTGATTATCGATTAGTTAACTTTATCGCATTGTTACTTCCTATAATTCACAGTCGCGAGTTGATTAGATAGCGATTAACACACATCGATTTTAGCAATTAACAACACTTACTCCACATAATACAATTAAAATAAGGAAATTATTATAAGTCAAATTCGTACAAGCGATCGTTGACTTTGACCCTGACTTTGACTTTGACTTATGGAAACACGGGGTGTTACAACCCTAATACATGCAAAACCTGAAGTGACTGTATTGAATCGATTGCCACTACATCTAGCTTTGGACAATCTACTATAGATATCTCACGAAGACAGGGAAACGTTTCGCTCTTTTCACCACCACTAGTTGACCATTCCTTCCAATTCTGCATATCTCTAAATTCCAAAACTTCAAGTGATGGAAACGCAATACCACTACAAGAGTTGGTATCTCCAAGTAACTCAGAACCCACTTTGTCTAAATCTTTTATGCTTTCTACACACAATTTTTGAAGTGCCGGTAGTTGTCCAAGCATTGGTAAACATTTACAACTTCTACAGTCGGTTAATGTAAGTTGAGTTAAGCAAACAAACGAGGGATCCCCAACCCAAGTAGGAAACTTTGTTCCACCATAATAGAGAATCTTGAGGCTCCTCAGCTTCTCAAAAGGCTAAGACCCTTCAAGTACTTCGTATTCACTTATTTCATTCTGAGAACCATCAAATACGTTACTCCATTTCAATTGCAAATCACATATACCCTTCTTTTGATGTAAGTTCGCCTCCTTTGCATGTGCTGCATTTTTCACTTTGTGCAGCCCTTCAATGGAAAGTTGACCATGAAGATGCAAAAATCCCTTCAAATCAGATAATCTGAACTTACCCGTTCCTCCAATAATGACTTTGGATAGAGTTGGTAGACCCGTCAAGTCGTCAACCTACCAAATCCCAATGGCATCTCGTTCAATTTTGGAGTATCATTGATGTCAAGGTGTCGTAGGTTTATTACTATTTGGCAAGATACACAAGTCATCACAACCAGACAACAATAAGCTCTGTAGATTAAGAAGATCACCTGCTTGCTCAGGTAAGAATTTGATAGAAGTGTTGGAAAAATTGAGGTACCGTAAATGTTTAAGACCACTAATGGATTCTGGTACCTCTTTGATTGAACTATTAGCTAGGCTTAACACCCTTAGAAATTGCAGTTGCGGAAGTATTTTGACAAGAGCCATGTTCGACATGAATAAAATGCCCAAACTACTTGACTTTATAGCTAAGAATGTTCGTAAGCATCTAGTTCTTTGTAATGCTTTTAACTTTCTGTAAAATACAAAATGTTCCTGAATAAAAGAAATGTGGTGGAACTTCTCCAAAGCTTCACTCCTATCGTAAACTTCCGTCTTATCCTCCAACATAAAAAAGAACTCTCCCGCAACACTATTCGCCAAGTCATTTATCAGGTCATGCATTGTATATTGTGATTTATCTTTGTTTGAATGCTGAAAAAATGACCTCGACACTAGCTCTTTAAAACACTCCCGACCAAAACTCTCCATTGACTTGTTTCTGTTTGACTCGCCTAACAATCCTTCAGCCATCCACAGCAGGATCAGTTCATCCATGTCAAAGGTGTAGTCCTTGGGAAATAAGCAACAATACACAAACATTTGCTTCAAACGTGGTGGAAGATCATAGTAACTTAGCTTAAGAGCAGGCAGAATCCCACTTTCATTACCTAACTTCCATATCTCACTATTCAAGAGTTCCTCCCATTCTTCATCAGAGGATTTTGTTCTAAACACCCTCCCAAGTGCTTTCAAAGCCAAAGGCAATCTACCACACTTCTTGACAATATCTTCACCATGTAATTTAAGTGTTCGATTGACATTGATGTTTTGCTGACCTGATGCATGTTGAGCAAATAAAGACAAAGCATCTCCATCTGAAAGAAGATCGAGATGGTACGTTTGAACAGAGTCCATCACCGATGCAACCTTGGCATTCCGTGTCGTCACAAGAACTTTACTTCCAAGAGCCCCTACAGTAAAAGGGCCCTTTAGGAGTTCCCACTTGTCAGCATTTTTGTCCCACACATCGTCTAGAACAAGTAGGAACCTTTTATTTAAAAGTTTCTCTGTAAGGGCCACTTGAAGCATATTTAGAGTTTCAAATTTTTCGTCGCCGCCGCCAACATCTTTAAAAATGGCTTTGCTAATTGTAAATACATCGAACTCATCTGAAATACAAACCCATGACATGGGTTCAAAATGTTTCTTCACTTTCTTATCGTTGTACCAAAGTTGGGCAAGAGTGGTCTTGCCAATACCACCCAAACCAACTATGGACACCACATTGACATTTTGACTACTTGAAGATTCACTGCCCAACAACTTCCTCAACAATTCCTCTTTATCACCTTCCCGGCCTATAATTTCGGTTTCATCAACCAGTGAAGTTTCCTCCAACCGTCTACTAGCTCTATATGACCTTTCAACATTATCATTCAAACCCAAAAGTTTTTTCTGCTCAACAAGCTTACACAATTTTTCTGTAATTCCATCTAGCTTATAACTTATGGATAAATATGTAATTTCTTTAAAGTATTAGTAAAAATATGGGTAAAATAGTCATTATATAGTTTTTTTTAATAAATAAATCAAAATGGGTAAATTTGCAATTTTATTAATCAAGGAAGGGTTATGTGCAATTTTAAATTTAAGTTGGGTAAATATACAATTAAGAAGTTTTCCAAGAGGAAATATGCAATTGTCCCCAATTTTAAACCTTGTAATGTTATGCATTTAAAAAGTGATAAGTATAATCTAGTAATCGTTAATTAATATTAAAGAGCAAATTTTATATTTATGTTCTACATGATTTGAATTTTGAAACGAATTACGGATTTACCTGTGTATAAAGTGTTGTTGCCCATAAATATAAAATCTATATAAAAGTTTTATATAGATTTTATATTCTATAATAAAACCCTAACTTTTATACATCTAGTAAGTTTTAAACAAAATATAATAATCATTTAATTTTAATTCAGAAATGATGGTACAATAATTGCATGAATGCTTAGATGCAACAATGATGAAAATGTGTGTGGGGCTTTTCATTTGGTCACCTGCACAATCTTACACTGGTATGGATATCATGTCATTAAAACGACAACACATGCAAAATAGAGAGTAACTACTATTAAGGCCCTTGCGTTGCCCGGGGTAAAACCATGCAAAGTTGAACCAATTCCACACCAATACCAACGACCAACGCCGAAAAACTTGTAAAAACAAAATATATAGAAAAGGAGAAAAAGAAAACCGAATGAAAAGCATATGTAAAATCGTTGAACCACGCACACCCATTGCGGCGTGTTAACGTGAAAACGTTATGCTGAAACGTAAAACATAGAAAAATACCTAAGTCGATCTAGGACCCACGTGTTGCGACGAACTTCTCAAATGGGAAAAAATAGACGAAAAAACTTTGAACCCCACACGCACGTTGCGGCGTGTTAACTCGCAAAATTTTAAACGAAACGTAAAACAAAAAAACTTGCGAAAGATGAAAACTATGGGGGCCAAATTTGAAAATAAAAAAGTGTTGGGGTTAAATTGCAAAAAGTGAAAAGTTTTGTGTTAAAAGTTAAAAAAACCAAAGGGGTTAAATTGCAAAGATCAAATGTTTTGGGTTAGAAGTGAAAAATATAAAAAAAATTATTTGGTTGCGAGGGAAAAAACAAAACTAATGGCAAAATTATAAATTTAAACGTGGTAAATCGTGTAACAACTGTGCTTGTAATCACTATGAACAGTTCTGTTATCAATAAAACAATGTTATTTGATCCCAATGTTTGTTTGATTGTGTTTTACATTTTTCATGTTTCGACTTTTATGTAATTTCAAACTCTACATCGCTTTCTGGAGAGTTATACGCAAACTAGTGCGTAAACGTACTCAGTTTAATGCGAGAAATACTCCGGAACATCAACATATACTCAACGTACCTTAAATAACCTTTACATAACTTAGAAATAAGTTTTGAAGGCTTTGGTATGGCAAAAACAAGTTAATTCGCTTACAGGGACTAAATATGACAAACTGCGAAAGTATGTCAATTTGAACTGTAACGAACATTCCGGAACATAACCATAAGTTAAACACACCTTAAATATCCTTTACATAGCTTAGAAATAGGCTTTGAGGGGTTCGGTGTGCTAAAATAAACTTTTGGATCATTCAGGGACTAAAAGTGTCAAAAAGTGCACAAGTTTGCATTTTCGCGCATAACTTACGTTCTGAATACATCCGGACATCCAAAAATTTATGTAAGCACTAAAATATTTTATTTTAGTGTTTGGCATAAGAAAAATCCATTCGTTGCGTCATTTGGATCGTTTTTCGCGCTTATGCGCATTCCGTCGTAATTAAGCGAACATCGCGTTCGTACGACCAAACGAACCATCATCCGAGATATTTTTGAGCATGTTTCATGTTTCCTATACTTTAACATCCTTGTGAAGCTTAAAAATGGGCTTGACGGGTGTTAGAAGTGCCAAAACACGACGATATGCACACAGGAACCAAAACTGCAAAACTGCTAAAATAATAAAAAAAAAATAGAAAAAAAAAATATATAAAAAAATGCATAAACTCATTTATTCAGCCCTTAACACCTCCCAAAGGCCAAATGACACTTGTTAAACTCCTATGGTGTCCATTTTTTAGCCACCACAACTTTGTGACAAGTGTACGGCTCGGATCGTGGCACGATATTCAAGAAACGATCCTAACGGCTCTACTTTTCCTATAAATACCCATCACATTTTCACCTCATTCCTCACAAATCTGATTAAAAGTGCTCTAAGTTGAAGCAAATCACTTCATACCTGAGCTACTCGATCAAGATTTACTAGCGGGGACCCTTTGTAAGTGTTCCTTCGTTCTTTTATCGCTTTTATAGCCCGAAAGTCGAACTATGTTTGACTTTCTGCATTGACCAGTTTATGGTCGATGCGAAGTTCGTTTGAACTTCATAACGTGAGCGTGATCACGATGGTTATAGTCCCTAGTGACTATACCTACTGATTACCACGTTATCTAGGCTCAGTGACGAGCCGTAGTTTCGGGCAGAATACGTATTCTTGCGTATTTTGTAACCAAACTACTCGTGAGCATCAAAACCGTTTGTTTTGATGCCAAACCTGTTTTCTAAACTTAGTTAAGCATGTTCTAACATGCTTAGCTCGTCACTGTTAGTATAGTGCTTAGATAGGGTCGTAAGGTAAGCGATCTAAACGATCGCTTATACTTTCGAACCCGACCCATTTGGTCGATCATTAGGATCCGACCAAACACATTAGGTGACCATAGTTGTAACCTTCCGAGGTTATACCTTGTGGTCACAAATGTTAGGCGTTCCAAACGCGTTTTACGCGAACGACGCGTTAAGGTAGCATAAGCTACCTAAACGGGTCGTAATGGGTCACAAGCACTTAGGTTAAGTTTCGTCTTAGTATGTAGGGTTTGTTAAACCATATCACACGAGTTCCTATACTCGTTTGGTTTACGAAACCTCATTCTATCCGATCTTCCGATTTAGGTCCGGTTTATTAACATAGTTACCTATATTAGGTGCCGTTTGATTCCGTGATCTCTAGCATTGCTTGGTGGTTATCTCAATACATCTAAGCAATCTCAGGTGAGTACATAGACCCCTCTTTTACTGTTTTCCAAACTGTTTTGGGGTGGAACACATGTGCCTACTTGTTACTTTCCTGCTTTCCAGTTTTCACATCATATACTGCTATGTTCGTTAGTACATTATAGTACATGATTTCATTACATCTTATGCTAGGTATGCCCATTGTGTGCATTACTTAGTACATCGTTTTACATGACATTTCATGCTAGGTATGCCCATTTGTGTGCATTACTTAGTACATCGTTTTACATGACATTTCATGCTAGGTATGCCCATTGTGTGCATTACTTAGTACATCGTTTTTTATGACATTTCATGCTAGGTATGCCCATTGTGTGCATTACTTAGTACATCGTTTTACATGACATTTCACGCTATGTATGTTCATTTGATTACATACTTAGTGCATTGTTTTCACATGCTCACATTTTGTTATGACATTTGGTTTGTTTACATGGGACAATATATCCATTAACATTAGCTACGCCGTTCGTTAGTAGGTAGTGGTACCATAGGAATTGACAACTCCCGTTCCGGACATCCCAGGGTAAGGGGACAGAAAGGAATGACCGAATTCGTTGACATTTAGACAGATAGACCTTTAATTTGTTTAAAGGGTTTTATCACCACAGTCGCCAGGCTTGGATGTATGCATTTTTACAATACCACATAAATGTTCATATTAAATAGTTGCATGCATTTACACAAAACATAGCTTTGATTTAAACCAAGTTTTACTTCAATACTTTGTTTTTGTGCATATGGTTTAGTTGAGACATTTCACTTGCCATACAGGGACATTTTGACATAGACATTTGACATGGATAATTGACATAGACATTTGACATGGATATTTGACATAGACATTTGACATGGATATTTGACATAGACATTTTGACATGATTTACATTTGACACAAACATTTTTGACATTGGTTTTACATACTATATGATTTACATCTTGACATGAACACTTTGACATATTATTCAATACATTGACAAATGGTTTAAACATAGACCTCTTACATTGGTTGGTTTGGTTTGATTAAGTGATTAAGTTAACGATGCGTGTGTAATATGATACAAGCATGGTGGATACGCCGCTGGTACTTCCTATATATAAGTGTTTGTATGGTATTACATGGCGTAACGTTATTTGAATCATTTCAGTTTGAGACATAGAACATTTTATACAAATAATATACTTTTCACAAGACATTGATTTACAAACAACTTATCTTATACAAACACATTTTTTTTACATGGTTATCTATTTAACCTGACAATTACTTATACATATCATCTGATCTTATTGTTTTCAAATGATTTACAAGACAAAGCAAATAACAAGGTTCATGACTAAACATTTTCTCAAACATAAGTCATGAATCTTATTTTCACAAAACCTATGTATCTCACAGGCATTTTTATGCTGACGTACCTATTTTCACATGTGTTTTCAGGTGCTTTTCCATAGGATGTTGATCATGATACTAGGGCGGACCTGTGCCTTAGAAACTTTAAAAGAAGATAGACTATGTTTAATTATGTTCTGAACTCTTTAATTACCTGTTTGAAACAATGAAACACCCTTGTTTAATATATAAATAAAACTTTGTATGCCATGGTTATGAGACAATTAATTCTGTCGCAACACGCCCCGATGTTTCCGCCGCGATTTGTTGTTTTACGCGGTCGGGGTGTGACAGAAGAGTTGGTATCAGAGCTAATGGTTATAGGGAATTAGGTTATTAGTAATGCTTTGACCTAGACTATAACTTTTCTAGGAACCTAACACGAGTTACCTTGTGTTTAGATCTTAAAACATGTACTTCACCTATCCTTAGGTGATTATCAAAACAAGAACCGAATTTTTCCGAAACGATTTTTGAAAAACAATCATCTGTTTTTGAATAAATTTTTACAAGGTTTTGAACCCTCAATTGTAAGGTTTTGAACCCTCTGTTATATGGTTTTGAACCCTTTTTAAGTTTGGTTTTTGGCCTTGTGCCTTCTAATTTTCAAAATCCCGTCAAACGTTTTGGGTTTTAAATAATGTGAACATGTGCAAACTGGAAGGGTGAATGCCTGTATTCTGGGTTTTCTGTCTAGGCAAGCACTTCGTATACATCTCAACCAGACGCGAGACCAGTTGTGCTTACCTGGGAATTCTTGGAGTGAGTGTTCACTTATAGGCGAGCATGTCTTCATTATACATTATTTTTGACCCATTTACTTTGATTAGTCACTGTGAGTCGTTTGTTTGCTTTGTGATACGGACGAATGACCACCATCTATGCTGTTTGCAATTCTTGTTTTTATCATCTCATTCTTTTCATCCAATCATCTCACTCGTTTCTTTTCATGTTTTCCTCTTTTAGAATGCCTCCTCGACGCGAGAATCAGATAGCAACTGCCGAGCTGGCAGAAATTATTGCGCAGCAGATGGCTGCTCAGTTTCCAAATCTCTTTGCTCAATGGAACCATGCCAACAACAACAACAATGTTCCATGCAAATACAAGGATTTTAACCAGGCTAAACCACTCAAGTTTAGTGGTTCTGAGGGAGCGACTGGGCTTCTTCAGTGGTTCGAAAGCATAGAGAATACTTTTCGCCATGTGCAGTGTCCGGATAATCGCAAGGTCGAGTTCTCCTCGAGCGTATTTCAGAAGAGGGCTTTGACATGGTGGAACGGGGTTATGAGAGACCGGGGTGCAGAAGTTGCTCTCGCACAGACATGGGCTGAACTTAGAGCCCTTATGATGAGGGAATTCTGTCCTCGTCATGAGCAGCGAGCTTTGGAGAAAGAGTTTGATGTATTGAAGCAAGATAGTGGTGAGCACAGGGCTTATACTGATCGGTTTGAAGAGTTGAGTCTGCTTTGCCCAACAATGGTCACCCCACTCGACAAGGCTATCGAGAGATACATCGATGGTCTACCTGACTCGGTACAAGACATTCTTACTGGTAGTAACCCTGCCACACTTCGTCAGGCGATCGAGCTATCTGCGACATTGACTGAGTCGCAGATTAGAAAGGGAAAGCTACACAGGAAGGGTGACAAGGGCAAGAAGCAGTCGGCTGACAAGGAAGATAGCAAGAAAGGTCAAAACTTGAATGGAAAGAACTCTAGTTCTTCGAAGAGGTCAAAGAAGCGTAAGGCTTCTCAAAATTTTGCTATCACTGCTCAAGCTAACCAGGTAGCTCTCAACCAACCCGCACAGCCTCCAGCAAAGAAACCCTATTCAGGGAATGCACCTTTGTGCAATAGATGCAACAGTCACCACCAGCCACAACTTCCATGCCGTTTCTGTACTAACTGTGGGAAATCAGGCCATCTCGCCAATTTTTGTCGATCTGATCAGAATCCTGCGGTTCAGAACCCGGCTCAACAAGCTGCTCCGCAACAGGGTCAAGCTGCACGACCACAATTCCCACCAGGTGCTTGTTACAATTGTGGGGATCTGACCCACTACAGGAACCGGTGTCCAAGGCTAGCCAACCAGAACCAGAACCAGAACCAGAACCAGAATCCGGCTCCGGCTCGAGGCCGAGTTTTTAACATGAATGCCCAAGAGGCACAGGCTGACGATAATGTGGTGAACGGTACGTTCTTTATTAATAATCAGCCTGCATCTGTTCTTTTCGATTCCGGTGCCGATAAAAGTTTCGTGTCTTTGTCTTTTGAGCAAATGCTTCGCGTGTCTAGAACGAAACTAGGCAAATCTTTGACAGTAGAGGTTGCTAGTGGTGAACCCATTATTCTTGATTCTGTTCTTCGCAACTGCCAGTTGAATCTTAACGACCATCTTTTTCCTATTGACCTCGCGCCTATGCAACTTGGAAGCTTCGACGTTATTGTGGGAATGGATTGGTTATCCAAGCATCACGCAGAGATAGTTTGTTCTGAGAAGATTGTTCGTGTGCCACTTTCGACAGGCGAAATCCTGCAGGTTCAAGGGGAGAAGCCTATCGGTGGTCTCAGACTCATGTCTTGTTTTAAAGCTCGGAAGTATCTGCAGAAGAACTATGTGGCTTTCTTAGCACATGTTATAGAAGATAAAGGCAAGGGTAAGTCTATTTCAGATATTACTGTCATTCGGGATTATTCTGAAGTGTTCCCTGAAGATTTACCTGGTCTACCTCCAGCACGCCAAGTCGAGTTCCGCATTGATCTCGTACCTGGTGCAAATCCCATAGCCAGAGCTCCATATCGTCTTGCCCCGTCTGAGATGCAAGAGTTGTCTAAACAGCTTCAGGAGCTCTCTGACAAAGGTTTTATACGTCCTAGTTTTTCACCTTGGGGTGCTCCCGTTCTTTTTGTCAAGAAGAAGGATGGATCCTTTAGGATGTGTATCGATTATCGTGAGCTTAACAAGCTTACCATCAAGAATCGATATCCTCTACCTCGCATCGACGACCTCTTTGATCAGTTACAAGGTGCTTCTTATTTTTCGAAGATTGATCTGCGATCTGGATATCATCAACTTCGGGTGCAAGAAGAAGACATTCCGAAGACAGCATTCCGTACTCGTTATGGACATTATGAATTCACAGTCATGCCATTCGGTTTGACTAATGCTCCTGCTGTTTTCATGGACTTAATGAATAGGGTCTGCAAACCTTATTTGGATCAGTTCGTCATTGTTTTTATTGACGATATCTTGATTTACTCTAAGACGCGAGCTGATCACGAGCAGCATCTTCGTCTTACTCTGGAACTCCTGAAGAAAGAGCAACTTTTCGCCAAATTCTCCAAGTGCGAATTTTGGCTTAAAGAAGTTCAATTTTTGGGGCATGTTATCAACGAACGAGGTATTCATGTAGATCCCTCCAAGATCAGTGCGATTAAGGATTGGGATACACCTTCTACTCCTACTGAAGTTCGTTCTTTTCTTGGTCTAGCGGGTTATTATCGCCGCTTCATTGAAAACTTCTCTAAGATTGCAGTTCCTCTTACTGCTCTAACTCAGAAGAAAATGCCCTTTTACTGGGGATTCAAACAAGAGGAAGCTTTTCAACACCTGAAGCAGAAGCTATGCGATGCGCCTGTTCTATCATTGCCTGAGGGTGATGATGATTTTGTTGTGTATTGTGATGCATCGAAATTGGGTCTTGGCTGTGTTCTTATGCAAAGGAACAAAGTCATAGCCTATGCATCAAGACAATTGAAGATACATGAGAAGAACTACACCACTCATGATCTTGAGTTGGGTGCAGTTGTCTTTGCTCTCAAAATTTGGAGACACTATTTGTACGGTACAAAATGTGTGGTTTTCACGGACCACAAAAGTCTTCAGCATATCTTCAATCAGAAAGAACTCAACATGAGGCAACGACGTTGGGTTGAGCTTTTAAACGACTATGATTGCGAAATTCGCTACCATCCTGGTAAGGCGAATGTCGTAGCTGATGCATTGAGTCGTAAGGAACGTACTAAGCTTCATTGTGTACGCGTTCAATCTGTTATTCAAGCTCGATCCGATATTCAAGCACGCATTTCTCAGGCCCAACAATCTTGTGTTTCACAAGGTTTGATGGATAAGGAATTTCCCTATCACATAACACCTGCTCTGGAACTGAAGGACAATGGATCATATTACTTCATGGACCGTTTGTGGGTCCCAAGCCAGGATGATATTCGTACCTTGCTTATGGATGAAGCCCATAAGTCTCGCTATTCTATTCATCCGGGCTCAGATAAGATGTATAAGGATCTTCGTATGCACTATTGGTGGCCTGGTATGAAGAAAGACATTGCCTTATACGTATCCAAATGCCTTACTTGTCTTAAGGTTAAGGCTGAACATCAGCGTCCTTCGGGTTTATTGGAGCAACCAGAGATCCCAGTTTGGAAATGGGAAAACATTACTATGGATCTTGTTACCAAACTCCCGCGCACAAAGAAAGGTCATGATGCCATCTGGGTAGTCGTTGATCGTCTTACAAAGTCAGCGCATTTCTTGCCAATCCGCGAGGATTTTCCTACTGACAGACTTGCTCAAATCTATGTAGATGAAATTGTGGCTCGACATGGTGTTCCTTTGAACATCATTTCTGACAGAGATGCTCGTTTCACTTCTCATTTTTGGAGAACCATGCAATCTGCTATGGGGACCCAACTTAATCTGAGCACAGCTTATCATCCGCAAACGGATGGTCAATCTGAGAGAACAATCCAGACTCTGGAGGATATGCTAAGAGCTTGTGTGATCGATTTTGGTGGTAGCTGGGATTCACATCTGAAATTGATTGAATTCTCCTACAACAACAGTTATCACACTAGCATCAAAATGGCTCCTTTCGAAGCTCTCTATGGTCGAAAATGTCGTTCACCAGTCTGCTGGAATGAGATTGGCGAGGCTCAACTTACTGGACCTGCCCTCATTTTAGAGACAACTGACAAGGTCAAGAAAGTTCGTGATAACCTTCAGGCAGCTAGAAACCGTCAGAAGATTTACGCGGACCCAAAACGCAAAGCCTTTGAATTTCAAATCGGTGATCGAGTATTACTTAAGGTCTCACCTTGGAAAGGTGTGATCAGATTTGGAAAGAAAGGAAAACTTGCACCTAGATACGTTGGACCATTCAAGATCGTCGAAAGAATCGGAAAGGTAGCCTACAGACTTGAGTTACCTCCTGAACTGGGAAATGTTCATCCAACTTTTCACATATCAAATCTCAAGAAGTGTACAGCTGATGAGAACTACTCCATACCGCTTGACGAAATTCGTGTTGGCAAAACACTGAAATTTGTTGAGAAACCAGTGGAAATCATGGAACGTGAAGTCAAGTGGCTTAAACGCAAGCGCATTCCTTTGGTCAAAGTTCGCTGGGAAGCTAAACGTGGACCTGAGTTTACTTGGGAACGCGAAGATCAAATGAAGGCGAAATATCCACATCTTTTTCCACGAGTTTCCTCTAAATAAATTTCGGGACGAAATTTCCACAAGTAGGGGAGACTGTAACAACTGTGCTTGTAATCACTATGAACAGTTCTGTTATCAATAAAACAATGTTATTTGATCCCAATGTTTGTTTGATTGTGTTTTACATTTTTCATGTTTCGACTTTTATGTAATTTCAAACTCTACATCGCTTTCTGGAGAGTTATACGCAAACTAGTGCGTAAACGTACTCAGTTTAATGCGAGAAATACTCCGGAACATCAACATATACTCAACGTACCTTAAATAACCTTTACATAACTTAGAAATAAGTTTTGAAGGCTTTGGTATGGCAAAAACAAGTTAATTCGCTTACAGGGACTAAATATGACAAACTGCGAAAGTATGTCAATTTGAACTGTAACGAACATTCCGGAACATAACCATAAGTTAAACACACCTTAAATATCCTTTACATAGCTTAGAAATAGGCTTTGAGGGGTTCGGTGTGCTAAAATAAACTTTTGGATCATTCAGGGACTAAAAGTGTCAAAAAGTGCACAAGTTTGCATTTTCGCGCATAACTTACGTTCTGAATACATCCGGACATCCAAAAATTTATGTAAGCACTAAAATATTTTATTTTAGTGTTTGGCATAAGAAAAATCCATTCGTTGCGTCATTTGGATCGTTTTTCGCGCTTATGCGCATTCCGTCGTAATTAAGCGAACATCGCGTTCGTACGACCAAACGAACCATCATCCGAGATATTTTTGAGCATGTTTCATGTTTCCTATACTTTAACATCCTTGTGAAGCTTAAAAATGGGCTTGACGGGTGTTAGAAGTGCCAAAACACGACGATATGCACACAGGAACCAAAACTGCAAAACTGCTAAAATAATAAAAAAAAAATAGAAAAAAAAAATATATAAAAAAATGCATAAACTCATTTATTCAGCCCTTAACACCTCCCAAAGGCCAAATGACACTTGTTAAACTCCTATGGTGTCCATTTTTTAGCCACCACAACTTTGTGACAAGTGTACGGCTCGGATCGTGGCACGATATTCAAGAAACGATCCTAACGGCTCTACTTTTCCTATAAATACCCATCACATTTTCACCTCATTCCTCACAAATCTGATTAAAAGTGCTCTAAGTTGAAGCAAATCACTTCATACCTGAGCTACTCGATCAAGATTTACTAGCGGGGACCCTTTGTAAGTGTTCCTTCGTTCTTTTATCGCTTTTATAGCCCGAAAGTCGAACTATGTTTGACTTTCTGCATTGACCAGTTTATGGTCGATGCGAAGTTCGTTTGAACTTCATAACGTGAGCGTGATCACGATGGTTATAGTCCCTAGTGACTATACCTACTGATTACCACGTTATCTAGGCTCAGTGACGAGCCGTAGTTTCGGGCAGAATACGTATTCTTGCGTATTTTGTAACCAAACTACTCGTGAGCATCAAAACCGTTTGTTTTGATGCCAAACCTGTTTTCTAAACTTAGTTAAGCATGTTCTAACATGCTTAGCTCGTCACTGTTAGTATAGTGCTTAGATAGGGTCGTAAGGTAAGCGATCTAAACGATCGCTTATACTTTCGAACCCGACCCATTTGGTCGATCATTAGGATCCGACCAAACACATTAGGTGACCATAGTTGTAACCTTCCGAGGTTATACCTTGTGGTCACAAATGTTAGGCGTTCCAAACGCGTTTTACGCGAACGACGCGTTAAGGTAGCATAAGCTACCTAAACGGGTCGTAATGGGTCACAAGCACTTAGGTTAAGTTTCGTCTTAGTATGTAGGGTTTGTTAAACCATATCACACGAGTTCCTATACTCGTTTGGTTTACGAAACCTCATTCTATCCGATCTTCCGATTTAGGTCCGGTTTATTAACATAGTTACCTATATTAGGTGCCGTTTGATTCCGTGATCTCTAGCATTGCTTGGTGGTTATCTCAATACATCTAAGCAATCTCAGGTGAGTACATAGACCCCTCTTTTACTGTTTTCCAAACTGTTTTGGGGTGGAACACATGTGCCTACTTGTTACTTTCCTGCTTTCCAGTTTTCACATCATATACTGCTATGTTCGTTAGTACATTATAGTACATGATTTCATTACATCTTATGCTAGGTATGCCCATTGTGTGCATTACTTAGTACATCGTTTTACATGACATTTCATGCTAGGTATGCCCATTTGTGTGCATTACTTAGTACATCGTTTTACATGACATTTCATGCTAGGTATGCCCATTGTGTGCATTACTTAGTACATCGTTTTTTATGACATTTCATGCTAGGTATGCCCATTGTGTGCATTACTTAGTACATCGTTTTACATGACATTTCACGCTATGTATGTTCATTTGATTACATACTTAGTGCATTGTTTTCACATGCTCACATTTTGTTATGACATTTGGTTTGTTTACATGGGACAATATATCCATTAACATTAGCTACGCCGTTCGTTAGTAGGTAGTGGTACCATAGGAATTGACAACTCCCGTTCCGGACATCCCAGGGTAAGGGGACAGAAAGGAATGACCGAATTCGTTGACATTTAGACAGATAGACCTTTAATTTGTTTAAAGGGTTTTATCACCACAGTCGCCAGGCTTGGATGTATGCATTTTTACAATACCACATAAATGTTCATATTAAATAGTTGCATGCATTTACACAAAACATAGCTTTGATTTAAACCAAGTTTTACTTCAATACTTTGTTTTTGTGCATATGGTTTAGTTGAGACATTTCACTTGCCATACAGGGACATTTTGACATAGACATTTGACATGGATAATTGACATAGACATTTGACATGGATATTTGACATAGACATTTGACATGGATATTTGACATAGACATTTTGACATGATTTACATTTGACACAAACATTTTTGACATTGGTTTTACATACTATATGATTTACATCTTGACATGAACACTTTGACATATTATTCAATACATTGACAAATGGTTTAAACATAGACCTCTTACATTGGTTGGTTTGGTTTGATTAAGTGATTAAGTTAACGATGCGTGTGTAATATGATACAAGCATGGTGGATACGCCGCTGGTACTTCCTATATATAAGTGTTTGTATGGTATTACATGGCGTAACGTTATTTGAATCATTTCAGTTTGAGACATAGAACATTTTATACAAATAATATACTTTTCACAAGACATTGATTTACAAACAACTTATCTTATACAAACACATTTTTTTTACATGGTTATCTATTTAACCTGACAATTACTTATACATATCATCTGATCTTATTGTTTTCAAATGATTTACAAGACAAAGCAAATAACAAGGTTCATGACTAAACATTTTCTCAAACATAAGTCATGAATCTTATTTTCACAAAACCTATGTATCTCACAGGCATTTTTATGCTGACGTACCTATTTTCACATGTGTTTTCAGGTGCTTTTCCATAGGATGTTGATCATGATACTAGGGCGGACCTGTGCCTTAGAAACTTTAAAAGAAGATAGACTATGTTTAATTATGTTCTGAACTCTTTAATTACCTGTTTGAAACAATGAAACACCCTTGTTTAATATATAAATAAAACTTTGTATGCCATGGTTATGAGACAATTAATTCTGTCGCAACACGCCCCGATGTTTCCGCCGCGATTTGTTGTTTTACGCGGTCGGGGTGTGACAAATCGTAATTTGGCTGGACGAAGGCATCGTAAGAATGACGAGAATGTCGAACATATTCCTAAAACGATCGATAGGTGGACGCCTACCGAAGAACTTACATTGTCGCAAGCATGGCTCGATGTGTCGGAGGATCCGATTGATTGTAATTTTTTTTCTCCATTAACTTTTTATAAATATATTTTTATTTTGTTGCTACTGTTTTTTTCTTTCAAATTATAGCAACCGACCAAGATATAGCCGTCTTTTGGAGGCATATACGTGAGAAGTTTTTCGCCGCAATTGATCGTGGTGAATATCGTATGGCCGATTCGTTTTCGGGCAAGTGGACCACAATGCGCACCAAGATTAACAACTTCACACAACATACACAATAGCCTCGTAAACAATCACACAATAATAGGGTTGACAAAAAAACCTGAGCTCGACGGGTATACCCGAAACCCAAAGCATTTGGGACGGGTATTGGGCCGAGTATGGAAAAAAATATTTCGCGGGTATGGGATTAGATGATATCTGACCCGATTACCCGAAACTATTTACCCGTTTACCCGAAATATATACCCAAAAACTTGTAAGTTTTATATTTATTTTCCTATAGCAATTGTTTAATAATAATGCTTCATTCTTGTAGATTTATTATTTGAAAATAAACTTTTCATTTAAAACTAGAGTAATTGTACGTTGATAATCGTTTTAGTTAATATATCCTTAGAACTACGTTATTTTAGTTTACATTAGAACCTGCATAAAACATAAAATCTTTAATCAAATTATATAATCGAGTCTCTTAAAATATCTACCCTTTAACCTATAGCATGTTCATAATTATTATTAAGTCTCTTAAAATATATCCCCTCTCGTGGCCCAAGTGGTTTACTCCCATGTGGTTAGGTCGGCCGGTTCCTCCTTTGGGAGGTCACCGGTTCGACTCCCACTTGTGGCATTAGGGGGGACGTCCCAATGATGGATCGTATCCTACCGAGGCATGGTGCGGTCCTGAGGGCAACCCGGTTTTACCCAGCTGTTACCCCAGCGAGTCTCTCGTGTGGGGGCATTATGGTTTCCGGGCGGAAGTCAGCTTACGCGGCGGCCGGGGCCCGATCGAACATCGCGTCCGTAAATACAGGGCTGACGGGGGATTGTCTTAGACATGAACCCGGTGACCAATGGTCCAGTACATAGAAAGTCACCTTCCAAAAAAAAAGTCTCTTAAAATATCTACTCTTTCTCCTATAGCATATTCATAATTATTATTAGGTCTCTTAAAATATCTACCCTTTCTCCTATGTTTGACCATTTCGAAACTAAATGCATGCACAAAGTGGTGAACATGAATTTCCCTAATTCTATAGGTTCGTCTCCTTTAGACGTGTACCGTTGATTGATTAATTTAATATATATACATATATCGATACGTCATACGTTCTTGGACTTCTACACCAATAGTTCATTGTATGCCATGACTCATGTAATCAAATATCATTTTAAGTCCCAATTGACAAATCACATATGCATATACATCTCACTCTTATCTTTTCTAAATACATGTAATAATTAGCGGATCATTTTGTATTCATTGTAATGTAACGAGTTGACGTTACCCGTGCGTGGCGGCGGAAAGTTTTGACACATGCATGCCAAAATTGTTACATTTTATACGGTTACCGCATGTGTGTAAAAGGCATTGGTGGTCGTTTTTTTGTATACATCAAATTAGAATGCATGTTTTGTAAATGTGGTATACATAACTTCTGGATGCAACGATTAAACATGTATGGATCGAAATATGTGGTTAGAATATGGGTAATGTAAAATTTGGACTATAATGAAATAGGTCGAAACTGACTTTTATTTAAATTGTACAAATCTTTAAAATATTTGGCCGATATATGTATTAACGTTTTATGCCACTTAACCAATGGGGTGGTGGTCCTTTGGTAAATGCAAAACCTTTAAAAACACTTAGGTTGGGAAGGAAGGTCTTAAGTTCAAATCCCACAGACAACAGGGGATTAAAAAAATTAGCCGTTCAAAAAAAAAAAACGTTTTATGCCACTTTAGTTTATAATCTAGTGGTCAAGAGAAATTATCTCTTATGAAGAAACTAAGATTCAATCCTTGAGATGTGTAAGTATTTAAGGGGGGAAAATTAACGGTTTAAAAAAATATGTATTAACATTTTATGTACCAATAAATTGGCATTTCTGAAATTTGCATTTCCTAATGTTTCTTCAATTTTCAATTGGTAGTTCGTTTTGCTTGTTGATAAAAATTAATGAAATATTACCACGAACAAAATATATAATATAAATCCATGCTTTTGCTTTCCTTCTTATTTTATATTAGAAAAATGACAATGATTTATGAGATGTGTGGCTACTGTATTAATGTCTTATGAAGATTGGCTTTATGTCTGTAAATTTTTTTCATCTTTAATGGCTTGTGTTTTAATGAATTGAGTAATAAATTTAATTAAATATTTCAAATTTTTATTTATATAAGTATAAATAGTTCAAGATATTTTCTTTATTTTTACTTATAATTCTTGTTTTGAATTTTGATAAAATCCCCCTGCTATGCTATCAGATGCTGCAAATTGAAAAAAGAAATTATCATATCAAATGCTGCAAATTGAAAAAGAAATTATTATACTAACATAAAATGGTATGAAAATGAATTTCATATTATGTTTTTTTTCCTTGTAAGAACATGAAACTTTGAAACTAATTGTCCATAATATGGCTAAAGATCTAAAACAAATACATGTGTGTTCCACTCAACCCAACCTCAATTTAATATTTCCTATAATGATAAACATTTTAATAACAACTAGGTTTATAGCACGCGCGCGTTGCGGCGCATTAAACCGAATCACTTCACGCGTTGTGGCGTGCTAAACTGAATCATGCTCCATTTGATAATGTATAGGTGCTCGTGAGACGCCAGTGTGTGAGAACTGTTGGATATGGGTTGCATCATAATTCACATTGTTGCTTAAGTTTCTTTATTAGACTAAAACCAAAAGTATAACCAAACAATGCAAGAAATATCAAACTAACACAAAGTACAATACTATAAAGCTATAACATGATGCAAATTGATATTATATAAATATATATTTTTATGCTATGAAATACAACATTATTTTTTTGAGATTAACACTATATAATATATATACACACATTTTTGCATATATCAAATATTATTATGGTGATGATAATATGTATGTTATTTATCATAATTTAATATATTATATATAGATTTTTAAAACATAAAATTATAAACTAAAGTAAAAAACATATACATGAAAATCCCAACGGGTAACCCGATACCTGTTGGTATGCCCGATACCCAACGGGTAAATATCCGCCAAATACCCGACGGGTAATGGGCTGAGTATGGGACAAGATTTTACAAACGGGTATGGGATTAGCCATACCCGACCCATACTCGGCCCATTGCCATCCCTACACAAGAAGAAGCGGTTCAAGCGACTTGGACATCACGACCACCGCCCACATCGAATATAGAATGTATCCTGGTCATCCGTTTACGATGATACCTTCATGGGAGCTTCTACGCAAATCTCCAAAGTGGCATCTTGTACCACTGTTTGACCCAACGGCCCATAGGTCAAAACGATCCAAATCAACAACGACTAGCGAACCATCCGAGTCCGATGCTCGTACTACTATTAACTTAAATGACGACTTGGATGAATTACATTTCGAGGAACCTCAAGAGCTGCCACGGCCTAAGGGTGGAGATAGAAGCAAGGCAGCAGCACGAGCACGAGACACCTCCTCTTCAACGCCATCGGATAACCCATCAAGGTTGGACGAGTTCGATGATAGACTCACTCGGCTTCTCTCGATCAAAGAAAAGGAGCATGAACTTAAAATGGAGAAACAAATCGTGAAAGATATGAAGTTTCTCGAGAAAGACTTTTTCAACCTACCGGAGGCGGACCGAGTAATTTTAGAGGCTCGTAAGGCAAAAATACGAGCAAAATATATGCAGTTTTTAGTAGGTTTTTTTATTTTTATTTTTAAGTTTGTTGTTTTTAAGTAACTTTGTAGTTTTTTTATTTTTAAGTAGTCTGTAATCTATAATTATTTTGTTGAAATTATATTTTTTTAAATTTTGTTTTAAATAAAAATGGTATATAAATTAAAAGAATACAAAATAAAAAAACAAATAATTGAGTAATCATGATAGGGACTTTAAGTGATTGCATGTAAGTTAAAGAAGGTGTTTTAAAGCCCCTGCTATCCTTATGTAACTTCATGGTTTTTTTTTATATATTAATAAATGACAGTATTTTACAAAAAAAAAAAAAATATTATACCTGATTTAACTTTTTAATTTTTTTTCCCGTCAATATCTTAGTTATATGAATCATACAATATGAAAAAAAGTAAAAGTTAAAAAAAGGTTCAAATAACAACGATAAAATAAATTACTTATATATTAAAAATCTTTTAAAAAGTTTGATGCTTGTTTTTTTAAATATATAATGATCAAGGATCAAGACTGAAACTTGGACCGGACCGACTCTTGGATCGGGAACAGGGACCTAAGCTGGTACGGGTCAGGGTATTGGGCAGGGTGTGCAACGAACCTGGGATGGACCAACGCACCGACGGTTGGACCGGATTTCTAAGGAATTGGACCGGATTTTGTTATATAATATTTAAAAATATTACCCTATTAATTTTACGACGTCATCGACCGGTTGGACCAGTTGACCAGTAAAGAGACCAATTCGACATCTGGTCCGATTATGAAAACATCAAGACTCCTAAAAGGTATTAAAAGTGACTCGGACTTTTAGTAGTAAAAAAACTTAAAATTAATAATTTTGTGAATATTCATATATTTGGCTTCAGTAAAAATCGAGTAGAATTCGGTTCAATTTTTTGTGCACCACAAATTCAAACAGAAAAAATAATCAAAATCAAAGAAACTAAACCAATGAACCAGAAATCCAACACCTCTCCTAAAACGCTCACAAATATGTTTAGTAGTAAATGTAAGTGCAATGCGGCATCCACGCTCTACGTAAGCGTCTGTTGAACTCTCGTAACTACGGGTGTTTTAGGTTTTGAAAATAAAATTATTTATATAGTTTATAAAAATAAAAGTCCTTAGACCAGTGTGGCAGCGTTATGGTTGCGTGGAGGCTTCCACCACGCCGGTACACTGCCCCGTGCCATGGCGTGGGAGGGAGGGCCTGGAGAATATCACCGGCGTGAAGAAGAGAAGGTGGGCGACGTAGTAACTCTTGATTGGTGGATGTTGTTTGGGTTTATTTTGATTGGTTGGTTGGATTTTATATGTTTATTATATTTTATTAAACGCATTCTTTCAAGCCTCTTTTACTCCGTGTGTCTTTTACTGCGCATCTACTGGCCTGATTCTTCCCACCGTCGAGTCGTACGGCTGTTTTAGGTTTCGAAAAGAAAATTATTTATATAGTTTATAAAAATAAAGGCTCTCCTTGTTCCCACACCCCCTATATCTTATTTTCGCATCCCCAAGTGTATACGGCCCGTATACAAATATACGGCCCGTATAGAATGTTTTTTAATAGGAAAATGCGCAGAGAATGTTTTTATTTTATTTTACTATATACAGCCCGTATAATGTTATACGAGCCGTATACATGTTTATACGATTTGTAAAACGTATACGGCTCAATGGATTTATTTTGGGAGGTTTTTGATGTTACCAAATGTATACGGGCCATATAACTGTATACGGGCCGTATAACTGTTTACGGGCCGTATATAAGGATGTTTTTTCAAGTATCACAATTTTTTCCAGTGAAAACACCATCATTCTAGGGTTTCTAAACTCTTCATCACCTTTAACAACGTTGATCGGAACACGCCGCTTAAATCGGCGCACAAGTAGAGTAACGTTACCGATCAGTCCGTTGATCGAGTAACTAGTAGAAGAACCAGACACAAACAAGTTCTTCACAGTTTGTTATTCAGATCTCTATTCGGTCATCTTTCCAAACAACAACACACGATAACTTTAAACTTTATAGTGTGTGATTTGACCAGGAAATAATTGGAGGTGATTGCTACTTTTAATAAGTTGTCATAGTTGGCAAATTCGATTTCAACAAATCTTTTCCTTTTCCTTCAATTTCTAGAACATTCTCCGTAACATGAAGACGTGTCGGGTTCTTCTACTAGTGGTATTTTAATGAAGTATTGAAGATTGAATGTGCAAACTGCAACCGTTTTTTACTATGGAAATGGTGGCTATGCGAAATACAAACCGCAACCGTTTTTTACTACGGAAACGGTGGCTATGCGAAATACAAACCGCAATCTTTTGTGACTATGTGAAACAAAAATTTTCTTTTTGAGCTTGATGGATGTCTGTTATCTCAGTTGAGGCAGGCATTGTTTAAATCTGAATATAACTAGATGTTACGTGTAACTTCATTAAACCAAGAACAAAGCCTATTTTCAAAACACATGTGTTCGTATCAGCGTTGTTTATCACCATGTGTGAGCATTGGAAACCCGACAAACAGTCTTAACAACTGTGACAGCTTATCTGTCTGTGTGTGTCACATCCATCCTGTTATAGTAATCGATATGATTAATTTTACAGATTTTTTTCTAATTAGCGTTGTTAACCACCAAAAGAATGCATACACAAATAGTTCTAGTGGACGAAGCAAAGAGACCGTTGTGTATCTGAATCAGGTTCTCAAACAAACACTACTAAAGATGAGTTGGTGATAAATACCGGAGCTGTTATCTCGGTTGTTCAGTACTTTCGTGATAAGAAAACAAGCAGGCATTGATTTTGCCAAGATTGAAGGAAAGAATCTGGCCATAAGCGTTGTGGATTCTCAGCGTTATTCGAATGTAAGTGGATCGAGTAATACGCTTATCTATTCTGGTCAAGGTGGGCATGGTTTGTTCGGGAGTAAATCACCACCCAAAGATCAACAACTTGTGAGTGGGAATATGGCTATGAAGAATAGTATGGATAAGAAATCACCGGTTTGGGTGATAAGGAAAGTTACCTCGTTGAAATCAAAGAAAAGAGTAAATAGCAGAAGACGTGTCGGGTTCTTCTGCTAGTTATTCGGAATGTTTCGAATCATCACAGAAGACGTGTCGGGTTCTGCTAGTTATTCGGAATGTTTCGAATCATAACAGAAGACGGATGCGGTTTGCATATTCAATCTTCATTGCTTCATTAAAATTACAACACACGATAAAATGCTTGGAAAATTGCATCAACTCTCCTATATCAACATACTCTTCTCCAGACGCTTAGTTGTTATGAATGACAACTTGAGGGGTCTAGTTAACTTTCAGATTCAGATTCAGGAAGAAGATGATTTGTCAAAAAACATGGTCAACGTAGTAAAATGTGAGCTTTTACACCAACCATATCGAGATACTTTATGTTAGTTGCTTCTCTTGTTAAGTTTCTGAACCAACCAAAATCCACAAATTCCAACAGTTTCTTCGTAGATTCCGTCCGGTTTCAAAGCCGGTTGAGGATTACGAGTGTTCTACACTCGTTCAAAGCCGGTTGATGATTACAAGGATCGTTCTAATAGATTAAAGAGAATAAACCATTTTCCCAATTTTTACCCATATTATACGGGCCGTATAATATTATACGGCCCGTATACAATCATTGTATACAGTGGATACGATCGGTTAATTTTTTTGCACATGCTGTATACGGCCGTATAATAGTATACGACCCGTATTTAAGGGGTAAAAAATGATCTGGTAATTTTTTTTCACATGGTGTATACGGGCCGTATAATAGTATACGGCCCGTATTCTTATGGTAAAAAATGGTTTATTCTCTTTAATCTATTAGAACGATCCAAAAAACGAAGAACAAACTCAAATGTGATCAAACTTGGATATCAGACGTAAATCTTGATTCAGATCTGTATTCGGTCATCTTTCCAAACTACAACACACGGTAAGTTTAATCTTTATATAGTGTGTGATTTGACCGGTTGTATTCAGTTATTTCTGTTGATCCACAAATTCCAACAAATCTTTCACTCCAGTACTTGAAACTTGAGCGCAGGAATCAATTCAAAACCCTCACCCTCTCTTTCTCATTCTCAAAAATCAACCAGAAAACGAAAGGAAAAAGGGCAGATAATGGCTGATGGTTCTTCGTTGAGGAAACCAAACGTAGTCGGAGATGATAGGCCTGGTAACAGGAAGAGAAAAAACCCCAGCGACGACGTCGACGATTATTCTGAAGCCGACGAGAGCGACGATTGTGAGATCAGGAAGCTCAACTTGAACGGACGATATGTATCTTCTATCATGCGACGGACCCAATTCTTGCTCAACTCTTCTATCATGAACAGATTATTGGCCATTATTCGACCGAGTAATCAATTGTATTTTGTTTAGTTGCTTCTCTTGTTAAGTTTCTGAACCAACCGAAATCCACAAATTCTAATAGTTTCTTCATAGATTACGTTCGGTTTCCAAACTCTTTCACTCAAAGTTAATATTCACTGTGGTGGATGCAAGCATAAAGTTAGAAAAAATACTCAAGAAGATTGAAGGGTGCACGAAAAGTTTCTTACGAACGATATGTATCAGGAAGCTTAACTTGAACGGACGATATGTATCAGGAAGCTCAACTTGAACGGACGATATGTATCAGGAAGCTCAACTTGAACGGACGATATGTATCAGGAAGCTCAACTTGAACGGACGATATGTATCTTCTATCATGCGACTGACCCAATTCTTGCTCAAGTCTTGTGGGCCCGTATCGGAATCAGGCGTTGGAAGGATTGTAGTAGTAGGACATTGGCACCACTGTGAAAATAATGAACGTATTATTGGCCATTATTCCAAAAGTTTCTTCGTAGATTCCGTCGGGTTTTCAAAGCCGGTTGATGAAACCGAAGCTGTTATTTCTGTTGTTCAGTACTTCCGAGATCTGAACCAACCGAAATCCACAATTCTTGCAAGTTAAATCCACAATCAATGTATACAGGTGCAAGAGAATGGCGAGTTATTTCAATTATTTCTGTTGATCCACAAATTCTATCAAATTGTGTCTAATTCAAGGATCTTCGTGCATTGTTTAAATTAGAATCAGGTTCTCAAGACAAGGATCGTTCTAATAGATTAAAGAGTATAAACCCTCGTTTCTTCATCTTCATCTTCAAGAACAATGATGAACATATGATGTTTTTTTTCGGAGAACGTGGTGGATTGCGGTGGTTTGGGTCTAGGGTTGTCATAGAGAGAAAAGGAGGGGGAGAGAGTCTGATACAATCATTGTTTACCCATAGTATACGATCCGTATAATAGTATACGGCCCGTATACACGGATCGTATACATTGTATACGATCTGATAATTTTTTTTTAACTTTGTGTATACGGGCCATATAATTGTATACGGCCCGTATTCTTATGGTAAAAAATGGTAAAAATTGGTTTATTCTCTTTAATATATTAGAACGATCCAAAAAACGAAAGGGATTTCGAGCAGTTGGTATTAAACCAATGATTTGTTGACTCATAAACCCTTGAATCCCAACGCTTCTCTAAAAGAGCCTGTATTAGAAACCATCCTATGTCTTTTACCAACCGAAGAGGCAGCAAGGACAAGCCTTCGGTTTACTTTGTGTAATAGAACTTCCGAGCTAACATGGACATGAATGATTTACACCAAGTTTTGTTGCTGCGCCAGGGTCCAATACACGAGCTCACCCTTGTTATGGATGATTACTGGGAAGATTACAACTGTTTTTGAGTTTTGCCAGATAATACTTCATTTGTCGAGAAACCATACTGTCAAGAAACTAACATCTTTTAATACTTCATTTGTCATATAATACTTCATTTGTCGAGAAACCATACTGTTAAGAAACTAACATCTTTTAATACTTCATTTGTCAGATAATACTTCATTTGTCGAGAAACCATACTGTCAAGAAACTAACATCTTTTAATACTTCATTTGTCAGATAATACTTCATTTGTCGAGAAATCATACTGTAAAGATCTCTACACAAACTCTTTTACATCTTTTAACCAATTGTCCATCACTTAAGACCTTGAAAGATTTGTTGAAATTGAAGAAAAGAGTAACTAGCAAAAGACGTGTCGGGTTCTTCCAACAAATTGTGTATGTGCTTGTGCTGTAGAAACCGGTGATGAATTTGTGTATCTGAATCAGGTTCTCTGCCTTAGATCAGTCATTCCTTGTGATACATGAACGTTGTATTCTTGTCTTTCAGAAGAGTTGGTATTGAACCAATAATACTTCAAACATTCTAAACCCTAGCTGGAAACAAACCAACAAAATCCTGATAGTGAAAAACATCAGCAACAATTTTTTTCTTTTCCTTCAATTTCGAGAACATTCTCCCTGTGTATGTGCTTGTGCTGTAGAAACCGGTGGTGAATTTGCGTACACAACTGAAGGTTCAGTGCACGAAAAGTTTCTTACGAAATGTACGTGACAAAACGATTATGTTGGGAATTAAACGCATGTACGTGACAAAACAAGGAGCGTTCTAATAGATTTCAGTTGTTTCTGTTGATCCACAAATTTCATCAAATTGTGTCTAATGCAAGGATCTTCGTGCATTGTTTAAATCAGAATCAGGTTCTCAAGACAAGGATCGTTCTAATAGATTAAAGAGAATAAACCCTCGTTTCTTCATCTTCATCTTCAAGAACAATGATGAACAGATGGTGTTTTTTTCGCAGAACCGTTGGTATATGTCGACCACAAAGAGAACAGTGCAGCGACAGTTGAGTCTCCTCCTTCGTGGTGGATTGCGGTGGTTTGGGTCTAGGGTTGTCAGAGAGAGAAAATGAGGGGGAGAGAGTCTGAGACAACAACAGACAACAAGTTCACCGCTTTTTTAGTTGCTTCTCTTGTTAAGTGAGACAATTCATAGAGAACAAATTCATAGCAGAATGAAATTTTATTGAAAAGTTGTAATTTCTCCACTCATCGTGAAACCGGTGATGAATTTGTGTACACAACTGAACGTTCATTAACGTATTTTAACTTATTGTTGGACTTCTTGTTCCTAATGTACGCAAACAAGTTCTCCACAGTTTGTTATTCAGATCTCTATTCGGTTATCTTTCCAAACTGAAACACACGATAAGTTTAAACTTTATAGTGTGTGATTTGACCAGGAAATGATTGGAGGTGATTTATACTTTTAATAATCTGACACAGTTGTCAAATTCGTTGTGTGCATTCATAGTTTAGACAACAATCTGTGTGTGTCAAATCCATCCTGTTTCAACATCATGAGGTAAAACAAGTTTCAACATCAAGGGTTGTTTTTCACCCTGTGTGAGCATTGGAAGCCCGACAAACAGTCTTGCAATTACGTCTTCAATCAAGACCACATTGTTAATTTTAATGATGATTTGAAACATTCCGAATAACTAGCAGAAGAACCCAACACTCTTCTATGATGATTCCAAACATTCACGAACCACAATGGACTCAGACTCATACTACTCACCCTCCCCTGAGGAAAAGTTTTCCCGACGACTCAAGATAAAGGAGTTGGTTTGTGTTCATATCAGCGTTGCTTATCACCCTGTGTGAGCATTGTAAGCCTGACCACTAGCAGAAGAACCCGACACGTCTTCTATGATGATTCGAAACATTCACGAACAACAATGGACTCAGACTCATTGTTGCTAATTTGGTTTCTTCGGTACAGGTTGATGAAACTGAAGCTGTTATTTCGATTGTTCAGTAGTTTCGAGACGACGCGGCTTCTACTTACAACTCTCATCAAATGCCTCACCCTTCCTTTTATTCTGTAAATATTAAATAAAGAATAACACCATGCCCGTAACCCCGCGTTGATAGCTTTCGTTTTATTACAGTCATACTACGCGCCTTTTTGTTCTTCAATCTTTGTTACTTGTTAATGTTTTATTTTTTTCTACTTTTAGAAAGGTTTGACCACCTCACGACTGTAAAATGTCTCGTGTGATTGACACCTTAAATCCCTTAAATACTTTGAGAAAAATCTAATTGTCAAAGAATACGGGCCGTATAACAGTATACGACCCGTATACGGGTTCGTATACATTGTATACGACCAGGCAACTTATTTATACATGGTGTATACGGGCCGTATACTGTTATACGGCCCGTATAGAATTAAAAAAAACTGACCAAGTCTGCTGGCACAGACTTTGTTAGTTTTTTAAATTTTATACGGGCCGTATAAGAGTATACAGCCATTATACACCATGTGTAAATAAGTTTTTACCATGTGTTAATATTAGGACCCAAAATAAAAGTCTATACCATTTCTAGAAACCACACCAACATGTGACAAGACGCACACGAGTTTTCTATTACAGCGCGGTTACTCCGGCTCTTGAGTGCGGAGGCTGCAACGACAGTCAAGTGGCTGTCGGTTGGAAATTTTCTCGTGGAGCGCCTATGGTCAACCTCGGATGCCTCGCCCGAGGGGGACTAGGACCCATGCAATGTGGGTGTGATCCTCTCGACTGTTGGAGTCAATCGCCGTTCAAAAAAAAAACATGTGACAAGACGCAAGTCTACAAGTACAACTCCATGTGATGATGTGACTATGTGAGTGGTACTTTGTGGTCTTTCAGTTTTATTCATAGTGTTGCTCCACGTGGACGCCATTTGATTGCTGATCTTTATGACGTGTTGCTTGAGAGTTGGTTAGGGTGGAGGGTATAAGGAGCGGTGAGTGGTGCGGTGAGTTGGATTCACCGATCGGTGACCACCCCCACTTGTTTGAGTCACCGAAATTTTGCACTTTTTCGGTGTATATTCACCGATGCGGGAAGAGGAGGGAGGGAGGTTTAATGGTGGGTCCCAACCTCTTTCAAACAATCACAATTTTTTTATTTTTTAACCTACTTAAACACCCTAGGGTGATTGACCATACCCCCTGATTGAGTGCAAAATGGGGAGTTGACATAGTATAATATTATTGGGTATGATTTCACTCAAACACCCTAGGGTGATTGACCATACCCTCCACCCTTAGAATTTATCACGAATAATAAGTGAGAGGGAGGTGATTTTTGTATAGAGAGTTAATAATCCCACATATTAAATATCTTATTCTCATATGGTGTATACGGACCGTGTAAGGTTATACAGCCCGTATAGAATAAAGTCAACTGACAAAGGTTGTGCCACGTGTTATCAGTCATTTTAAAGATAGGGTTTCATCGAGAAGCAGAGCATAGTTAATCAGTCGTTGAGAAGCAGAGGCAAAGCAAAGTTAGGGTTTAGGCAGAGGCGATGTTAATGTAAGTGTTTGCCACATGTAATATATGGGTTGAAATCCTGCCAAATGTACTCACATTTTGATTTATAAGTGTAAAGATATTACACTGGATAAAATAATTAACAACAAATAAATAAAATATTGTTTTCATCCATGTAATTTTGTAATACACTTATACCGTTTCTGAATTACATGTGACATTGTGATTGAAAGAAATCCCTCCTAGAGAATTAAATTCGACTTTCATGTGAGATTGTCTAATACAACATATTGATTGTTGATCATATATATTCGTAAGGATAACATTCCATACAAATAAACATATATGCATGACCATATATCATTTATAGAAATAATCACGTGTTATGTTATCGCATTTATGTCTATGATTTGAAAAAGCATCTTTACGTTATGCAAATTGTGATGAAATTAAAGAACCAAAATTCCAAAGGAGAAAAAAGTGAGAGCACTAAAACAATAGAATTTATATTTTTATAATATATCACTAGTCTAAGTACCCGTGTGTTACACGGGTGGCTAAACAGGAAAACTAAGTCCTTTAAAATTGTGAAGTAAAAATTATAATTTTATATACGTTGAGATATTAACGAAAATGTTAGAGAGTACACGAAATAATTGAAATATATGAATAGACCAAAAAAATCACAACTCATTGAAGATCTCTTTATAAATAACGTTAGTTGTTTTATTAGTAGGTTTACCGTCGTTGTGAAGTATTAGTAGCTTTACTTCATCCCGTGTTTTAACCCTTGATAAAGAAATAAACCAAATTTTAACCGACAATAATATCAAAACCATTTTCGTATCGTTTTAAGAAAAGAATACCTTAAATCACTCCGGTGTGTTTAGAATTCATTATATAATATACATAAGTGTGTAAAATCACATATTTTACATTAAATAAGGAAAAAAAAGTTAAAGTAAAATTATAACTCACAAACATATTTATATTCCTAAATCTCAATGAACTTCTGATCTTCTACCTTCTTAATTGCATATTACATTAAAAAGAAATTGCGATATGCGTCAAAGACTTTACCCAAGCAATGTGCACCTAAGATGGCATCTTGATTTTCACCTTTACTGGACTTCTGGTCTTCTACCTTCTATAATATCTCATTTGGCATGATCCTATATGTAGAAAAGAAATTAAAAAAAATATACAATGTGTAAAAAAGAACCGGATAGCATATGTTTATTAGTGAACATTGAGAAAATTAATAAACATAATATGTTCGAAATGGATCTAACATATACAAATATAAGCAACAATTACTGTGAAAATGGATCACTGTTCCCATCTTAACCAAAAGCATCAGTTTCCCATCTTAACCTTTTCAGATTTCATGTTCAGTTGTTTATAAATGGATCTAAGAAATATAAATAACAACAATACTATAGAAAACTATCGTTGATGCTCAAACTACTGAAAAATGTAAGCATTTGGTGTTTTAGCCAATATTTCTTCAGTTTTGAAGAGCACCTTTCATTCATTTAGAAGGATCTAAATATAACACATGTGGTAATTGACATTAGGTAGAAAAGAACTGCACCTGATCCTTCCACAACAGTATAGGCCTGGATTGATAATTGACTTCCAAATTCATCATCAGTATCCCCAAACAAATTCACTTCATTCCTATCTTCAGAAGTTAAACAAAACAATGGCTTGATGTCTTTTGCGACAAAGACGCTTCAATCTAATCTTCAATTCTCAAACTGATCCCTACGTTTGTGAATGGGGTTAGACATGCTAACTCCTACGCTTATAATTATTTTAGCCATGCTAACAGGCTATCATTGCTTGTTAAAAAAAACATGCTAATTAGCACCAGCATGCTCTTGTTAATTAAGCCAGGCACTCATGACTATGTTGTTGCTATCTTAGCCATGATAATTAGCACAGTCTTCATAACTCAAGGTTAAATGTCATTTTAAAAAAACATGGAATTTAGTATGAAAAAAATGAAACATGTTGAAATATAAATAAAATCAACTTCAATAATCTCAATTGCTTGTTCACAAAAGAAACCACCAGTTCCTTTCCTTTTGGTTGTTTTAACCTAATATGACCCGGCCCCTAATTTGATCTACTAAGTTTGACCCGCCTAGTACTTTTCTTATACCTAATCTGACCCGGCCCCTAAATAGATGTGTGACCTTATCACTTCAAATTTTTGAGCAGACATTTGAGGTCCTTTAGAAGTTCCTCCATAAAGACAAACTGATTGAACACCACTGGTTTCCAGCATCATAGAGAATGTCATAATCTGCCGAATCGAATCCAAGTTAGTGAAACCATACATGAAAAAAAAAATCATTCAATGCAATGCAGCTAAAAGCAAGAAGTCGTGAACAAAGTGTGGGGCGGATGGTAAATTCAAATGAAGAATAAAGACGAATGACAACCCACACAGAATGCGAACTCTAAATTAATAATCAATCCATGCATGATGCTAACGGAATAACTTGTAGTCACATAAATGTGAAAAATATACTTGTAAACTCATTGCACCCCGGTACCAGTTAACCTACCGTGAGTTCCACAAAACGTATCACAACCTACCATTGCTAAAAACATAACCCAGATTGGCACCTCTACAAACCTAGATTCAGATATAAGGTTGCATCTAGTTTGAAGTTGAACACTACTATGGACATGAGTTTGATAGTAGGTTGAAATGTGAGTGGGTATTATTATCAAAGAAACCTATAAAATTTGTGTGTAGATAGAGGACACTTCACCAGACCAACTCGACTTGCTTTTGAGCCATCACCTAGTCATTTAACCTATTACCTAGCCCTACCCGTTTTAACACTAACCCGACCAGACCCAGGCATTTTTATTTACGTAAAATACATGTAAATCATGTAGGAACCAGGTTCACTTTTTTATTAAAATATTAATAAAATAAATAATAACGAGACTCTCGTTATTTGTGGGAAATTCATCAAGTACAATACCGGTTACATAAACCAATTGAACGGAAATAAAATACACAATAATTGTACCAAACTTGATTCAAGCAAGAGTCTTTAGAAGAACTGCCACCGCACCTTCTTGTCCGAAACTCCGCTGCAAGACAAGCAAAATATGGTTGACGCTTTTGGTTGAGGCACGTGTTCGACACGCTTCCCTTAAAACAGATTCCGCGCCTCCTCTCAGACGGTCTGTCTCCCAGGGTACAACAACCGGAACAGTATGTGTACTGCCGGAGATGGCACTCGCGCCTGAGATTACACCGGGTATAATTTGGTGTTTATAACTGTTGGTGTCAAGAAAGAAGTTGTGAATACTTTAGAGAATACTCTTCTCTAAAGTTTCATGAAATGTAGAGAACACTATTGAGTATGTTTTTCTCCATCTTCAAATGAATAAACCATATTCATTTTATAATGAGATACTCATTAAACCCTCTTAATGATGTCATAAACAAGATCATTAATCTTGTAATTAAAAGGGTTAAACTCTAACATAATGGATATTAAGTGGTAGTAAAAAGAAACTGCCATTTAACTTATGGCACTAGTGGAAACCGTCTAACATTAACTCTCTAGTAAGTAGACTGGTTTGACCGGTTGAGCACGCATGCAAGCGTGCCTTAGTTGAACCTGCACTACGCCACACGCTAATTGGAAGTCGCTACGCATACCAGGACGCCGACTGGTCATGCGCCTTCCAGGCCCACGCGCCATATGCACTTCCGTCTTAGCCGCGCGTCTAAGGAGCTTGCGCCATGCCATGGCATCCGCCTATGCCACCCAAGGGTGCGTCATAGGCAGATCAGCCACCCGCCATGTATCTGACCACTCGCTCATGGACAAAAATACAAAGACAGTGTGCGAAGTTCAAATTGCACCACACTAGGCCTATAGCCCATGTTATGCGCGCATATGTGATGTGGAGTCGCGCGCCACATAGATACCACTGCGCATACCAGGACGCCACCTGGTCATGCGCCATCTATACTGCGCATATGTGCTGGTGCGGTGCACCCTTTGGTCCCCACTAGTGTTTGCCTTCAAGGAGTGCTCCTCCTTCTATACCACTTTAAGCTTTGTCATTCCACCTATGTGGGACAAGATGACAAATCTCAATCCAAAACATACAACTTCAAGCTTCGATATCTCATTCATCTTAGCTCTATTTGGACATAGTTTGAACACAAACCATAAATAATTATTTATACAACACATATATAAATATTATTGATGTCCAAAATATTTAGTGAAAAACTCATTTTCACTAAAATTTCCAACAATCCCCCACATGAATGGAGATCGATTAAAACACACAAAATTCCCCGATGAAAACTCGACAGTCGAGTATTGCAGGATAGGTAGGTTTTGCCTTTGAACCTTCCTTTGTGAAGCATAATTAGTCTACTAGGGTTTTGTAGACGTGATGTCCTTGAACAACCCCCCATTTGTGTAAACGACAATATACATTCACACAATACTTTCCCTAGCCGGGCCATCCCCTCACTATCGTGTCCTATAATGGTCATGGAGCACTTTCCTGGTTCTGCGGGAGCTCTAGGAATTATGCCCTAATTCCATTCGAAGCGACCACACTTCTCTCCAACATAGGTGATTTCCCTTTAAATCATTAAAAGCATTATGGTTCATTATGATTTACACGAATCATTTAACCACATAGTATGCTTAGCCTCACAACAATGTCACTGGATATTATAGGAATGGACTAGGACGTATTTAAACACCCTTTTATAGTTTTAGGGGGATATATGAACATAGAGTAGGAGTTGGGTGGAAAGTGTGTTTTTCCTAGAAAGTCTAGGAAGCAATAAGAACGCGACATGTGGAATTGAAGGATTTTATCTAAAAGGGCATTTATGTACTTTCACAATCTATTTTTATTTTAGGAAATTATCTTCAATAACTAACTATACATAAATTTCGGAATTTTTTGTTTTCGATTTCTGATCTCACGTAATATCAATCATTCCTTCGTTTTCTTGCTGGAATCTATCAGCATGTTCTTGGTACTGTGTTTTAACAGTTTGTTCTTGGTGATGTGTTTTAACAGCAAGCAGATTCACAAATCTGTGTTTTATTATTCAGATTCATACAGTTGTGTTTTAACAGCAAGCAGATTCATACAGTTGTGTTTTAGCATTCAGATTCATACAGCTGTGTTTTAACAGCAAGCAGATTCATACAAATGTGTTTTAACAGCAAGCAGATTCATACAGTTGTGTTTTAGTATTCAGATTCATACAACTGTGTTTTAACAGCAAGCAGATTCATACAAATGTGTTTTATCATTCAGATTCATACAGTTGTGTTTTAACAGCAAGCAAATTCATACAAATGTGTTTTATCATACAGATTCATACAGCTGTGTTTTAACAGCAATTCAGATTCATACAACTGTGTTTTAACAGCAAGCAGATTCATACAAATGTGTTTTACATCAGCAGATTTCGCCCCAGCTTTCGATCGGCTTCCGGTAACTGTTCCGCTGCTATCTATCCTTTCCAAAGTTTCCTGCTTTTTGAATCTCTTCCCTGCAACCAGCAAAATACCGTCAATTACAAACAAGAATCACCCGTAATCTCTTTGTAAAACACGTAGTACAATGAAAGCTTGATCTTACGTATATGGAACAAGGAAAATCTCTTATCTTCATCCATGATTTTTAGGTATTTTTGGTATGATTTTGGGGGTTTCCGAATTTGGGTTTAGAGAGAGAAAGAGAGAGAAATGGAAATTGGCGTGAATTAAGGAGATGTGATCTCTCTGACAGTTATTTTTTATTGGTTTAAAACACACATAAGGACGAAATTGCCCCTACTCATTTAAAACAATCTATTAAATATAGTTAATTATTACAAGATTGCCATTGATTTAATCTCAACCCTTAAACACACTAATCGGATGGACAAGATCGCTTCCTAGACTTTCTAGGAAAAACACACTTTCCGTAGGAACCCTACTCTATGAACATATACACTAGCTTATATATAAACATATATATTAGCTATGCCCCCACAGTGACTACCACTCGGTTCATGATTAAGTTGGCCTATTGAACCTAGATCTTGGGATCTCCAGTCAATTAGGTTAGGTTTCCCTCATGTCCCTTTTTCCATGGCTTTAGTCCCATTCCATAAACCAATCTCTTTATCAACCCACGGGTTGTTGGATCCAAAATTATCTTTGACTTCGCTAAGTCACCAACGATAATTTAAATTGAGATCAGTTGTTCTAACGTGTTTTTGACTCGCTAGTCACTTTTGCCTTTTAGTCGATTCATAAGACTATAACTCGTGATCTCAACCTGGATCCTTGTCTTTAGAATGACATGAAACTCAATTCATGGCTAAACACGTTTTCACCATGCCTTTGGTGTGTCATGACTGACATCTTACTAGATTTTGAATCTAACCAATTGGCATTCGAGTCCAATCTACTCGATTGACTCCATATAACCATTGTGTACTCCACTTGGTCATGCGTTTGCAATATGCAAGTCACCCCCACATTTAAGTGTAATTGGATAACATCCAAATGGGGCGATGAAAGGTTCTTCCTTTCATTTCGAGTTTGAGAAAACTTCTCAACTACCATTTCCACATTCAAATGCAAGTCACCCCCACATTTAAGTGTAATTGGATAACATCCAAATAGGGTGATGAAAGGTTCCCCCTTTCATTTGGAGTTTGAGAAAACTTCTCAACTACCATTTCCACATACCCTAAAGGGTTTGTTTCTTAAATGGTCTCCTCCCCCCACATTGCTTGCATTTTAATGAAGTTATATTTATAGTTTTGTTTAGCACAAATTCGTTCTTGTGTCATCACATATTTTGAATGTTTTAAAGTTAATTTAATCTCCGTCGAGCATATAAATTAACAAGTATTAGTCTAGCATGCTTTAGACCACAATACTGTAGCATGTGAACAGAAGATGCATCATTCTGATTCTTCACAGCCTTAAGAGATAACTGATGTGTGTAAAATGCAACATATAAATTAAATCAAATGAGGCATAAAACTAACCCTTTTTTAGTACTAATATTGGAAAAAGAGTGTTTTTGTCTTCCTTTTGTATTTTCAGGATTAAATGAGCTCAAAAACGCAAAAGAAGCAAAAAGACAGCTAAATCCAACATAAATACAAGAAAATGAACATTAGTGGATTGCCCGAACCCTCAACGGCACCTTCCAAAGCAAAATAGAGAAAACAGAAGGCTGAACACGCCCCGTGCTCAGCCAGCACGGGGCCGTGCCCAAGAAGCAGCAGAAAAGACAAACCTATAGAAGCTTCTATTGCCCACCACGGGCCGTGCTCAGCGGACACGGGGGCGTGTTGAAAGTACAGCAGGCGCATTTATTGTAATTGCGAATTACAATTAATGAGGAGAGAGAGTGTCAGACGGGCACGGGGTCGTGTCCAGCGGACACGGGGCCGTGTCCAGCTCTCTGTTCAGCCTATAAATAGGAGTGCTTGGATTCATTTCATCTCATCCCTTGGCACACCACCTCTCTCACACTTCATCCACCACCCACCACCATCACAACACCATCATCCACCACCATCATCCATTGTCCATCATAGAGTGTGTGAGTCGTCTCGGGATCCAAGATTGATCGTAAGAGTTCTTGACAATCAAGGCCATGTTTGCCTAAGTCTCTTACATCACTTGGTGAAGACAAAGTGTCTAGTATAATACTTTTTATTTCTAATCTTTTGCACTTTTTATTTGGTTTTGTATTAATGACTTTAATAACTAGTTACTTATGTTGAAGGTGATCTTTCCTTATCGTTTGTCCGTGGTGTCTTGGCATTATTTTACTGTCTATATAAAATAAAGGATTTTCACCATTCATATCTCCACGGTCTATATGGAGGTATGTTGGCTACCTGGTAGGGGGTTAAGGGAACGGTTTGGTAAAGGTCTTGCCATTGTTCAGCGTTTAGAGGTCCTGCAATGGACCTGGGTCAAATTTAGTAGGACCTCCTTCAATACTTCACGGTATTGGATGGCGGGGGTCCAAACTCTTTGATCCCCTCATAAGTTAACTACTATTAATACTATAACCCGGCTATTTAGGACTGTATCCCTGCTGACTCAGACTACTTAGTCGAGGGTAACGTCACCGCCAAAAGCGGGGCCTACCACAATACTGCATTAATAACTTAATTCATTATCTTCCAATAATCCACCCCTTTAGGATTGTATCCCTGCTGACTCAAACTACTGGGGTGAGGGTAACGTCACCTTCAAAAGAGGGGCCTACTACAATAACTAAGATAATCTCTTAATTATGTGCAAAAGTGCGGAAATAATCAAAGGTTATACTAGATACGAGTCGGAACCAAGTGATTCATCTTGTCTATCTGTTTTTATTTTATTTTTATTTTCAGCATTTTAGTTAGTTTTTATTTTTCTTAGTTTAAAACATTTTTCTAAACTTTTATTTTGGTTAGACGTTGAGGATAAACCGGTATTAAAAGCTCTTGTGTCCTTGGACGACCTCGGTATCTTACCAACGCTATACTACACTCAACGATGGGTGCACTTGCCCATATGTGTGTTTAGTGTTAGTGAAATATCGTGTTTTATAAATTTAAAACTTGGCTAAAATAAGTGTTAAAAAAGGGCTTAAAATATACACCTAAAATATACGACACTTCACGCGCATCAAGTTTTTGGCGCCGTTGCCGGGGACACAAGGATTTTAAGAAAGTTAGGAATCAACGGCCTAATCATCTTTTATTTTTCTTTTTTTATTATTTTTTTAGGATTTTCTTAGTTTTTCAGCTTCTGCAGAGCTCAGCACGGGTCGTGCCCGCTGAACACGCCCACGTGCTCAATCATTGGAACTGGCAATCATGTTTTACATCAGACAGTAAGCTGAACACGGGGCCGTGCTCACTCAACACGCCCCCGTGCCCAAGTTTCAGTTACTGAAAACAGAACCGTTAGATCCCGACGGTTGGTAATTTCTGACATAAACATGAGTGATAGTAATTATTTTTACTTTCGGCACTCTTATGGTACGTGGTGTCAATTATGTGGTGGCGAACATGAAGAAGTAAAATGCTACTTCCTAAATTATAGGCCCCACTACATGGACCCGCGATCTTCTCACAACCTTAAGAGGGGCGAAAGTAAAAATAAGCACTATTTCTCCCTCGAATGCGCCCAGCCAGATATTCTAGGGGAAATGTTCCTTAGCGAATTATTTCAACTAGAAGAGCTAATTCTGAAATGGATAGAAGAGCTTAGGAAGGATTTTATTAATCCGCCCCAAGACGATACCCATGAAGGAATGTTGGAACCGCATTCCGACAACCTCGTTGCTCCCGAAAATACCTTCGTACCTAGCAAAGACTTGGACGATAGTCGTCCCTGTGTCGATTGTGCCGTGAAGGACTCTCCATCGACTTCGTTCGGTGCATACATAGACCTGAGCGATTCGGCATATACCTTCTTTAACAAGAGCCCGGAAAAGGGTTGGACTTGTCCACCTAGAATGAAAATAGGAATTACCCTCACCGACAACCTCTTGCGTTCTCGGCTTAGTCTAGGACAATTAAGGTATATTAGGCACTTTGGGGTTGTTCCAACCAGTAAGGAACCACCCGATATCGGGGAGATCCTTGAATTAGCAAAACTCCATAAAGCAGCCTCCAGACACGGGGCCGTGTCCAGGTCAACACGCCCCCGTGCTCACTAAAAAGATTCTCTGCTGATTTGGTCAGAATACGGACAAAATGTGTCAGGATTTTTTCTGAGCACGGGGCCGTGTCCAGTCAACACGGGGCCGTGCCCAGGGCGCTGTCGTTTTCTTTAAATGCAGCCTGATTCCTGCTCATTTTGACCACTTCAATTGACAGAGATCTCTGGAATTTTCACTCATACCATCCTAGGTAAGTGTCAAAAGAAGGTTCCAAGGGACCCTCTTGTCCTTTCCACTTTTATTCATTTCCTCCTCTTTCAAAATTTTTCAAAAGTTCCTCCATGGAAGCTTGGAAATCCTTTGATTCCAATCCTCTATGTGAAGTTTGTAAGATTATTTGCTAAAGATTCTGAGCTAAAGTTAGTTGAATAACTTTACTTTAAATTATCCGAGCTTAAAACCCAGATAAAAATCATAAAAATAATTTAAAACTCCAAGAGTCTTTAGCCAAAAATCCTGCAGACTAATGGACACGGGGCCGTGCCCAACGAGCACGGGGACGTGTCCAGGGGCTCTGTTTTGTAAAAAAATAGTTTTCTTCGGTTTTCTTCACAGAAAATGGCAAGCAGAACAAGCGGATCATCTTCGAGGAATAACCGACAAGGGAGGAGATCTTCAACAGCAGAAGACTCTCTTGTAAACTATGTTTACGCTCTAAGGGAGGCTATTGATGAAATGACGGGAGTGGAAGAAGCATTGGTCGACCGTATCAACCATCTTACTGTAGGGCTGGAGGGCTGTCTCCATGAAGTAAACCTCTTGCACCAGAGGTTGAACCTTCTCGCCTCCCCGCCTTTGGTACCCATAATAACCCAAAGGGCGTGGAACATGGTGCCCGAAGTTGTCATTCCAGCTGAATGGTACGCCATGCACCAAGAGCTTCCTCGAAGAGTGGTGCAAGGAGTCCCGGTAAATGTTCCCCCTCAGCCACCAACAACAGAAGAAAACGAAGCCGCATTCTTCCTCCCTAGGGAGATCGAAGAATGGCTTTAAACAAAGTTTAGGAAGGAACTCGTTCGGCTAAAAGTCCTACTCTATCGGGAAATCATTCTCGAAATTTTCCTAAATTAGTAGAACTCCCTATGATAACCTCGTGTACTTGCTGACCTATCTAGTTAAGCTTTAATTTTAGTTTAATTTAGGATTATGTAAGTTCTCTCTATGATGAAATGAAATGATGGTTTTAATGTTTGGATGGTTTGTAATGAATAAAACACACTCATGGTGGTAAAGGATGAAAAGGGGAACGAGAAAAATGATCCCATGCACAAAGAACGAGGCAACACGACAATTTTCTCCCTTTCAGAAGGTTCAACACGGGCCGTGCCCAACCAACACGGCCCCGTGTCGAACCACCTGCAGAAAACGCCCAGTACAGGTAACTGGACACGGGCCGTGTTCACCCAACACGCCCCCGTGTCCAGACTTATGTTTCTCTTATTTCAATTTTGTTACTGGCACTTGAACACGGGGCCGTGCCCGGATAACACGGGGCCGTGTTCAGTGCCCAGTAACACAAATTTTTGCTTTTAAACACTATTTTACACATCTAATCAACCTAAAAATTTATTTTTGGGACACATTGAGGACAATGTGTAATTTAAGTGTGGGGGGGGGATGCTAAAACCTTGAATTTTGCAAGTCCTAAATACAAGCCTTACACAAAACTCTATTGGAACCGCTAATCACCCCATTTTTTTTCAAAAATTTCATTTTTTTTACTTGTCTAGGTTTAACTCGGGAAATTCAAGCTCTCAAAAAGGTTATATTTTTACAAATTTACAACCGATAGCGTAGTGATAAAAAGAACCAACATAAGAAAATTATGAAAAGGCATGACAAACTTATTTAAAATTTGATTATATATACTTGATCACATAAAAACCCATTCCCACAAAAGTGAGTTTTGAGCCTTTATTGAGCACACAATTTCATATCATTTGACTAAATGCTCATTTTTCGTTTCTTGTGTGAATAGCCGCTTGGTTATTACGACTCTAGAACTTGCCATGACAATACATTCCCGGTCCTTATCAACTTAAACCCGAGTAAGTAAATGATAGAGGCATTAGGACTAACCTTTTTCATTTCTACACCATTATTTTTCTTTTTTTTTTTACCACCTACCCAAAAATCCCCCTAGTTAACCCCTTTGAGCCTAAACCTTTTCGTTTCATCACCCAAAACAAAAACCCTTTCACCCACCAAAACCTTTTTCATTTTTAACCCTTTATTTTAGTAACAAGTTCGGTTCTTCGAAAAAAAAAAATGAAGCAAAAAGAAAATAAACAAACAAAGTAATAAAAAATAACTTTGTTTGAGTAAAAGCTTCATCAAAAATAAAAAGTTGCAAAAATACGAAAACCGACACTTGTTACGCTTTTTAGCCCTTTTTCTACTAACCACTAACCCAACCACCTACCTTTAACCCTAGCCAACCCTTAACCCACAAAGTCCTCTTGATATCTACAAAGGTATAAAAGTTAAAAAGGAGGAGGATTGATTTCTTGGCAAGCCTATGGTAGGAATAAGTTCCGTGCCGCTCTCGAGTGATTCACTAAAAATACACCTTCGGCCGAGTGTGAGTGATTTCCCCGCGAGGTATGTGAACTTGTATATAAATAGAATTTTAAAAAATTATGTTATGCCCAAATAAGTAATTTCTTTTATGAACAGTTCTAAATAAATCATTACGAATAGGAGTGTAAATAAATAAAAATAAAACCCCAAAAAGATCTTGGAAATCCCGACACTCTATGACAAGCCCAAAACCTTCTCTTCTACCTATTCCATTTGGGAGTGTAAGCCAAATATTAAAGAGTTTTGCTTGAGGACAAGCAAAAGTTCAAGTGTGGGGGTATTTGATGTGTGTAAAATGCATCATATAAATTACATCAAATGAGGCATAAAACTAACCCTTTTTTAGTACTAATATTGGAAAAAGAGTGTTTTTGTCTTCCTTTTGTATTTTCAGGATTAAATGAGCTCAAAAACGCAAAAGAAGCAAAAAGACAGCTAAATCCAACATAAATACAAGAAAAGGAACATTAGTGGATTGCCCGAACCCTCAACGGCACCTTCCAAAGCAAAATAGAGAAAACAGAAGGCTGAACACGCCCCGTGCTCAGCCAGCACGGGGCCGTGCCCAAGAAGCAGCAGAAAAGACAAACCTATAGAAGCTTCTATTGCCCACCACGGGCCGTGCTCAGCGGACACGGGGGCGTGTTGAAAGTACAGCAGGCGCATTTATTGTAATTGCGAATTACAATTAATGAGGAGAGAGAGTGTCAGACGGGCATGGGGTCGTGTCCAGCGGACACGGGGCCGTGTCCAGCTCTCTGTTCAGCCTATAAATAGGAGTGCTTGGATTCATTTCATCTCATCCCTTGGCACACCACCTCTCTCACACTTCATCCACCACCCACCACCATCACAACACCATCATCCACCACCATCATCCATTGTCCATCATAGAGTGTGTGAGTCGTCTCGGGATCCAAGATTGATCGTAAGAGTTCTTGACAATCAAGGCCATGTTTGCCTAAGTCTCTTACATCACTTGGTGAAGACAAAGTGTCTAGTATAATACTTTTTATTTCTAATCTTTTGCACTTTTTATTTGGTTTTGTATTAATGACTTTAATAACTAGTTACTTATGTTGAAGGTGATCTTTCCTTATCGTTTGTCCGTGGTGTCTTGGCATTATTTTACTGTCTATATAAAATAAAGGATTTTCACCATTCATATCTCCACGGTCTATATGGAGGTATGTTGGCTACCTGGTAGGGGGTTAAGGGAACGGTTTGGTAAAGGTCTTGCCATTGTTCAGCGTTTAGAGGTCCTGCAATGGACCTGGGTCAAATTTAGTAGGACCTCCTTCAATACTTCACGGTATTGGATGGCGGGGGTCCAAACTCTTTGATCCCCTCATAAGTTAACTACTATTAATACTATAACCCGGCTATTTAGGACTGTATCCCTGCTGACTCAGACTACTTAGTCGAGGGTAACGTCACCGCCAAAAGCGGGGCCTACCACAATACTGCATTAATAACTTAATTCATTATCTTCCAATAATCCACCCCTTTAGGATTGTATCCCTGCTGACTCAAACTACTGGGGTGAGGGTAACGTCACCTTCAAAAGAGGGGCCTACTACAATAACTAAGATAATCTCTTAATTATGTGCAAAAGTGCGGAAATAATCAAAGGTTATACTAGATACGAGTCGGAACCAAGTGATTCATCTTGTCTATCTGTTTTTATTTTATTTTTATTTTCAGCATTTTAGTTAGTTTTTATTTTTCTTAGTTTAAAACATTTTTCTAAACTTTTATTTTGGTTAGACGTTGAGGATAAACCGGTATTAAAAGCTCTTGTGTCCTTGGACGACCTCGGTATCTTACCAACGCTATACTACACTCAACGATGGGTGCACTTGCCCATATGTGTGTTTAGTGTTAGTGAAATATCGTGTTTTATAAATTTAAAACTTGGCTAAAATAAGTGTTAAAAAAGGGCTTAAAATATACACCTAAAATATACGACACTTCACGCGCATCAATAACGCACTATCTCTTCCGAACATTCATTTCTTAGTTTAGACACAATAATGAAATTTTATTTCACCATTCCAAAACCATCGGTTTTAGGAAGGCCTCAAAACCATAGTTAACTTCATCCATTAGGATCATAACTCGTTTGCCTCTTTATCTCCAAGGCTTCACCATTGACTTCCTAAAGACTTAAACATAAGTCTTAATCCAAGTCACTTTGATGAAAGATCTTTGTATAAAATCACTTGAGTCTTGAGATATATTCAATTAGATTGACTCTCAACAACAAAGCATTCACGAATGCCGATAGTGATATATACATTTACGTTGTTGTTTCTTTAATACCATGTATTGGGATACTCTCCCAAATTTAGGACCAAGCCTCCACATAGTTTAAACAACATTGATGGTGGTAGAAGCATCTACAAGTCCATCACTATTGTAAATTTTCGTTAATAAATTTGCTAAATTTATTAAAATTATTTACAATAATAACATATATTTCTTTCATATGTTATATTCTTTGAAAACTTACATGTGCATTTCCATGTTGATGCTCTCAACATTAGATGACATATCTGGTTTTCGTGCATTTCATCTCAAACCATGCACCACGTTTCTCACGAACTCGTTATACGTTTGATGTTTGATTTGTGACTTATTACATAAGTCATGATCACAACCCGCTCGTTGTGTTCGTGTAAATTACTTTTTACACTTTGTATCAAAATGTGAATCCTTTTGACAACTTAGTAGTAGTCCAAAATAACGGATACACCAATGATATCTAAACATCAAATCCCAAAGTGTTATTATTTTCAACACACTTTAGAACGAAATAAACGCAATTACATCGTTCTGTCATGTTTTGAGGTACTCCCTCAATGGAACACGTATAACTTGTTTCGTCTTGAAACTTTAAACTTGAATAATCACAAGTTGTCCAAAAATATAAATTGTTTACAATTAACTACTCGCAAGTAGTTGAGCAACTTATTATATTTATAACAACATCGAGTTGTTTTTCCCCAAATAGTCTATCCGAGACTATTATATGGTTGAAGACGTTATACTTCTCTTGGAAGTATCGAATCACTTATAATTCGCAAAGACATGTTTTATTCGTTCAAAACATTTCTCGTTTTTGCAAGTGTTTTAACATAAACTATATATTTATGTTTTGATTACAAATCAAGACAATAAACCTTATAATAGTTTAATAAATAAAACAATTTCAAACTCGCTCGTTTGAGAATAAAACGAATACACATCGTTTTAATAAATGGTTTATCATATTCAAACCATTTCTAACCGCTGTTAGATAATAACGATTACCAATCGTTAAAATGAGTGGTTTGTATGATAACCAATTCTAATATGCTAATTAGAATTTAAAAGTTGAAGAACATTCGAAATATTCTGTTTTTATAAAGTAAACCGCTTCTAACACGCTCGTTAGAAATAAAACGAATACAATTATTCACTTTTGGTTTAAATGAACGTTTTATAACACGCTCGTTAGAAATGAACACATATCTTTTCTAACACGCTCGTTAGAAAATATATAAAACCATTACAAATCAGCTTAAATAGTTTATCATAGTTAACCCGGTTCTAACCCGCTCGTTAGAAATTAACGATTACAAATCGTTAAATAGTTGGTTATAAGATAAACTAATTCTAATACGCCCATTAGAAAATTAAACGATTATTTATTTCCATAAGCCATTTTTTGTTTATATAAAATAAACGTTTTTTAACCCGCTTGTTAGAAATAAACAATTGATAAAGTCTTTAAATCGTTTCTAACACGCTCGTTAGAAAATAAACAACTATCAAACTCTTTAAATCGTTTCTAGCACGCTCGTTAGAAATAATCAATTACAAAATTTGTTTCGAAGTTTATAAAAAAATATAAACTATTTCTAATACGCTCATTAGAAACAAACAAATGAAATTCGTTTAAACGTATGTGGAATAAAATCCGTTTCTAACTCGCTCGTTAGAAATTTAATAGTTTAGACGAAACCGTTACAAAGTTTATTATCCAAAATAATTCTCTCCAACACGCTCATCGGTAATTATTTGAAATAATAATATTTTCTAACATGCTCGTTAGAAAATGTAAACGTATATTTTCTAACACGCTCGTTAGAAAATCTAATCGTCTTTTCACTAGTTAGTTTTACACAATCATCTTATCTAACACGCTCATTAGATATAAAAGATGATATTAAAACTTATCATTCTATACAATTCTAACACGCTCGTTAGAGATATAAAAAGTTTTAATGTCGTTATTCTTTCAACAACATTTCTAACACGCTCGTTAGAAGATATTAAAACTAGTTATTTTATAAAATAATTATTTTCTAATATGCTAATTAGAAAATAAATAAATATCAAGACTTTTAAAACCATCATTAATATATCTCAATTATGGTTACTAAAAGCTTATTATTAATAAATTAAACGTTACAAACATTTAATTTGAAAGGGGTTACAAAATAAAATTTTCTAATACGCTCATTAGAAAATTTAGTATTTCAAAATCCTATTGAAATACATATTATTTTGTATATTGTTCGGTTTATCTAAACACGAACAAAAACCAAGAACTCCAAAACTTGAATCAAAAAAGTCGTTTTGCAACCCGGTATTCGGATTAAAGATTGTACTCCAATCATAAAATTAATCCGACTCATTGTACTAAATAAATATTTCCCAAAAAATATTTTTCAAGATTTTAACAAAAATCCCATTAAATATTTTAACTTTCGTGAACCTAAATTCTCGTAGAGAAGGGATTTAAGATTGAAGCAACAATCTTCACGAAAGTCTGTTTTAAAATTGTAGGAACTATGTTCACTTTTTTATTAAAATATTAATAAAATAAATAATAACGAGACTCTCGTTATTTGTGGGAAATTCATCAAGTACAATACCGGTTACATAAACCAATTGAACGGAAATAAAATACACAATAATTGTACCAAACTTGATTCAAGCAAGAGTCTTTAGAAGAACTGCCACCGCACCTTCTTGTCCGAAACTCCGCTGCAAGACAAGCAAAATATGGTTGACGCTTTTGGTTGAGGCACGTGTTCGACACGCTTCCCTTAAAACAGATTCCGCGCCTCCTCTCAGACGGTCTGTCTCCCAGGGTACAACAACCGGAACAGTATGTGTACTGCCGGAGATGGCACTCGCGCCTGAGATTACACCGGGTATAATTTGGTGTTTATAACTGTTGGTGTCAAGAAAGAAGTTGTGAATACTTTAGAGAATACTCTTCTCTAAAGTTTCATGAAATGTAGAGAACACTATTGAGTATGTTTTTCTCCATCTTCAAATGAATAAACCATATTCATTTTATAATGAGATACTCATTAAACCCTCTTAATGATGTCATAAACAAGATCATTAATCTTGTAATTAAAAGGGTTAAACTCTAACATAATGGATATTAAGTGGTAGTAAAAAGAAACTGCCATTTAACTTATGGCACTAGTGGAAACCGTCTAACATTAACTCTCTAGTAAGTAGACTGGTTTGACCGGTTGAGCACGCATGCAAGCGTGCCTTAGTTGAACCTGCACTACGCCACGCGCTAATTGGAAGTCGCTACACATACCAGGACGCCGACTGGTCATGCGCCTTCCAGGCCCACGCGCCATATGCACTTCCGTCTTAGCCGCGCGTCTAAGGAGCTTGCGCCATGCCATGGCATCCGCCTATGCCACCCAAGGGTGCGTCATAGGCAGATCAGCCACCCGCCATGTATCTGACCACTCGCTCATGGACAAAAATACAAAGACAGTGTGCGAAGTTCAAATTGCACCACACTAGGCCTATAGCCCATGTTATGCGCGCATATGTGATGTGGAGTCGCGCGCCACATAGATACCACTGCGCATACCAGGACGCCACCTGGTCATGCGCCATCTATACTGCGCATATGTGCTGGTGCGGTGCACCCTTTGGTCCCCACTAGTGTTTGCCTTCAAGGAGTGCTCCTCCTTCTATACCACTTTAAGCTTTGTCATTCCACCTATGTGGGACAAGATGACAAATCTCAATCCAAAACATACAACTTCAAGCTTCGATATCTCATTCATCTTAGCTCTATTTGGACATAGTTTGAACACAAACCATAAATAATTATTTATACAACACATATATAAATATTATTGATGTCCAAAATATTTAGTGAAAAACTCATTTTCACTAAAATTTCCAACAAATCATACGTTATATTTCAAGTCTGGCATAAGGTTTGGATGCTAAACCCTCGGAATCCCTCAACCCAATAAGGCCCTGAATCCTGAGCATATAATATGAGCATTTCAATATACTCCAAAACACACTGCGGTCCCTTTGAGATTTGCAAAACTCGTTCTATTCTTTGCTTTTCCAAGTATACCCAAAAAAGGAGTTTTTTACTGAAATAGTATTGTTTTCCAAAATGAAATCAAAACTAATGCTGGTTTCGAAAATATTTCACAAATAATGCCAATGCCAATATGAATGGCGATTTTTGTTGAATGTAGTAGGCTGTTCAGCTTTTTTCAGGATCTTGCAAGCTTTTAAAGGGAATTGCAGGTCCAAATCATTTGCCCAAGAAACTTATCATTGAACCGTACCTTATGAGCCAATATGAATGGCGAATTCCTGCATTTTGCCAATACAAATGGCAAATAGTTCCTGCAGTACAATACAACCAATACAAATGGTGAAACGCTGTAGGACTGCACAATACAGCCAATACAAATGGCGAAAAGCTGATAACTATCCAATATTATTGGCGAAAACTTTAATTTCCTGCACAAACCTATACCTCGTTGCCATTATTATTGGTGAAATATACTTAAACGTGCAGAAATATACGTTTTAATTGGCAGAAAAGTTAAAAAATCCCCATTCATAATGGATATTAGTGCAGTCCTTTTCAGTTTTGTGCAGAAAATTAAAGTTTTCGCCATTCATATTGACTAAAACAACAGTGTTTCGCCATTCAAAATGGCAATGTGTGCAGAAAAGTAAGAAAATGGCCACTCATTATGGATATTGGTGCAGTCCTTTTTAGTTTTGTGCAGAAAATTATAGTTTTCGCCATTCATATTGGCTATACCAGCTTTTTTTTTAAGTTTTCGCCAATCACAATGGCTGTATTGTCATGCAGGTACAGTTCGCCAATTGTATTGGCAATGTGTGCAGGATTCGCCATTCATATTGGCTGATAAGGTACGTTCCAATGATTAGTGGCTGATAAGCTTCTATGGCAAATGCTTTGGACCTGTAATTCCTTTAACAGCCTGCAAGTTCCTGAGAAAAGCTGAACATCCTACTACATTGAACAAAAATCGCCATTCATATTGGCATTGGCATTATTTGTGAAATATTTTGGGAACCAGCATTACTTTTGATTTCATTTTTGATATTAGCACTATTTCAGTAAAAAAGTCCCCAAAAAAGAACTTCGACTTTGTAATTTTTAACTGTTTCAGGCCAGGCTCGTCAGTCATGTTAAGGTAAGTAAGGTGTTGTTTACTTGGGTCTGGTTTGGTAACCGAGTTTGGCTCGATTTTAGTGATCAATTTTGCTTAAATACGACACCAGATTAAATTAACAGTGTATAAAGAAACTTATTTTTGGTTTACTAAGGTTTCAGGAGGCCTCAAGTTAGATACGGTAGTGGGTCGGACTGTAAAATTCTACAAAAACAAATAAACAGTAACAATTCGTAAAGAGAAACCGATACCTAGGGTTTGAGGCGTCGTGTTTGTGCACAACCATGGATGTGGCAACTAACGTCGCAAGCAGCAGTATCAGAAACAAAAAAGAACTACCACCGAACCACTTCTTAGATACATTCATATAGTTACAAAGAAGAAGAACAATTATCGCCATGATAATAGTTAGGCCGGATCACTATCATCATTTCTCTGTTTGCAACTATCCATCAAACCTACATCCATGAACAATATTTGATTTTTAGTTATAAAAAATAATCAAAATAGAAAGGTCGTTGTTAACCTGGTATATGTTAAGTAATTGTGCCATTTAATAGCACATGTAGACATGTACGCAATAGCCATTGAATAAAAAACAAACGCTAATGGAAGGCCAAGTGACATAGAAAACTAACCGTTACTGGTGACAAATATAAAACTCCAGAATTTGCACCAGAAAGCATACCCTAGACAATAATATAGCAGACCAATACCTTCTTTGGTAGTTTGACCCTTGCAAGTGGTCAACCCAGCCCCTTTAGTACACCTACAGTCTCTTGAGGATTTGGGCCCTCATCTCTAAGAAGAAGGCCAAGATTATACCAAGCTAAAGAGCACATCTTATCGAGCTGTAAAGTCTCGTTCAAGAAGCTTTGAAGCCGAAGATTGCACCCTACCGACCCATAACACCTAGTTCAAGAAGCATCGGGCCACGGATCCAGTAAGCTTCCTGGACACACCAACTATGAAAACAAAACTCTGCACATGGGCCAGCTCCACATTTTACTTTTCATGATCAGTAACAACAAATAGTTCTTAGAAATATATTATATCTATACACGAATCATATCAAGTTCAAAATTTGGACCTTAGTTCCAGTGGTGGCGATGATGTGGATGTTCCTTCCTTCAGTTCCACACACACTTTTGTTTTAGCAATGAAAACTTACTTTTTCAACTCTAGATAAGATACAAAAGGCTGATGATTTACATTATATAAAAAGTTATTGTATACTTGAGATACAAACAGTAAAATAATGAATTTATATCTATAACAAAATAGTTAATAATTTTGGTGGTTACCTTATTCAACAGGCAAAATGGGTCGGAGTTTGAAATTCAGTGAAATACAACCTGGTCTGACTACAATCGAGAGCTGTTTTGTTGTTCATAGCAGTAGTACGTCAATATGTTTCATCCTACGAAACAACATTAAAAAATTTCCGTCAAGGACAAAACCAAAATGGAATCAGAAGGGCAGTACAAAAAACACTAATCGAAAAAGAAAGCATACCCTAGACAATAATATAGCAGACCAATACCTTCTTTGGTAGTTTGACCCTTGCAGGTGGTCAACCCAGCCCCTTTAGTACACCTACAGCCTTAAAGCAATCAGCAACTTCTCTTGAGGATTTGGGCCCTCATCTCTAAGAAGAAGGCCAAGATTATACCAAGCTAAAGAGTGCATCTTATCGAGCCGTAAGGTCTCGTTCAAGAAGCTTTGAAGCCGAAAATTGCACCCTACCGACCCGTAACACCTAGTTCAAGAAGCTTCGGGCCACAGATCCACTAAGCTTCCTGGACACACCAACTATGGAAACAAAACTCTATACATGGACCAGCTCCACATTTTACTTTTCATGATAAGTAACAACAAATAGTTCTTAGCAATATTTTATATCTATACACGAATCATATCAAGTTCAAAATTTAGACCTTAGTTCCAGTGGTGGCGATGATGTGGATGTTCCTTCAATTCCACACACACTTTTGTTTTAAAAATGAACACTTACTTTTTCAACTCTAGATAAAATACAAAAGGCTGATGATTTACATATGGGAAGGTTGACAATTAACTATTAACTATCTTCGTTTATATCTATATCTATATTGAACTAATCAAAATGAAACAAAACCAAAAACAAAGAAAAGGTTTATAGAAATAACAATGGCGACAACAAATTAGGGTTTATGGCTAACACAAAGAATGAAATTAACAAAGAAAAGGTGGAAATGTGGCCAAAGTGGTTATATTCAGAACTTAGCAAAGGAGCAAAATCGTTACCTCAGTAGCCGAACAAAAAACAAATAAGAGAGGCAATAATGACGCTACACGGGTGTTGGGTTATCAACCGAAACTTCAATATGAGATGCAATGGCAAATTGTCAACCATGAAGAGGCTGATTTCGTGGTATAGATACCTTTCTTTCCAAAAGAGATTCAATTGTCTTAAGCTTTTCGTCCAATTTGTTTGGCTCATCTAGCTGGAACATCACAAACATGGCTGCTTATGAGACAATACAGATTTAATAACCCTATTTATAAACAGTAGCTTTACAAATTTCATCAACCACTCAAACCTAATATAATGTAATTAATATTTCTTATTTTGAATTAGTTAAAGATAACTACAAAGATCTTACGGTGAGCAGATTGCCAGACGGTTTCCCGGTCAATGGGTTCCAGCATTGAAGTTCTCCAGACTTGCTTCCACTAATAAGATGCTCACCATCCGGTGACCATCCGATACAAAGAACCCAATTCTTGTGCCCTAAATAAGTATATATAAAATATGAGAATTAAACATCTTGAATTATTAGTACGGAGTTGCAATAAGTTTCCAGATTATGTTAACAGCAATTACAGACCATGTTAAAAATTGAATTTTTTGATGCATAAATCAAAAGCTAACCCGTACAAGTGAACATGGTGGTAAAAAGAGCACATGAATGCGTATCCACCACTTAAGCCATTGGTTTCTTGCATGGATATATATATATATATACAGGGCTTCATCTCCGCGGCTTGTATTTAAGCATTTACCAAACAGCATCATGGATTGCTTCGGGCCACCATGACGCCACCAGTTTGTTCTCGTTTCCAAATAAAAACTTGTTCCCCCCAGGCCCATAAAAGACAGCCATATGGTGGCCGAGCAACGATGTTTTGAAAACCATAGGACTTCCATATCTCTCTATTCTATTTCTCACGAATTTCTCCGGAGCTCCATGTCTTTGTGTAAGGACGAACTCTATGGTTTCACCTAAAAACGGCCATACGAAGCTTCCATGTGGCAGATTGTTATTGGTTGCTGGTTTTTTCCTATGGATTTGGAGGAAGAAGCATAGGACAATGAACAAAAAGAAAAGTGCTAGCAATGTGGTTGCCATTGAAAACTGGTAACTGCTATGAACTTGACCTTGATTAAGCTATATATATTATCTAGCTCCCTGCTTCAGCAAAAGTTGCAGAAGCACCATCAGGATCGTCTCATGATACCCATAAATAAAATAACAACATTAATGTTACGAAGAAAAGAGATTATCTTACTAAGAGATTATCTAATTATAAAAACATGGTTATGCAAAAGGCAAAAATAACCAAAGTATAACAAAGACCTTGAACCGAAGCCATCTCCTTCTCAACTTTTGCGTGCGTTACTTGAAACGTGCCTGCTTCTTCTTCATATCCTCTCTGAATCCTGACTTCACAAACAAAAAAATACAACAACAGAATAGAAATTAAGTTAAGGCTTTAACTCCCTTCACATAAACGCATTCAATCCACAAACAACAAAAATACACACCTTGATTGACTGAGAAATCTGATGTATAAAGTTGAACGAAAAAAAACGCTAAATCCGTTAAAAGATGCATCATAAGTTTGATATTTCGAAATTCAAATCTGAGATAGACATATTTGATACAAAACTGAAACTTTTATACTTATCATGATATTTACCTTGAATCAGTACATGGAATTAGTGTTTAAGAAAAACTTGTCGACCATTCTTCTTGTTCCAACAACCTTGCAGAAGTAGTTTCAAAGGATCAACTGATTATATACTCCACCTACTGCAGTTTATAAGCATATAATTAGGGTTCTTCCTACACAGGTAAAATTAATATAAATTATACATTTTCATAATTCAACATGAATCATCAAAAATACTTATGTGGAGAACATTAAAGATCGACGAAAAAGTTTCCTGGGTTGTTCGGTTTCTTCAATCGCCATCATCTAGGGTTTATTCAATAGCCATCATCGCTTACACGAATAGGAGATATATGAAAATTAGGGTTTTGAATGGTTTGGCTAAAACCATTTTAAAGTTTTTTATTGGCAAAACTTGATCTTTGTTTAAAATATATACGGATTTATACGGATCCGTCATCTCAACCAGAAAGCCACGATCCATACCTGCAACAAAAAATAAGTATACTCATTGTCAATTTAAACTGACACGCTAAAAGTTACAGTTTATGATAACATCACAAAAAAAAACAACCTTTTATGAAATTAGAACCATGAAATCCTTGAAAACACAAATTCAAAAACACAAAGTTATATTCAATTTAGACCAATGTTTTCTTCTAAAAAACTGAACTATAACCCTGTTTTCTTAAATGTTTGTATTCTGTGCTCATATGATAAACTAACTATATCTATTATTAGGAATTGAGATTAGGCATCAAAACAATCAAAAGAACAACTAACAAAAAAGGATTAAATACATTTAAAAAAAACTTAGGGTTTATAATAACATCAAAAAAACAAACAAATCTATATTGAAATTAGAACAATGAAGTCCTTAAAACCCATATTCAAAAACAATTAACGGACTAATCATAAACAACCACATAAGAATTGATACAAAAAATTAGGGTTTCTTTATATCATCTAGAAAATCGCAAACAGAGATGGAATCCACTTACCGATGCTTCAGTTTCGAAGGGTGATGAAGAGAAAACAAAACAGGTGAATGCAATTGTCCTTTGAATCCTCCAAGTGAATGTTGTAAACTGTATATACGCAGTAATTTTGGAAACATATCCATAGTTTCGTAAAGGATCTTCAAGTAACTGATTATTTATTCAACTTTCCATATAAAACCATGAGCGTTTCATAATCGATTAAAGGGAATTGAAAGGCGCGTATATGAATTGAAGAACAAAGGAGGAGAATTGATAGAATTCTAAATTGCCGCTCAAATAAGAATTATCAGCCTCAATAGCATTGCCACATCAGCAGTGAGGTGGCAAAGTTATTTTGCTTTAGTATAATAGATAGATAAGGTTAATGTGATTGTGGTTTTGTTAATAGACTAACCGAAAAAAATCGTATAAGGGTTAGTGTGATTGTTGTTTTGTTAATAGACTAACCGAAAAAAATCGTATAAGAGTAGCTACTATACCGGCCAACAATAAAGATGAATATTTTGAAATAGAGAAAAATGTCTGGATAGTCCCTGTGATTTGTCCGTTTTTCATCTTTAGCCCTAACTTTCTAAAATTACAGCTATAGTCCCCAGCTTTTGCAATTTCGTTCCCGGACAGTCCCTAGCGCAGATGAGGGTTAGTTTTCCCAGTTAAGTGGGTGTGAAATGACAAGAATGCCCTTATATTAAAAATCTGATAAATAAAAGATTGCCACACCTAAATCACCATCCTAATCTTCTTCATCTCAACACTAACTGCAAATAAAAGATTGCCACACCTAAATAAAAGATTGCCACACCTAAATCACCACCTAAAAATCTGATAAATAAAAGATTGCCACACCTAAAACATAATTTGATTTTTAAGTGGGGGCAAAAAAATAATTTTACACTGATGAAAAAATCGTAATTTTAAAGCGGGATAAAATCGTAATTTTGTTGAGCCAATAGAGTAGTGTCAGGCAGCTGCCTGGCTCTATTACCTCCACCGCCCATTTCACCTAATAGGTAAAAAGAACTATTGCCGCGAATTGGATTTGTATATGTTGAAAATGTATATTTCAAGCATAGAATGTTATGTGTACAAGTTGAAAAAAAAAAATTAGTCAACAAACATCATTTACCCACCCTTCTTAATGCAAGTTACTTCTATGAAATATTTGATGAAATGGTCATGTTTCATCTTCTATGCAACGCGTTACAATAAAGGAGTATTTCAATTGATAGTCTCGAGTCCACATTATCCAGACGCTCTCAACTAGGGCCGCAAACGAACTGAACGAACACGAACAAGACCTTGTTCGTGTTCGTTATGTGTTCGCGAACCGTTCACGAACACTTATCGAACGAGATTTTATGTTTGTGTTCGTTTGTTAAGGAAATGAACTTGTTCGTGTTCGTTTGTTAATTTTAGGCTGAACGTTGACGAACACAAATGAGCACAAGCTAATGTTCATGAACACAAATGGAAACAAATGAACACAAACAATCGTTCATAAACATAATATATAATACACCGACACTTATTAGATATTTAATTTGTCGGAATATTGAAGTATTTAAATAAATATAAAAACTAAAAACACTAATGAAGTATCGAACACAAACGAACACGTTGCCGAACGTTCACGAACATAAAGAACGAACACGACCTCTGTTCATATTTGTTCATTTAACTAAACGAACGAAATTTCTTGTTCGTGTTCGTTTGTTTAGTAAATGAACGAACACAAACGAACTTCCCGCCGAACAGTTCACAAACTGTTCGCCGAACGTTTGGTTCGTTTGCAGCCCTACTCTCAACAGACTTCATAAAGTGCAATATATTAAACATGGTTTGATGCGGTTGCTGAAATGATTCTTTTGTCGATTTTGAGAAAATTGTAGTGTCACCATATATGAAAATTGTTGGTCGAAGGCTAATTCCTGAATCTCATCAGGCCCATGGTGGGATCGGATCGACATAATAGGGGAGAGTTATAACCCAATTGTGTTTCATGATTTTGAGGAAGTTGTTTTACACGCGTTCGAGGTGTTACATGCTTCACACATATTACATGCATCATAATCACAAATCAAGTGAGTGCTAATAATACCAATTATATCACATTTATACGTGGGTTGTAAACTTGCATCCATCATCAGAGGATATGACTCCCAATAATCAGATCACCTTTTACATCTTTATGTATATGAAGTTCATTCTCAATATGTTTGTTGCAAGAACGTACTCGAAATTTTTATAACACATCGCACATTAAAAGTAATATGAAAATATATTTATAAGATATCGTATTTTAAAAGTTATAAATGAAAAACAAAATATGCTCTCAAATTAAATATAATAGTAAACATACTAAATAGAGAGAAGTGCCCGGATGGTCCCTGTGGTTTGCCCATATTTCATCTATAGTCCCTACATTTTTAAAATTATAGCTATGGTCCCCAAGTTTTGCAAATTCGTTCTCGGATGGTCCCTGGCATGGATTGGAGTTAGTTTTTGGTGTCAAGTAGGTGTGAAATTACTAAAATACCCTTCAGTATAAAACAAAATATATTAAATAAATATACATAATTAAAATTTTAAAGATTTATACAGGACCACCACCCACTTCATCTTCCTCACCACCTCCACCACCACCACCACCATTCTTCTCTCTGATCACCCTCTCGAACTTTACAAATTCCCTCCAGCACTCCCCTCCCCTGCATTTCGAATAGCAGACCCACTCTGAAGCACATCAGAGTTGTTTACTGCAGTTTGGATACCACCACCCACATGAGCTGCTGTACCAGGATCAACAGCAGTGTGCGACGTCTTTGGGAGAGAAAGAGGTTGATTATCCAGGGCAATAGATTTTTCGATCAGCAGGAGAGATTCCTGCTCTGTTATTTCATTTTCTTCTTTAGTAACCCATCCTCCCTCATCTAAGTTCTCTTCCATATCAAAATTTAGGGGCTTTATAGGTGTCGGCACATCAGCAGGCATTGCATTGGTTATGCACGGCAACTTAGAAGGGGTTGTACATGGTTCAGAGGAGAAATTACCTTGGTTGTCGGCTTTACTCGCAGGTGTGGCATTCGAGATAGCTTCTTTAACCTCTATAGCAGCAAGGACTTGAAGCATCGCAACAGTATGAGACCCAAAAGATGTCGCTCCCCTCTGCTGAAGATTGATACTCGATTTGTCATGGACTAAGTCATTCACGCTGTGGTTAGCAAGGGGAAAGCACCCCTTTTCAACTTTGGATGGCTTATGCACGCCCTTAGTGCTTCCAAGAGATGATACAGATGGGTGTAGGGCACCAGCTTGCTCTTTAGGGTTTCTGGCGGCATTTACAGATCTTGTGGAGATGCGACGTGAAATTGAGACCTCGGGGAATTCAACAGTATTTGGTTCTGGGGGTAAGGGAGGTGGATGATTTCCACCGATTGAAGGCAACATTTGACAACACAGGCAAATCAACGAATTTTTAGGTAGAAATGGTGGTGATGAGGAAGATGTGGTGGGTGGTGGTCCTGTATAAATCTTTAAATATTAATTTTATATATTTATTTAATAATTATTTAATATATTTTGTTTTATACTGAAGGGTATTTTAGTAATTTCACACTTACTTAACACCAAAAACTAACCTCCATCCACGCCAGGGACCATCTGAGAACGAATTTGCAAAACTTAGGGACTATAACTGTAATTTTAAAAATGTAGGGACTATAGGTGAAATCTAGACAAACCACAGGGACTATCCGGGCACTTTTCTCTACTAAATAAAAAAAACATATAATGATAAAAGCAAACAATTAAGTTACTGTTAAAGCTTATTGTTTTTAATATTTTTAATTTTAAATTATAACTAGTAGGTTGGTTCGTACGATGTGACAGGTGTCACTAAGGCTCTTTTGAAGACCACAATCTAACCTGGTTTGCCTTAAACACTGATTATTATTATTATTATTATTATTATTATTATTATTATTATTATGTAAATATTTAGCAAATATATATTTAAGTAAATAAATAAGATAATACTTAATTTTAATAATATTTAGTTATAAAAAAATAAATAGTAAATGTAGCTCTTTTGGAGAGTGCAATCTAACCCGATATGACTTAAACACTGATTTTATTTAGATATTATTATTACTTATACTATTGTTATTACTTGTACATATTTAGTAATTATGTATTTAAGTATTTAAATAAGATAATACAGAATTTAAAAGTTTTATACATAAGATTATTATTACTATTATTATTATGTAAATATTCAGTACTTATATACTTAATACTTAATATAAATATATTTAGTTATAAAAATATAAATAATAAATGTAAATTTAAATATTATTTTAAAATATTATAATTAAGATAATAGTTAATGTAGTGAATTAGGAAATATTGTATAGAGTACTTGTACCCTATCCTATGTATTAAACGTTATAGCATGTCTTTAGAAAAGTGAAATTATCTCTGTCCCAAGAAGATGATTTATATAATAATACCTTGTAACTGAAAAAAAAAACAAAAAGAAAATGGAAAAATCCTTGAGGAACCACTGACCACTTTGGTGGCCAAATTGGCTTGGTATTGGTGGGGTCTTGCCAAAGAAAATCTTGTGGCATGATTGTAATTAATATTCCAATGTTATCCAATTCCTATACTGTAGCTAAGAAACGACAGAAAATGTTATATTTAGTAACTCTTCATTTTAAAAATATACGCCGCTATCAATTTTAGCAACCTCATATTGTCATTGTCAACTACTACAAAACACAAAGTCGGCCGCCGACATGGCAATAGGTCTGGCCATTTATTGGGCAAAATGGGCGGCAGATTCAATAGTGCCAGGCAGCTAACTACTACAAAACACAAAGTCGGCCGCCGACACGGCAATAGGTCTGGCCATTTATTAGGCAAAATGGGCGGCACCTTCAATAGTGCCAGGCAGCTGCCTGGCACTCCCCTCTTGGCCCAACAAATTTACGATTTTATCCTCCTTTAAAATTACGATTTTGCCATCAGTTAAAAAATATGTTTTCGCCCCCGCTTAAAAATAAATTTACGCTTATGCTCCCAGCTAAATATTTCAATTTTGCCCCCGGTTAAAAATTACGATTTTGTCCGGTTTCAATTTACAGTTTTGCCATTAGGTTTTTTCCCTTAAAAATACGATTTTCCCATCAGTTCAAAGCTATATTTTTACCCCCACTTAAAAATAAATTTACGCTTTCGCTCCCAGCAAAAAAAATCCAATTTTGCCCTCGGTTCAAAATTACGATTTTGTTCCGTATAAATTTTTAGTTTTGCCATTAGTTTTTTTTCTCACAGCCAAGTTACGATTTTACCCTCAACTTAAATTTACATTTTCCCCATCGTTTTTCTTTGTTTTCCTGCTGACATTACAAGTTTGCCCCCAGTGTAAAATTACAGTTGTGCCGGCAACTTCCTGGCACTCCCCCGTTGGTCCATTTAGTTTACAGTTTATCCCCGAGTTAAAGTTATGATTTAGCCATCAGTTAAAAATTACGTTTTTCCCATCGTTTTAGTTTTTTTACCAAAACTATAAAAGTTTTTTGTTTTAATTGGTTTACTCGATTTAATTTTTTTTCGTGTCAAGGAGTTGCCTAACACTAGCTCATTAGTCCTGATAAATTACAGTTTTGCCCTGAGCCCAAAATTACGGTCTTATCATCGTTTTTTTTTTTCCTAGCAAAATTATAGTAGCTTTTTTTAATTGGTTGAGAATTATTCGATCATCGCCTCACAACGCACGCGGGACATCTACTAATTGATAGCAATAAAGAAAAAAAATGATAGTTCTGTCACTACCTGTCAAACACAGCACAAATTTTAATAAAATTAACGCCCATGGTTTCACCCTTAAGTTCCACTTAAAGTTGATGGGTTCATCCACACAATAATGCCTATGTTTCAACTAAAAATATTAGAAATGTCCCACTCTTTAAACATAGAGTAACATGCTAAAATAGTCCCTTAGTTTTGGCTACTTTTGCCACTTTATTTTAAAAATGAAACATTTTTGTATTTAGGTCTCTAAGGTTTTATTTTTATTGCCATTTTCATTCAATTGACAAACTAGGTTAGAATTTTATGTTAACTTATCCCCCTTTTGTCATTTTCCTCATTTAAATGAAGGGTGTAATCGTCATTTTATGTCATAATATATTTTAATTAAATGAGTAAAACGACAAAAAAAAGGAAGAAGTTAACAGAAAATTCTAACCCAATTTGGTAATTGGATGAAAATAACAATAAAAATAAAACCACAGGGACCCAGATATAAAAAGTTTTATTTTTGGACTGAAGGATAAAAGTGGCATAAACTCAAAGACCATTTCAACATTTTACTCCTAAGGCCGGAGGGTGTGGGGGGCGCCACCCCGCCACCTCAGCCCTTATAGCGCCGCCCGGCGCCACCACCCCACACCTTCAAATTTAACCAGGGGCGCCATATGCAAGGCTCCATCATGGTAACGGGGAGGAAGAGGTGTTCAGGTGGGGCCCACATCCATTTCAACCAATGAAATCTTTTTTTTTTAATTTTGTTTAATAGGGGGCTCCATCCCACACCCTGCAAGTTAAAGGGGGCGTGATAAAGCCCCCTGGATGACGTGGCGTCTACGTGGCACTGATGTGTCCTTATAAAGCCCCAAGGGGGTTATCCCACACCCTCTAACCTAAAGATAAGAATGAAGAAAGATAAATATCAGAAATGTCCCACTCTTAATTCCAAACACCCCTACCACTTGTACCCAAGGGCGTCTACTAGTTGATAACAATAAAGAAAAAAAAAATCATAGTTCTGTCACTACCTGTCAAACAATAATGCCCATGGTTTCATCCTTAAGTTCCACTTAAAGTTGATGGGTTCATCCACACAATAATGCCTATGTTTCAACTAAAAATATTAGAAATGTCCCACTCTTTAAACATAGAGTAACATGCTAAAATAGTCCCTTAGTTTTGGCTACTTTTGCCACTTTATTTTAAAAATGAAACATTTTTGTATTTAGGTCTCTAAGGTTTCATTTTTATTGGCATTTTCATTCAATTGACAAACTAGGTTAGAATTTTATGTTAACTTATCCCCCTTTTGTCATTTTCCTCATTTAAATGAAGGGTGTAATCGTCATTTTATGTCATAATATATTTTAATTAAATGAGTAAAACGACAAAAAAAAGGAAGAAGTTAACAGAAAATTCTAACCCAATTTGGTAATTGGATGAAAATAACAATAAAAATGAAACCATAGGGACCCAGATATAAAAAGTTTTATTTTTGGACTGAAGGATAAAAGTGGCATAAACTCAAAGACCATTTCAACATTTTACTCCTAAAGATAAGAATGAAGAAAGATAAATATCAGAAATGTCCCACTCTTAATTCCAAACACCCCTACCACTTGTACCCAAGGGCGTACCCACTTATATGTTAAGGTGGGCGGGCGCACCCCTTGAAAAAATAAAATTTAGTGCTAAATTCCCGGTAAATTCCGACCGCACCCCTTAAAAATTTCCGTCCGCACCCCTTGAAAATTTTCGACCGCCCCCTTAGGAAAAAAAATCTTATGAATTTATAAAAAAAATTACGTAAACACTGATTTTTTTTTAAATACAACCTAATTAACCTTCCACTTAACTAATTAACTTTCATTTAACCCAATTAACTTTCTCTTAACTTTTAACCCAAAACACACCATAACTCAAGCCCAACCCAATCTAATAATCTAATTTGAACTAAAATATAATAACCCAATCCACCGCAATTTCGGCCACCAAACTCATGAAAACAACATCTCATCACTATTTTCGGGTATGGTTCAATTATTTTTTTGTTTTCTTGTTTTATTTGGATTTTTTGGAGAAATACAATTGGTATAAAAGTTTGAAATTTTAGTTGTTTTTTGAAACTTTATTTGGTTGATTTTGTTGTTTTAGTTAAAGTTTACTGTGTTTAAATGGTTAGCTAGAAGGAATCAACAATTAAAACTAGGGCTTGATTTTAAAGTTGAAAATTATGAAGTTTGTTGATGATTGTTTAAGTGTTTAGTGTTGAAAATTAGTTGTATATGTTATATAGAGAAAAACTTGCTTAGAAAAGTAGCTATAGATGTTTTGGATAGATTTAAAAAAATGAAAACCCGTAAAGTAACATTTTAAATATGTTTGTAAAGACGTTTGATATGTTTTTGATAATTATATAAAATTTAGCTTAATATTCTTTTGTTTTACATGACCCGACCCGAACCGACCCGATATGAACCGAATTTTTTTATATACCTAGGGCCTAAAATCTTTAAAAATATTCCGCACCCCCATGAAAAAATTTCTGAGTCCGCCACTGCTTGTACCATATCAACTCTAGTCTCTTCCCGTATCCAACATATCCCCGAGATCATGTGCACTTGTAAACATCATTTGGCCCACACATAACCATTACTTGGTACGGGTCTCATATCTCAGTTTCAACTTAATTCGTCAAAGTTCAAATTTGGTAGTTACATGCTTGCTTGATCCTCATCCATTTTTGCAGGGCTGTCCTTGAGAATTCAGGTGTCTTGTGCCACTAAAATGTGTCCCTAAAATATAAACTCATGTATATGAAAATTTCAATGACGCGACCATAATTATCATAACAATGAACAAAACAAAGTTATTGTAGCAAAGTTATCCTTTTAGTTAAGTTTAAAAGTTTAGATTGTTAATTGGGTTATGACAAATGAGTTTAGATGAGCAATAGCACAAAGGTATTGGGTTTGTATAATTGGGTTGGTTTTTAAAAAGTTAATGGGTTTTAAAATGTTATTATGTTAATGTAATACTGGGTTTTAAACTTTATAGATTTTTTTTTTGAAATTAATTATATAAAATATATATGAAGTTTTTTTTTCAATTGGGCCCCCAAAAATTACGGGCCTTGTGCGGCCACACCTCCCTCACCCCCCTAAGAGTCGTCCCTACACTTCTGTTATCGCATTTTCTCACTTATTTGATAACCATAAACTTATAACAAATGCATATAACTAAACATGTTCAAGCGAAACAAAACAATTAACAAAAAGGTGGTTTTAGATCAATAATACCAAGTTTACACTCAACAATCAACATGAACATAAAGACTTTATTTTTCCATCCATTATATATTATATAATAGAAATATTGTTGACGAACGACGATGAATAGTAACTTTATTTTTATAATAATATATAGTTTTTTTGTTTTTCTTTTATTTAATATATTATAATAATAATAATAATTTATTATTATATTTACTTTGAATAAAAAAATTTTAATTTTTTTTTAAACTATATATTTCCTATACCATTTTTTTAACAATTCTTTTTTTCTTTTTTTAGAACATATATTAATTTATCGATTAATTTGATACTTCTTTAATAATTTACGTTTATAACTTTTTTTTTCTAAAAACTTAAGTACGTAGTTGTGTATGATTATTCCCTGACATTTTGTTATAAGTTTTGTTAAAAATGAATTTATACTCTAAATAAAGTATTTATTTGGTATCTGTTGACGAAGAACGATGAATAATAACTTTACTTTTATAACAATATATAGTTTTTTTTGTTTTTCTTTTATTTAATATATTATAATAATTTATTATTATATTTACTTTTAATAACATATTTTTTATTTTTTCCGTTTTTAAAACCATATATTTCCTATAAGATTTTTTAATAATTATTTTTTTCTTTTTTTAGAACATAAATTAATTTGTCGATAAATTTGATACTTCTTTAATAATTTACGTTTTTAACTTTTTTCTAAAAACTTAAGTATGTAGTTGTGCTTGATTTTTTTCCCCAACATTCTGTTATAAGTTTTGTTAAAAACGAAGTTGTATGCTAAATAAAGTATTTAGTTGGTATCATAACACGATACAATGATAAACTAAACCGTTATAATGGTTTGACCTTCTAAACAACATGCTTTATTTTCAAATCACATTTGTTTTACATTATCTTACGCTCGGCTTCGCCGCAACGCGCGACCTAAAAAAACTAGTTATTCAACGTATACAAAATCAATGGCCGGTAATAGTGCTTCTCAATTATTGGGTGAAATGGATGGCTGCTTTTCATCTATTGGGTTACATGGGTGGCAAAGGGAATAGTGCCAGGCAGCTGCCTGGCACTCCCCCTATTGGCCCAACAAATTTACGATTTTATCCCGCTTTAAAATTACGATTTTGCTATCAGTTCAAAATTATGTTTTTACCCCCACTTAAAAATAGATTTATGCTTTTACACCCAGCTAAAATTTTCAATTTTACCCTCGATTCAAAATTACGATTTTGCCCCGTTTAAATTTACAGTTTTACCATTAGTTTCTTTTACTTAAAATAACGATTTTGTCATCTGTTCAAAATTATGTTTTTACCCCCATTTAAAAATAAATTCACGCTTTTGCTCCCAGCTAAAAATTTTAATTTTACCCGCGGTTCAAAATAACGATTTTGCCCCCGGTGTAAAATTACAGTCATGACGACAGCTGCCTGGCACTCCCCCATTTGTCCATTTAATTTACGCTTTTACCCCTGAAATAAAAATATGATTTCGCCCTCAGTTCAAAAGTATGTTTTTCCCATTGTTTTAGTTTTTTTAGCAAACTATAAAACTTTTTTGTTTTAATTGGTTCACTCGATTTAACTTTTTTTCGTCTCAATGAGCTGCCTAACACTCGCTCATTAGTCCTGAAAAATAACGGTTTTGCTCTAGGCCCAAAATTACGGTCTTTGTTTTGTAACAACTAACCTATTAACATTATAGAGATAAGAAAGAGAGATTGGGGGAATGGATATTTTATTGATATCTAGAATGGATCATATAAGCCTTTATTTATAGGCTTAAGAGAAAGGAGTTAAGTACATGATAAGTCATAATAATAATGATGAATTCTAATGGATAGTCACACAATAAATGGATAATAATTCATAACACTCCCCCTTGACTATCCACGTGACAAAATAATATATTGTTCTTATAATACGCTTGATGATGTTGCCTTGTTAAAAACCTTGCTAGTAAAACTAAGTGGGATAAAACCATAGCTAAGGGAAAAAGAGTGCAGCGCGTATTATTCTCCCCCTGATGATTTAAGCTCCTTGAGTTGACGCATCCCGATCCCATGAACCAGTTTCTTGAATGTAGAGGTCGGAAGTGATTTAGTAAACAAGTATGCCAAATTATCGCTAGAACGAACTTGTTGGACAGTAATATCTCCATTCTTTTGCAAATCATGTGTGAAAAAGAACTTTGGTAAAATGTGCTTCGTTCTGTCACATTTGATGTATCCTTCTTTAAGTTGAGCAATGCATGCTGCGTTGCCTTCATGTAAAATTGTCGGTCCCTCATCTCTTATAGAAATACCACAAGACCCACGAATGTGTTGTGTTACACTTCTTAACCAAACACATTCTCGACTAGCTTCATGAATCGCCAATATTTCTGCATGGTTAGATGATGTGGCTGTGATGGTTTGCTTTACAGAACGCCATGAAATAGCAGTGCCTCCACTTGTGAATAAATATCCAGTTTGAGATCCTCCAGTGTGAGGATCAGGCAAATACCCTGCATCTGCAAAACCAACCAAACTTGTTGTCGATTGGTTAGTAAAATACAACCCCATGTCCTTTGTACCTTGAAGGTATCAAAATATTTGTTTTACCCCATTCCAATGCCTCTTCGTAGGGCATGAACTATATCTTGCCAATAAATTTACAGAAAATGATATATCTGGTCGTGTATGACTAGCAAGAAACATTAGTGCACCAATTGCACTTAAATATGGTACTTCTGGACCAAGAACATCATTCGGAGGTCGGAATGGGTCTTTCTCGACATCAAGAGATCTTACAACCATTGGGGTACTCAATGGATGCGATTTTTCCATATAAAACCTTCTAAGTAACTTTTCTATGTAGTTTTGTTGATGTACAAGGATTCCACCCTTGAGGTGTTCGATTTGTAACCCAAGACAAAATTTGGTCTTTCCAAGGTCTTTCATTTCAAATTCTCTTTTCAAGCATTCAACCGCCTTTTGGAGCTCACTTGGCGTTCCAATTATATTCAAGTCATCAACATATACAGCAATTATAACATATTCAGATTCTGATCTTTTTATGAAGATACAAGGGCATATCGAATCATTTTTGAAACCTTCTTTCAACAAATACTCACACGGGCATATCGTGCTTGTATCGTACGATTTCATTTTTCTCATTGCATTTTCGCACAAAGACCCACTTATATCCGACAGGCTTTACACCTTTAGGTATAGGGACTACTTGTCCAAAAACTTCTCGTTTATTGAGGGAATCTAATTCTGCCTTAATTGCGTCTTTCCAATTTGGCCAATCATTTCTTTGTTTACATTCCTCAATAGATTTTGGTTCTTGATCCTCATTATTTTCCATTACTTCTAGAGCTATGTTATATGAAAAACTATCATCGACGTCGATTTCATTTCGGTCCAATACCTTTCTAGACATGATATAATTTATTGAGATCTCTTCTTTTTCAGGTACCTGAGGTTCTTCTGGAACCATCATGTCTAGTGTCTCTTCAGGAGACTCTTTTCTTGGCATTATGATTACCTCGACTGGACCATCTCCATTATTTGCTCCTTTTTCTTTCGAGGATTTTTATCTTTAGAACCGATTGGTCTACCACGTTTGAGGCGTGCATTAGACTCATTTCCAACATGTGGTTGTCCTTCTGGGACACTTATTTTTACTGGAGCATTAGCAGCTGGTATGTGTGACTTAGTCACTCTCTTTAGGTCAGTGAATGTGTCTGGTACTTGATTTGCTAATGTTTGTAAATGAATTATTCTTTGAACTTCTTGTTCACACTCTTTAGTTCGAGGATCAAGATGGGATAGTGATAATTCATTCCAAATTATATTATTATCTTTCAGCTGTTTTTCATCTCCCCCTAATGTTGGGAATGTTGTTTCAACAAAATGACAATCACCAAATCGAGCTGTAAATAAATCACCTGTTGAGGGCTCTAAATACTTAATGATCGATGGTGATTCATACCCAACATATATTCCTAACCTCCTTTGAGGTCCCATCTTTGTTCGTTGTGGTGGAGCGATAGGAACATATACGACACAACCAAAAATCCTTAGATGGGAAATATCTGGTTCCTGACCAAAAACTAACTTTAATGGGGAGGAAGTGTGATAACTCGTTGGCCTGATGCGAATTAGTGTTGCTGCATGTAAAATTGCATGCCCCCAAGCAGATGCTGGTAGTTTTGATTTCATAATCATTGGTCTTGCAACCATTTGAAGTCGCTTGATAAGCGATTCAGCAAGTCCATTTTGCGTATGTACATGAGGTACTGGATGCTCTACACTTATGCCAATAGACATGCAGTAATCATTGAAGGTTTGGGATGTAAATTCCCCAGCATTGTCCAACCGAATTTTCTTCATGGGATAATCAGGAAAATGTGCTCTTAACCTTATTAATTGAGCAAGTAGTCGTGCAAATGCCATATTACGACTTGATAGTAAACTCACATGTGACCGTCTAGTTGATGCATCAATTAAGACCATAAAGTATCTAAATGGTCCACTGGGGGGTGTATAGGTCCACATATATCCCCATGTATTATTTCTAAAAAACTCAAGGATTCTGTCCCTACCTTAACTGGTGATGGGCGAGTGATTAACTTCCCTTGTGAGCATGCAACACATGTAATATTCTTAGATTGAAGAATCTTCTGGTTCTTCAAAGAATGACCACATGAATTTTCTATAATTTTTCGCATCATTATTGATCCGGGATGGCCTAACCGGTCATGCCAAATGATAAAATTTTCTCGATCCATAAACTTTTGGTTTATGATTGCATTTGATTCAACTGCACCAATTTTGGTACAATACAAACCAGAGGCAAATGCGTGTAACTTCTCTAATATGTGTTTTTTTCCTGAAATAATATTTGTGATTTGAAGGTACTCATCATGTCCTTCACATGTAGTCTCAAGATGATATCCATTTAGACGAATATCTTTAAAGCTTATCAGATTTCTTTGAGACAGTGGGGAAAATAAGGCATTGTTAATTTTGAGCAAAGTTCCACTTTGTAGAACTACATATGCTTCTCCAAAGCCTTCAATTAACTTTGTTTTACCAGATATGGTACCAACGCTTGCTTCTTTCATTGTTAAAATAGAGAAATAATCTGTTTTCTTTAGGATTGTATGTGTAGTAGCACTGTCTATTAGACATACATCTTCACCATTAATATGAAGTTTAGTTGAATACTCCATATGCTTCAAAACAAAATAAAACTTCATAAATAAAAGTATAATATGGTTCAAACATAACAATTTCATAAAGTGCCCCAAAACAAAACATAACAAAATCCCAAACAAAATGTCTTAATAAAACATCAAGGAAATAGCATAATTTTAAATATAATCATTCATGCATAGGAAAAATTGGAAGCATCCAACTGGTTTGTATCAGCCATGATATCACCAGAATCCAAATTAGCTTGCTCGATAAGGAAATCATCATAATCCAGATTAGTTGCATTAGTATGGTCCTTTTCACCACTTGGGACATCAACATTTCCATCTTCATATGTGAAATTTGTCTCTATTCCTTTTTGTTTGTCTTTTATAGATTGTTGGTAAAGCTCTACTAAGTGTCTGGCTGTACGACATGTACCAGCCCAGTGGTTGTTGCCACCACATCGATAGCATGCATTAGATGAGGCTCCACTTTTCTTTTTACCTCTTTCATCATTGGATTTCTTTTCATTATCATGCAACTTCTGGTGGGTTCTTCTGTTTTTTAATTGAACACCATGATAATTCCCCCGACCATATGCACGTCCACGACCACGTCCATGACCACGACCACGACTACGACCATGACTACGCCCACGTTGATAGCCACGACCACGTCCGTGACTTCCACTTTGGTCATTATATGTTGCCACATTCACTTCTGGGAATGGGGTTGTACCAACAGGACGAGTTTCATGGTTTTTCATTAGTAGCTCATTATTTTGCTCAGCCACAAGCAAACATGATATTAAGTCACTGTATTTGGTGAAGCCCCTTTCACGATATTGTTGTTGCAAGACAATGTTTGAGGCGTGAAAGGTGGAGAATGTTTTTTCCAACATCTCCTTATCAGTAATATTTTCACCACATAGAATCAATTGTGACGTGATTCTAAACATTGCTGAGTTATACTCACTTATAGACTTAAAATCTTGCAATCTTAAATTAATCCATTCATAACGAGCTCTTGGTAATATTACTGTTTTCTGGTGGTCATATCTTTCCTTTAAATTGGTCCATAGGACAAGTGGATCTTTGATAGTGAGATATTCATTTTTCAATGACTCATGAATATGGTGACGTAAGAAAATCATTGCCTTTGCTTTATCTTGGGTACTCATTTTATTTCCTTCTTTAATTGTGTCCCCAAGGTTATTGGCATTTAAATGGATTTCAGCATCCAAAGCCCATGATAAATATTTTTTTCCCAGTAATGTCTAAAGCCATAAACTCAAGCTTTGCAAGATTCGACATGATTAACTATATTAAAGAAATACACATGAATTAATGTATGTTATTCAAATTATAAACCAATAACAATATAATTTGTAATAACAATTACTCACTATAAATAAAACAAGATTAATAAGATAATTATGTATTTTAGGCTATTTAAATAGTTTATTGATATTATATTACAATAAAAGAAAAAAAAACTTTATAAAAAAATGACAAAACAAAGTTTTACCAACTTATTATAAGTTTAGACAACTAAATATATAAACTAATTTTTATCTCATCATGGTCGGTATAAAAGTAATGTTTAATGGAGATAAGCAAACCAAAAGGGATTAAAGCCCGTATTTATCAAATTCATTGTTATTTAATAATAAAACATATTAAAAGAAACCAAAAAGAAAATGGAATTGCCAAAGCTCGGGTACTAGCTTTGACTATTTGAGAAGCACGTTTCCTTGGGGCATGATTTGTACCTTGGTAATATTATTGAAGAAAATGACAATTGTATAGATTACTCCATCCATAATTGTACTGGCACATTGCCACGAACTTGTCAAGGTTGCGTGTACGTGGTTAGGTCTTGTGCACGAGTCTTGGGACTGGCTGAGTTTTGACGGTTGAGTGTGGTTAGAGTGAGGGAGTAGAGAACAGAGCGGTTTAACCTGTGTGTGAAGGTCCCTATTTATAGCCGGCGTGGCGTATAAGGAGATGGGCTGATGGGCCTTGGGCCTGAAGGGGACAACAAGGAATATCCGTCTTGTCTCTTCTGTGGCAGCTGTTAGCGTCTTCTAGAAGATCTCCGGTGCTGGCGCACCTTGATTGGAGCCACGTGTCTGGATGTTCGTCCTTGTTGTCTCTCTGACATCTGCCGGTGAGTGGAGATCATGGGGCAGTTGTCGCCGCCCCCTGATTGGTGCAATGTAGGCGTCCTTGTGTACCTTCTGTCTTCTGCACGATTGTCGCCGCCCCTTGATTGGGGCAGCGTGCGACCTGATTGGTCAGCGCGGCTTTTTGGGACCATAACCCTTCAAGTCCCCCCAGTCCAGTGCTGCGTCCATGCGCGAAGTAAATGGTGGGAGCTCTGGACTCAGAATAAAAAGAAAAGTGTGTTGGTCTGTAAAGCATTTGTTAGGTCATGGTTGCCGGCGCGCGTGTAAGTGTTTGTCAATTACTACGGCGCGGCCACCAGGCTTGCTTACTGATAGGTGTTGCTTCTGAGGGTTGGCGCGAGTGATCATCGACTGATGATGCATGCGGCGCAACCCTTGCTAGCTTCAGTATGAAGTCTCGTTGTAAGTTTAAGCTGGAAATTCTTGGAATTTTGAATTCTGACAGGTTGGTGCAAATGTCGTTGATGGTGACCCTGGAGTTGACTACTGACACGCCGATCATCATGCTGACACTGACGGTTCGTCTTTTGTCAAGCGAGTGAGGCCGAACTCTAGCGATGTGCACACAGTCGTGTTGCTACTGTAAAATATTCACCCTATGGTGTGACTTCTGTTGGTTAGCGCAAGGTGCGCGCGTCTCTTAAGCCATGAAGCGTATGTATTTATAGTGTCTGAATCTTTGTAAACTGCTGTCTACAATAGTTGCACGTGTTAATCCACTTTGAAAAGGTATCGCGAATGAGAATTGGCATAAAGTTGCGTCAGGAATAATGAACTGGAGATCCGAGCCTGCGCTAATCCTCTGGTGTGACATAACAACAATGTGGCATGACGCAAGGAGATATGGCTTGTCTTGAAGATTGTAGGTGTAAGCAAAACTTTATTCCAGCCAATGCGTTTTTGCGTATACCCTAAGTGGTGCGTGCATTTGTAGCACAGTTTACGTTTTGTAAGCGTTTTCATATATGGCTAAGCATGCGCGCACGGGCGACATACACGCTCGTATGTAAAGCAGCAGGGTCGCGTGAAGATTAGCGTAAAACATGTGTAGCAGCAAGGCTCGCATGGAGGCTGAGATGATCGTATGTAGAACAACAGACTCGTATGGAGATCGACGTGTTTGTATGTAAATGAGCATGCGCCAGCCGGCGACTTACGTGCTAGTATGTAGCCGAGCATGCGCCAGCCAGCGACTTACGTGCTTATATGTAAAAGAGCATGCGCCAGCCGGCGACTTACGTGCTCATATGTAAAAGAGCATGCGCCAGCCGGCGACTTACGTGATCATATGTAAAAGAGCATGCGCCAGCCGGCGACTTACGTGATCATATGTAAAAGAGCATGCGCCAGCCGGCGACTTACGTGCTCATATGTAGAAGGGCATGCGCCAGCCGGCGACTTACGTGCTCATATGTAGAAGGGCATGCGCCAGCCGGCGACTTACATGCTCATATGTAAAAGAGCATCTTTTTTCGGCTTTCATCGGTGTGCGTGAGGATTACTCGTCTCGTTTTACCGATTGAATATATTGCCATTCCTGCAGAAAACCTGACAAGGTAAATTGTAATAAATGGTTGGATGTATAGAAAATATTGTACCGAAACTTTTTCCTTATGAGGTGTTTGTTCTATGCATCCATATTCCGCAAAATGTGAAAGCAATTTTGACTCTTGAAATGGTGTTGCACCATGCTAGTCTCTCAATTTATTGCTACTAAATAAAAGGTTAGTAACATTAAACTTGAATAATAATACTAAGCAATGATACTTAGTATGTGTCGCAAATATCGCAAGATTAGTAGTCGTTAAGATGATGAACTATTAACCGTGTCTTTGAATAATCTCATTTGCTCGTTAGCCAACTTCTTGTTATTGAAAGAAGTATGTAACACCGGCTTTCAAAATAATTCAAGTGCTCTCAGGCCAGTAAATATGTGTATTGTCTATATATTAATCAAAATGAATATAAGCCTCTTCATGTTTAAATTTCATGCGCAAACTGTTGGAGTATACAAGAAGGTGCCGAAGTCATGGCACTTAAAATTAATATAAGTGTCGCTTTCTAGCTTTTGGGCTATTCACGAGAAGTATTTTAAATTGTGATGGCAGGGATAAAACTTGGTTTTGTATTATGTCTAAAAATTTATTTATTGTATGATAATAAATAAATAAATCTTCTGCGAAATTCTATGTGCCCATAGTTTTATATGAAAAAATAATGGCTCCCTTAAATTGGTCCATGACAAGACAGAAAGAGTTGTATTGGTACCCCTTCACGCTTTTGATAAAAAGTTTGACAAAGAAAGGACCTTTTTGCAAATTGTCTTATATTAACATAGTTATTATTTAATTGGATTTGAAAATGTGTTATAGGATGGCAGGTACTAGTGTCATCATGATGACAAGCACTTTGGTTAAGTAAAAAATAAGAACCATGAGCTGGATAAGGATAATAGCAAATATCATTGAGTTGTCTTTTCATTTTATTAAATGAGTTATTCCAAGTTTCGTAGAAAACGAAAACTTTAGAAGAAAAAAAAAATCTCAAATGCATTTGAATATTAAAATATTGATTGTGAAGCAATAGTCGCCCGCGAGGTTCCTACTGGCGGAAAAAGGTGACTTGTTGCGGCAAGACGATGACCACACTAGCCTGCATGTGCGGTGCGGAACTTTGCTTGCAGGTGGTGGCGCCTTCTGGCAGGACAAAGTTTACACTTGTATGATAATGTGTATAGCATGCTCGTGCGGTGGGCGCGTCCGCGCATGTAGAAGTGCTTACGTGAGGGCGTGCCCTTGCATGTAGAATTTACTCACGTGGCGTGACCGTACCCGCGCGCGAGGAACTTGTCCGCGCATGAAGGCTTGGTCACGCGGTGGTCACGCTGCGTAACCGTACCCGCGCGTGAAGAACTTGCTCAAGGCTTGGTCACGCGGCGTAACCGTGCTCGTATGTGAGGCTTGGCGACGCGACGTAACCGTTTCCGCGCACGAAGACCTTGCTCACGTGGCGAACCGTACCCGCGCATGAAAACTTGCTCGCGCATGGAAGGTTTGGTTAGGCGGCGTAACCGTGCCCACGCATGAAAAACTTGCTCGCGCATGGAAGGTTTGGTTAGGCGGCGTAACCGTGCCCACGCATGAAAAACTTTATATACATGTTTTGCTCGCGCGTGACAGGGGTTGTAATTGTCTGAGATATAATAGAGATGGAGGCAAAGTTGTACCTTGTTTGGAGCTCACTTGCGTCACATGTCGGAGAAAAATAGTTCATCGTGCGCGGGGTGATACAACCAGGATGGACCCCGGGTGCCGATGACATGTAGACGTGCGGCCGGACGTTGTTACCGTGCGGGTTGTTGACGAACCTGGCAGACTGCGCGGGGGAGGAAACATTGTTGTGCCACCCTTTTGTGAACATGAGCTTGAAAAGGGTTTACCATGGCTTCCCTTATAATAACGACAAAAATATGTATATAAAGTTGAGGACATCTAGTGCATTGTGCTGTCTTCCAATGTCAGAAAATGTTTGTACCGTAAAAGGGAGACATGCAATTAGGGGTTGTATTGTGTGGAGCAAGTATTGTACATTTGCTTTGCAATTTACACTTTTTAAAAGGCTGCCACACCTTTACAGGTTGTCATACCCCCTTTTTTATTATTAAAAAAATGAATTTATTGTTTTTGAATGTGTACGTAAAAAAAAATGTTTGAGAACAATGCAGTTGCAGTTGCAGCTTAACCACATCAGGTAATTGAAAAAAAAAGGCAGAGAGGTGGAGAATAATTTCCGGTTTTGGACTTTGATATCGAAAAAAGAGGTTTATCATAAAGAAAACCTAGATTTTCAGCTTTTAATCAGATGTTTATGCAAAATCAGATGTGAAAGTTCTCGACTCTTTTAGAGCTTGGATGAGCACATTAATGGAGTTCTGTGAGAGTGGGACTCCATGAACACAGATCTGAAGATTGACATTAAGAAAAAACGAGTTGTGATTCTTGGATTTAGATTTTGATACCGGTGGGCGCCAATGAAGAAACACGGGTTCACCTCCGGGATGACTGGACCGCGTTCTACATGAGGGTGAAGAATCACATCTTGTTCTTCCTCTTGAACCTAGATCTGCAATGGAGAAGGAAAGAAAGTGGAGCTGTAGAGATTGCCGGTAGGAGATGACTCTCCTGTTTCCAGCTACCAAAGTGTGTGGCTCCATATGCTCTGCCCTATTCAAGAGGTGAAGACCTCTTTATATAGGGGGATATGGGCCTCCCCTAACCTCAATGGGCCAGGCCCAGTTAGGGGTTATCTCTACAAGCCCCGACCCAAAGTAGTGTAAACTACATCGCGTTGGGCCTCGCGGTTGGGTTAGTAGCAACAATAATAAGTAATTAATATAAAAGCAATACGTAACGGGCCGTCTGACCGCTCGGGTCGGGTTTAATACCGTACCCCATCACTCGGGTACTAGCTTTGACTATTTGAGAAGCACGTTTCCTTGGGGCATGATTTGTACCTTGGTAATATTATTGAAGAAAATGACAATTGTATAGATTACTCCATCCATAATTGTTTCTTAAATTTTGTTTAAATTTATTATATATTTCGGTTACCAGATTATGGAACCAATTTTGCAAAGCCAGTTTTATTATTATTAACTTTCAATATCTCATATCACAGTATTTATTTAAGTCAACATGGATAATCTTGATTTGATTAACTAACTTAAATATAATATAATACAATATAATTACATTATAAATTATAATGAATGTAGACCGCTTTATAATTAAGAAAATGCTAAACGATTGATATTCTACAAAACAAGACACAATCGAAATTCGATCTTATAGCAAATAATCATGATATGCTTTGTTTTTCCAATAATAATAATAATTGATTTAACCATCCTATATAACTACAGTCACACACTATTGATAATTTTCAAATAGGCAAATAATTAATAGCCCTAAATAATATCATACGCACATAAGTTTGATTTAAAAGTTATATTGATTAAACATTTTATTAACATACCAAATTAAATAAACCAACTATTACTAATAAATTTACTGTTATTATGTTTAAAATTTTAATTATAAAGCATGAATTTGATGAAATTAAAAGAAAATGCATATATCAGATTGAAGATGAATTGTAACAGAATGATTAAATCATGTAATCTAAAAAAAATAAAAGCAATATTTGTCTTGTAACTCGTTTTACTTGAATGAATAATTACCTAAATGTTAAAATAAAAATAAAACATATTTTTTTTAGACCTTACGATGGATAGTATGAACAAATTTCTAACACAACCCAAAATAGTATGAATTATAATATGGATCATGTATGAGAAAATAATTAATAATGATAAAATGGTGAGAAAATATTATATCTTACGATGGTGTGATCCAAAGCAATGGCGCTTGTGATAATACGATCCAACTCTAAAAAACAACTAACCTATTAACATTATAGAGATAAGAAAGAGAGATTGGGGGAATGGATATTTTATTGATATCTAGAATGGATCATATAAGCCTTTATTTATAGGCTTAAGAGAAAGGAGTTAAGTACATGATAAGTCATAATAATAATGATGAATTCTAATGGATAGTCACACCATAAATGGATAATAATTCATAACAGTTTTATCATTGTTTTAGTTTTTTTCCTAGCAAAATTATAGTAATGTTATTTTAACTGATTGAGAACTAGTCGGCCATCGCCGCACAACGCGGGGGCATCAACAACTTGTTATATAAAAGAAAAATTGATTGATATGAAACGAAATTAACTGGGCCATTGACCGTACAAAAGTGGGGCATGGAACCACCTATAAAGAAAGTGATCCAGATAAACTGCATGGACACGAAATCGTCTAAGAGCATGACAGATGTATGCTTTACCATTACAATAATCAAACTCACATAATCACATTCCATCTTTGATTCCACCACTTATTTAACGGACCAAATTGAATTGAATTGAATTCATCCACTGTACCTACGTACTTCCACAATCAACCATCAACAAATCCTCTCTTCTTCACATCATCATCATTCGTGTAGTTAGTGGAGCTTTACTGTTTAAATCCATGGCCACAGCTAAATTAAGCAGAACACACAGTATGCGTGATCGTGTTCAAGAAACCCTAGCTGCTCATCGCAACGAGATCGTTTCTCTTCTCTCCAGGTCATTCACTCATTCATTATTAATCGAACGAAACCAGACGGAGTTTTAGGGTTAGGTTTTACTTTTGCTCACGTATTGATTTTGCTTTTGTTAATTTTGGAATGGTGTAGGTATGTGGCGCAGGGGAAGGCTATATTGCAGCCTCATCAGATACTTGATGAACTTGAGAATATTATTGGTGATGAGGCTTCGCGCCAAAAGCTAACTGATGGTCCCTTTGGAGATGCTTTGAAGACTGCTCAGGTAATAATGCTTTTTTTGTTGATTTACGAGTTTGGATGTTGCTTCATCAGTTTGTGTTTCGGAATATGATGATTTGTAGTTTCGGCTTTTGGATCTTGCTTGATCAGTTTAGACGGTTACGTTTATGGTTGCTCTGTTTTGATTTTTTTTTTTTTTTGACAGTTTGATATTGTGCTATTTAAATTGATTAAGGTAGCGTTTGGTTTATGCTCTGGAACTAGTATGGGTTTGATAGTAGGGTTGCCACAACTATAAGTTTAAACTAGGAGTGTTCACAGTTCGGTTTAAAACCAGAAACCGCCCAAACTGGTCACCGGTTTGGTTTCACGTTTTTCAAAGAAACTTTTGGTTGGTAGGTTTAGGAATTTTCGAACGATTTGGTTTACAGTAGAGACTTGAAAGCCAAAACACCAGAATGGACCGTTTGATTAATATATATTTTGTACTTTTATATATTTCGTGTTTGGTATAATTAGTTTTTTCATTCTTCGTTGTTTCTTTGAGACCAATATTTTTTTGTGCGATGGTAGGAATGCATAGTCCTACCTCCATTTGTAGCTTTAGCAGTTCGTCCAAGACCTGGTGTTTGGGAATATGTGCGTGTAGATGCATACCAACTAAGTGTGGAACAGCTGACTGCTTCAGAGTATCTTGTCTTCAAGGAAGAACTTGTCGGGCAGTAAGTTTCTTCCACCATTTATCTTCTTTCAGTTATCACGATTGACACATATAAGATGAATGAATTTTTTATTCAAAAATGCTACAGGCCTAATAGCTCTTATGTGCTTGAGCTGGATTTTGAGCCATTCAATGCTTCATTTCCTAAACCAACCCGCTCTTCATCCATTGGCAATGGAGTTCAGTTCCTCAATCGCCACCTGTCTTCAAGCATGTTCCGCAACAAAGATTGTCTAGAACCACTCCTGGATTTCCTACGCACGCACAGACATGATGGACATGTGAGTTTCATGTTTGGACACTTCTAGGGTGTGTGTGAGTATCCCTCTTAACCTTCTTAAGTGTTGTGTAGGTAATGATGTTGAATGACCGCATACAAAACGTGTCTAGACTTCAATCTTCTTTGTCTAAGGCAGATGATTATCTTTCTAAGCTAGCGTCCGATACGGCGTACTCCGAGTTTCAACACGAGTTAGCATCTTTCTCTTAAGAACCAACATTCAAGCCTATACTTATTCTTTCATGTGCTTCAACTTATAACTTTCTTTGACTGCAGTTTGCAAGGAATGGGATTTGAAAGAGGATGGGGAAACAATGCTGAAAGGACCCTTGAAATGATGCATCTTCTCTCGGACATTCTCCAAGCTCCGGATCCTTCCATTTTGGAAACTTTTCTTGGTAGAATACCTATGGTGTTTAATGTTGTCATATTGTCAATACATGGTTACTTTGGGCAAGCAAATGTTTTGGGCTTGCCTGATACCGGTGGCCAGGTACGTTCTTTTACCAATAACTGAAATCTAATATATGAACTTCATATGAGTCTTGTTCCTATGGTTTGGTGCCATTATGTGATTGGCAACATGATTATTTTTTAGAGTAAAATGTCATTTTTGTCCCTAAGGTTTGGCCAGTTTTGCAACTTCCATCCAAAGGTTTGTTTTTCTGCATCTAGATCCAAAAGGTTTGAAATCTTGCCATTTTCATCCGACTCGTTAACTCCATTCATTTTCCTCCGTTACGTCAAGGGGTATTTCTGTCCTTTTACCTACTTTGTTTTGTTTTAAATACTTGTACATTATGCTAAATGCTTGTGCATAGAGTGAAAAAGATCGAATTGCCCTTCAAGTTAACAAAAAAGACGAAAATACCCCTGACTTAACGGAGAAAAATGGATGGAGTTAATGAGCCGGGTGAAAATAGCAAGATTTCAAACCTTTTGGATCCAGATGCGGGAAAACAAACCTTTGGACGAAAATCGCAAAACTAGCCAAACCTCAGGGACGAAAATGGCATTTAGTCTATGTTTTAATTATGGTTGCACTCTGGCAAATAATGCTTACTTTTTTTTTTTGGATACAGATTGTATATATACTGGATCAAGTCCGTGCGTTGGAGAATGAGATGCTTCTTAAATTAAAGCATCAAGGACTGGATATCAAACCTAGGATTCTTATTGTACGTATAGATATGATTATCGAGTCACTATTTTTCAGAGTCTTTCATGTATATATGGATTTTGTTTTCTACGAGCTGCGTTTTTTGCATTTATCTAATGATTTTTCGTTTCTTATTTAAGGTGACTCGGCTGATACCAGATGCAAAAGGTACTTCATGTAACCAACGACTGGAAAAAGTCAGTGGAACTGAACACACGCATATACTGCGTGTTCCTTTCAGGACCGAGAAAGGGATTCTTCGTAAATGGATATCAAGGTTTGATGTATGGCCTTATTTGGAGAATTTTGCTGTGGTAAATTACTCTTCTAATTCCATAATCTTCTATATTCCGATATATGTGTAATGAATGTTGTGTTTGGTTCATTATTAGGATGCAGCAAGTGAGATTTCTGCTGAGTTGCATGGTGCTCCAGATCTTATAATTGGAAATTATAGTGATGGAAATCTTGTTGCCTCTTTATTATCTTACAAAATGGGGGTAACCCAGGTAACCGACTATTTTGAGCATGAAAGCTTCGGTTTCTTTAAAAGTGTTATAGTTTATTAATCAAACGTTTTGATAAATACAGTGCAACATTGCTCATGCTTTGGAGAAAACAAAGTACCCAGATTCCGACTTATATTGGAAGAAATTCGATGAGAAGTATCACTTTTCTTGTCAATTTACTGCCGATCTTTTAGCCATGAACAATGCAGATTTTATCATCACAAGTACATACCAAGAGATTGCGGGAACGTGAGTTACGATTAGTAGTTTGATTCAATTGTTTCATATGACATTATGACAACTTCATCAGCTTATTCTATTTATTTATGAATTTCAGGAAAAATACCATCGGACAATACGAGAGTCATTCATCTTTCACTCTTCCAGGCCTCTACAGGGTTGTTCATGGTGTTGACGTTTTTGACCCTAAGTTCAACATTGTGTCTCCAGGGGCAGATATGACCATTTACTTTCCATACACCGAGAAGGAAAAAAGACTTACATCTCTTCATGCTAAAATTGAGAAGCTATTGTTTGACCCTCAGCAGAACGAAGAGCACATGTGAGTCACTTTTTGGTAAACCATAATGTTATCAACAGTTTATGTGATAATTGGCGATTTTCTTGAACCTGTGTAGTGGAAATCTGAGTGATCGATCAAAACCAATGATTTTTTCAATGGCAAGACTTGATCATGTGAAGAACATTAGGGGCCTGGTTGAGTGGTATGCTAAGAATAATAAGCTTAGGGAGCTAGCAAACCTTGTTGTGGTTGCCGGTTACAATGATGTGAAGCGATCTAATGACAGAGAAGAAATTGCAGAAATTGAAAAAATGCATGATCTTTTTAAGAAATACAAATTAGATGGTCAGGTAAGATGGATTTCCGCACAAACAAACCGCGCACGAAATGGTGAACTTTATCGCTATATTGCTGATGGAAGAGGAGTCTTTGTACAGGTATAATACTATGTTTTTTTTTACTTTTTTTTATTTGAGTCATTATACTTTTCATTTTGTACGCACGAGTCATTAAGAGATGGTTTTGTGTACCAGTCAGGTTATTTTGTTAATTTTAGCATTATATATATCCAACATTGTTATACATAAAGAGTAAAAGGCCATTTTCGTCCCTGAGGTTTGGCCAGTTTTGCGACTTTTGTCCAAAGGTTTGTTTTTCAGCATCTGGATCCAAAAGGTTTGAAATCTTGCCATTTTCATCCAGCTCGTTAACTCCATTCATTTTTCTCCGTCAAGTCAGGAGCATTTTCATCTTTTTTGTTAACTTAAAGGGCAATTCGATCTTTTCAATGCTTGTACATTATGCTAAATGCTCGTACATAAAGTGAAAAAGACCGAATTGCCCTTTAAATTAACAAAAAAGACGAAAATAGCCTTGACTTAACGGAGAAAAATGGATGGAGTTAACGAGCTGGATGAAAGTGACAACATTTCAAACCTTTTGGATATAGATGCGGAAAAACAAATCTTTCGACGAAAGTCGCAAAACTGGCCAAACCTCAGAGACGAAAATGGCATTACTCATACATAAAATCAGCATTTTTTGAAAAAAAAAAATCATTATTTTACAGCCGTTTTTTTTCCATACATAATGATTCAAATGGGTATTTCAAGCAAAACAACTCTATCTAATATCTCTTATCATATTCTTCTTTTGATTATTTAATCTCATTTTAATGAAAAAATCTTCTGTGGTAATTTCAGCCTGCTTTTTATGAAGCGTTTGGGCTTACAGTGGTGGAAGCGATGACTTGTGGGCTTCCAACATTTGCAACTTGCCATGGTGGTCCAGCAGAGATAATTGAAGATGGTGTTTCCGGTTTCCACATTGATCCATATCATCCAGATACTGCAGCAGTCACATTGGTTAATTTTTTTCAGAAATGCAAGGAGGATAAGACTTACTGGGTGACGATATCTGACGGAGGGCTTAAAAGAATATATGAAAGGTTTGATATATCAAAACTGATGTTATTATGAAACGGTTGACTGATAGCTTACTTGAGAATTTTGTAATGTTATAGGTACACATGGAAGATTTACTCTGAACGTTTAATGACATTGGCTGGAGTTTATAGCTTCTGGAAGTATGTCTCGAAACTTGACAGGCGTGAAACCAGACGATATCTAGAGATGTTTTATATTCTTAAGTTCCGTGATCTGGTGAGTACTAAAGCCTGTTTATTGTTAGTTATATGCTTTACAAGTGTTTACTTATTTCAACTTCGTCAGGTGAAATCCGTTCCAGTCGCTATTGATGATGAGGCCTAGGTGAAAGCCCATGAAGCTAGCCTCTTCTATATATGGGCTATGTATTTGGGTTAAGCTTAAATAAAATTTGAACTGGGTATAACAGTTGCAGATTGATGATCTGTTTGATTGTATAAATGTAAGGCATGTGAAGTAGCCTTTCTAGCATGATACTGTCTTATATATCTGTTTAATAATCCATAACTGCTTGCCCATAATGCTAGTTTTAAGGCTCTTCATGACGCGACAGAGGTTTTATATCACTGGTGTCATAATGATATGCTCGTGGTACCCCATAGGTGAATACAACTCCCATACCACATAGCTTAAATAAAGTTTTAACTCCGTGTACCTTTTACATTATGACATTGTTATAATTGATGATCGTTAAGCCCCATTTCACAGTGTTGTGATTTTCTTCTATCTCGTGTATCACGAACTAAAAGTATCTTGATAAATAAGAATTTATTAGTTTCTTCCTTAGCAAATAAATTATTGAAACAATTTCGAGGAAGTACAAATTGTGTTCATCTACTCGACAACTCGATCTTTCTGTAATCGAGATTCGAACACAATCACTAAAATCCCTACAACAATCTGCAATTGCAACTTCTGTATGCATACAACCACCCCTAACAAACTCAACTTGAAACTGTTAAGTTCTGTTGAAGATCAAGATAGTATGGAACACCGGTACCGTTCAGCCACTCGCCTCCCTGAATAAAGTTTGCGACGGTAAACTGACTGGCATCCGTCTCATTCGTGATCACTCTATATCCTGGCCAAGTAACCCGAGCACTTGTATTAGATCCCGGTCCTCTGTTCATATACTCCCCGTAGTAAAGCGTACTCAATGCAAAATCACCGCTCCACTCCAACCAACCTGCCGGATCAATCAAATCTCCAATATACGACCGCATAATCACTGTTTTCGAATACAACTTCCACGGCCTACCAAGGTACGATTTGAACATCGACTGGTTTGGTATAAGCTCTGATCCAGCTGCAATTTTGCACTCTAGTATCGAAATTCCAGTGTTTTGATTCGGATCGTCTCTACCTTGAGCAGTGAACATGTTCTTCTGGTTTGGTTCGGGCTGGCGGGCGTAGAAGTTAGATTTCTGGAATACGACGGCTGCGTTGCCAAAGACGAAGTCGACGGTGCCGTAGATGTCACACTCGCGGTAGAATTGCCGGAGAGAGTGGACGTAGAGGGTGTCCTGATAGCCGATGAAGCTGCATCGGTAGAAGATGGAGAAATCGGAGCCGCTACGTAGTGCAACTGCTTGGTGTTTACTTGGTCCCGCGTAGTTTTCAACTGTTATACCCTTCATTATAAAATTTGCACCTACCACAACTATAACAAGTAAACAGAGTTAGGGGAGTGTTTGGGAATCGGATATAAAATAGATAACGCTGTAAATGATTCAAACTTCTCGTGAGTGAACTGCTTGAGATTGTGTTGCTAAAAGTTTGAATTGAGCTCGAGTCTAAAAGAAGACAGTTTATTAAACTACCCAAGCTTCATATACTTTGTTTAGCTATGTTTATTGTTAAATAATATATAAGGTAAATTTGTATTAACTTTATAATATTATGTAAACAAAATTAAATTAGTTACAACTTTATTAAACATATTTTAGATTAAATGGTCAGAGATCAAACTGTTAAAAAACAGATATATCTAAAAGATCCATGTTTTAATTTAACAGATATTAAACAAACAAGAAGAAGTTCGTAGGTTCTAAGATATATATTTTTACTTTGTTTTAAAAGTAGTTGACAATTATGTAACGTTACTATGTTAGGTAGGTGCATTTACGTGAATAAAGGGACCGCATGTTTAAAACGAATACACCGACAAAGTGATTCGATAGGACTACAAGATGCATGGTCATTTCCGTAACCTACGGCCCAACTACCTGCCATTTCCTTTGGATCCAATCTCTGTTTTTAAAACTATAATAAAAAACATTATTTTTTTAAACTATAAATAAAAAACATTATTTTTGTCAGTCCAACATGGATTGACTTGCTTTGTTAATCTTTATTGAACTCCTCGATGTAGCTTCGCTTTCCAAATCTTACATGTTTCTTATAAACAATATTATTTAGTACCATATTTACTGTTTCAATAATAACATGTTAGCTCAATAATAATAATATCAACTTCTTGTCTTCTTCTCATGGGCGTAAATAAAGAAAGGATAAAAATGTTTGGTTTTTCATTTAGAAAATGTTAGCTTATTATATTGTTTTTTTTTTAAGATAATGTAGGATCACAAGTCCCAACTAGAAAATATGACTTATTCATTATCAACTGTTTGTAAAGGTTATATATTATCAAATATCATATGTATTTGTTCAATAGAACCGTTATTAAAATTTGTATCAACTTCATCCAAAAATAATTATTCACTAAATCAAGACATAGAAACGTATTAATCATTCTAACTTTTGTTTAAGCAATGGATTTATATGTAACTTTAATATTTGGGTAATATTATATATATTTACCAAACCAAAATTTTTAATATTAAATATAATCATTTAATAGAAATGGATTATGATAAATAGCCGTTCTAAAAAATTACTTATTTAAAATACTTAAAATTTCATACATTTTATTTTTATTAATTATAACTCCTAGCACGACCATTACATCTTTTTTTTTCCTCCACTCTAAAATCTCATATTTTAATTCATGTTTTAAGGTAAGGATAGAGTTGTGCACATAATATAAGTTTTATAACATGATAAATTTTTTACTATAAGTAAGACTTATTTGTTAAATGCAATGCAGACAGATACTTGTGTATATACACCCACCCCCACCCAAAACCCTAACCCCCCCCCCCCCCCCCCCCCCCCCACAAAAAAAAGGACAACAATTATTGTGTAACGATTATAAATTTTAGTGTATATACTATAACAAACTATAGCTTCTTTAACCTATTTCATAAACACAAATTAAAAAATGTATAAAACATGTTTAGAAAAGTATGCGTACCCTGACCAAAAAAAGTTCATTTATTTCCTTACCTAGTTTTCAACGTGACCCTTTTAAGGTGTACTTATGTTTTATCTAAAAACGGAAACAATACTAACATGTGATATCCATGCCCGATTTTTTTACCCACTAAACGATACTCCCAATCAATAATATCGAATCATATACAACAAGTCTTATCGAATTACTGTTGCAAAAAGTTCTATTTCTTTACGGTCTAAAAAGTTATCGTATTTATATTTTATATCGTATGTACGTAAAAAGCAGTAGTAGTGGTAGCAGTAGTAGTAGACTTACTAAGAGTGGCGGATCGGAAAGTAGTCCAGCCGTCGATAACATTCCGGTTTCCTTTAATCATCGTCTTCCCAATCCCATCACCAACAAACATCAAATTCTTCTTCTTGTTAGTCACGTCCACATACTCATAATACGCACCCGCTTTAATATATATAACAAATCTCGTAGCACTTGAGTTTGGTGCCGCATTCAATGCTTCACCAATCGTCATAAAGTTTCCACTTCCATCTTTCGCAACAACCAAATCATACGTCGTCGTTTTATTCATTCCACTCGTCACACTCGTTCCATTTGTTACATTCGTTTCCGCTTGCAATAACCGCCTGTCTCCCGGTTTCACCCAATCCGGAAACGACGTAGTTTCAACGTGGTTTAAAAACGATCCAGACGACGTCGTTCCGTTCATCTTCTTCAACAACGCGAGAGAGATGCTAACCTGTCGTGAAATACCTTTCAACGCTTTACGAAAATTTCGACTGATTTTCACCTGATTTTTACTACCTTCAAATCCGTCGAGACACGTGGCTTGATTCGTCATCGCTGCACTCAGCATCGTACGGAGATCGTCGTACTTCTTCTCCGATGACGTCGACAGATCCGACACGACGGTTCGGAGCTCCGAAACAGTTTCGAGAAACAATGTGTGACAGTCCTCGAGTGCACGGATCTCGATGAGAGTGAGGTGAGGAAGTTTCCGGCGTATGTTAGTGACGTTGAAGTCGGTGGATCGGACGTCGGAGATTGTTTCGTTCACTGTAGCGGAGATGATTTCAGATAACGAAGATGAGGTGAGATCTGGTACGACTCTCGTTAGCGTGGAGATGCAGAGGTCGTGGTAGAGTGCACCGTCGCAGTGCAATACGGCCGTTGTAGTTTGGAGTCGTCTGTGACTGTGAATGTGTAACCGTAAAGGATTGTTTTGTGATGATAGTGGAAGTGTAGGGAGGGTGTTTTTAAATTTGGAGGGTGAAGAAATGAAGAGTGTGAGTAAAAGGAGGGCTGAAAATGGCATAAGGAGAAAGATAAGACGACGGCGTTTTGAGGATTGGGAAGTGAGATTGGTCTGCATGTTGGTAGATGTTGTAAATGCAAAGTGAGAGAGTAATAATATGGGGGTTGGATGTATAGAGATGATATATATAGGGGATGAACACCCTTTGATTTTAATAATTTTAATTTAATGAATTTTTTTAATTCCAATTTTTTTTTATTATAAACAAACTCAATACGATTACAAACTAATGGCAGGTAGACGAGCAACAAGTTGCGCCACTACCCCTTTCTGAATAGCAAACCCTACCATGCTAAACACAAAATTCTGCCCCTTAACATGTGCGGTGTTACTGCTTACCACCTGTTGAACCCGCTTTAGGAACTGCACCGTTGAAATAAGTTTATATTATAAAACTATTTATTTTTGGAAGATTTAGGTTCAACTTTCACTCGATGCAGAGTGATACACTAGTGGACAATGATATGAGACACAAAGAAACTTGGATTCGATCCTTGAGACAAAACGGGTTTTACCGCCGGGGTTTTCCCCGGAATTTGTGGACTTGAGTTACTTTCGGAGTACTCCGTTTGGCCCAGTAGGTGCCCCGAGAATGCTCGGGATTGATTATGTTGGCTGTTAAAAAAAGAAGACTTTATTGTTTAAGATTGTAATATTATTTATGTTTTTATTAGTACATATTGTAAACTATCTCGTAGCTTTGATATAACAAATTTTACAACGTTACCATCTCATACTATACTTGCATAATCTGATAAAGGAAAAGAGAAAAGGACGTGTTGTATATTTATGTTCGAGAAAAATGTTTCGTTATTTTTTTTCAAGTTGATTGTATCAAATGATGATAGGATAAAAGTTTAATTAATGTGTTATTTAAGCAAATAAGAAGATAATTTATTGCATACAAGGACAAAGATATGGATGTTTAAGTTAATTAATTTTCGTTATAAAATTGTAATTATCCATTTAAAATGATAGTTTAATTTAACATTACGTGTTATGGATATTTATATTCACATTATGATTATTCTATAAAGGTTTGGAATAAACTTTAATTGCAACAAATTAAAAATCAAAATGAAAGTTCTATTTTTTTAGGGTTTTGGACCAATAGGTTTGTGACAAATTAGCGCTAATTAAAATACAAAAAAGGTAATCAAAGAAAGTCAAAGATAGACAATCTTTGGACAATATTTGATTGTCCTATACTCCTATCACCCTAGGTGACTAGGTAGTTATGCACTTAAACTACATGTATGGTTGGAATGGCTACATCGTACACATTTGAGTGGTATTTACTATTTAGTGCATGGCATTACAATAAATTGATAGATTACAAATAAAACTAAACGTGTGATGATAAAGAGATTTGTTTATTCAGCCAAACGCCAAAACTAAACTTGAGCTCTGTCTTAAACGTGAGTTTTATTTGTACTATTATAAATGTGTTTAATTTAAATCCAACAACACTCAACAATTTGATAGGCGGTATATACATTACATTTCTTGTATAGCCTAATGTGATATTAAGTAGGAAACTTTTAACATGCCAAGTTTCTAATTAATACTAAACTTTTTATGACTCATGCCATGTTTCTAATTGCTAAAAGACAGTTTAGGGTGTTTAGTAGCAACAGCATAAAATGAAGATCTTATAAAATTCCTGTTTGATAGGTTTTGTCGCAACGTGCGTGTTCCATATTGTATCAGACATGATTCAAAATGAAGATCTTATAAAATGAAAAAGGACTTAAATTAACACAGTTTAAGAGAACTAAGAATTTGAAGGACCAATTTTGCTAGTAAGACAAACTCAACAAATTGATCAAACAGATCAAAATGCGACCTAATTATCTCATAACAAACAATATGGAAAGTTGGGAGGGAGAGAATTTAGAGATTCAAATCACGTGGTAAACTTGTTGCCTAAACTTGTTTGCATGTGCTATTTGGGCCTAGTGATAATCAAACGTGTTAATTTATAACTTTTAACCTATATTAAACTCTTTTTTAGGTAAAAGCAGGTAAAAGCTCCATCTCATACTTTTCTTCAAACTTGAGTAAAGACAATGTAAAGGAAGACTTGATGCCATTTTAGATTAGTTAGTATTATCTAGTTTTGGCTTAACTACTTTAATTTGTAGCAATACAACATAATTATTTTGATGTGGTTAAATGGTATTCTAAGATACCTATATGTTCTTTTAATTTTTTGGTGTTGTTTCTTTAATGGTTTAGGATGGTATTTCGTGGAGACGTAAGATTAAGGTTAAAGACTTTTAGGGGAGAGTTAGATGTGGCTTAGCATTTGTCTTAGAGCATTCACATCCAATCCACCATCTCAACCCTATAATTTAACTAAAAATCACAACTTTTTAAAATTTATTTCACATTTTAAAAAACCTCCTACATCCAACTCCTCATACCTATCTCTATATTCTTTTTTTATTATTATTTCTTCTCTTTCATCCATTTTCAATTTTAACTACTATCTATTTTGTCTTATTATATTTTTTCTTCTAAAATTGATTCTAATAACTTTGTTTATAGAAATTATACTACTAAAACCGAATATGTTTACGACAACATTTCAGCAAACAAGCCGAATATGTAGTTATGTATTTGTATTGCAATATAATTCATCTTTTAGCATTTACTTTTTTACACAAACTAAAACTAGTGAAGTTGAAAGATGAGTTGAGGAGGTAAGCTCGGGTAATTGGGAGTATGAGCATCGACTTCTTTGTTTGTTGATGCAGCAACCTACATGAGATACAGTTAGAAATAACAAAGTAATTTAGAATATGCTAATTTGAGTAAAGTTACATAAACGATTTGCAAAACGGACTCCACTGTTGCACTCAGATTACATCTAGTGGTTGCAATATGGGCTGGTTCGGGTCAAAACAGGTAGCTTTATTAATGGCCAATGCAGGCCCGAACCAGATTGGCGTGACTCGGAAGTAAAAAAATATATATATAAATTAGAGTGTCAATAATATAATTTATATACACGTGCAAATGAACAAAAAGAATATCACAATACAATACTTGCCTATGTCAAGAATGTAATAGGTGGCAATGTGATTTTGGTTTAATTGGTACATGACAGGTAACCCCCTAACTTACCCAAAACATGTTTTTTGCTCAAATAAGAAGCTATGGGAGTACAGACGGCAATGCATACCTGGGCTTGATAAATGATTTTAGAACCATGGCATCCACCAGATATACATTTTCCCAAGGTTTTGGACCTCTACTCCGCTCGATTTATGGGTTTTAGTCCACTCTACAAGCGGGTCATGGATGAAAGTCTCGAGAACGCTCATTAAAGTTTCTCTGTGTTCCCTTAGTACTGAAAGTATAATCCCCAACCCATCAATCATATTCTGCACGCAACATACCATAAACAAGGTTTCAGATCTCGTTAACATTTCTGATTCTCATGGAGATGCAGCATACAAGCTTTAACTGGTTCCAGTTTGACTACAAAAATCTGACTACCCGAATTCATTAAATGAAATCTATACATAAATAAATGTGTGTATATCACAGTTTATCTATCATGTTAACCATAAATAACTTAAAAAACAAATGTGGGCAACAAAGAAACAGGTGTAGTTTCAGATAGTCACCTGCGTCAACCTGAACGGTACGAGTTCGGGCTTCTCAAGTTGTAAGCCTTTGTCAAATAAGCAACTGAAATCAACAAACCACTCACCCACAACATTCTTGTTTCTAAAACTAATAATCCAAACCCATTCAATGTCAGCCAACCCAGAATCCCACAAATGTACGGACAACACACATCAATCAATCTTCACACAATTCCAAATTAACCAATCAAACATCAAAAAATACTAAAACAAATCATTACCCATATAAGCAATTACAAAAACAATTATACCCCATGGAAACAAAACTCAAATCGGATCTAAAAGCAATCAAATCAACCGACATAACCGGTCAAGAAAACCATTACAAAAACAGAGCAGCAACAAGATTACCAACAATTGCACAAAACCCTTTAGTAAAGATAAAAAATTGATCAAATGGGGTAGCGGGTTTGGAACAAGATTACACAGTGGGTTTGTGAATAAAGAACGTACAAAGATTGTCAGTAACCCTCAAATCCAAACCTTGCAAGTGCAGTAGTTTTGTTGAAATTGTTGCTGGTAATCGCTGTGCTGTGTAGGAGGAGAGGGGCGGGAGAGATGAAAGAGATGTGGTTGTTGGGAATAGAGAGTAACAGTAGCTTTTTATGTATAAAAAGCTACTGTAGCTTTTTTTTTAATATTTAGGGTTAGAGTATAGGTATAGTGGACAGGTTGGAGTGGGATTTTTGAAAGTTTTTTTATATTTTGGAGTTAAAGGTCACTTTGATTCTCTGGATGAGAATGCTCTTAGGGGTTTAGATTTGTAGCGCTTCGTATTTTTGTACTTTCCTCATTTAGAAAGTTGTATTCACATTTCTACTTTTTTGAAACTTGTATTCGTATTTCATTTCCAATCTTGTAATCCGAGACTTTAATCATAATGGGAGCTCACTTTTATGCTCATACGTATTACATTTCATACTTGTGTTATATACGCAATCAACATTTAAATATGTGTTCATATGCAAAATCGAGACTTAAAATGCTTGGAAATATCAATCATACATGCAACATACTCATACATACTTTGTTACGTTTTTAATACCTAAAAATGAGCTAAAATACAAGAAAACGGCATAAAATAACCTAGTTACAAAGTGCAGAGACTAAAAGTGAACAAAACTCAAAGCTGGAAAACATCTCCCGTCGTGCCACGTGACGGGGAAGTTTTTCCTGATCGCGTGGCGCGACCAGAACCAATCCGCATTAGGTTTTTAACACCAATCGGATTTCAAGCTTTTCCATATATTTTCACTCCAATCACCTTCCAACCTCCTTAAAACTCAAACCCTAATTTTCCCCTATAAAACCAAGCCTCCTCTAACATATTTTCACTTTTCACAACTCCAAATTACTCTCAAACACTCCAAAATCATCAAGAAATCTCCAAGTTTGGGAAGAAAGTTTCAAGTGTTTAAGTGAGATTTCAACTCACTTTCCTTTTAATTTTTTCGTGTTTTATTCTTTCATTCCAATTGGATAACCTCTAGGAATGTTTCCACAAGTTTACCATGGTAATCTAAGTTGGAACATCACCACATTTGAGGTACAAAGTTGGATTAAAATTCTGTTTTGGTTAGACTTTAAAACTTAACAACATTTTCAACACCTTTCTTGGATGAACATGAGCCAAACCTTGTTCCCAATTAACTTACATGTTGTGGGGCTTGAGTTAAGGTATCATTCCAGAAAGTTTGAGGTGCAAACACCTCCAATCTAGTGAATCTAAGTCATCAAGTAAACTTACTAGTAACAAAGGTTCCAAACTACACCAAGGCTCCAAACATTTGCCATGATTGGAATGCACTAGTCTAGTTTGAGTTTCAGTTGGTTACTTGATGATTTAGATGATTAGTTATTTGTACATTCTTTATTTCATTCATGACCAACCGAATCACCAACTAAGTTGATGATTTTGTGCTTTGGTAAATCCATACAATGAGGTTAATTCATCCTACCTCCATACATGACAATATGTGACTTGGACTAAAATACTTATAAATATACACACACATATATATATATGTAATTATATGTTAGAACCTAATCATAACACCAACCAAACTCATGGTTGAGTGTTACGTATTAGGGTCATATTCATCTTGGTCAAAGTTCCTCAAACTATGGATTCTAATAGGTTAATCGGTACCCATGAAATCACTACCAAAATGGTGTCCAAAATGAGTGCTTTTAGACAAGATGTATTTTCTTGCAATATACATACTTTCATACTATCTTGAAACCCTAATCTAACTCAATTCTGAATTCCATTAACTCATACACCCCGTTCATCCTTGTAGGATAACCGCGACGTGCCTAAACTCTCAATGCTCTTCGCTCACGTTTGTAAGCTTTTGCAAACCGTGAGCATACATGACCCTCTTTTCGTTTTCACATTTTTGGGTGCAATATATATTACCATATTAAAACTCACACAAACACACATATGAAAATACATTATTCATGTAACACCCCGTGTTTCGAAAGTCAAAGTCAAAGTCAAGATTGAAGTCAAAAGGAGAAAAGACTGCTAATTGCGATCTGTCACTCTTTGCTCAATTACTGTTTTGACTTCTTTGACTTGTTATCGAATCTATTTAATTATTTGCTTTAGTTGTATTATGTGGAGTATCTAGTAATAATCGAGGTTTAATCATTGTTTTAATCGCATATTTAATCGATTTATCGCTTATCGCTATCGCATCGCAACTCGAATTATGTGTTCTGGATATTGTTTTACGTCTGTGTGCTATTTATGTGTTACTTGTGCATGTTATGTTTATGTTGAGGTGTTAAGCGCAATTGAAAAATCTATCGCATCGCAATCGAATCGAAAACGCTAAACGCAAGTTAATTATAGTGATTGTCTGTTAGATATAGTAGTTATGTTATTTGGGTAACTAATGGGTAATACTATCGCATCGCAACGCTCAACCCTCGAATTGAAACGACAAAACTCATCGCGCCGGACAAGTGGATCGAGTGGCCAACCGATCGAGTGGCCATCCGATCAGATTGCCATCCGATCGGGTCGCCATCCGATCGAGCCACCCGATCGGGTTGCCACCCCGATCGAGCTGCCACCCGATCGACCAGCCACTTTCCCCACTTTCCTTTTTGGGAAACCCTATAAATACCCTTCATATGTCACATCACCTGATGTGACAGCTCTCACTCGACTCAGCTCGCTCCAGCCACTCTTTCTCTCGATTTCTCGCGATTCTTGTAAGTTTTCAACCTAAATCTTGTACTTCCTTGATCTACACGCACTCCTACACCTTTCTATCTTTTGAATCTTAACTTTTAACCGTGAAATCACTAGATTTGAGGTGTTCTAGGATGATGTCATCATAGGGTTCTTGTGAACATGTTTTGGCTTCAATCCACCAAGAACAACTTAGATCTGGACGATTTCCACATGAATAAACAAAGATCTTGCATAGATCTGAACATATTCATAGTGAAAAGGATTGAAAGAGGGGTTTTCTAACTTTCTTTCAACTCTTTTACACTCAATGCACTCAAAACCGATTGAATAGGAACTAGTTCTGATCTTCTACTCATTCCTAGTGATGTATTGGTTCTAGATCTGGTTTCTTTATCAGAGAGACAACCAGTTTTGGGTTAAGCATGAACCACCGGCTTGAACCACTGACTGACCGGACTAGGGTGATTCCTGTCCGATCGGATCGCTTGGGGCTTGACGAGGTTCTGTTGCTTAGCACCTACCACATCGTCTCGATCAAAACTACAAACTACCGAAAACAACCAATTGTCAAGACGATCAGGCCATCGGAACGGATTGCCGTCCAATCGGATTGCCGTCCGATCCGATTGCCACCCGATCGGACAGCCATCCGATCGGCTTGCAACTTGGTCCCACACTTAAAACTTTTTGAAGAACTGAACGTCGAACGGATTATTGTCTGATCGGGTTGCCACCCGATCGAGCGACCATCTGACCATGTGATGTTTGGGACTTCAACACTTAAACAATTTTCAATATGTGTTACGAACTGCCTTGCGCAGTCAACCCGCAGTCATTGGTATTGATAGGATCATGTCGATAACTTACGTGCTTCACATCACACATTGTACGTGCTGGTTATGCTTAACGATTTCGAACTCTATTATATCTATTAAACCTGTATGCTCACCTTTACACTATATGTATTGACTTTTACTTTAAGGTATGTGGCAGGTGCTTAAGATGTTAAAATGCTTGGCTTGCTGTGAAATCGAGGCTAGGAAAGAGTCTAGAAACAAATAAACAAACTGTCTATTTTGAAATCTGAGATGTCGGATCAGTACTTATTTGTGAGACAATTATTTGTAATAACTGTTTTATTTGGATATGTTATGGTATGGGACATGACGTTTTAAGTATCTGGTAATTAATAGTTGTTATGGATACTCATGGACAATCTGTTTCGCTCAGTGCCGCGCCCCGATGATTCCGCCATCGGTTGGGGTGTGACAGATTGGTATCAGAGCCATAACTATAGGGAATTAGGCAAGACTCGACCTAGTCCGGGCCGATGTCTTAGAACGACCTAGTCTATAGTCTAAGTACCAACAGACCGACTTGTGCATGCCCAGTTGTAAGACCCTTCACGCTCTTTTTTATCATTTTTACTTTTAAGTTCAAACTAACAACTTTTATATAAAGGTTTCAAAACTTTACATACAACCATCACCGTTGTTTCCAAAACATATTGTTCAACTTACATATTTAACTTTAAACCATACTAACTGTCTAACAAAAGTATGAAAATACATCATTAAAACATTATATGACAAAAGAGGTGATTTCAATTGCGAAAGCTTCTTTGCGTGCGTGTTCGGTGTACAATATAGCTTGATTTTCATCCGCAAGTTTGCTAGTACTACCTGTAACCAAAAACCATTCAAAACATCAGTTAGTCAAGTTATAAGATGGTTTAAACAAGTTACAATGGCCAAAACAAGCAAAAATCACATTTTTCTGCATCTGGGGAGCTGTCGCGGGGGGGGGGGGGGGGACAGAGCTCCCCTTAGCTTACGCGGGCCGCGAAGGCCGTCGCGCTGCGCGACGGTATTTAACTTTGAGCGTCGCGTGACGCGACCACGTTATTTCAGCAGAAAGTACACTTATGCAACCTGCACATTCTGTCACGGCCCCCGGCCCGGTGTTACCCGGTCTAGAAGCCGCGGGACAGAACCCGTGGTATTTATTATTTAATTTGGCAGCGGAAATGTTGACAGGATCTTTTAAACTTGAAAATGCCCAATTATTTTATTTCCCATTTTGGGAATAACATCCATATTTTACAATAAAGGTGATTTCACTGGGAAATCCATGTTTTACAAAAACATGTTTATTTATTTTATTTAAAGAGCCACATTCTTCAAGCTGGTGTGCTATGCGACACCTTCCCTGGTTCACAGTAAATCACCTGAAACATGTTTAAAAAGGTTTTATCAGCGGGGAAATACTGGCGAGTCACTCAAGTTATAAAATGACACGTTAGTTATCAATTACAGCATAAGAGCGATTATAATGGCTACTATCTTATTTTTATCTGGCGCCGTGTCACACCCTGGTGATGATGGTCATACCACTATTGGGTCCTTTCACCCAAGTAGTGATGATTATCACTGTTAGGTTGGTGAACCTAACTGTGAGAAATTAGTAATGTGCACAATATCCCACTTGCTAGTGATTCAAGATAACCAAGACTTAATCCCTGTAATTATAACTCTTGAAAATAATTTGAGTATTGTAAAACATTGTTGATAAAAAGAGAATGACTCACATTGCAAATTTAGACGGGCAGAGTTTTGCCTACTGATTTTAGCCTGATAACCTAGTTAAATAACAATGCACACGAAATTAGGTCAGTAACTTAATACAACATTTACGATAACTCACGAAATCAAAACCCTCACGACGAATGACAAAGTATAGCCCAAATACGGGCATCACTTAAACATCCATCGGATCGGTTTCAATCGATCAGACATTGTATCGTAGTAGTGATCGAGTTTTACCCTTGATCGTAGCAGCGTTTTCCTATTTTGAATGTGATTTTCGAACAGAAAGATTGTGATTTTGATAAATTTTGCGCACACAGACGATCAGCCCATGCACAGCCAATTTATAGCAACTTTTTGGGTTTTACGCGACCCGCGTAAACCCTCTCTTAAACCTTACGCGACCCGTGAGGGCCCTTTATTCTACGTCTAGGGCTAGCGTGTCACGGGTAGGCCCGCCACGTGGCTGACACGTGGCCTGGAATGTGTCCCGGTCGATTGTGGGTATGTCGCGGCCCGCGTAGGCTTAGCCTTATGGCTTACGCGGCCCGCCAGAAATCCAAATTTCTCGTTTTCTTGGTTTTTCATGAGTATTAGGGTTTCAGGGGTCCGGGTTTTCACTTACGGGACATTTTGGGACATTTTTGCAGGTCCTTACAGCCTCCCCACCTTATTTAAAATCTCGTCCTCGAGATTTACTGAAATAAGTGAGGATACTTTCGCTTTATTTCCGATTCCAGCTCCCAGGTGTACTCAGGTCCTCTTTTTGAATCCCACTTGACTTTGACCAGTACTAGTCTTTTATGTTTGAGAAACTTGACCTTTCTATCTTCTATTTGGAGTGGTTTCTCAACAAATTTTAGCTTTTTATTTACCTCTATATCTTGAAGAGGTACTATCAGGGACTCGTCAGATAAACATTTCTTGAGGTTAGATACATGAAATACGTCGTGTACTCCAGCTAGTTCTTCTGGTAGTTGTAGGCGATATGCGACTGGTCCTATGCGTTGGATTACTGGGAATGGTCCTATGTACCTTGGACTTAGCTTTCCTTTCTTACCAAATCGGACTATTCCTTTCCAAGGAGAAACTTTTAAGAGTACCTTGTCTCCAATTTCAAATTCCAGTGGCTTGCGTCGATTGTCTGCATAACTCTTCTGGCGATCTCGAGCGGTCTTCAGTCTTTCCTTGATTTGAGTTATTTTGTCGGTGGTTTCTTGCACAATTTCGGGACCTGATAATTGACTTTCTCCTATTTCTGCCCAACAGACTGGAGTTCTACACTTCCGTCCATATAATGCTTCAAATGGGGCAGCTTCGATACTTGCATGATAACTATTGTTATAGGAGAATTCAATTAAGGGTAGGTGGTTATCCCAATTTCCACCAAAATCTATTACACATACTCTGACATGTCTTCCAGGGTTTGGATCGTCCTTTCACTTTGTCCATCTGTTTGGGGATGGTATGCAGTACTTAAGTTTAATCGGGTCCCCATTGCTTCTTGGAAACTTGTCCAAAATGTGAAGTGAAACGACTATCCCTGTCTGATACAATGGAGAGTGGGACTCCATGTAAGGATACTACCTCGTCTACATACAATTTTGCTAATCTTTCCATGCTAAAGGTTTCCTTCATGGGTAGAAAATGAGCTGATTTGGTTAATCGATCCACAATTACCCAAATCGCATTGTTACCTTTCCTAGTTTTAGGCAACTTAGTAACAAAATCCATTGTTATTAGTTCCCATTTCCAAACAGTCATTTCTAGTTGTTGAAGCAAACCTGAAGATTTCTGGTGTTCTGCCTTAACTTGTGAACAAGTTAGGCACTTAGAAACATATCTAGCTATATCCTTTTTCATTCCTATCCACCAGAAGTTATTTCTTAAATCTTGGTACATCTTATTATTACCAGGATGCATGGTATATCTAGATTTATGGGCCTCCTCTAAAATTTTATTTCTTAAGTCTCTTTGCTTAGGTACCCAAATCCTTTTCTTGTGGAATCTCCAAATTCCATCAATCCCTTATTCTAATTCTTTTATTCTTCCTTTCATTCCTTCAGCATCATCTTTGATTGCTGTTTCTTGAACGTTCTTCAGTTGTTCCATTAAATCTACTTGAAGATTTAATCTAAGAGCACGAATTCGTCTTTGTTTTTCATGATACTTACGACTTAAGGCGTCTGCTACTACATTTGCCTTTCCTTCATGATATTGAATATCACAGTCGTAGTCACTTAGAATTTCCATCCATCTTCTTTGTCTCATGTTTAATTCTTTTTGCCCAAATATGTACCTTAAACTCTTATGATCTGTATAGACTGTAAACTTACTTCCATACAGATAGTGTCTCCAAATCTTAAGGGCAAAAATTATGGCTCCTAATTCTAGGTCATGAGTCGTATAATTTTCTTCGTGCTTTTTCAATTGCCTTGAGGCATACGCAATTACCTTTTTGCGTTGCATCAACACACATCCTAATCCTAGCTTAGAAGCATCACAATAAACTTCAAAATCTTATGTTCCTTCTAGTAAGGATAGAATTGGAGCGTGTGTTAACCTTTGTTTTAAAATCTTAAAAGTCTCTTCTTGCCTAGGCCCCCATTCAAACTTAATTGTTTTACAAGTTAGCTTAGTTAATGGTACTGCTATTTTAGAGAAATCCTGAATGAAGCGTCTATAGTACCCGGCTAACCCTAGAAAACTTCTAACTTCCGTAGCTGATTGTGGGACCTTCCATTTGGTGATCGCTTCTATCTTGGAGGGATCTACGTGAATACCTTTGTGATTCACCATGTGTCCTAAAAATTGCACCTCCTGTAGCCAAACTTCACACTTCGAGAATTTGGCGTAAAGCTTCTATTTCCTTAATAGAGTTAAGAGTGCTCGTAGATGCTCACAATGCTCGTCCTGACTTTTGGAATAAATAAGTATATCGTCAATAAAGACAATTACAAATTTATCCAAATACGGTTTACAGATTCTATTCATCATATCCATGAATGCTGCAGGAGCATTTGTTAGTCCAAAGGGCATGATTGTAAACTCGTAGTGACCATATCTAGTTCTGAAAGCGGTTTTAGGTATGTCTTCTTCTTGTACCTTCAACTGATGGTATCCGGAGCGTAAGTCTATCTTAGAAAAATATCTAGCTCCCTGGAGTTGATAAAAAAGATCGTCAATCCTAGGTAATGGGTATCGATTCTTAATTGTAACCTTATTCAATTCCCTGTAATCGATACACATTCGCATCGAACCATCTTTCTTTTTCACAAACAACACTGGTGCTCCCCACGGGGATGAACTAGGTTGTATGAATCCTTTGCTTAATAATTCATCTAACTGCTTCTTTAATTCTAGCATTTCGGTGGGTGCTAACCGATAAGGTGCCTTGGCTATTGGTGTAGTTCCAGGAATTAGATGAATTCTAAATTCTACTTCCCTATCGGGAGGTAATCCCGGTAGTTCTTCTGGGAATATATCAGGGTATTCCGATACTACTGGAATTTCCTTGAGTTCCTTACTTTTGGTATTAATAACTACCAAAACCATATACACTATTCCTTGTTTTCTTGAATAACTGGCCATTTTCATTACTGAAATAAATTTCATTGACTTTCGGGGCTTATCTCCTGTAACCATAATTACTTCTCCTGTGGATGTATGAATTTCTATGGAATTCTTGTCACAGAGGATTCGAGCATGGTTGGCTACTAACCAATCCATTCCTAGCACGACATCGAATCCAGCTAAATTCATAGGTAACAGGTTTGCAGAAAATTTATGGCCTAAGAGTTCTATCTTTCCTTCATGCAAAATCTTATCTATATTAACAGAACTCCCATCTGCCGTCTCTACAGTAAAAACTTGTCTAAGTTTAGTTAAGGGTTGCTTAAGAGCTTGGCAGAATGAAGTATTTATGAAACTTTGGTTTGCACCAGAGTCAAATAATACTTTTGCGTAAACATCATGAACTAGGAACGTACCCACTATTACATCCGGAATCAGATCTGCCTCTTGGGTTGTCAGCTGAAAGGCTCTTGCGTTCTTCTTACTAGTTCCTTCAGCAGGTTTAGTCTTGTTATCAGCTGGCTTGACCAGTTTAGGGCAGTCTGGTCTAAAATGTCCAGCTTCTTCACAATTGAAGCAAATTGTTGATTTCTTTCTTCTGCAATCTTCTTCTTGGTGCCCCGAAATTTTGCAGAAGTTACAGTACCCCTTACATTTTCCAAAGTGCTTTCTTTTATAGGTACTGCAAAACGGCGGGGTGGATGATTGCCCAGTCCCCTTTCTCTTGAAGTTGCTACTCGTATTACCCCCTCGAAATCCTTGGGTAATCTTTTGAACCAATTCCTTCTTTCTATTTTCTTCTCGCGTACGTACCAGTCCGTCAGTCAAGGTGTTGGCTAATTGTACCGCATCGTCGATTGTGCGGGGTCTTGGAGCTTTGACGATGTCACGAATCTCGCTAATCAAACCCCAGATATAGCGAGAAATAAGTACCGGTTCTGGCGAAGCCAGAGCTGGTACAATTCGAGCATACTCAAAGAACTTCGAAGTATACCCTCGACAGTCAACATCCACCATTCGGTGGCTCAGGAACTTATTGGTCATTTTTTCTTTTTCATATTCGGGGCAGAATTTTTCTTTCCGCCAATTTCTAAAATTCTTCCCAATTCATAGCGTAAGCCATGTCACTTCTTTTGGCCTGTAATACCGTATTCCACCACTCTAATGCCTCTTCCTTGAAAAGGTGAGAAGCATACATGACCTTATCCTCCTCGGCACATTTACTTATTTTAATTACTGCCTCGGTCTTTTCCAACCAACGCAGTGCAGCAGTTACCCCTTCATTGCCTGCAAATTCGACAGGTTTACAGGCAAGAAATTCTTTATAGGTGCAACCAGGTGTTGCAACTTTCATTTTCTTAAGTATTGGGGCTTGGATCACGTTGTCATTATTGCCGCCTCCGTTAACACTATTACTGAAATTATCATCTCGTGTGCGTTTACTGGGGTTGGCTTGTGAAGGCTCAACAGGACTTTTAATAACAACGACGATTGCTGGAATAGCATTTGCTATTCCCAGGGCAACGTTGTTTTCTATATCTTGCCTATTAAGAAAGTGATCTTCATTGTTTTGCTCGGATTGGTTAACTTCGTTAACTGGTTCATTAACAGGGTGTTCCATCTGATAATTAACAATATATATAAGTTATTGGCGCAATAAAGCAATCACACATAATCATGTCAACACGTATGACCAAAATTGTCGACTTTGCGACTTTCATATTTTATATATATATATATATTTTAGTATGCATCCATACACACCAGATATATTACAAAAGTTTTATTTTAAGTTATTTTACATGATTATGTTTTTATTATTATTTATTATTATTTTATTATTATTAAACACATAATCACACAACCACACACACCCACAGTCAACTGGCTTTTTAGAAACGTCGTTCCCTCTCGTCGTATTCCAGGAGATCCGTTCTCCCACTTCCCGGATTCGATTCCCTGCGTCCACCAGTTCCTCGCCGTAGTGACGGAGCTCAGCCAAGTTTTTTGTGCTCATAGGTGGGTTTGGTGCAGGCTCAGGGTCAAACTGGGGGAAATAGACGCTAGGGTTATTCAAGAGATTCCGAAATTGCCAGTCGTTTGTCCACCATTCTTCCAGCTCTCCTTGTAGAGGTCGGGGGTTGACAATAGGATCTGGGATAGCCGGTTCCAAGTTAACTGGGAGTTGGGATTCAACAGGATAATTGAAGAGGTTTTCATCGTCAGGTCCGATGAGGTCACAGTTCGCCAGTTTACGATCCAGCTCCTCCCATGGTGACATTTCCTGGACTTGCCCGGAACTTTCCCCGATCTCTTTACCTTTCCCCTTTTCCTTTGGATCCTCGGTCTTTTTAACCTTCTATGCAGCTGGTTTCTTCCTACGCCCACGTTTCCAGTCCAAGATCCTCCTCCTCTTTTTCGGCTTGGGTTTCTCCTGGGCCTGGGCCTGGAAAGTTAGTGGTTCCTCAGTTTCCGCCTGGTAACCAGATGGGTTTCCTGTGGTATCCATATCGGTGCTATGGATAGTAAAGTTTCAGAGTGCCTCCGACAGTTCATTCATGCTGATAACACACATGAAGAAACACACACAAATTTAAGTTAAAATTTTGTTTACTGTAAATTAAATTTTCACAGAATCACAGAATGGCAATCAGAAAAATTAAGTATTTCTAAATACTTAATTGGCTTAAATCAGTGGCTCTGATACCACCTTTTCTGTCACGGCCCCCGGCCCGGTGTTACCCGGTCTAGAAGCCGCGGGACAGAACCCGTGGTATTTATTATTTAATTTGGCAGCGGAAATGTTGACAGGATCTTTTAAACTTGAAAATGCCCAATTATTTTATTTCCCATTTTGGGAATAACATCCATATTTTACAATAAAGGTGATTTCACTGGGAAATCCCTGTTTTACAAAAACATGTTTATTTATTTTATTTACTGAGCCACATTCTTCAAGCTGGTGTGCTATGCGACACCTTCCCTGGTTCACAGTAAATCACCTGAAACATGTTTAAAAAGGTTTGATCAGCGGGGAAATACTGGCGAGTCACTCAAGTTATAAAATGACACGTTAGTTATTAATTACAGCATAAGAGCGATTACAATGGCTACTATCTTATTTTTATCTGGCGCCGTGTCACACCCTGGTGACGATGGTCATACCACTATTGGGTCCTTTCACCCAAGTAGTGATGATTATCACTGTTAGGTTGTTGAACCTAACCGTGAGAAATTAGTAATTGCACAATACCCCACTTGCCAGTGATTCAAGATAACCAAGACTTAATCCCTGTAATTATAACTCTTGAAAATAATTTGAGTATTGTAAAACATTGTTGATAAAAAGAGAATGACTCACATTGCAAATTTAGACGGGCAGAGTTTTGCCTACTGATTTTAGCCTGATAACCTAGTTAAATAACAATGCACCCGAAATTAGGTCAGTAACTTAATACAACATTTACGATAACTCACGAAATCAAAACCCTCAAGACGAATGACAAAGTATAGCCCAAATACGGGCAGCACTTAAACATCCATCGGATCGGTTTCAATCGATCGGACATTGTATCGTAGCAGTGATCGAGTTATTACCCTTGATCGTAGCAGCGTTATCCTATTTTGAATGTGATTTTCGAACAGAAAGATTGTGATTTTGATAAATTTTGCGCGCACAGACGATCAGCCCATGCACAAACAATTTATAGCAACTTTTTGGGTTTTACACGGCCCGCGTAAACCCTCTCTTAAACCTTACGCGGCCCGCGAGGGCCCCTTATTCTACGTCTAGGGCTAGCGTGTCACGGGTAGGCCCGCCACGTGGCTAACACGTGGCCTGGAACGTGTCCCGATCGATTGTGGGTATGTCGCGGCCCGCGTAGGCTTAGACTTATGGCTTACGCGGCCCGCCAGAAATCCAAATTTCTCGTTTTCTTGGTTTTTCATGAGCATTAGGGTTTCAGGGGTCCGGGTTTTCACTTACGGGACATTTTGGGACATTTTTGCAGGTCCTTACACATTCCCAGCTCTACTCTCATTTACTAAAACGGACATAACTCTTCCGTTAATGATCCGAATTAAGTCTCGTTTCTTTCTACGGGACCGTAATTCAATGTTCTATAACATGGAATCAAAATCCTACCGTTACCTGAAAAAATTTCTTTCATTTAAACCTTCGGATTATAAAAATCTTAGAAAATTATTAGACCCGTTTGCATTAATGATACATAACATGAAATTTCAAGCTCAAAACTTCTATCAAAGCTATATTTTGACATACTTCCATGTTACGACCTGTTTTACTATAACTCAAGTATCAGTAACAAGGCATATATGTCTTAATTGTCTAATTTAAAGTGTTTAGCGATATTTATCACTTTAACTCACCGAAGTTTCAATACTTTGGTGATTTTAACCTGTTTGATTTCATTGGCAAATTCCATTGCCATTATTGAATCAAACATGTAGTATTCGAGTCCATTTGACCCGTTTAAACTTTCTAGTGGAATCCACCACTTGCATTATTTCTATAGTTTCGTATTTTCTACTTATCCGTGTTGAATACTACAAACGACCTTCTTCGTTTTAGTATTATCCAACATTATAACAATTGATTAGCATTCAAATGCTCAACATAAAAGAGTAATCAAGATATTATGAAGCGAATAGCCACGTACCTTTAGAGCTTTCCTTTTAGGCGAGTATTCGTTCCGCCTTGCCCACTTGATGATCCACCCAAATCACCTATATAGTTTGATTCGAATATATGGTTTAGAACTCGGGGTTCAATATTCGATATTTCATTCAATTGATTAATCAATTAAGCGGTTACTTCATATATTTCAAGCATTCCCATTCAATCAAGAATTTTATCGAACATCTAGTGTGCATAATTTGTACTCTTACACTATCATGTTCACGGTTAATAGCTTTACCATACTTATGCATAGTAATTCGATTCATATATCATGAACACTATAATTACACTAGAATTTGCATCATAAGCATCAATTAACATCCAATATCACAAGAATATATGTATTCTTTACAATACCCATATACCCTTATGTAACTAACATTAAAACTCCTAGGTTATACCATGAATTGATAAATTCATTGTCTAAGATTAGTTCCTAGACTTGTATTCATCAAAATTTAACCCTAACATCCATTGATTTACCACTAATTTCTGTTACAAGAATTCAAAATCATAAAAACATCTTCATAATTCAAAAATTAAGCATACCTTTTAATCCCCTAGTGATAGTGATCGAGATTCTAGCTTAATTTTAACTCCTGATTGAATTCTTGCTTGGATTTGAAGTAGTTTTGAGTGAATTAGGGTTTTGGGGAAACTTGGGGTCGCTCATGGGGTTTCGATCCAACAGGGGATACACACAAGGTGTGTATATTGATGTTTATCCAGGATTCTACACTCATCTTTCTAGAATTACACAATTGGTCCCTCAAGTTTCTAAGTTAACACAATGGTTATAATTCTTTGATTTCCCCATCTTTTCTATTTAGAATTTAACTAGGTTAATTATTCCTAGTTTCGATTCTCATTATAGTATAACGAAATATATAGTTTAATAAATTTAGGGGTGTTACACCAGTAGGGTTTTGTACGAGCTTACTCGCTATTTCTCGCTCGAACTCGCTATACACTACACACTTGCGCGAACATCGCATACTACAGTTCCGCACGAGATTAGCCTTTCCTAAGGCTGATTACACACACAAACGAATGATCTGGTTAAGATTAGGTGTGAAAACCGCAAACTCTCGACCAGATTACTCGTTCGAATTGTTATTTTCACTATAAAACAAGAGAATTTGCATTGAACCAGGAGTGAAATCCATACTTCGACGCCAATCTCCTTATCAATCTCGTGATTTTATCACACAAGCAGGAATGTAGTCACTAAGTTAGGGGTGAAACCCGAACCTTGATGATTCGTTCTACTCTTAAATGTGGTTTTACAACACTCTCACCAAAGTCTCGACAGACTCTAACGACTTGAAGTCACACTATAACTGGAAGGATACGTGTCGACCGCTCAAATCGAAGCGAGAGCACAGTCCCGAAGGCCAAAGTGTTCACTTAAAGTCCTCGTAAATAGTCGAACCACTTTGGGTAGTCGACGTCTATCTAGCCAAGACAATCTATCCCCGAATTTTATGTATCTCGATTCTGGAATTACCGCAACTAACTCTGTGATTCATCGATTTTATGTAGAATTTATGTGTTTTATGTGATTACGTGTTTCGATTTTGGTGACTTAATCATTTTCGCTGTTCATTTCGATCAACACGCACAACTCGCACTACACATCTATCTCAGAACGCCAATAAATCGCTGGTCATTATTCGCAATCACTGCTCGATACTCGCAATCGCTATATTTAATCGCTAGACGCTCTGTGAAGGATAGGGAATACGTGCAACATATAGCTAGGTTTCTGTATTCTGACTGCCTCATGTGCTCCTGTGCCTTATGTGCCTATGTGTTTCTGTTCTCTACGTGATTATGTGCTTATGTGTTTATGTGCCTATGTGATTCGGTGTTTATGTGGATACGTGTTCCTGAGCTTTATGGTGAATCGATAGACTATACTAGGAATAATCGAATAGTGTTTTGAGTCCTATGGCGCTGTCTGATGCAGACAATGTCGTCATCTGGATCCCGCGCTACTCAAGCTGCACGCCGAAAACAGGCAGATAAACGCCTCGCCTCTACGATTACTAAACAAATGGCGAAGGTTATTCCTCAGATCGTCAGTGAACTTCACGAAAATGCGAGCAAATCTTCCGAAGAGTCTAGGACCGATACTCCCAAAGCTGCTTTCAGCTTTAAACAGTTCAAAGCCTGCTGACCGAAAGAGTTTACCAGTGAAGATGGTCCTACGGCCATGTTCCAATGGTTTGATTCTATCGAGGTCACCCTGCGTCAGAGTGGCTGTCCTGATAATCTCCGTACTCTCAACGCAACTGGCGTCTTCTAGTCCTGCGCTTTAGACTGGTGGACGGCCGAGAGAAACAAACGCGGAAATGATGCAGCTTACGGGCTATCATTGGATGAGTTGAAGGACGTAATGATGGAAGAGTTCTGCCCTCCCCATGAACGCCAAAAGTTGGAGGATGAATTCTGGCATATTAAGCAGAAAGAAGGTGACAACGCTGGTTTGAGTGCGCGCTTCAAGCAGTTGAGTATTATCTATCCGGATCAAGTCAATACGCCTGAGATCGCCATTAAAAAGTATATACGTGCTCTTTCGGATTGCGTGGCTGACTTTGTTCAAGCAGGGAAGACGTCAACAATTGAAGAAACCTACTTGCTCGCAGCTGAGATCAACGACAAGCGAGTCAAGTCTGGTGTCTGGGATAAAGCTCCCAAGAATCTGCATCAAGTTACTACTGCTTCAACCGCTAAAACCGCCACCGCTCCTCAGTCATCCAAGCTCTCGAGATGCAAGAGAAAGAACAACAGCAGTTCCAGCAACAAGAACTGTGTTGTAACCAATGTTGCCCCATTTCAAGCTGTTCCAGCTCCTCAGCAACATTAACACCGCCAAGTAGCGGCCCCGGTTACCAACGCACCGTCGGCAAAGTGTACATATACTGGTCCTCATCCGGTCTGCCCTACTTGTACTTATCACCACACAGTGGGAATCGCCTGCATATACTGCGCCCATTGCAACATGTACGGCCACTTCACCGCCAACTGCCGTACAACTCAACGTCAAAACCCTGCTCCAACACAAGGTCAAGCTCCTGCTCCTCAAGGCCATCAAGCGGCTCAGGCACCCGCGGTCAATGCTAGAGCTTGCTATGCATGTGGTGATCCCAACCACTTCGCCAACATGTGCCCGAACCGAGTGGTCAAGCAAGAGCCACAACAACAGTAGCCTCAGCAACATCAGCAACAACCAGCAGACCGCGGACGTGCGTTCAACATTAACGCCCGCCAGGCTCAAGCCGATAACAATGTGGTCAACGGTACGTTTCTCGTGAATGGTATATATGCTACGTGTTTATTTGATATTGGAGCAGATAACTATTTTATATCGTTTGAATGCGAAAAGCTCCTCAATCGTAAGCGTGCTCATCTCCCCTCGACGTTCGATGTTGAAGTTGCCACCGGAAGAACCGTCGCTGTTAATTCTGTTCTCAATGATTGTACTCTCGAGCTCAACACTCACGTTTTCCCCATCGATCTTATTCCAATGTAGCTCGGAAGTTTTGACGTCATAGTAGGCATGGACTTTCTTCGTGAAAACCATGCTGAAGTTGTTTGCTTCGATAAGATGATTCGATTCTCGCTCGCTAATGGTGATCAATTATGTGTCTACGGTGAAGTCGTGTCGAAGAAACTCCAACTCATGTCGTGTGTTCAGGCTAGCAGGTATCTCCGCAAGAAATACTAAGCTTCCTTGGCACACATTATAGTAGCAGAGAAAAAGGAAGTTAAGGAGGTGGATCAGGTCCTCGTAGTTTGTGAATTTCTAAATGTTTTCCCCGATGATCTACCTGGATTACCTCCCGCTCGTGATATCGATTTCCGAATCGACCTCATTCCTGGAGCCAACCCTGTTGCTAAAGTACCGTATCGTCTCGCTCCTTCTGAAATGCGCGAACTCTCAAGTCAGCTCCAGGAACTTCTTGATAAAGGCTTTATTCGCCCTAGCACCTCTCCATGGGGCGCGCCTGTCCTTTTCGTCAAAAAGAAAGATGGTTCGTTCAGGATGTGCATCGATTATAGGGAGTTAAATAAGTTGACAATCAAGAATCGCTATCCCTTGCCCCGAATCGATGATTTATTTGATCAGTTACAAGGTGCTACGTGTTTTTCTAAGATCGATTTACGCTCGGGCTATCACCAACTACGCATTCAAGAGGAAGATATCCCCAAAACTACTTTTCGAACCCGCTATGGTCACTTTAAGTTCGTTGTCATGCCTTTTGGTTTGACCAATGCTCCTGTAGTCTTCATGGATTTGATGAATCGAGTGTGTAAACCTTTCCTTGATCGCTTCGTGATCGTATTCATCGATGATATCCTGATCTATTCAAAATCAAAAGCCGAACACTCGCAGCATCTACGTTTGGTTCTTGAGTTACTCCAGGGAAACCGTCTCTTTGCCAAGTTCTCCAAGTGCGAATTTTGGCTAGAGGAGGTCCAATTCTTGGGTCACATTGTCAATAGTCAAGGTATCCACGTTGACCATGCAAAGATCGGAGATGTTAAGAGTTGGGTTACACCCAAGAATCCGTCTGAAGTCCGTTCTTTTCTCGGACTGGCAGGTTATTATCGCCGTATTATCGAAGGTTTCTCCAAGATCGTCGTACCGATTACCTCTCAAACAGGAGGAGGCCTTTCAAACCCTCAAAACCATGCTTTGCAATGCTCCCGTGCTCTCATTGCCCGATGGAAACGACAATTTCGTGGTTTACTGCGATGCCTCAAACCTTGGTCTTGGTTGTGTTCTTATGCAACGAGACAAGGTTATCGCGTACGCTTCTCGACATCTCAAGATCCACGAGAAGAACTACACCACACACGACCTCGAGCTTGGCGCAGTTGTTTTTGCGTTAAAGATTTGGTGACACTACCTTTATGGTACCAAGTGTACGACCTTCACTTATCATAGGAGCCTACAACATATCTTTGACCAGAAGGAACTGAATATGCGTCAACGTCGGTGGGTAGAACTACTCAACGATTACGACTGTGAAATTCGTTACCATCCAGGCAAAGCAAACGTCGTTGCCGATGCTCTCAGTCGACGAAGCTACTTGCTTAGCGTTCGTAATTCCCAAGCCCAGTTTAATCTTGAAGCTCTCATCCGTGACGCGCAGCATGCTTGTTTTACCGAGCGAACTTTGAAGAAGGAAATAATTCTGAACGATGGTGCCCAACTCGAGAATAAGTCGAATGGTATTTTTCATTACTTGGATCGAATCTGGATTCCCAAGCGTACAGACTTGCGAAAACTTCTGATGGACGAAGCCCACAAATCTCGATATTCTATTCATCCCGGTGCTGACAAGATGTACCAGGACATGCGTTACAAGTATTGGTGGTCGGGCATGAAAAAGGATATCGCAATCTATGTTTCGAAGTGCCTGACCTGTTCCAAGGTCAAGGCTGAGCATCAAAGACCCTCTGGCTTACTTGTTCAACCCGAGATCCCGATGTGGAAATGGGAGAGTATAGCCATGGACTTCATAATGAAACTTTAGTGTACTCAATCTGGTCATGATAGCATTTGGGTTGTGGTTGACCGTTTGACTAAGTCAGCTCACTTCCTGCCGATACGAGAAGACTTTAAGGTAGAAAGATTAGCCCGAATCTACACCAACGGGATCATTAGTCGACATGGGACGCCTCGTGACATCATTTCAGACCGTGACGGTCGGTTTACCTCGCGTTTTTGGGAGTCGTTTCAATCTGATCTCGGTACTACTCTTAATCTGAGTACCGTTTTCCATCCCCAAACCGACGGTCAGACTGAAAGAACGATTCGCACCCTTGAAGACATGCTCCGTTCGTGTGTCATAGATTTCGGTGGTAATTGGGACTCGTACTTACCTTTGGTCGAATTCTCATACAATAACAGTTATCATTCTAGCATACAAATGGCACCATTTGAGGCTTTATACGGAAGGAGATGTCGATTGCCTATTGTATGGCACGAGATCGGAGACGCGCAAATTACCGGTCCCGAGCTGTTGCAAGAAACGACAGACAAAATCCTCCAAATTCGAGACAATCTATTGAAAGCTCGGAGCCCACAGAAAAGTTACGCTGATAGACGCCGCAAGCCCCTTGAATTTGACGTTGGCGATCACGTACTCCTAAAGGTTACACCTTGGAAGGGGGTGATCAGATTCGGCAAGAAAGGAAAGCTCGCGCCTCGATATGTTGGACCCTTTAAGATTCTGGAAAGGATTGGAAAAGTGGCCTACAGACTCGAACTACCAGAGGAACTGAGTAACGTCCACCTGACTTTCCACGTTTCGAACCTCAGAAAGTGCTTGCCCGACCAGGAATTACATATCCCTCTTGAGGACTTGGAAGTGGACGAAACATTATACTTCATGGAAAAGCCTGTCGAGATCGTGGGACGAGAAACCAAGGTGCTCAGACGCTCACGCATTCCCATTGTGAAGGTTCGCTGGGAAGGCAAACGCGGTGTCGAGTTTACCTGGGAACTCGAAAGCGACATGAAGGCGAAGTACCCGCAGTTGTTTGTTACGGCTAGAGCCTAATTTCGGGACGAAATTGCCTTAAGTAGGGGAGGCTGTAACACCCCGTGTTTCGAAAGTCAAAGTCAAGATTGAAGTCAAAGGGAGAAAAGATTGCTAATTGCGATCTGTCACTCTTTGCTCAATTACTGTTTTGACTTCTTTGACTTTTAATCGAATCTATTTAATTATTTGCTTTAGTTGTATTATGTGGAGTATCTAGTAATAATCGAGGTTTAATCGCATATTTAATCGATTTATCGCTTATCGCTATCGCATCGCAACTAGAATTATGTGTTCTGGATATTGTTTTACGTGTGTGTGCTATTTATGTGTTACTTGTGCATGTTATGTTAATGTTGAGGTGTTAAGCGCAATCGAAAAATCTATCGCATCGCAATCGAATCAAAAACGCTAAATGCAAGTTAATTATAGTGATTGTATGTTAGATATAGTAGTTATGTTATTTGGGTAACTAATGGGTAATACTATCGCATCGTTCGAATAGCATCGTAACGCTCAACACTAGAATTGAAACGACAAAACTCATCGCGCCGGACAAGTGGATCGAGTGGCCAACCGATCGAGTGGCCATCCGATCGGATTGCCATCCGATCGGGTCGCCATCCGATCGAGTTGCCACCCGATCAAGCTGCCACCCGATCGACCATCCACTTTCCCCACTTTCCTTTTTGGGAAACCCTATAAATACCCTTCATATGTCACATCACTTGATGTGACAACTCTCACTCGACTCAGCTCGCTCCAGCCACTCTTTCTCTCGATTTCTCGCGATTCTTGTAAGTTTTCAACCTAAATCTTGTACTTCCTTGATCTACACGCACTCCTACACCTTTCTATCTTTTGAATCTTAACTTTTAACCGTGAAATCACTAGATTTGAGGTGTTCTAGGATGATGTCATCATAGGGTTCTTATGAACTTCATGTTTTGGCTTCAATCCAACAAGAACAACTTAGATCTGGACGATTTCCATATGAATAAACAAAGATCTTGCATAGATCTGAACATATTCATAGTGAAAAGGATTGAAAGAGGGTTTTTCTAACTTTCTTTCAACTCTTTTGCACTAAAATGCACTCAAAACCGATAGAACAGGAACTAGTTTTGATCTTCTACTCATTCCTAGTGATGTGTTGGTTCTAGATCTGGTTTCTATCAGAGAGACAACCGGTTTCGGGTTAAGCATGAACCACCGGCTCGAAACACTGACTGACCGGACTAGGGTGATTCCTGTTCGATCAGATCACTTGGGGCTTGACAAGGTTCTGTTGCTTAGCACGTACCACATCGTCTCGATCAAAACTACAAACTACCGAAAACAACTAAGTGTCAAGACGATCAGGCCATCGGAACGGATTGCCGTCCGATCGGATTACCACCCGATCGGACAGCCATCCGATCGGCTTGCACCTTGGTCCCACACTTAAAACTTTTTGAAGAACTGAACGTCGAACGGATTACCATCCGATCGGGTTGCCACCCGATCGAGCGACCATCTGACCATGTTATGGATACTCATGGACAATCTGTTTCGCTCAGTGCCGTGCCCCGGTGATTCCGCCATTGGTTGGGGTGTGACAATTCATACAAGCGAATCCAATATACATGCTTCATACGTTTATACTTTTGAAATACATGCATGCTAGAAGCCATTCTTGCACTATACTTTGTCATTAACTTCGTGCAAGCCTACCTTGACATGTATGGCGTTATAGGAGTAGCACACCGTCCATTGATTGGTCTATATTAAGTAATATAATCATACAAACGGTCTTGTCGTTGCGACGACAAGATTATGCTAGTGGAATCTTTGGGTTGACACGTATGTGATGCATGCTAGTTCATGTTATGTTTATGCCTTAGTATACGTTTTTGCCATGTGGGTCTCGTTAAATTATTTTATACATATGCTAGTACACTAAACTTGTATGCTCACCATTGCATTTTTGTGTTGACATTTTACTTTAATATATATATTCCAGGTTTATGATGATGCGTAGAAAGAATCTAGTAGGATGGCTAGAAACACACCTAGTTTAAATTCTATGTTTTGTTGTTAAGTTGTTAGGTTTCAATTTGTTGTTATTTGCTTCCAAACAATGTATTAGAACCTTTTGAAATGAAATGTAAATCGTTATTTAAATTATTGTCACAAGTTAGTGGTTATGAAGTCTCGAACAATCTTGTTTTCGTCTCACTCCGATGTTTCCGCCATCGGTTGGGGAGTAACAGATTGGTATCAGAGCCATAACTATAAGGAATTAGGAAAAATTGCCATGCTTTTTGACCTAGTCTATAGTTTAGGAACCTACCCATTCTTGTTATCATGTCTAAATACTTAAATTCTCCTTATTTTGCTTCTCATTTTATCTCTTGTCTTAAATATACAAAGTCTTTCCCAAGACGAACTATAATACACACACGAATATGTGAAGACACTCTTATTTCATAAACGAGACGATCTCACCAAAATAGGCCTGAAAACCCTCCCTTTTGGCGAAATCCCTCAATCCGCTTTATCAATTTTTCACAAAATTGTACCATCAAGTTAGGAGTGACTTCTATACCTTGATAGGGAATTCCCATTCCAAATCTAGTGGACCCTTACCAACGAGTTGGAATTAGTTCCTTACCTCGTTCGGTAAGTACTAACTACACTTAGGGTATGATGTTGTCAAGTTAAGAGTGAAATCTGCATCTTGATAACTAATCTCACTCTTCAATTTTCAATCCCGCCAAAGTCTCGAATTTTCGATTGACTAGGGACATGTAGTAACCGAAAGGGTGAATGTCGTCAATCAAAATTTCAGCGAGAGTATTCTACCTATTAGGCCAAAGCATGTTTCACTAACTCAAAAGGATTTCCGACCACTTTGGAATAGTCTTAGTTTCGTTCCGAGACACTCCAAGTTTTTCATTGAATATCTTTTAATGCATATCCATTTTAATGTGTTTTTATACTTAATACCTTGTTCATTTTGTAATCGAAGACCCTAATCTCACGTTACTCGCAATTTAAAACAATAATAGTATTCGAGAAAAAACGAAATTTATGACTCTTTCATTGTTGTTTGATTTATGCACATGATAATACATGTTATGCTTATCTAAACGATGTGAAACTTATATACTACGTGACATACTACCATGCTAGTTTATGCAAAAAAAATTACTTTTCTAACACATTATGATCAAGTCTCATCCTTTCGCTTTACTTCATCTTATAGATGTCTTCTAACCGCCTCTCAAACTTAAAGAAAAGCTCCAAGTCGAGCTTCAGCAAGAAGATGATCTCGTTCATGGTCAAGCAAATGGCCCAAGTAATACCCGATATCGTTAGCAAGGTCAACGGCACAAACTCCCCTAACACTTCAGTTGACTCTAAGGTTGACTCTCAACTAAAAACCGCTAAAACCGGACCATGAACACCCCTAGGTTGAATAAATGTTATTGTTTCAACTACAAAGAAAGAACAAACAAAGTAAATGATAAAGCCTTTTGGTCCTTCAAATTGTCACTTCCAAATATATTATAGAGAATGGTATCTTAAGAGCCGTGTATTACTATTTATACTAGTTTTTTTATGTCGCGCGTGTGACGAAACCTACAAATGATAATGTAAAACAAACATTATTTGTTTATAAATGCAAACTATTAGAATGGTTTAGTTTATCATCGTACCATTTTATAATACCAAATAAATACTTTATTTTGAGTACAACTTCGTTTTTAACAAAACTTATATAAGAATGTTAGGGAAAAATCAAGCACAACTATGTAATTAAGCTTTTAGAAAAAAAGTTATAAACGTAAACTATTACAGAAGTATCAAATTAATCGATAAATTAAAATATGTTCTAAACAAAGAAAAGAGAATTATTAAAAAAAGGTAAAGGAAATATATGGTTTTAAAAAGGTAAAAAATATTAAAATTATGTTATTAAAAGTAAAAATACGTTATTAAAAGTAAATATAATAATAAACTATTATAATATATTAAATAATAAAATAATAAAAAGCTATACATTATTGTAACACCTCAAAAATTTACGTCCAATAATGTATTGACACGTGTCATAGGCTTTGAATATGTGAAAAAGTACTTTAGAGGGACTAAAGTTGACAAACAGTGAAACTATGTGAATATAAGGGTCCAAAGTGTCAACAATGGATAAATAGGCTCTAAAATAACCCTACATGGTGTTTATAATCTTAAACGGATAAATCATGGATCATACGAAGCGGAAAATGAAAGAAAGTGAGGAATTACAAACTACAGGGGCTAAATGTGTCAACATGTTGAAAGTATACCTCTGAGTGACCTTTTGGCAAACCCGAAGCTTTGTAATGGTAAAATATACTCACTAGAATATGTGGTAAAAATTTCATCAAGTTTCGTTATCGTATGAGAAAGTTATGATCAAAACCGTGCACGAAGGGTTAAATGCGTTAACGTTGAATTTCGTGACTTTTCGGGTAAGCACAAAGTTAACCAAGAACTTTACCATGTTTGTAAATGTTCCAAGGTCCTTAAAAATCAGGTTTTAGGGTCTAATGTGCAAGAAAAGTAGCCAAAACCACGTTACAAGAGACCAAGGACTGAAATGCAAATCAATGAAACTTGGAGACCTGGTCGCGCACTTGTACGCGCCCCGCGAGGGGGTTCTCGCGCCCCGCGTACAAGTCGCCAGCGACAAAACATGCGCAGCTGCCAGTTATGAGTCTGATTTCGAGTTGTTTCCAGCTGTATCCGATACCTGAGCCTCACCAATGGATGTACATGCATTTAGGGGCACTTGGACTCATCTTACAACCTCAGTAGACTCACATGGCAACATCAAATGTGATCAAAATTGTTATAAAGTGGACTTGTAGTTGCAAACATTCAACACTTGCATTTTCAAAAATTCACAAGATCAATTCTGGAGCTCTCTGGTCATCAACAAGGGTTCATTAGGCTTCCTACTCGTAATTAGGACTCTTGTAAGTGTTCATAACCTTCTCTAATTCGTTCTAGCTTAGTTAATTAAGCAAAAGTCAAACCGTCGTAAATTAAGTTTGACTTTGAGATTAAACGAAATTTGCTCAGTCATTTCTCGAATTGAAAGTACCTACAAGTTGGTATTTATGTGGGTAACAAACCCTTAAAAGGGTATTTTCTGATTCCCACTCTAAGTATGTTAATTGTCGAGTCAAAGCTTGTTTCAAAAAGTCAACAGAATGATTATTTGCAAATTTAAGCATGATTAGCAATGTAGGGTACATGCAACCTGTTTGATCATTAAAATAACTTGGTAATTAATGTAAGAACATGTCTCAACATGTTCATCTCAACAATTTTCAGTTTAAACCCGAATCGGAACCGAAAGTCGCATAAATTGACTTTTTCTTTGACTATCAGTTCTGATCCGTTCATGCATGTTTGAGATCTGCCTTAGAGCTTATTTTGGACCAAGTTTCATATAAGTTTAACTCTCTGAGATTTTACAACTTGGTTCAATACTTATCCGATGCATATGCATGTTTCCGATTTATGCTTAAAGTTGACTATTATGCCCTTTTGACTATAAAACGTGATTTTTAAAAAGTGAAAGAGTAGAAACATTTGTTACTGATTTATAAACTTGCACCTAAAATTTGATATTAGTTTGAGGTCTAGATTAAGAGTTATGCTCATTATCGTAATTTGAAAGCTTTATGTTAATTAAATGGCGTAATTAGCGTATAGCCTATTTAAACCCACTTTTTAATATCAAACTTTTTACCCACTGATGTTATATAATATTTTGGGATTTTTAAAGATTTTTATTTAATTTTTGGCTGAGCATAACGTAGGTCTCTAGGTTTGATTCGGTTATGACGGTTTTGCCCTTTTAAGCCATAAAATGAGTTTTACAAATATTTTTGACCCCAAACCTTTTTCTACTGATTTTATTTGTTAAATAAAATATTTTGAGCCTTCTGGAATTATAAAAAAAATATCAACTTTCTTTTTAAAACCCGGAAATGGCTCCAAATCGTCTTTTTAAGCGTTTTTAACGCATAGTATGTGCTATAACCATATTAAATATATAAGGTTCATACCTACTGATGTTTTTAGTATATTTTGAGATAATAACAGTAAGTAAAAGTTTTTGAACTCAGGTTTCCAGTTTTGACCTTTTTAGCCCTTGTGAAATTACCAAAATACCCCTAAGGTGCATAGTTTGGTTTTAAATGATAATTTTCACATATGGGTCATACCCTACTGTTATAACATGTTAAATTAAGTATATTTACTGTATAAACCAGACCTGTAACTCAGATTTCTAATTTAACTCTTTTATAATCTTTTAAATGACCAAAATGCCCTTATGAGGCATAAATTGTGTTTAAATCCATTTTGGGCATAATAGAAGATATCTTACTGATATTATAACATATTTAAAGTATATTAACTCAGGAAACTTGCATATGACTCTTATGGTTACCCGTAACGCCCTTTTCGCGTCCGGTTCGGTTTTTGTAACTAGTTTGCATAAATTGACCGAAACGGGTCAAACATTATCATTTTTGTCTTAAAATCCAGAATGTGTTTAGTATACCCATATTATACAAGTCTTCAAACTTGTCGGGTCTAAATCACATTCTATCCGGTCTTCGCTTAATCGTGCGTTTGAACCGTATCGTCCTTAAAACTAGCCGGTCTAAGCTTAAGCTTAAATAAAGACCCGTTAGAAATCTAATAGGTTATTATAAACCTTTGTTCCAGAATAAGACGAACCAGTAAAAGCTACCTTCACTTGCTTATTGTGAATTATACTTTACTCAGGTAAATACTTTTAACTTATTTTCCCTATACGGGCTTGGGTTACGGTATATAGAATACCGCTTGATCGAGCATCAAATCTTACATCTTTGGGTGGTTAATTGAATAATTTGATCGGCTCGTTTAAACGGTCTTGTTCACTTAAAGCCTTTGGGGGGTTAATGACCATGTCCCGGATATCCTTGGCATCATCTTACGAGATTGCCACGACCTGAGCACGGGGTGTAGGCGTACACCCGTCAGTGTATAACTCTATAATGTGGTGTGTCTATTGATCTTTAACCCGGACAAGATCCGGGCTACTGAACGCACAAGTAACATGTAATTCGTTCACAAGATTATATTACATAATTATCCCAAGTTATAAAATGTTTTGTGCCATGAGCATTCAAATCAATTTTCAACCTTTTCAAAATGAGTCAGTTAAATTGTATTTACCAGTGTAAACTGACGTATTTTTCCCAAAAGGTTAAGTGCAGGTACTACTCGTACTAGGCTGGCTGTCTTCTAGAGCGTCCACAATAAGTCTCGCAAACTTGGATGACAATAAAGCTGTTGAACAATATCTTATTTTATTTTGATCCGCCTGTGGATCCGTTTCAACTATTAGTGATATTTAATATTACACTTTATTAAATTTGAAATGAATCTATCTTTGCTTCCGCTGTGCATTTATATATTGTGTTGTTTGTCTATGATGATACCAACTACGTCACGATACTCCCCACCGGGCCCACCGGTGACACATGGAAAATAAGGGTGTGATAGGTTGGTATCAGAGCCAACTCTGAGTGAATTAGACACTAGCCTTTTGTGTTTAATCTCAGTTACACAATTGCACATTCCTCGATTCTCGAGTCTAGACAAAGAACTTAGGAATTTTCCAAATTTTTGGTTTTATTTCTAACTTTGTCTTATAAAATTTTTGTTGTTGTATCACTTGTTTGTTTTTGACAGGTTGTTAAAAAATGCCGCCACGTATGAGAGGAAGAGGAAGGGGACAAGGAGCACATGTAGCCCCAAACGACCATGAAACCGGGCCTTCGCACCGGCGAACACCTTCCGATCCTCATAACTCAGATGCTCAGGATCTTTGGAGGTCTTTTATTGAACCTGCTAGGCGCTCAGTATCACTAAGTACCTCTCCATCAATCCCACACTCCTTTGGGCCTCATTCTGAGAATGAGCCCCATAACTCTCACCAGTCCTTCATACCTCTCCAAGGACACCAATCACCCTTTGACCATCAATCACCCGTCTTCCAGGGCCTGTTCAACCCTGCTGATTATCTTGGAGAACCAGTGGGTTTTAACCCACTTGGACCCGAAGACCACTTCTCTGGTGGCAACCCGATGGACATCGATGAAGATACCGATCCTTCAATGCCACCATCCGGAACTCCGAACCACCCCATCGAAATTTCTGATGGGTCACCGTTTGTGGGATCACCTTACAATGGTCCCGACAGTTATGAGGAGATGTTCAAACAGTATGACTGGGCATTTACCCCCAGTTACCATAACTCTCCCCTGCACCAGCCACACCACTCTCCCCTGCACCAGCCACAGCACAACTCTCCTCTGCACCACCAGCAGCAGCCACAGCAGCAGCAGAATCCTTCCGAGGATTCCAGACTTGTCGCGGTCACTCCGCCGGCAGCACCACCTTTGCTTCAGCCTCCCTCGCCCCCGAGGCGAAGGAGAACGACTTTGAGAATATCCGCACGAGGGGGGATACGCATCAGCACCCCTCCACATTCAAGTGGCAGCCGGTACTCGCCACTTCACGAAGAACCGGAGACGGGAGAATCTTCACACCCCGTCTCAGAAGTGAACACTGCGCCAGTCGCGCCACAGCCACCATTGGGTTTTGGAGACCCAATTCCCACTTACACTGGTGTTGCAGCATACAACCCCTTCGAGCAGCAGATCCACACAGGTTACAACTTTGCAGAGGATCCCTACTGGTTAGCTTCAAGCTTCAACGTTCCCCGACCGGAAGGTCCTTATGGAGGTCCCTGGAATACGGGACACTCGACCTATGGATACCCACCATATGGGTATCAGCAACCGCCGCCTCCTCAACCTCAGCATCCTCAGCAACCACCGCGGACACCGGTGATGTCACCGCCACAAATTCAGGAAATCCTTCAAGGGATAAATGAGGTGCGACAGGACTTTCGGCAGGAGATGCGGCAAGAACGAAGGCATAACCGGGGGATGTTCAAGAAGATGGTGGATTTAATCAAGGGTAAAAGCAAGAAGGATCACTAAAATCCTTTGTTTGTTTATTTATTTTAGATGTAATCATGTCCCTGCGAGGACATTTATTTCTGTACTCTGCCCCTGCGTGGGCATATTACCTTCCAGTTCTGCCCCTGCGTGGGCATGTTTTTCTATTTTAACCCCTGCATGGGTTTGTTTGTTTGTTAGTTTGGCCCCTGCGTGGGCATGTTGTTTATATAAAAGTCCCGTTTAGGGCAAACTTGTATTAGGTTAATTTTTAATGGTATGGTTAATTCAAGTTTTTTATTTTTAGATTATGTGCATGAACATAGTATATGAATAAATGAAAAATAACATTTATTATTTTAATTTACCATTTTAATAATAAGAATCTTAAAAAGGTAAAACCTAGCTTGAATGTCCTATTAGAGACCTGGCCAATATGGTAAAACCTGTTTAAAAAGATTCAAATCTCTGTTAACATCTGTAAACATGTTAACATTCTTGACTAATGTGATCCGCGAAATCACACATGTCACCCTTTTAATAAATTATCCAAATTTATATTTTTATATATAACGGATTGTGACATAATGCCTACGGGCTATAACTAATGTCATATAAAACCAAAGGCAGTCGTAGTTTATAGACTCCCTGCCAAGAAAGGGATTGATTTGTTTTTATTTATTCAAACTTTAATCCTATCAGATCTAAATTTATAATTTAGAAAATTGTCTACGTGACTAGGCCTGATGTGCCAATATTTTATTTTATTCTAGGATTAATTTACTAATAAAAAGTCCTGAATGAAATTATTTAGCAAATTAACTAATATGGCTTTTATTTACCATGGTTAATAAATCGTCAAGAACGATAATACTGTTTAGGCTTCTAAATAGACCTTGTCCTTATTTTTATGTAGCAATTAAGACTACATGGCTAAGTCTGAAGAATTAAACAGTCGTCCAGCAGAAAACCCTGAAAATGCTAAGATATTAGTAACTGGTGCGGAGTTGAAAGCATTAGTGAATGATGCTGTTATCGAAGCACTAAATAGACAGTATAGTGAATCGAGCGGGACCCGAAGTAGGACCCGATCTGCACCACATTCTAAGCCAAAAGTTCACTCTGAGGCTCATAGCAAACCGCCCTCTAAGAAAGATGAACTTAAGAAAGATGAGCTCAAGAAGGATGATGATCGACACTCATCAAATCAGAACAGTGTTCCCTCAAAAAGGATGGTGTATGATGCCAAACCACACACCAAGTCCTGTACTTACAAGTACTTTGTTTCTTGCAAACCCCGGGACTTCACCGGGGAGAAGGGAGCAGTAGATTGTATAACTTGGTTGGACGAAATGGATACGGTTGTAGACATCAGCGGTTGTGCTGAAAGGGACGTAGTAAAATACGTATCCCAATCGTTCAAAGGAGAAGCACTGGCGTGGTGGAAGTCTCTCATACAAGCTGCTGGAAAGATCCCGCTCTACAATCTATCATGGGATCAGTTCGTTGCCCTTATTAAGGATAATTATTGCCCGCAGCACGAAGTTGAGAGAATTGAGTCAGACTTCCTATCTTTAGTGATGAAGAATTTAGACTGTCAGGCATACCTCACAACTTTCAACACCCTATCTAGGTTGGTTCCGTACTTGGTAACCCCAGAACCTAAGAGGATTGCTCGCTTCATCGGGGGTTTGGCCCCAGAGATTAAAGCAAGTGTTAAGGCATCAAGGCCTGCAACCTTCAGATCAGCAGTTGATCTATCTCTCTCTCTTACCTTGGACGTAGTCAGGTTGAGAGCACTCAGGAATTCAGAAGAGAACAAAAGGAAGCGTGAGGACGATACCTCACGAAGATCAGGTAAGAAACACCGAGGAAATGACGACCACAAGAAAGGGTCGGGATCTAAGAGAGATGGGCAACAATCGGGGGATAAGCCTAAATGTAAAACTTGTAAGAAGAACCACTTTGGGAAGTGTTGATTTGAGTCGAAATCCCAGTCTCACACGAGATCCTGTGGAATTTGCAAATCCACGGATCATAAGACTTTGGAGTGTAAGAAGCTGAAGGATGCAACATGTTACGGTTGCAATGAGAAAGGGCACATTAAGTCCAATTGCCCAAAGAACGCCAAGAAAGCCGAGGATGGGAAGAAGACCAATGCGAGGGTCTTCAAGATGGACGCTAAGGAAGCTGTTCAGGATGACAACGTGATTACAGGTACTTTTCTCGTAAATGATGTTTTTGCTAGAGTATTGTTTGATTCTGGAGCAGATAAATCTTTTGTGGATAATAAGTTTTGTGAATTGTTGAAATTGCCTGTAAAGTGTGAAATATGAGGTGGAATTAGCCGATGGAACCATAGAAACCGCCTCAACTGTGTTAGATGGATGTGTTATATCCATTAGGAATCACTCTTTTCCTTTGTCCTTACTTCCCTTTAAGCTAGCCGGTTTTGATATAGTCATAGGTATGGATTGGTTATCGCATAACCAAGCCCAGATTATGTGCAACAGAAAGCAAGTAGTAGTCAAAACTCCGTCAGGTGAGTCACTCACCATCCAAGGAGATACCCAGCATGGATTACCTGAGCAAGTGTCTATGCTCAAGGCATCCAGATGTCTGCAGAAGGGTTGTGTCATTTATATGGCACAAGTTACTATGGACGAGCCAAAGCCTAAGATTGAAGACATCCCTGTCATTTCGGAATATCCTGAAGTTTTTCCCGAAGAACTACCTGGTTTACCACCAGATAGGCAAGTGGAATTCCGAATCGACATCATCCCTGGTGCTGCACCAGTAGCAAGAGCACCTTATAGGTTAGCACCAACGGAGATGAAGGAGTTAAGGACGCAGTTAGACGATCTGCTAGCCAAAGGTTTTATTAGACCTAGTTCGTCTCCTTGGGGAGCGTCGATCTTGTTTGTCAAGAAGAAGGATGGATCGATGCGCCTGTGCATCGATTACCGTGAGCTTAATAAAGTCACTATCAAGAATAGGTATCCTTTGCCCAGGATCGATGATCTGTTCGATCAATTGCAAGGAGCAAGCTACTTCTCTAAGATCGACTTGAGGTCAGGCTATCATCAGTTGAAGGTCAAGGATGAAGATGTGCACAAAACTGCATTTAGGACTCGTTATGGACATTACGAGTTCCTAGTGATGCCTTTTGGGCTCACTAATGCACCGGCCGCATTCATGGATCTCATGAATCGCGTCTGGAAGCCTTACTTGGACAAATTCGTCATCGTCTTTATTGACGATATCCTTATTTACTCGAAGAACCAAGCTGACCACGAGAAACACCTTCGTTGTATTCTCAAACTTCTACATCATGAGAAACTCTACGCCAAATTTTCGAAGTGCGAATTTTGGCTTCGAGAAGTCCAATTCCTTGGACATGTGGTAAGTGAGCGTGGTATCCAAGTGGATCCCGCTAAGGTAGAAGCAGTTATGAATTGGCAAGAGCCAAAGACGCCTACTGAAATTCGTAGCTTCCTGGGTTTAGCTGGATATTATAGGTGTTTCATCGAAAACTTCTCAAGGATTGTTGCGCCCCTAACTTCGTTGACACGTAAGAAGGTTAAGTTTGATTGGGGCCCTAAGCAGCAGGAATCCTTTGACATTCTGAAGAAAAAGTTGAGCAATGCACCAGTGTTAACATTGCCCGATGGTATAGAAGAATTCGTGGTGTATCATCACACACTGGTATGGGCTGTGTACTCATGCAGAAAGGCAAGGTTATTGCCTACGCTTCACGACAGTTAAAGGTACACGAGAAGAACTACACCACCCATGACTTGGAGCTGGGTGCCGTTGTATTTGCATTGAAACTATGGAGGCATTACTTATATGGAACCAAGTGTGTGATCTATTCAGATCACAAGAGCCTTCAACACTTGTTCAATCAGAAGGACTTGAACATGCGACAAAGACGGTGGATGGAAACTCTAAATGATTATGATTGTGAGATAAAGTACCATCCAGGCAAGGCAAATGTAGTTGCTGACGCCTTAAGTGGGAAGGAAAGAGTAAAGCCGGTAAGAATCAATGCCAAGCACATTGAAATTAAGAATGGGTTAAACGAAAGGATATTGGCTGCACAGAAGGAAGCTGTGTTAGAAGCTAACTATCCTGAAGAAAAGTTAGGAGTAACTGATGAGCAGTTATCCTATGACAAGGACGGAATGCTAAGATTGAACGGACGAATATGGGTTCCAGTTTTTGGAGGACTTCGAGAGGTTATCCTCCAGGAAGCCCACAGTTCCAAATATTCCGTTCATCCTGGAGCTGATAAGATGTACCAGGATCTAAAGGCAAACTACTGGTGGATTGGTTTGAAAAAGTCTGTAGCTGCCTATGTAGCTAAATGTTTGACTTGTGCGCAAGTCAAAGCAGAGCACCAGAAGCCATCAGGTTTGTTACAACAACCTGAAATTCCCACATGGAAGTGGGAGATGGTGACGATGGATTTCATCACCAAATTGCCAAAGACGAGAAAGGGAAATGATACTATATGGGTCATAGTGGATAGACTGACCAAGTCAGCACATTTTCTACCCATTAAGGAAACTTACAGCTCAGACATGTTAGCTCAATTGTACGTAGATAAAATTGTAGCATTGCATGGCGTGCCATTGTCAATTATCTCGGACCGAGATACGAGATACACCTCTCATTTTTGGAAAAGTTTCCAACAGTCTTTAGGCACGCGCTTAAACTTCAGTACGGCTTACCATCCACAGACGGACGGACAGAGTGAGCGTACCATCCAAACGCTGGAAGACATGCTTCGAGCATGTGTGATTGATTTAGGTGGCAGTTGGGATAAGCATCTGCCATTAGTCGAGTTCTCCTATAACAATAGCTACCATACTAGTATTAAGGCTGCGCCCTTTGAGGCATTATATGGTAGAAAATACAGAACACCTATTTGTTGGGCGGAAGTAGGAGACGTTCAATTGTCAGGACCAGATTTGGTTTTTGAAATGACGGACAAGATTGTCCAGATTCGCGATCGTTTGAAAGCTGCCAGGGATATGCAGAAAAGCTATGTGGATCCAAAGCGTAAATCTTTTCACTTCGAAGTAGGTGACAAAGTATTGCTTAAAGTATCACCCTGGAAGGGAGTGATGCGATTTGGTAAGAAAGGCAAGCTAAGCCCGAGGTACATAGGACCTTTCGAGGTTATCGAACGTGTCGGGTCAGTTGCTTATAAGTTAAACTTTCCTGAAGAACTCAGTGCTATACATAATGTCTTTCACATCTGTAATCTGAAGAAGTGTTTCGCTGATGAATCACTGGTCATACCACATACGGATGTGCATATAGATGAAAGCTTGAAATTTGTGGAGAAACCATTGTCGATTGAGGATCGACATGTGAAGAAGCTTCGAAGGAAGCATGTGCCTATTGTGAAGGTCAAATGGGATGCCCGTAGAGGTCCCGAATACACATGGGAGGTAGAATCCACGATGAAAGAAAAATACCCTCATTTGTTTCAGTAAATCTCGAGGTCGAGATTTCTTTTAAGGGGGTGAGGATGTAACACCTCAAAAATTTACGTCCAATAATGTATTGACATGTGTCATAGGCTTTGAATATGTGAAAAAGTACTTTAGAGGGACTAAAGTTGACAAACAGTGAAACTATGTGAATATAAGAGTCCAAAGTGTCAACAATGGATAAATAGGCTCTAAAATAACCCTACATGGTGTTTATAATCTTAAACGGATAAATCATGGATCATACGAAGCGAAAAATGAAAGAAAGTGAGGAATTACAAACTACAGGGGCTAAATGTGTCAACATGTTGAAAGTATACCTCTGAGTGACCTTTTGGCAAACCCGAAGCTTTGTAATGGTAAAATATACTCACTAGAATATGTGGTAAAAATTTCATCAAGTTTCGTTTTCGTATGAGAAAGTTATGATCAAAACCGTGCACGAAGGGTTAAATGCGTTAACGTTGAATTTCGTGACTTTTCGGGTAAGCACAAAGTTAACCAAGGACTTTACCATGTTTGTAAATGTTCCAAGGTCCTTAAAAATCAGGTTTTAGGGTCTAATGTGCAAGAAAAGTAGCCAAAACCACGTTACAAGAGACCAAGGACTGAAATGTAAATCAATGAAACTTGGAGACCTGGTCGCGCACTTGTACGCGCCCTGCGAGGGGGTTCTCGCGCCCCGCGTACAAGTCGCCAGCGACAAAACATGCGCAGCTGCCAGTTATGAGTCTGATTTCGAGTAGTTTCCAGCTGTATCCGATACCTGAGCCTCACCAATGGATGTACATGCATTTAGGGGCACTTGGACTCATCTTACAACCTCAGTAGACTCACATGGCAACATCAAATGTGATCAAAATTGTTATAAAGTGGACTTGTAGTTGCAAACATTCAACACTTGCATTTTCAAAAATTCACAAGATCAATTCTGGAGCTCTCTGGTCATCAACAAGGGTTCATTAGGCTTCATACTCGTAATTAGGACTCTTGTAAGTGTTCATAACCTTCTCTAATTCGTTCTAGCTTAGTTAATTAAGCAAAAGTCAAACCGTCGTAAATTAAGTTTGACTTTGAGATTAAACGAAATTTGCTCAGTCATTTCTCGAATTGAAAGTACCTACAAGTTGGTATTTATGTGGGTAACAAACCCTTAAAAGGGTATTTTCAGATTCCCACTCTAAGTATGTTAATTGTCGAGTCAAAGCTTGTTTCAAAAAGTCAACAGAATGATTATTTGCAAATTTAAGCATGATTAGCAATGTAGGGTACATGCAACCTGTTTGATCATTAAAATAACTTGGTAATTAATGTAAAAACATGTCACAACATGTTCATCTCGACAATTTTCAGTTTAAACCCGAATCGGAACCGAAAGTCGCATAAATTGACTTTTTCTTTGACTATCAGTTCTGATCCGTTCATGCATGTTTGAGATCTGCCTTAGAGCTTATTTTGGACCAAGTTTCATATAAGTTTAACTCTCTGAGATTTTACAACTTGGTTCAATACTTATCCGATTCATATGCATGTTTCCGATTTATGCTTAAAGTTGACTATTATGCCCTTTTGACTATAAAACGTGATTTTTGAAAAAGTGAAAGAGTAGAAACATTTGTTACTGATTTATAAACTTGCACCTAAAATTTGATATCAGTTTGAGGTCTAGATTAAGAGTTATGCTCATTATCGTAATTTGAAAGCTTTATGTTAATTAAATGGCGTAATTAGCGTATAGCCTATTTAAACCCACTTTTTAATATCAAACTTTTTACCCACTGATGTTATATAATATTTTGGGATTTTTAAAGATTTTTATTTAATTTTTTGGCTGAGCATAACGTAGGTCTCTAGGTTTGATTCGGTTATGACGGTTTTGCCATTTTAAGCCATAAAATGAGTTTTACAAATCTTTTTGACCCCAAACCTTTTTCTACTGATTTTATTTGTTAAATAAAATATTTTGAGCCTTCTGGAATTATAAAAAAATATCAGCTTTCTTTTTAAAACCCGGAAATGGCTCCAAATCGTCTTTTTAAGCGTTTTTAACGCATAGTATGTGCTATAACCATATTAAATATATAAGGTTCATACCTACTGATGTTTTTAGTATATTTTGAGATAATAACAGTAAGTAAAAGTTTTTGAACTCAGGTTTCCAGTTTTGACCTTTTTAGCCCTTATGAAATTACCAAAATACCCCTAAGGTGCATAGTTTGGTTTTAAATGATAATTTTCACATATGGGTCATACCCTACTGTTATAACATGTTAAATTAAGTATATTTACTGTATAAACCAGACCTGTAACTCAGATTTCTAATTTAACTCTTTTATAATCTTTTAAATGACCAAAATGCACTTATGAGGCATAAATTGTGTTTAAATCCATTTTGGGCATAATAGAAGATATCTTACAGATATTATAACATATTTAAAGTATATTAACTCAGGAAACTTGCATATGACTCTTATGGTTACCCGTAACGCCCTTTTCGCGTCCGGTTCGGTTTTTGTAACTAGTTTGCATAAATTGACCGAAACGGGTCAAACATTATCATTTTTGTCTTAAAATCCAGAATGTGTTTAGTATACCCATATTATACAAGTCTTCAAACTTGTCGGGTCTAAATCACATTCTATCCGGTCTTCGCTTAATCGTGCGTTTGAACCGTATCGTCCTTAAAACTAGCCGGTCTAAGCTTAAGCTTAAATAAAGACCCGTTAGAAATCTAATAGGTTATTATAAACCTTTGTTCCAGAATAAGAAGAACCAGCAAAATCTACCTTCACTTGCTTATTGTGAATTATACTTTACTCAGGTAAATACTTTTAACTTATTTTCCCTATACGGGCTTGGGTTACGGTATATAGAATACCGCTTGATCGAGCATCAAATCTTACATCTTTGGGTGGTTAATTGAATAATTTGATCGGCTCGTTTAAACAGTCTTGTTCACTTAAAGCCTTTGGGGGGTTAATGACCATGTCCCGGATATCCTTGGCATCATCTTACGAGATGGCCACGACCTGAGCACGGGGTGTAGGCATACACCCGTCAGTGTATAACTCTATAATGTGGTGTGTCTATTGATCTTTAACCCGGACAAGATCCGGGCTACTGAACGCACAAGTAACATGTAATTCGTTCACAAGATTATATTACATAATTATCCCAAGTTATAAAATGTTTTGTGCCATGAGCATTCAAATCAATTTTCAACCTTTTCAAAATAAGTCAGTTAAATTGTATTTACCAGTGTAAACTGACGTATTTTTCCCAAAAGGTTAAGTGCAGGTACTACTCGTACTAGGCTGGCTGTCTTCTAGAGCGTCCACAATAAGTCTCGCAAACTTGGATGACAATAAAGCTGTTGAACAATATCTTATTTTATTTTGATCCGCCTGTGGATCCGTTTCAACTATTAGTGATATTTAATATTACACTTTATTAAAGTTGAAATGAATCTATCTTTGCTTCCGCTGTGCATTTATATATTGTGTTGTTTGTCTATGATGATACCAACTACGTCACGATACTCCCTACTGGGCTCACCGGTGACACGTGGAAAATAGGGGTGTGACAATTATTATAAAAATAAAGTTACTATTCATCGTCCTTTATCAACAATATATAATATTAAAAGTAAATATAGTAGTAAACTATTATAATATATTAAATTAAAAATAATAAAAAGTTATATATATTATTATAAAAATAAAGTTACTCTTCATCGTTCTTTATCAACAATATATATATATATATAATAGTCTAGGTTTCTCTACGACGTAGGTATGCGTGACACACGAAAAAATATTAAGGTATAGTAGAAACTCGATAAATTAATACTCGATTATTTAATAAACTCTCTAAGATAATATTTTTTGTCGGTCCCGACTCGGGGATAGGGTGCTAAATTAATAATTCGCTAAAATTATAAAATAATACATTTTTGATAATTTCTTTAGACCCCATATAAAATATAAATTAATAATTCCTTATATATAGCATAGTACATGAATGATTTATGAATGTTTCTTGAAAAATGACTCAATTGTCTTTTGTTTTTTGTTGAAATCAATTTCCCCTTGAATCTCGTCTCTAATTTTCCCTAGCATGGTAAGAACTTCTGGTGTTGTTTTCTCATAGCTCAACAAGAAATTGTTCAATGTGATTGCCGCTTTAATAGCTTCGTTTCGCGAAGGGGGCTCCATTGTAGAACTTTCATCATCTTCTTCATCGATATCATCTTTATTAATTCCAATAACGTTTTCAATAATTTCTTCATCAGTCAACAACTGTGCAACTATATTTTCTTCTGGGTGAGTCAGAACATCTTCGACATCCATTGCATTGCGATACTCTAAAGACCGCTTAACTGTATTCGATATTGTCGCTTGACTCACCTGCAAACCATAGTTACTATGAACCCATTCTTGCAATTGTTTTTGAGTGAGACTTGGATTATCCTTGTTGTGCTTGCATAATGCTCTTCGAATCTCGTCTGTCATTGTTGTTTTTTTCACACCTTTAAGATGGGAAGCCATGTTGTGTGTATGATTTGTTTGTGTTAACCTATTTTGATCTTGTATTTATATAGAAAATATTTTTAATGTCCATAAAGTGATACATTGAACACAAGAAGCATAATAAGGTGGGAGATTGAAGGTTTCTTTCAAATTGGGCAGTTCATTTGATATACATGCATTGTATACAATAATTAAGTGGAAGCTTGAAAGGTGTTTGTAAACTAAGTATTCTACTATAAATTAATAAAATATTAATTAATATAAAAATTAATAATTATTAATTTATCGATTAATTAATAACTCTTTTAATTAATAAATTTTGGTGGTCCAAGTGTGTTATTTTATAGAGTTTCTACTGTAGTTTCACATGCATATGCATTTTATCTTGAACACAAAAATATTAGATTTCTTCCTTTTAACCATCTTCTGCTAGCTAGTGTTATGCACCTCTTATGAACCTAAAAAGCAAATCGGAAACCTTCGGCATCTAAAACGACTATTTTGTTGTAAGGCATAAACAGATTGTATCATCGCAACTGAAAAAGATGTATAAATTAGACGAATTTAAGTTTTCTATCCTTAACCTTAATTTTTCAATTAACCATTTTATCTTTTAAACCATACCTATCTAATTTAGCTTTAATTACCAAAAAAAAAAACGTTAACAAGGTTAAAACAATTTCATTTGAGGTTATAACTTTAGGTCATCTAGAACAAGTGTATATCTATTTTTAATAAAACTCAAAGACGTTGGATGTTTGATCCTTATTTTAGTAAGTCGTGTATGTTATTTTATAAAGTTGTGCTGACATGAAGTATAATACCGTTAAGAACATTTATAACACAACTTAGTTGTTGAAAAACAATAAATAATTTTATAAAATAATATGTATATGCGTGTAAGACTTGAGAGGAACATGCAGAACTAAAGACGCGTTGCCTACTTGCCTTGAGTTGAGACCCAAGGGAGGTTAGACTTGTTAGATTTAATATTATAATATTATGATCATATGATGCATTAAAGATTTGTACGACTAATACATGTGTCTATGACTAAAATATTGATATTTTTATTTGATATTGGTAAAATATTAAAATGGCCTCTGAGTTGTTTAGCTCATTTTTACCAATTCAGTCTAAAAATAAAACTTTTTGTATTTGCGATTCATTTTTGTTGCCATTTTTATCGAATTGGTAAACTGAGTTAGAAATTTCTGTTAACTTCTCCTTTTTTTGTCGTTTTCCTTATTTAATTAAAATAAAATATGGCATAAAATGACGAGTATACCCTTCATTTAAATAAGGATATGGACAAAAGTTAATAGAAAACTCTAACCTAATTTGACAATTAGATGAAAATGACATTAAAAATGAAAACTCATGACTCAGATACAAAAAGTTTTATTTTTAGATTGAAGTGATAAAAGTGGCCTAAACTAAAGGACCATATTGGCATGTTACTCTTTGATATATCGTTTCTAGAGATAACACATGAATCGTTCATGGATATCTAAAGCAGTAAGTGATAATATTATTTTCGATGAGCTTTTTATTCACAACTTTTTGAGTTAATAAATCTAAATGTGCTAGATTTAAATGCAGGGGCGGATTTAGACCCATTCACCGGGTTCCCAGGAACCCAGTCTTTTCGGAAAAAAACGTTTTTTTGTAGTGTAAATCTTGTATGATTTGGAAAAAAAACGTTTTTTTGTAGTGTAAACCTTGTATGATTTGGAAAAAGGAACCCAGTGATTTCTCCGGCTGAATCCGCCACTTTTAAATGTAAACACAACGAAATAAACTTTTTATATTATTATATTGCTTCATACTTAAATGTGCTAATTTATTCTTAACATCTCGTCTACTTCATCTATTTTTATTGATTAAAATATTGTCTGCTTGCTGTTTTCCGCAAATTATATTGTTGTTTTTTTAATGTATTATGGGACATCGAAATTTAATTGGGACAGTCTGTACATTTTGACTATTATTGTTTATCTAATAGAACGGTAACATAATAAAAGCGATAATTAAAATAAAAGGAAAATTATTAGAGTTCAAAACACTAGAACTGGGAGGGTGGAACGAGTCTTCGTATAAGCTTAGATTTTCGGGTCTCGAAACGAGTAATGACCCGGAAAATATGATAATCGTTCTCTCACATGTTTTAGAACATAGTTGCATAATTAAAATGTTTAGTAATTATGTAGATATAAGCAAATGGCATAAAAATATTGCATTGTTATATTCATAGTTATACGTTAACTGTCAGTATGTTTTGCTCTTCCTATGCAACCAAAGGAACGGTTATTATGTTCTCTTTTTAGTATAATCTTACTTGCATCAAAGGCGCAAGGTTTTTAATAGAATATGAGGGTGTGTAGGGACAAAACGTATCTATCATATTTCAATTGAGACGCTAATTGTTAAGAGTTGGTGAATATGAATGAAATCCATGGCCGGCCCTGAGGGTGGGCGAGGATGACCACCGGCCAGAGCCTGATATTTCAAAAGGCACGGTATTCTAAAAAAAATCCGATATGTATATGTAAAAAAAATAATAGGGTATACCCATACAAACACCAACATAGGTTCACTTACAAACTAATAGTGAGTCCAATACTCAATTTCGTTAAGGCCTAAGAGCACGTTTTTTCGAGCTCGAACATGGTACACGAATTCTCAGGGTCGGCCCTGATGAATACTGTTTTATGTAAATAACTAAGAGAAATGCATAATTGTCCCCAGTATCATGTTTATAAAAAGCTTGGTATTAAAGTGGGTGAAATGATTTTTGTCCAGCTATTTTTATAAATTATATCACTTGTAAAATATACCGATATATTTTTGTTTAAACAACTTAATGTGTATTTTTATATGAATTTACCATTAAAATGAAAACATAACAAGATAAAAGTCTTATTAGAAAACCCTATCTAATGTATAAAATCATTTATAATGGTTACAGATAAAAAAAATTGTACAAATTCAATTTATAAGATTTCTACAATAGAAAGTTCTTTACAAGGCGGGATATATGAATGATTGATGTGTGAAAGAAAAATAAAATTTTGAAAATTGTTGTTGTATATGATTTGTGAAGATGCTTTGTTTGACTTTGGATGATGTAGAAAATGTGTATGTTGGGTTTCCTCGTTTAGGCTAGAGGGTGTGGGATGGAGCCCCTTGGGGGTTATAAACGACACATCAGCGCCACGTAGGATCCACGTCAGCCATAACGCCCCCTTTAATTTGCAGGGTGTGGGATGGAGCCCCCTATTAATCAAAATTAAAAAAAAAAAAAATTTGATTGGTGGATAGCAAGTGGGCCCCACCTGATACCCCCCTTCTTGCCGTTATCATGTTCGCGAGCCATATATGGCGCCCCGCCTTAATTCCGGCGGTGTGGGTCGATGGCGCCGACGGCGCTATAGGAGCTGAGGTGGCGGTGGTGGCGCCTCCCACACCCTCCGGCCTTAACACCATATTCCATTCATACCCATATCTTGATCATATGACTTGTCATAAAAATAGATTTTTAATTATTGTAAAATTGAATATATTTATTTCTAGACAATTAATAAGTTGTTTTGGTTGGTGTAAGTATATATCGAATTCAATGACGGTGATGGGAGAGGAAGAGGACCGCATACAGAGAGTTTAAGTTTGTACTATAGAGATAATGAAAATCAATTACAATTTACCATTGCATATAAAAATATCTCCGTAAATTCTTATTTTTTAAAAGCATTTTTTTAAATACAAGTCAATGTGAAAAAGTTTTAAAGAAAAATTGAAAGAGTGTGTCGGGAAATAATACATTTGTGTTTTTTTTTAACGATAAACTTGGATCACTGACGGACCACTGGAGTATGATCGTGTGTATTGAATAAATTAAAACGAAATTTCTTTATATAGAAAGAGGTTATAAGGGTGAAAGGGGTGCACCCCTCATAAGATGGGGTAAACTTTCCACCCATCCAATTATAAGATGTCATGTCAATTCCTCTATCTAACTCCTCTCTTGCAAAAAAAAAAAAACATAAGGTGGTGGTCACCACTCATGAGATTGGCTAAACTAATTTTTTTTCGTTTTTTTTATAAATTATTAATTAATAAATGAAACATAATTTTTAACAAAATAAAAGTACATTAAATTAAAAAAAAACATTACATTAAACTAAACTAACTAAAATTACATTAACTAAATTAAAAAAAAATCAATACATAAAATTAAACCTACTAAAAAATAAAACCATAGTATGTGAATTGGGTGAGAGTATGTGAATTGGGTGAAAAATGAAATGTAAAATAGTAATATTTAAAATGTATTTAATTGTTTTTTTTTAATTAAACGGCATTATAGCCGTTAACATCATGTCCAACGGTCCTTTTCCAAGTCCAACGGCTATATTGTGGAGCGATGAAGAGTCCTCGATTTTGAAGCTTGCCACGCGGTGATAGGGACGGCGGTGGTGTTCCCCGCGTGATGAAGGGGTTCAACGCCCTTCACCTCGCACCAGCACTGTTCACCCTAATGAAAATGAAACATAATAAATGACGGCTAACACGATGTAAAATTTTGAATCAAATATTATTAATAAAGATAAAAATCAAACAATTACTCTAAACTTTAGATGAAAATAAGTGTCGATAAAAATTTGTTATATTGAAGTTTCTAAACTTTTATAAGACAGGAAAAAAACTTTGAAACTAACTTCAATATATTAAATTCTCTAACACGAAAAAATTTTGAAAACAAACTTTGAGAGAGACACTACAGTTTCTAGTTTGTCGAAATTAAAGTTAGGGTTATTAGATTTTAATAATCTTAAGTTTTATCTGTTGGCCGATAATAATTTCAACTTTAAAAATTCCCTCCAACGGTCCCAACTTGTAAAAAATTTGACCACCATTAATCTTTTTCTAACAGGCACTTAAATCAATTAAGAAGTTTACAAGTGTACTTGAATCTATTGAGTAGACCAAATTCTTATATGTTAGAAAAGGATTAATGAGGGCCAATCTTTTATAAGTTGGGATCGTTGTAGTTGATTATTTTTAAAGTTGGGATTATTATCGGCCAACAATGAAACTTAGGATTATTAAAATTCAATAATCTTTAAAGTTAAATGTTGTAAAAAGTATAACATAATCACTAAAACAGATTTTTATTTTGCAAATATGTTAAACGTCACTGATTAAAAAAACTTACTCGTTTGAAAGAGTAATCTTTTTTTATTTTCGCATGTTGACAAGTTTAGGATTTACTAAAAAGCATAGAAAGAAATCGGAGTTATATTAAATTTTTTCGTATCTAACGTAGTTTTACCAAAAATGACTTTTTATATGGAAACTTAATCGTAACTAATAATCATGTTAAAATTCGATGTCGTGACATTTAAACTCATTTTGTTGTTATTTAATTTTAAAAAGCCCTTGTGGTTTCATTTTTAACGGTTCGATAATGCCGATTTATTTTTATTTTTTATATAAACTCGAAGAGAGTAACTTTAAAATCTTATGAAATTTTCGCTAAAAGTGAAAAAAAAGTTCTAAAAAAAGATCGACATATGACCAGGTCGTGCCCAAGAAGAGGTCAAACCAATATAATAGAATCTTTTGGAAAACAACCCATGTTCATGATATATCGAACTCAACCGGGTCAATCACTTTTTGCATAGGGAAGTGACATATTCACGTTTTATGTTTGCTGCTTACACAATTGTTCTTTAATGCTGTCTGGTTCATTTTGGAATGTTTTGCTTTTTAAAAATAAAAAATAAAAACATAGAAATATTTAAATCCGTATTTTTTGCTCAAACACATGCACTTTCAAACACCATCATCCAAGAATCTAAATGAAAATGTTAAAAACATTCAAAACACCAAACAGTAGCAAAAAAACATGCCTAAAAACATTAAAAAGCTTGAAAGTATATAATTTGACATAAATAGAAAATCCCCACACCTCAGTAACAAGTTAGTTTCTGAAGCCTCTGCTGTTTCTTCGTCCTCTAGCCTTCTCGAACTTCCTTCCCTTGGATCGGACGTAGGGTTTAGTGTGACTGTGTGGAACACCAGGAGCTGGTCCGAAGTGCTTCACTGCCTCACGAGAGTTCTTTGGACCTCTTAACAGAACCTGCAAACATTTACCATGTTCAATGCTAGCATTCTGTTTATGAATAATGATGTATAAAATGCAAATGGTTGATGTAAGATAATTTGTTTGAAATCATCAAATCCTTGCATTTGTTACCTTACTACATCATCGGCACACCCAACTTGTTTTACGTAACAAGATATGTTCTGAATTCTAAAACATAATCATAACCAAACAACTAAACCAATTTAAGTAACCAAAGGTTCAGTTATGGTTTCTCTATACCATATTTGTGTGGCTGTAACCAAAATATCCAAACAGTTGTGTGAGTGTGTGTATAAATAAAATGTTTGTTGTGCCCTTTTTGTGAGAAAACCCCGAATCAAGTGTACAGTGTATTTCCTTTTGTAAAGCAAGTTTGGCAAATGAATTCGGAGCTAGTGGAATCAGTTAAGGCCACCTTCCTTCCTGATTTTAGATGATAACATATGGTCCTAGTCTGGGCTTTTAATTGTGGTCAATTGGGTTTTAATCCACAAAGATAGCTAACTTACAGCACCTGGACTGTAAAAAAATTGTATTTCTTAGAGCATGTGGCTGTGCGTATTGGTTGTAGTTATCTATATCCTTGGTGTTTTGCTTTGTACTTTGAGACTCAATCTTACCTTGCATGGAAGGTACAATACAAACTTTATTAAACCCAAAACTAAAAACCTTAAATTGGGTTCAAAAATTTAATAAAAACTTTTAACAAATTTGTCTAGCGCTAGGTAGTCAAAGAAGCTAAGCACATTCTAGCGCAAAGCGTAAAGCTTGAGCCTAGACGCAAAGCACTTAAGAGAAGTGTGGCTTTTTAGGGCTAGGTTAGACTGTTTTAGGTTAGTTACATGCCATCTCTGAATGTTCCAGACCACTTTAGTTGTTCAGACACTATTTTTGACCGAAATTTTCAAATCTGGCAAGGATCTCGCTGAAAGCTCGCAGAAGCGCCTTGGTGGCCGAAAGACGGTTTACCTCCGCTTAGCGTCACCTGGGTGCCTACATAGGTTTAGTTCAATAACAATGGGCTTTGTTGAAATGAACAAAAAACTGGCCCAACATAATCTTTAACAGACATCGATTGGTTATCGTTCTCTGTTAACAAACGTTCATAATCTTATGCTTTTTTTGGCCGGCAAAATACTACAGGTATAGGATTCTGCAGTATATTCAACAATTCATATGTATTTATCATTTATATTTTGATTCATATTCACAGGTTATGGCTTCTCAATTTGAAAAAGAAGTGCTTTTAATACATCATTAGATTTTTCCATGTTTTTATTTGCTAGCGCTTTTTTTCTAGTCCCGCGCTGTTTTTGCCCTTCTCACCTAGGCGACAAGCGAAGCCTGTGCGCCTAGCGCAATTGATAACTATGGATACAGCAAATCAGTAAAAACCGTATTCTGTTCATAAGCTTCCTGGCTCATAAACCACAATGAATCCTAAATAAAAAGAAGAGACAGCATCTAGAAGTAATCTTATCAAAGCACATAAGCAAATGTAAAAGACCAGTAGACATTTTATAACTTTAAGACATCATACCAATCCCCTACCTAAAACTGCTGCAAGCCAGACTAAGTGGATTTTTCTCAACTACATAGGTACACTTTTGTTGCATGCAACAATAGAAAATCTCAAACAAAAGAAGATAAGCTAAACACATACATCACAATTCACAAACTAAAACTTGTTCACATATGCTATCGATATCTGCTGAAACTACTACGAATATATATATATATATATATATATCTAAAAGAAAACAGCATACCGTGTTCTGTCCAAGTGGAGCTCTAAGAGCCAACTGATCAAACGTCAAACATTCTCCACCAGCCTTCTCAATCCTTGCCCTAGCAGTCTCTGTAAACCTAAGAGCAGTAACCTTGATACAAGGAATCTCATGAACACGAACATCATCAGTTACCGTGCCAACAACCACAGCAATCTTGTCTTCCTATATCAACAAACATCCACATAAACTTAATAAAAAACATGCATATTTCTCACTCTATTTAATTCTAAGACTAACAACATTATGTGAAACTTGTAACAAATAATTGAACATAAAACATGTAACCTATGCAGCGAATGCTGTAAAATGACCGATATTTGAGATATAGGTTATCACGGTGAGATATCGGTAATTTTAATATAATGCAGAATTATATATATTGCAATTTAACACTAATAATTCAGTGACATATCCGTGATATATCAGTTATATCGGTCATACATCGGTGATATATTTGTTATATTGATCAAATACCGGTCAATATCGACAGATATTTGACACTGATAGTTTACTAGGAGACAGATATCACCGATATATCACGATATTAACTGCATAGCGTGTAACAATACCTTGCCAGACATGTAACGAATCAAACGAGAAAGAGAAATCGGAGGCTTGTTGACTTTGCTCATGAAAAGCCTCTTAAGAATGACAGCATTGAAATTGCTTCCTGTTCTTCTAACTAAAAACCGATAAAGCTGTACAAAGGTAGAAACAACAAACGCATAAGAAATTGAAATTGAAATTGAAGAATGAATAAAAAAGTATTGAATGACGGTTTATATATATACACCTTGACGAGAAGCTTGAGGTAGATATCATCGGATCTAGGGGCGGTTCGTTTGGTCCGCTTGCTCTTTCCACCTGCAACTAGATCTATACCCTGGATAATGAACAGAATAGTAGTGAGTTAAGATGTTGAAATAATAGTAGAAGATGATGACGTGGAGGCTAGGGTTCGAGTGAATGACGGACGATACCATGGCGACGGCGGGTGCTGCAAAAAGAAACGGTGTCCAAAGGGAAGGAGAGGGAGGCTAGGGTTTATGAACACAACGGCGAATTTGCACGTTTTTTGTAAATATAACACGGTGGGCTGGTTTTGGGCCCTTTCAAAAACTGGACATTGTATGAGGCTCGTTTTAGGCCCATCTGTAAGTGGTCTCAATTTTGCAATGCTTGACATCTGGAAGGTGTTTAGGGTGGGCCACCATAAAGAGCCCATACTAGTGGGTTGTTTTCTCGATTAAGATTTAAGAATCATAGATGGATTAACATATAGAAAAAAAATCAGAAGTTTAGTAGTATTTTAAGGGGTAGGGCTGGCTGCACATATACGTGGATTTCGAGTATAAAAACCTTAATTACGGGTATAGAATTGGAATTGGTTTCGGTTTTGCAATCTGGGTCGGGTTTCGGAGATCCGTTTTTTGGCGGACGTTACAAAAATATGATGAAATTGTACCTCGCGCCAAAGCTGGACCTTGTAGCTTACAGATCAAGCAAACAAATTCAACAAAAAACAGAGAAATTTTACAAAAAAATAAGATGAAATGGAATTCGAAAGAAAAGAGAGTGTGTACCATGTGATCTAAATTCACAGTGTTTGGTTGATGTCATTGTTGCGATGTGCGGAGGTTCATTGTCAGCGAAGTGTAGAGAGAGAGTGTGTGTAATGGTGGTTTGACGACGGTGATCGATGGAGTGGTGGAAAATGAACGGTGGAGTGGTGAAAAGTGATAAATATTTGATTATGATCTATCAAGAATAATCTTGAAACTTAGATTTGATTAATCTTGAAACTTGGATATGACGGTGGTTTTGGTTGTTATGCGATGATGATGAGATGAATGGATGATGATGATGATGATGATGATGATTGTGATTTTCTATAATAATAATAAAGATCAGGGGTAAAATAGTCTTTTTCACAAGAAGGTTCAGGGGTAAAAGAGACTTTTCAACCATGGTCAAACGATCAAACTGACTGAGAGTTGACAAAATGACTCAGAATGTAACGCTTTTCAAAGTATATGACTCAAGTTTCCAAAATTTTCATCCGTAGACTTAAGTTGTAACGCCTCGTATCTTCATATTTCTATTTTAAAAATATTCGTATTCGTATTCTAATTTTAGAAACCTTACATTCGTATTTTAATTTCAATCTCACAATTCGAGGCGTTAATCATAATAAATTTCATATTTTATACATATTTTTTATTCACACAACCGATCATTTAAATACGTATTTATACGCAACCGACATAATTATACGTATAAATACTTATACGCACATCCTCAATACTTGAATTATACTTTTATACTTTTTATATACTCAACTAGGTTATAACCCCGTGTATTACACGGGGTTGAATAAATAAATTTTATATACTAAATAATAAAACAATATATCTTTAAAAACCTCATTTATTGTACGGGTTGAATAAATATAACTTTATATATTAAATAACAAAAAGTTATATCTATAAGAACCATATTGTACGGTTTGAATAAATGTAATTTTATATACCAAATAAAAAAGTTATATCTTTAAAACCACGTGTATTACACGTGTTGAATAAATGTAATGTTGTTTACCAAATAATAAAATAATACATCTTTAAAAAACCTCATTTATTACCCGAGTTGAATAAATGTAATTTTATATACCAAATAAAAAAAATACATCTTTAAAAATATGCTCATTACACGGTTTGAATAAATGTAATTTCCTGAACTAAATAATAAAAAAAAATATATATCCTTAAAAAACCCTGTGTATTGTACGAATTGAATAAATCTAATTTTATATATCAAATAATAAAAAGTTATATCTTAAAAAACGTCATGTATTACATGGGTCGAGTAAATGTAATTTTGTATAGTGAAACTAAAAATATTTAATATATTAATACAAAGTTTGGGTTTCGTGGTAAAAATAGATTATTCTGTTATTGCAAAATTTGTTAACGAAGTCTCAATAAATTTAACCATTTATTTAAAACTCTGTAAATGTATAAATGATAAATAATATTAATTAATTTTATTTTAAGTTTCGTAAAATCTATTTGATACCAAATTAAACAAAAGGTTCAAATATAATTAATTCAAATAAATAATATTATAAATGAGAAGGAGATTAAACTAAATAATAACTATCCATAAGATATGATATTTAGTAGGAGAGTTATCTATAATATAAGATATTAAACTAAATAATATTTAGTAGGAGATTTATCTATAATTAATTAAAAGAGATTAAATAAAATAATAATTATCTATAAGAGATTGCTTAATATGAAGACAAGTGTCCCTAAAGTGGTTTCTTTTATTATATAGTACTAGCGGTAAGACTCGTGTGCAAACATGGGTCGTTTTTAGAAAACCATGCATAACACATATTGATAGAACATATAGATACATGTATAGATATTGTACGAAAATGTGTTATCTATTATAGCTAAAAGACAACTATAAGCAAATATAAAAGATATTTAACAAATTTAATAAAAGATGTCTAACAAACTTAATAAAATTCATCAGTTACATATGATTATTTTCATTATCTTATTCAAAAAAGAGAGTATCCACCCATTGACAATGTAAATTGTTATAAACATAAGTACATATAAAAGATGTCTAACAAACTTAATAAAATTCGAATACAACTTAACTTTAACAAACATTAACTAAGAACATACGATCACCTGCCTAAACAACACACATCAAACCTCACTCAAGAATTTGTTACGCAACAACATGTCCTTTGCTGCATGTTGTGATCTGGTTAAATATGCTACTGCAAACAATGTAACAGCTGTTGATCCAACAATCTCCCTATACAACAGATGATACGAAAACCCTTCTTTATTACTGATTTTTATTTCTCATCAACATCTCCCTGATTTGTCCTTTGAATTGTAGTTCAAATTTCAGGGAGAACATGCCTTCTTCATCATCCCTCTCAAGTTGAAGGTCCAACAAATCTTGGAGATCGTATGCATTCAGATTATATGCACTATCCATTTTAATCTCTTCAACACTACCATCTGATCTGATCAAAGTCAATACTTGGGTTTTTTAGCATGACTTCCACTTTACTATTTTTGGATCAGTTGGTTTTCTTGGGCAAAGAATTATTGAAGATGAGTTTGGTAATTGTGGTATGCTAACTAAATTTACAATTGATTCAGACAAATCAGATGATGAGAGAAGGTTTTTCGGAGTATCGATTTTTAGAGACAGAGCAGCAGTTGTAGGATAGACTGGGTTTTGAAGAACATTTGAATGTTCAGCTCTAACTTCTTCCAGCTTTTTGTAGGTCTCAACTATCTTCAGTTTAGACCATCTGGCAATGGATCTAACTGGACCATAACCAGCAGCCACAAGCTCTACTCTCATTCTTTTAAACTTCAATACCTCATCTGAATCCACTGTTTTGACTTTCTTCCAATTAGGTGGAGTTGGCTTTACCAGAGGATCATTGTTCATTTTTGTGATTCTATCGATATGAGTTTTTTTCTTACGTGTGGAGATGATTTATGGTGAAAGAGAATGTTTTGGTAGTGAAGATGAATGTATGAGAAATCTTTGTGACGTTGGAGATGGTTGGATTGTGGTTGGTGTAGTGAAAATGATCATGGCAGATGTTTAACAAACTTCTGCTGAAACAACTGGTGTCTCATCAGCTGTTTGGTAAACATCTGCTGATACTTTTGTGTTCCCAGCATCTATTGACAAAATGGGTGATGATGGTGTGGAAGGTAATTTCTCCTTCTTTTGTGGTGGTTTTTTTTGGAGAAGGTTGGGATTTAGATTGAGCAGGGGATACAATTTCTGTAGGATTAGCTTTTGAATTTGGTGGCAACTTTCTCAGTGAATCTTTCTCCCCCTTTTTGGCATCATTGTCATCATCATCATCTTTCTCAAAGATTGATGTAGAGGTGGAGCCAGTAAGTTTCAACAGATATTCCTTAATGTTCATAATGTCTGCTTGTGTGTCTTTATACCTGGCATCAACCAAATTTCTGATAAATTCCAAACTGAAACTGCAGTTACTTTCAGCCAAATTCCTCTGAGCTTGAAGGATGGGTTGCATAGAATTCCAAAGCTCATTGGAAATTTCCTGTCTAGTAGGTTGACTTTTAAAAAGCTCTATCATCTGCTTAATCAATTCTTTCATTTCAGCAACATCTGTTTCAATGGTAGACACTCTAACCGTCAAATCTTTTTAAGTTAATTCATCACCTACTTTAATAGGATCATCTGAATTCCCACCTGTAGTGGTTGTATTTGTTTTGATAATAGGAGAAGGCTCCATATCATCAGAAACAGATGCCCATTTTTCTTTGTTTTGGGGACTTCCCACTGAAGCAGAGATTACAGTTGTAACCTCATCAGTGGTTACCTTCAAGAGAGTCTTAATGATGTAACCAATGTCCAACTGATCACCAATGGGTTCAACAGTTGTAGTGGCTGCTCCACTTGAACTACCACCAAGAGTTTCGTAATACTCAACGGGGATAACCTCCTCAACTGTTTGTAGGATAGGAGATTGAATTGGTTCAGACACAGTCATTTGTTGCGATCTACTCTCAGTAATGTGTGCATTAGAGGAACTGTTTTCTTTCTGAAATTCAATTGCTTCAAACAGAAGTAATATTGTTGATGGAACTTGAGTCGAGGGTTGTGGTGTAGAAAGCGTGATTGCCCTGGGTGAGGGACTTTTAAACATACTTTCATATGAAATGTCTACTTCATGTTGTGGTGTCCCTGTGCTTACAACATGATCCTTTTGTGAGGATACATGAGGAGTTTGGATGGGTTGAGATCTTTCCAATAACTATGAGGAAGTAGCAGCAGTGGTTTCAAGTGACATTTGTGTTGTCACTGCATTAACATCTGGGATCTCATCTTCCAGAGAAACCTTTTTATTTTGTTTGGTTTTGGTGGGCTTTTTGGATGTGACATCTTTCTTTTTGCGTTTTCCTGGTGTGTGTTTCACAACACCGGTTGTGGTGTCATGATCACCAGAGCAGTTCGCTCAACAACAGAAGTTTGAGCAACTGATGCGGACGCATCTAAAACAGGCTCATCCCCCTTTGTTTCCGTTGTTGAAACTTTTGACTCTTTATCCATAAGTTTAGTAAAAGTTTTACTTGTAACACTATTTATTTGAAAAGCTACACCTTGTTCAAAATCTGTTTGTGACACTTGTTTTCGTAGGTAGTGGCTTAGAATTCTTGGATACAACAGAAAAGCATTACTACAAACACCTTTTTTCAATTTTTTCATATTTTTCACATTATTCAACAATCAGAAAACAGTGCTTGTGATAAATTGTAATCAGATTTTGTTAAAATAGCATAACCCAAATACAGAATGTTCAAAGGTATCTCATTAAATGTGGTGGTCTTGGCTGAGAGACAAGTTAAAAGAGTATGAAACAAAAATTTCATTGGCGGAGGGAAGTTTGGTTTGTAGATAGTAACTTCCTTTAATTGTGCATTATACCCTCTTTCAATGAACTCTGTATGAAGTTCAAGTTTTTCAAAGTTGGTATTACCTCCCAAGTCGTCCAATGCAAATGTAGTGGAAATTGTAAAGGTAGAAATTCGTACCACACTTTCACCGACCTTAGATGTGATGGCAACTGGATTATTATCTTCAGACTCTATTTCAGCATTAAACCAAAATTGTCGGAGTGTTTCTGTATGAACCGGAGCATCAGCAGTAAGAATTGATTTGTATTTTGATGACGTTAAAAGGTCAATTATTGAGTGATAGCTGGTATTTTTGCTGGTTTTCTCGAAGATGAGGAGGTAGTTGTGAGGGATTTTTATGTTCAGAGACATGATCGGAGAAGAAGGTGATTTGGGGATGAAACAGGGTTTAAGTTGGAGGGTTTTTAATATGTTGGAAACTATTTTTGAGAATTTTGAATTCGAGACGGCAGTAGTAGAACCTCGATTTAGGGACGAAACAACTTTTATATAGAGAGAAGAAGTGAATGCTAACGTGGCAGTAGTTACAAATATTTGATGGCTAAGATCTGTCCACGTCAGAACCTCTCTTGCGACAACCGATGACAGTTGTTTGGAAACCTCTGTTGGTCGTTGGGAATAGTGTGAGTCAAACAGTCGTTAGATAAACAGAAGTTATGAGAACAGATGATAACTTTCAGCAGTTGTTTTATTTTTAGCCAACATATGTCCACGTCAGAACCTCCGTTGTCATAATGGATGACAGTCAGCAGTATAGTAAATCAACAGTCATTATGATAAACAGAAATTATGACAACAGACGGTACCCTTTAGCAGTGGATGTATTTTTAGGCAAGCAGAAGTTTCAAAAACAGTTGTTTTCAATCGGTGTAACTCAACAGTCGTAAGTCTAACATCTGCTATTAACCCAACCACTGTTAGTATCAAATCCTCTGTTAAACATTTTAAGATTGAATATCATCTGTTGTTCGTTAACATCTGTTGACCCATAGCAGACCTTTGCATCTTCAGACATTTATTCATCAGCAGGTGCTCTCTTTTGTCAGACTTTAGCTACAACACACCTTTTATAACAGCAAAATATACCGTAAATTCTTCCAAAAAACTGTTATTAATAAACAAAATTATATAATAATACTTATAGCAGACCTTATATAATAATACTTATTCATCATTAGCCCAACCACTGTTAGTATCAAATCCTCTGTTAAGCATTTTAAGATTGAATATCATCTGTTGTTCGTTAACATTTGTTGACCCATAGCAGACCTTTGCATCTTCAGACATTTATTCATCAGCAGATGCTCTCTATTGTCAAACTTTAGCTACAACACACCTTTTATAACACCAAAATATACGGTAAATTCTTCCAAAAAATTGTTATTGATAAACAAAATTATATAATAATACTTAGGAATGACTGAAATAATTAAAATGAAGATGCGAAAACAAAGATTAATACTATTAAAATTTATTCATTTAGTCAACAGTGGTAGATCAACAGTCGTTAGCGTACACAGTTGTTTCATCATCAGCAGATGTTCTCTTTTACCAAACTTTAACTACAACAGACCTTTTACAACTCCAAATATTGACTCTCTGTAATTTGCAGGAGCACAGATTCTTCAAAAAACTACTATCAATGATCAAATTCTGAACATTTGTTTTATCCTTGCACTCATCTGTTCACCATCAAACCAACCCTTGATACTATTAAACCTCTGTTGACTTACCAAACAGATGTTCAGACACAACTCAACATCAACATAATCTGTTCACCATCAAACCAACCCTTGATACTATTAAACATCTGTTGACTTACCAAACAGATGTTCAGACACAATTCAACATCAACATTATCTGTTCACCATCAAACCAACCCTTGATACTATTAAACTTCTGTTGACTTACCAAACAGATGTTCAGACACAATTCAACATCAACATAATCTAAATCAAACTCAAACACTAAATAAGTAAAACTAAAACGCAACATAGATTCATAAGATTAAAATTTATTCATTTATTCATGACATTAAAAGTCCAATAATTACATAACATATTGAACAACATTAAAGTTCAAATCTAACAATAACAGCAAGAATTAATAAACTTTAGCTTCAACTCCATCGATTGCTGAACCTCTCGATGTATGTCCTTCAACATCGCCATGAACTCCACGTCTCTATCACCGCACTCTATATTACTGACAACACAAAGCTCACGAACGGAAGTTGAAGGCATCCGGATAAGATTTCTGGAAACCTGCTCTCTCGTGAACAGGCCAACTTGCAATTCTAAAAAAATATCTCTTCAGCTCTTGAAGAGTAGCCCTATCTTCATACACCTGTTCCTCGATTTACCTGACAAAACGCTGCTTTAAATCATCTGATTTTACAGAAGTGAATGACGCCATTTGAATAAACTATATTACTCGACTTTCCTGAAAGTATGATATCTTCGTAGGAAAACATGATAAAAAACAGGTGGAGTGACTATGAGTTTATATACTGAAATATCTAACAGTGAAAAAGTGTAGATTTAAAATAAACATATTAATGTATAAATCAAAACAGCAGTCTTTTAATGCAAAAACTTTTTCAAAACCCAACTTTTATGGGAAAACTGTAAAATTAAATACCAAGAAACCCAAGGGACAAAATTTCAAAGTTCAAAGAACAAAAGCAGATTATGACAGTTACAATTAACCTCTTCATTTACCATGTAACGCGTTTTTTAAACTCTATAAAAGACCGATGATTACTTTTGATTCAAAACATCAACAAATTGTCCTACAAATCACTTTCTGTCAAAAATTGTTCCAAATCAGAAAAACCAACAAAAAATCTACATGGCAAACTTCAGCTTCTACCACTGGTCAGAAACCAGTGATGTTAAAACACAATTCTCGATGTGGTCACTCAAAGAACAAAGAACAGACGAAGAACTAAACAGGAAAGTCGACATAATCAATGACACTAATTACCACAAAACCTGGAACAACATAGCATTGCTCGATGAAGTCCTCCACTATCCTCCATCAGAGTTCCAGAAGAATGCAGAAGAGTTTCTGACACAACTTCTAAAACAGGATCAGAAAATCTGCAACATGCTAACTGACCTGAAATTCAAAAGAGAGCATGAAATCACATGGAGAAAGGCCAGAGTCTACGAAATCCTAGCAAGTGTTAACTCTAGCGTGTAATACTTTATAAATATTTCATTAAATTTCTATTTTTCTATGTAGTAGTTCATTTTAATAATATCAACATGCATCTTAACATATTCTAAAATGTCAGTGTCAATAAAAACTCTCAACATCATCAACAGTTAATCAAAATAAGAAACAAACCTAAAATGCAAACGTCTCCTCTCAACTGTTGTAGCACATATGACTTTTCACGATATTGCACGAATCTATACTTTCTATAAAAGGAGAAAATCTTACTGACGCAAGAAAACCTAACTTTCGATTTAACGAAAATCAAACAATGCAACTCTCCCATCAAAGAAGGTAGCACATGCAACTTTTCACGATGTTGCAACAATGATACTGCAAAATCGATATTGAAAGGTTGATGTGTGATGGGAAGCTTCATTGAAATGACGATGTTGGAACAATGATACTGGAATGATAACATGTAAACAGAATCAACAAACATTCGAACAAAGAAGTGTAATCGGAGATTAGCGGCTGAATCACGAGAAAGATGCATTTGAGAGTGAGAGATACGCTTGAAGATATGAGCGAGAGAGATTTGAATGTGGAGCCAGATAATTATATCTTATTTATAGGATTAGAATATATGGTTTGAATTTTGAATGTGGAGCCAGAATTTTGAATTTGGACAGATGTTTATTAGGAACAGATGTTTGATTATAAAATGTTGAGGGCAGATGTTTAGACAAAATTTTAAATGATATTTTATATTAGGCTTTATGATGTAATAATGACATAAGAAAAGCATTGTTGGACAGCCTCTCCTGCTGACACATCAGCTTTTCTTATGTCATTAGGATTTCTCCTTTTATAGAAAGTATAGATAGATTACATAATATATACTCAAGAAATACCAAGAAATATACCAATTATCTTTCCACCTCATCAATCCTCTTTCACATTCTTTAGCCAATCATATTTCCTCTTTTTCCACCTCATTTCTCTACCAATCATCTTTTCAATCCCCTTCCACCTTTTTTAACCAATCATATTTCCCTTTTCCACCTTCTCTACCTATAAATACAAACCTCCTTCTACCATTTTCTTCACACCATTCTTCTCTTCATCTCTCTAAATCAAGAATTCTAAAAGGACATTAAGTGTTCCAACCATTCTTCTCTCAACCTCTCTCAAGGAAGAAAAATCTAAGAGTTCTAAAAGAAAATGCTAAGTGTTTTAAAGGAAGCTTGAAGCTCCAACCTATAACTCTTCACGGAATCACCAAAGGAAACCTTGCAAAACTGTGAGTATACTTGAACCCCATTTTCATTTACCACTTTTTTGGGGTGTAACATGTTAATTATTAAAACCTACACATATACTTGTTTCCAAATGCACAAACATTCCTTATACATGTCACACCCCGAAATATCAGAGCATTGGCGTGACTGGACTGGTATCTTCATTGCACAACGGAAGCAAATAAGCTAAGTCTTTTAGAAAATGAACGCCACTAAGTACTCGACTCCAAATGGTTCTCCTATTCCAACCGTGCCATGATTTCTGAAAAGTAACCTGAGAAAGAAACATGCGAAAAATCAACATAAAGTTGAGCGAGTTCATAGTTTGTTTGTAAAAGATTTGAAATAAATCTTTTTGATAACCGGTTTGTGAAATATTATTGAGAAAACGAATTTAAAAATCATTTTCTTGTCATGTTATATGGAAACTTTGTATTTGTAACGCTTTATGTTCGTAAAACCATGTATCTGTAAACTCTTATATTTGTAAAGTTTGTATAACCGTCAATGCCCACACTGAATTTGACTTCATGCCTGCATAATTCTATGCTTTGAATTTGTATAAAACATGGTACGTAATTTATAAAGACGTATTGAAACTGAGTTCTGTATATGTAAGGAATACGAGATTGTTAATGGTTCGCAAGGCCACTAACATATGTAACGACATAGGAAGCATCCAAACCATAGGCATTTTTCGTTGTCGATTCACGACTGAGACACAAAAGCACTGCTTGGTACTAGTTATCACCAAGAGTGTGGCTGCCTGAAACCCATTAGATCTAACCTTTTATTCTGCAGTCTTAGTATGTACACGATTAATGGTGCTTCTGGTACCCTATTCGTGACACGATTTAAAGTATCATTCCTTAGTTTAATGTACCACTTTGTACTTGTATTTTCCCGTAGTTTAGAAATCTAGAATTCGTGTGTATGCACATTTCGAAAAATACGCTTGTTTGAAAAACCGGTATAAAACATAAGCTTTTCGTAAACCATTTGTGTCAGTTAAAACTTGCTTGTAAAATGGTTTAGAAATATGTAATTCTTGTATGCTTTGCAAAAAGTGCATGTCTTTCCACCCCGAAAACATTTAGAAAAATGTAAAACTGTAAAAAGTGGGGTTACGAACTCACCTGAATATTCCTGTGCAAAGCTAGCTATATACGACTTCGTGATGTCGTTTCCAAGCCGAGACTTGCTAGCGTGCATTCTACAATATTCCTAACACGGAATATCTTATAAGTTTCTAACCAAAAGCGGTAACTAGCTACGTGTCACCGAGCTCTACCGAATCGTTAATCGAACGACTCGACGGTAGGTTGTTAACTTAACGAAAATGACTAAGTTAGACTTGTTAGTTTATTTAACGTCGTTAAGGATTAACAAGTCTTGGGAAAACTTAGTTTTCATGAGGTTTAAAAATATATAAATATTTATATAAAATTATATAAATATAGTGTTGTAATCATGTTAGCCGTCTCGTGAAGTCGTACGTGTATGTAACGAATGAAAAGAATATATAACAAACTCGTATCATATATCGTATGCCGTTTAGGCGTTTGAAATAAATATAAAGGTTATATTTATTTTATAAGAGAATTCGTGTGTTTGAAATAAATATACAAACTATGTTTATTTTATAAAAGGAATTCATGTTGGTTGGCATTCGAAATAGATATATAACTATATTTATTTTATAAAACAAAATCGTGTTGTTTGATATTCGAAATAAATATATAAGCTATATTTATTTTATAAAAGCGTTTCTGAGTTTCGATGTTTAAACTAAACATAAATAGTTATGTTTATTTATAAAGGATTTCCGAGTTTTAGACGTTGGAAATAAATATAAATAATTATATTTATTTTATAAAAAAAATACCGAATTCCGTTATCTAGTAAACATGTTCATTGAAAAGCTATCGGCTTGTTTTTGTGTAGGTTATAAGGCGTCGTCAAATAAAATACGCGTTTGTATATATGTTTATAAAATCGTTTGAATCCGAAAGGTTTCGTTTATAGTAAAACACGTTAATTTTTACAGATTTTCTCGAAAAACGGGCAGAGTTCCCTTTGTTTTTGGACGCCCCGACAACACAAGTTGTCGTTATATTTTCAAAATTCAATCAACAATTCAAACAGTAATCATTTCAACAGTGTATTGGTATGTTTAAGCGAGTTATATGCTCAAGTTAAATATACGATTCCGCAAAGTTTATATATAACGATTTTATTATATGATTTGGTTTGAGAGCTCGATCCCGCGAGTAAAATAATCTCTAAATATAATCAACATAAACTATAAACGTGACGTTATTATTTACCAAATCCTCGTGTCGTTCCGTCTATTAGTATGACTGAGTTGACCCACAGTTTGACTGAGTCGACCGGCTGAGTTGACCGGGTTTGACCCAGGTTGGCTCGGTTTGACAGAGTCTGACACGAACGGTACTGTTCCATGAACTCTGACCCGAAGCCGCTTGACCCAGACCGAACCGTTGACCTTGTTGATTGCCTTGGCCAGCTTTGACTTGCTTTGACCCGAAACAAGACCTGAAAAACCCGTTGAACCGAAACTGATGTTGAGCGTAAATCTGACCCGAACATTCCTGTGGTTGTCCAAAACCAGATGAGAATCATCTTCATTATCATCTGTCATCGTCATTACTCCTCATCTTCATCGATCACCGTCAACCACCGCCGGAATCTCCACCGTCAACCACCACACCCCCTTGACCTGAAACATTCATCATCGGCCGAAAAAACGTAGAGCTATGAAGATTGAAGAGAGAAAAGAAGTTCAGAGCTTACCGGAACAAAATAAGCAGATCCGATCAACGTCGGTGATGTCTGTTACCGGAGCTGTCTGCTGTTGCCGTTGAAACCAGCTCCATCGTCAGACACTGACTTCTTATCTTTATCATCAACATCAAATCATCATCGTCATCATCACCGGAAAACCGGGATTCCGGTAACCGGATTTTAACGAGAGAGATGGAGGGGGGTACAGGGGTGTTTGAGGTGTCAGACTTGAAGGGGGTGTGAGTGAAAATGAGAGGGTGTTTGGTAATTTGTATGTGTGTGTGCGGAAGATTTCAAGAGGGAGAAGAAGACATAGTGTAGTGTTTGTGTGATTGTTGTGTCTGCTAAAAAAAAATCAAGGGGTAGACCCCTTTTATAGATGTTGATGAAATCTTGTGTAAATCTTGTAGAGATTTTGTGAATCTTGTAGGGATTTTGTAAATCTTGTTGGGATCTTGTAAATCTTGTAGGGATTTTATATAGATTTGATAAGATTTTGTATAGATTTATAAGGAAGAGATCTAATATATTATGTGCAGGTTTAGGCTTGTGGGTTTTGGGCTTGGGCCCAGGGCCCACCAGCCCATCTCATGTGCAAGTGGCCCGTAATTCCTACGAGACACGTTTTTAAAACCGAAATCACCGTAGCCTAGTAAAATAATATTTCAGAGTTAAAAACATGTAAAAATAATGTCGGTATCCGTCGTAGTCGCGTTAATCGTCTGTTAATTACATAATTAGGAGCCGTAAATCACCGGTTGTCACATTCTTCCCCTGTTAATGAAATTTCGTCCTCGAAATTTAGACTACGTTAACTCCTTAGAGTTACGTTATGTGTAGGTAAATACGAATAATGTCAAAGGAAACGAGTTATACTGACCAAGTTAACAGGGGGTCCAATAAAAGAGGAATTTCGAGCAATAGAATTCCAAACGAACATTCACAATATGCAAATGGATTCAAGAAACGATAACATCCACTAAATGGAACTTAGAATCAACAAGTTCAATGAAATAGTTTTGCATGCAACGCTCGATCATGATCAGCATCTCTCTAATTATTTCAATCTCTCTAAATCAAGAATTCTAAGAATTCTAAAAGGACATTAAGTGTTCCAACCATTCTTCTCTCAACCTCTCTCAAGGAAGAAAAATCTAAGAGTTCTAAAAGAAAATGCTAAGTGTTTTAAAGGAAGCTTGAAGCTCCAACCTATAACTCTTCACGGAATCACCAAAGGAAACCTTGCAAAACGGTGAGTATACTTGAACCCCATTTTCATTTACCACTTTTTTGGGGTGTAACATGTTAATTATTAAAACCTACACATATACTTGTTTCCAAATGCACAAACATTCCTTATACATGTCACACCCCGAAATATCAGAGCATTGGCGTGACTGGACTGGTATCTTCATTGCACAACGGAAGCAAATAAGCTAAGTCTTTTAGAAAATGAACACCACTAAGTACTCGACTCCAAATGGTTCTCCTATTCCAACCGTGCCATGATTGCTGAAAAGTAACCTGAGAAAGAAACATGCGAAAAATCAACATAAAGTTGAGCGAGTTCATAGTTTGTTTGTAAAAGATTTGAAATAAATCTTTTTGATAACCGGTTTATGAAATATTATTGAGAAAACGAATTTAAAAATCATTTTCTTGTCATGTTATATGGAAACTTTGTATTTGTAACGCTTTATGTTCGTAAAACCATGTATCTGTAAACTCTTATATTTGTAAAGTTTGTATAACCGTCAATGCCCACACTGAATTTGACTTCATGCCTGCATAATTCTATGCTTTGAATTTGTATAAAACATGGTACGTAATTTATAAAGACGTATTGAAACTGAGTTCTGTATATGTAAGGAATACGAGATTGTTAATGGTTCGCAAGGCCACTAACATATGTAACGACATAGGAAGCATCCAAACCATAGGCATTTTTCGTTGTCGATTCACGACTGAGACACAAAAGCACTGCTTGGTACTAGTTATCACCAAGAGTGTGGCTGCCTGAAACCCATTAGATCTAACCTTTTGTTCTGCAGTCTTAGTATGTACACGATTAATGGTGCTTCTGGTACCCTATTCGTGACACGATTTAAAGTATCATTCCTTAGTTTAATGTACCACTTTGTACTTGTATTTTCCCGTAGTTTAGAAATCTAGAATTCGTGTGTATGCACATTTCGAAAAATACGCTTGTTTGAAAAACCGGTATAAAACATAAGCTTTTCGTAAACCATTTGTGTCAGTTAAAACTTGCTTGTAAAATGGTTTAGAAATATGTAATTCTTGTATGCTTTGCAAAAAGTGCATGTCTTTCCACCCCGAAAACATTTAGAAAAATGTAAAACTGTAAAAAGTGGGGTTACGAACTCACCTGAATATTCCTGTGCAAAGCTAGCTATATACGACTTCGTGATGTCGTTTCCAAGCCGAGACTTGCTAGCGTGCATTCTACAATATTCCTAACACGGAATATCTTATAAGTTTCTAACCAAAAGCGGTAACTAACTACGTGTCACCGAGCTCTACCGAATCGTTAATCGAACGACTCGACGGTAGGTTGTTAACTTAACGAAAATGACTAAGTTAGACTTGTTAGTTTATTTAACGTCGTTAAGGATTAACAAGTCTTGGGAAAACTTAGTTTTCATGAGGTTTAAAAATATATAAATATTTATATAAAATTATATAAATATAGTGTTGTAATCATGTTAGCCGTCTCGTGAAGTCGTACGTGTATGTAACGAATGAAAAGAATATATAACAAACTCGTATCATATATCGTATGCCGTTTAGGCGTTTGAAATAAATATAAAGGTTATATTTATTTTATAAGAGAATTCGTGTGTTTGAAATAAATATACAAACTATGTTTATTTTATAAAAGGAATTCATGTTGGTTGGCATTCGAAATAGATATATAACTATATTTATTTTATAAAACAAAATCGTGTTGTTTGATATTCGAAATAAATATATAAGCTATATTTATTTTATAAAAGCGTTTCTGAGTTTCGATGTTTAAACTAAACATAAATAGTTATGTTTATTTATAAAGGATTTCCGAGTTTTAGACGTTGGAAATAAATATAAATAATTATATTTATTTTATAAAAAAAAATACCGAATTCCGTTATCTAGTAAACATGTTCATTGAAAAGCTATCGGCTTGTTTTTGTGTAGGTTATAAGGCGTCGTCAAATAAAATACGCGTTTGTATATATGTTTATAAAATCGTTTGAATCCGAAAGGTTTCGTTTATAGTAAAACACGTTAATTTTTACAGATTTTCTCGAAAAACGGGCAGAGTTCCCTTTGTTTTTGGACGCCCCGACAACACAAGTTGTCGTTATATTTTCAAAATTCAATCAACAATTCAAACAGTAATCATTTCAACAGTGTATTGGTATGTTTAAGCGAGTTATATGCTCAAGTTAAATATACGATTCCGCAAAGTTTATATATAACGATTTTATTATATGATTTGGTTTGAGAGCTCGGTCCCGCGAGTAAAATAATCTCTAAATATAATCAACATAAACTATAAACGTGACGTTATTATTTACCAAATCCTCGTGTCGTTCCGTCGATTAGTATGACTGAGTTGACCCACAGTTTGACTGAGTCGACCGGCTGAGTTGACCGGGTTTGACCCAGGTTGGCTCGGTTTGACAGAGTCTGACACGAACGGTACTGTTCCATGAACTCTGACCCGAAGCCGCTTGACCCAGACCGAACCGTTGACCTTGTTGATTGCCTTGGCCAGCTTTGACTTGCTTTGACCCGAAACAAGACCTGAAAAACCCGTTGAACCGAAACTGATGTTGAGCGTAAATCTGACCCGAACATTCCTGTGGTTGTCCAAAACCAGATGAGAATCATCTTCATTATCATCTGTCATCGTCATTACTCCTCATCTTCATCGATCACCGTCAACCACCGCCGGAATCTCCACCGTCAACCACCACACCCCCTTGACCTGAAACATTCATCATCGGCCGAAAAAACGTAGAGCTATGAAGATTGAAGAGAGAAAAGAAGTTCAGAGCTTACCGGAACAAAATAAGCAGATCCGATCAACGTCGGTGATGTCTGTTACCGGAGCTGTCTGCTGTTGCCGTTGAAACCAGCTCCATCGTCAGACACTGACTTCTTATCTTTATCATCAACATCAAATCATCATCATCATCATCACCGGAAAACCGGGATTCCGGTAACCGGATTTTAACGAGAGAGATGGAGGGGGTACAGGGGTGTTTGAGGTGTCAGACTTGAAGGGGGTGTGAGTGAAAATGAGAGGGTGTTTGGTAATTTGTATGTGTGTGTGCGGAAGATTTCAAGAGGGAGAAGAAGACATAGTGTAGTGTATGTGTGATTGTTGTGTCTGCTAAAAAAAAATCAAGGGGTAGACCCCTTTTATAGATGTTGATGAAATCTTGTGTAAATCTTGTAGAGATTTTGTGAATCTTGTAGGGATTTTGTAAATCTTGTTGGGATCTTGTAAATCTTGTAGGGATTTTATATAGATTTGATAAGATTTTGTATAGATTTATAAGGAAGAGATCTAATATATTATGTGCAGGTTTAGGCTTGTGGGTTTTGGGCTTGGGCCCAGGGCCCACCAGCCCATCTCATGTGCAAGTGGCCCGTAATTCCTACGAGACACGTTTTTAAAACCGAAATCACCGTAGCCTAGTAAAATAATATTTCAGAGTTAAAAACATGTAAAAATAATGTCGGTATCCGTCGTAGTCGCGTTAATCGTCTGTTAATTACATAATTAGGAGCCGTAAATCACCGGTTGTCACATTCTTCCCCTGTTAATGAAATTTCGTCCTCGAAATTTAGACTACGTTAACTCCTTAGAGTTACGTTATGTGTAGGTAAATACGAATAATGTCAAAGGAAACGAGTTATACTGACCAAGTTAACAGGGGGTCCAATAAAAGAGGAATTTCGAGCAATAGAATTCCAAACGAACATTCACAATATGCAAATGGATTCAAGAAACGATAACATCCACTAAATGGAACTTAGAATCAACAAGCTCAATGAAATAGTTTTGCATGCAACGCTCGATCATGATCAGCCCAAGCTGCAAGTTATACCGACGCCACAAGGTGTCGTAGTGAATGAAACAATTCAATAATAGCGGTGATCAAATAAATTCACCGTGTTTGAAGTCAAGCGAAAGTACAATGAAGCAAATTTGAAAATTTGATTCAAACGTCATCATTAGATTTTCAATTGAAGATGGAACATCAAAGAATTGATGTTTTCGATTGAAGATGAAGAAACAATAAATATCGCAAAATATTCGATCGATGTTGAAAGAACCGTTAGTAGGTACACCGGAATATGCAATGAATTTGTGTACCATTGTCATAACACACAATTGTGTTAAGACCGCTTAAATATAATAAATCGAAGCGGTTTTAAAGCAAATCAATGAATAAATAACTAAATTCGTGCATGAGATGCATAAACGAGATTAGCGCAAGCTTCAAATTAGTGAGAACAGCACCACAAGGTGTCGAAAAACGCCTGTTGAAACGAATTTGAATATGATGTTTTCAATACATCATATGGTGTCTTTAAATTGAATATGTGTAATGAGCAAGTTCAAATAATTGAACTTGGTTTTGGCGCAAGCCGACAATAATACATGTATCGTCAAGAAAACTTTCGGCATGGTCACAACGAAAAACCATGTATGTAACTTGAAAAGAAAAGAAATTTCAAGAAAATGTGTTGACTTGATAACAAAGAAGCCAACAATTACAATAATGCGGGTCATTCGAATCACAAATCAATAATTGGATTTAGCGAAATAATATTTGAACTTTGATGAAGCGCTTATTTGAAACGAAACCACATGCGTAACAAACGATGCATGCGTGACATATGAATTTTCAAGGAATGAAGCAAATGAACATTCGCTATAATGAAAGAAGTTATTGTGATGCAATGACCATTAAGAGGAGTAGAGATGCGAAAATCTACTCAGTAAATGTGAAAGTCGAAATTTCAATAAAAGAAATTTAAGGATTTTACCTGGGGTTTCATGTGATGACCGGTTGTTAGGTGACATTACCATGGAATGTCGAACATAGCGTATTTCGTCGTTAATGCGATAGGGGGAATGCGGAGACATGCGTCTTCTTCTTAGCATGACTCATGTCATTTGCAGGACCGCGTGCCAACTGCCGCATCCTCGAAAGTCGTATGTGACGTACTTCAACCTCCGTTGATGTATAGCTTAAGTTTCACGTATACCTGTGCACTTGCGTTTCGTTATGCGTAGGCTGCCTGCTCTGGAAGTCAAAATATCATAGACAATATGGATAATGGTGTGTGCCCGAGTTAATATTCATGGTTCCTACGTGATGACCTTTTATGAACTTCAACATGAGTTTCCGAAGGTCTTAAATGCATGTTTCCTAAACTCTCAGAGTTTTGTGTACTGTATGCGACTGTTTTGTGTACCGTGTGTAAAACACCACTTTAGCGTATGTTTGAAAACAAAATTTTGACTGTTTGTTTTTCGGCGGTTGGAGACCATATTCGAGTACTAGGCGTTCTGTACGTATTCAAAGTCTTAACCGATCACCGTCAACCACCGCCGAAATCTCCACCGTCAACCACCACACCCCCTTGAACTGAAACATTCATCATCGGCCGGAAAAAACATAGAGCTGTGAAGATTGAAGAGAGAAAAGAAGTTCAGAGCTTACTGGAACAAAATAAGCAGACACTGACTTCTTATCTTTATCATCAACATCAAATCATCATCATCATCATCATCACCGGAAAACCAGGATTCCGGTAACCGGATTTTAACGAGAGAGATGGAGGGGGTACAGGGGTGTTTGAGGTGTCGGACTTGAAGGGGGTGTGAGTGAAAATGAGAGGGTGTTTGGTAATTTGTATGTGTGTGTGCAGAAGATTTCGATAGGGAGAAGAAGACATAGTGTAGTGTTTGTGTGATTGTTGTGTCTGCTAAAAAAAAATCAAGGGGTAGACCCTTTTTATAGATGTTGATGAAATCTTGTGTAAATCTTGTAGATATTTTGTGAATCTTGTAGGGATTTTGTAAATCTTGTTGGGATTTTGTAAATCTTGTAGGGATTTTATATAGATTTGATAAGATTTTGTATAGATTTATAAGGAAGAGATCTAATATATTATGTGCAGGTTTAGGCTTGTGGGTTTTGGGCTTGGGCCCAGGGCCCACAAGCCCATCTCATGTGTAAGTGGCCTGTAATTCCTACGAGACACGTTTTTAAAACCGAAATCACCGTAGCCTAGTAAAATAATATTTCAGAGTTAAAAACATGTAAAAATAATGTCGGTATCCGTCGTAGTCGCGTTAATCGTCTGTTAATTACATAATTAGGAGCCGTAAATCACCGGTTGTCACAATACATGCATGCATACTTGATTACTTGGTACTTTAAACTTGGGGTTATACGTTTTGTGTTAGACTTATCATTAACTTCGTACGAGCCTATCCTTGACATATATAACTCTATAGGATTAACGCACTGCCTGTAAACTTTGGGTTATGTTAAGAGCTTATTGCGTTTCATCATTGGTTTGATTAGTTAAATGCATGTCAATTTTATTGTTTATCTTGTTTCAATAGCTTGCCATGTGGAATTGTTTACAACTTATTTTTATGCTATGTATGAAAGCCTGTATACTCGCCAATACATCTTTGTATTGAACTATGCTTTTAAAACATGTTGTACGTTTTAAGATGATGTTGATGTTGCATGGAACATAGTAGGATGCTTAGATACACATTTAAAATTTTGTATTCTTATTGTATTGTCATTCTGGTATTTCAAGTTGTTGTATTTGATTCCAACCTTTGTAATTGACTTTTCGAAATGAAATGAAATATATTAATTAATTACTGTCACTAATAGTGTTATGAAGTCTCTTGCAATCTCGTTTTTGTCTCACTCCGATGTTTCAGCCATCGGTTGGGGTGTGACATAAGTTGACCACACCCAAAAACCATAGGGACGCAAATTGCATTTTACTTTTAATTAACGATGAATATTAACACTTCAAATTTAGTTGGTTAGAGCACTCACATCCCTTTCTTTATTTTACCCTCTATCTCAATAATATTGAGAAACGAGCAAAAATATCTTCTACATCTGATTCTTTATTTGCTCTTCATCTCTATATCATATAATAGAGAGTATAACATAATCTCTATATTTTATAGCTCACCATTCATATCTATAATGTAGTAAGTGTATGAGAAAAATAATAGAATAATAAAATGTAACACCCCAAAAACGGGTTTGGCAATCAAATCACGTTAATATTAAAGGCGGATAAAGTACCGTTGGTGGTAAAAGTTAATCCGTAAACAAAATAACTAGGAACTAATTAACCTAGTTAGTAACATGTAAATAGCTAACATGGAGTTGTAGTCTTATATAATCAAAACTAAACTTGAGGGACTAAGGCTGCCATAAAGAGAGCTTGTGTTTTTAAACACTAGAATTAAGACACAACACAAATAGTGAGTGTGTGTGTTGGTCGATCATCAGGAGGTGGAGATAAGGGGAACCTTAGTTTATCCAAGAATCATCAAATTGAAAGGGAAATTGGAGGTCAAACTCGTGCATGAACATGAATTATCAATCACATAGACTAGGGGATTGATGTGTTCAAAATGCAACATATAAATTTCATCAATTGTGGCATAAAACTAACCCTTTTTTAGTACTAATGTTGGAAAAAGTGTGCTTTTGTCTTCCTTTTGTATTTTCAGAATTAAATGAGCTCAAATTAACAAAAGAAGCAAAAAGACATCAAAATCTAACATAAATACAAGAAAAGGAACAAGACGTGACATGCCCGACCCCACGACAGCATCTTCCCAAGCAAAACAAGATAACAGAAGACTGAACACGCCCCGTGCTCAGCCAGCACGGGGGCGTGCCCAAGTGTCAGCAGAAAAGACAAAGTGGTAGAAGCTTCTATTGCCCACCACGGGGCCGTGCTCAGCGGACACGGGGCCGTGGTCAACTATAAGATTCGCACAATCTAGGCAAATCTTCATAGTACAAAGATTCTTCTGCACACGTGATCGGAGTGTCGCGCTCCGGTCAAAGATAATATTTATATGCCCTAATTACCCTTAACAAATAGCTAGTGGTAGTGAGGGGTCGAACCACGAAGAGTATGTGGTTTGTGTATGGATTCGAATGAATTATAACAAATGTCACGATTATGAAGATTGCTAAGATATATTTTTGTGTTTTTGTTTGATTGGAAGATGTGAAATAGAATTACTAAAATGCTTAATTAGATTAAATACTAGAGATTACTAAATGCACGAATTGAAAATGATTGTTTGAACAATAATGAGAAAACAAGGTTCACACCCGGTTTCAACAATTGCAAGACTTAGGGTTACTATGTATTTTAATTAGTTTTACTTGAAATAGTTCATTAACGGGTCGCAATCACAAAGCTTAGGTGTCAATCGCTATCAACATCGTAAACAACGGACCATGATACACTTCGTTACTTTGGACTAGCAAATCCTACTAAAAGACAAGGCATAAATACGTGTATTCATTTCACAAAGTCAAATTTAATCATTCACTCGACGGTTTGCAAATTCAATACCAACGTAGGACAATTGTCTAAGATTCAAATGCAATTCAAGTTGTCACAAAACAATTAACACACATAATAAACCCTAAACCTTACAAAAGTCTACACCGGGGTGAAACCTCCAAGGAATTAGCCTAGCATGATCGAAGAAACTTGATCACCGGATGTTGAAAGCTTGACTTGGATCATCGTGAAGCATGAAGATGGATTGATGGATAGAGGTTAGGGTTTTAATTGAATGAGGATGGTGAATGGATGCTTGGATTGGTGGATTGGGGAATTGATGGATCTAGGGTTTCGAATCAAGAAGATGATGGTGCTTTGTTCTTGATTCGGGTTGATGGTATGGTGGTTGGTGGAATGGTAGGTGATAGATGGGTAGAATAAGCTCAAAGATGTGTTCAAAACTCAAAAACAAAGTGTAACTGTCGAATGATTGATGACCATCATGTTTTTAGATCATTCCCCACCCAAGAAACAACATTTGCGCGAAGTCAACATAGGGGAGCCGTCGCCGACGGCTTGAAGCCCCGTCGGCGACGGTTGATGGATTTTTAAAAACAGCCGACGGGCTATTTCACTGTCTACGGAATGTGTGGCGACGGACATTTACACCGACCGTCGGCGACGGCCCATATGGGCGTCGGCGACGGTGCCCAGAAACCATATCCTCTGTTTTTCGCGCTCCTTGCTCCCGGTTGACCCGTTTCGCTTCCCGGTGGCTCGGTTTTCACTCCGGTGATCCATAAAGCTCCCGAAAAGCTCCTTAAACTCTGCTAGACCTGCAAAACAAGTATCTAATCAAAAGTAGGCTATTCGAAATTAAAACTTGTGTAAAAACATCAAATTAAACAATTACAATAACCGGTTTTCGACCACGTATCACATCCCCACACTTGTCTTTTGCTTGTCCTCAAGCAAATCTGTTTTTTTTTTACTTTCACGTGGGTCGAACAAAGAATACACCCCCCATTCCTGAGACAAAGGTTAAGGTCTATTGTCATGCTAAAGTTCAGACTCTTTACAATTTTCAACATATTTAACGGTAAGGTGAATTCACATATAAAATGGTTATCCAAGATTAACTCGCCCGTGAAACCAACAAGTCATGCATATCCCTCACAATGTTCTCTCCACTCGGCTTGTAAATTGGCTAATATTTATAATGTATTAGCACTTCAAAGACTATTCACTCAAAACCGATTAGAACACATACCCGCATAAGCTTGCAACTCAATCATTCTCCACTATTGATCACGAACACTAAGCACAAGTCATAAGGTCTTGTAAGGGTTGTAACGGGGCTAGGCTAAGGGTAGGAATTAGGATATTTAAAGTGGCTAAGGTGATGAAAATTCGATTTTTATTACGAAAGACTATTCTAGCAAAACTAACTATAAACACCAATTATGAGGCAACAACATTCGCCTTTTATTCAACAACTACTAACACTTCTTGTTGTGTTTTTCTTCAACGATTTTCACTTTTTTTTTATGCAAACAAACAAGAACAACTATACAAATACGACTCCTATAATCGAATTTCCATCACACGGGTTTAAAAGAAAAAGTTTAACGGTTATGGGCTATAGGGTGGTCAAACGAAAGGTTTAGGCTCAAAATGGGCGACTAGGGGATTTGTTTAGGTAAGGATAGATAAATGGTTTTAAGAGAAAAGGTTTACCTAATGCCTTAATCATTCTCGTGCTTGTATTTGGTCTATAGTGTCAAACGTATCAAAAGTTGCAAGTTCTACAATATATGACTAATGGTCCACTCAAACAAAGAAACATAGGTATGTAATCTATGATATAAAAGTGGCTCAAAATCTCACATATCTAAAAGGGTATGGTATGTGACATGCATAAAAGACTAGTTTCTTAGGCGGATTATTCCTAAATAACCACCCGTTAAATACCCGTCATGCTATTAATTTGAACTTGACCATGACAAAAGACCAAATGGGTTGTGACATCCCTCGTTGACTTAGTTACTTGTGCTTTAAGACCGCTTTTGAAACAAGACATTTTTGAAATTTTTTTGAAATTTTCCCCCATCCCTACACTTGAGATGAACATTGTCCTCAATGTGTAGTATTTAAATGAACGGGTCAAAATCTAAAATTTTTACTACTCCCCCATCCCCACACTTGAGGTACATATTGTCCTCAATGTGTAAGAACTAGAGTATTAAATGCACAAGGGATGTGACACGGCTAATTCCCCTAAAATTTCACCCCGAAAACATAATATACAAGATACATTCCACTTATTTGCTAATCTAAAGATCAAAAGTAAAAAGAAACGTATGCACCTGGATTTTTGAGCTCATTCTTCGTATGCTCCTCTCTTCTTCATGAAAGCGTTTGTCCCACGAACCTAATGTACCTACAAATCTTAACCCTTGTGTAGAAGCATGCTTCTCACAACCATCAAAATTTGTTAGTTACCTAGTTCTACCACTTTTATGAAATTATTACCAAGTCATACCTTATTTTACTTTGATTTGTGTGGAGAATAATTTACAACAACAACAAACCTAACTCACTTTCGTAGGAATCACGGTTTCATTTAGCTTATGCAACAAGCCCTTTTAAACCCCCCAATAGCTTGGGAGGACGAGAGGTCTCGTGAGGGTTATATAGGGAACCCCCCAGCGTTCATTTAACTAGGCGAGAATTAAATAACAAAATGAAAATAACGAAAATAAAATAATATACAACAACAACAAAAGACATACCTCGCCTCTACCGCTGATATCTCTCATTAGGGTTCACAGGCGGGTTCGGCTGGTACGGATAACCAGTGAGGGCCTCAAGCATATCCCTGTAGTTATCTAGCGGGCTTGACTCTTGTTGAGGTGGCGGTTGGTATGGCATCGGAACAAAACTCGAGCCGACTGCCTCGGGCCAATGAGGGGTTGGATCGGATGGCCCTTGCGGATGAGGAAGGTTGGGGTAATCGGTCCAACCCGAATGTTCAGCATATGGGAGGCCGGCTTGATAATCTCTTTGATGGCGCTCTTGGTCATGGAGCACTTTGAAGTTATTAATCGCCATCTGGTTAGAGAAGGCCAATGCTCCCCATCGGCGTTGGTCCAACTCTCCTTGTGCGGTTTGGCGCCTAGCCTCCTCTTCTTCCCATGCCCGTCTATGGGCCCTTTCTTCCTCTTGTAACTGTATCATGCGTTCCATTTGTGACTGTTGTAACGCATGTTGCAGCTGTTATTCCTCCAACTGCTTTTCCACCCTCTCGCGGAAAGATGCTTGAAAACCCCATTGTTGCTGCGAGTACGCCCCTTGCGCCTCTTCCCATTCGCTCCTACTAGCATGGTATTCTCTTGCTTCACCAATACCCGCCGACACATTGTCATAGACCGCTTGATTTCCACGGGTCCACAACCGGTATGACGGTATCTTCCTTTGGTTCACAAAGTCTGCCACATTGGCAGAAATCTCCCGATGCTTCCTCCTATACCTTTGCCTCGGTCCCCGCGGACCAGAAGGATCCGTCTCCTCCTCAACATCAGGCATCTCCTCATCGCCTTCTTCTTCGTCACCCTCTTCATCACCCTCTTTATCATTGAATCGGTACCTATCTCCTTGTTCATCTTCAACCGTGTGCAGAAGCCCAAAAGCTTTCACGGTTATCTTCCAATGTCGCCTTATGGAGGTGAAGTTGAACTGATCAATGGGTTTAGACACCCACAACGACTCCGGAGGCAAGGCATTCTGCTGCAGAATCATGGCGCTAATCAACCTTGCATAAGGGATCATCTTCCGCATGAACGATTCCCTTGTATCCCATGTGTTGATCATCACAATTTGACGCCATGATAACTTGGGCGCCCCATACAACAACGCATGCAAAACCCGGCAGTCGGGTGCCTTCACTTTACCTCGGTCCCCATACCGCACCATAACATTTTCTAACGAAATGTCTTGTAATATTTTTCCCATCAAAGACAAATCGCTTCTCGACTCCCCCGCGCCCCCAGAACCTGTCAATACGGATGCTAGCATTTGTGGCGGATCGGCTTCGTTTCTTTTATTATCCAAAAATTGATCATAACCATAGTAATCATATGCGTCCATCCCAAGCGAATCAAATCTCGCTATAGCATTCATGTGCTCGAATGACATGATCATTTGGTTTTTGCCAATATTACCAACTAACCGCCATGTGGGAGCCGGCCCATCAGAATGCTCAAACCGTAGCGTAGATAGCCATTCACACACCGCACCTAAATATACCCGGGTAGTGATATCCTCGCACCAGTCAACCACTCGCTCCCAACCAATCTTTTTGAACTTTTGAACTATGCCGATCTTTCGGAACTCTTCGACATCTACCGTACGCTCACAAACTGCCCTCTCGGGTACGGATTTTGAAACACCCGTAACCATCTTCATCTTCCACATCTTTGCTTCCAATCTCTTATTTCGATATCGGGAAAGAGCCTTCAACTTCTCTTCTTTCCATACCGAAGCTGACTGACTATTCTTTGCCTCTTCCCAATCCCAATCCTATCGAATAAGTTGCCCATCACCTTCTTGAACATTACTTAATTGTTCCCATCGCCTTTGATATTCCCCCGAGCCTGACCCGGCTCCTGAAGACGAACCTTGCCCGAAGGTTTTGGCTTTCTTGCTTCTTCCAAACATATCTACAATCAAAAGACAAGACAACAATTAGTACACCCCAAATCTTCAAACAATCTCAAACTTTGAACATAATATGTAATGTTGAATTTCAATCAATAATTAGATGTAAAATCGCCTTTTTAAACTTCCAAAGTCGCACATCTTATCATCTAAATCAATTAAACATGTTTATTCACAAAATTTTCTCAAAAATTCATGTTTTCCACAATATTCAATCATCACAACTATATTCAATCATGCAAAAATCTAGTGTAATCACATCACCAAGACTAAAGCATGCTCCAATCCCACCCAATTCAAGTAAACATTCTTAAGTTTATGCTAAAACATCCTACATTATGATAAACAACCTACTCTTAAACAATATGCTTAAAATTTCGGAAGAAATCAACAATGTATATAATAATCATGCATAAATTTACTGAAATTTCATACCTTGAGTGTAGATAAACAAGAAGAACTAAGAAAAAGTGCAAAGCAAATGATTTGGATGAACACTCTTCAAAACCCTAAAATCTCACGTCCAGAAATCGTGCAAACGAGCGAGATTTTATGGAAACCGTTATGGGGGTTTTGTTCCTCTCGAAAAACTACACAAGTTAGGCTCAAGAATCAACTGATTTGATGTAGAATTGAAAGAGTTATGATAAGAAGAATATTTTAGGGTTCTTGAGGTGTTTGGTGAAGAAGATGTAGATGGAAGGAGAAGTAGGTGTGATGAATGTGATAATGGATGGTTTAGAATGTGTCTTGGTCAGATAAGGGTCCCAAAAAACGATTTGTGTGGCCTCAAACCCGTTACATAAGAGTTTGGAAGTGTTTAAAGGTTTTGGGTTCGAGTCCGATTACTAACAAACAATTCTCGTCGGCTGCTTTTCTGGGGACCGTCGGCGACGGGGGTGATGACCGTCGGCGACGGTATACACATATGCTGAATATAGGCGACGGCCTATTTAGCTGTCTACGAAGAAAGTTGGGCGACGGACGATTTGTAGGAACCGTAGGTGACGAACACTATCACCGTCGGCGACGGTTTCCATAAATTCAAATTTTTTTTTATGAAAAATAGAGAAAAATTTTGCGAACTTTTAATAAAGGAACTATATACATACAAAAATCCTAAAAATTATTAAAAATCTTTTTGTAAATTTTTATAGGTTAAAATTTTAAAAACGCGGAAACCGTTAACGGCCCTACCACCTCCCGAAGAGTCGTGTATTGTCCCTAATACACACCAATAAGTCTAAAAACATACCTCTTGTCTTCAAGACCATTCGGAATGTCCGGACTTCACACAATTACAAGGGTTAGTATAGAAACGAGAACGATTAATCACAAAAATACTCAAACAATTAAATAAAATGTACATAACTTTACAAAATTCGTTACCGGTCCTTTCAGTTGACCTCATAAGTTGGCACACTTACCACGAAGCTTACCAACTCCATATTCTCATCCTTTTTCTCATTGTTACCATCAAGGAATGGTTTAAGGCGATGCCCATTAACCATTTGCTTCGACCCATCCTTCGGGTCCTTGATTGTAACATCTTCAAACTTTCCGACCCGTGTAATCACATACGGGCCCATCCATTTACTCTTGAGCTTACCGGGGAAGTATTTAAGCCGTGAATTGTAAAGCCAAACCTTTTGACCCACTTCAAACTCCTTCGGCTTCAATTTCGCATCATGTGCCCTCTTCATATCATCCTTGTATTTCGAGGCACACTCATACACTTCTTCCCTAAGCTCCTCCAACTCGCAAAGCTTTAACTTTCGCTCTTTTCCTGCATCGTCATATTTCATGTTAACCTCTTTAATAGCCCACCAAGCACGATGCACTAGTTCAACCGGTAAATGACAATTTCGCCCATAAACTAAGCGATAAGGTGTAGTTCCAATAGGTGTTTTATGAGCCGTTCGATAAGCCCATAAAGCATCATTCAACTTCGTCGACCAATCCTTTCGGTCGGGTCGAACGGTCTTTTGCAGAATTTCTTTTATTTGCCTATTGGAAACTTCCACTTGACCACTTGTTTGTGGGTGGTAGGGGGTAGCGATTCGATGGCCAACACCATACCGTTTCAAGAGTTTGCCAAAGTTAAAATTCTTAAAGTGAGATCCCCCATCACTAATGATCACTCGGGGAATCCCAAATCTCGAAATTATGTTTGTTTGTACAAAATTGCAAACAACGGTATGGTCATTCGTCTTGGTGGCAATCGCTTCGACCCACTTGGATACATAATCGACCGCCACCAAGATGTATAAGTTGCCATGTGAATTAGGGAATGGGCCCATGAAATCGATCCCCCACACATCAAAAATATCTACAATGAGGATCGGTTGCATGGGCATTTCATCCCTTTTAGAAATACCCCCTAACTTTTGACACTCTACACAGTTTTTAGCGAAATTAAAAGCATCCTTAAAAATAGTCGGCCAATAAAGACCGCTATTGAGCACTTTGTGCCCGGTTTTGTGACCATTGAAATGGCCCCCACAAGCAAATGAATGCAAGTGCATCAAGACGCTAGGAATCTCCTCGTCGGGTATGCATCTTCGAACGACTTGATCCGGACAAAACTTGAATAAGTCCGGTTCTTCCAACGTGTAGTACTTGATTTGAGAAAGGAAGTGCAACCTCTTCCTTCTATCCCAATGAGCCGACAAGTCACCTGTAACCAAATAGTTAACAATATTAGCATACCATGGTAATATTCCAACTTTTAAAATTTGCTCATCGGGAAAGCTCTCATTAATCTCTTCACGGGAAGAATCCTCCTCCACAACCAATCGAGACAAGTGGTCCGCAACCACATTCTCACTCCCTTTTTTGTCTCTAATCTCCAAGTCAAACTCTTGTAGCAAAAGAACCCATCGGATTAATCTCGGCTTTGCATCCTTCTTGTCCATGAGATACCTAACTGCAGAATGGTCAGAATAAACAATGACCTTAGTACCCCATATATAAGCACGAAATTTGTCCAACGCATATACCACCGCAAGTAGCTCTTTCTCGGTAGTTGTATAATTTAATTGTGCATCCGAAAGAGTTTTACTTGCGTAGTAAATGGCAACCGGTTTCTTATCTACCCTTTGACCCAATACGGCCCCCACCGCATAATTACTTGCATCACACATAATTTCAAATGGTAAAGACCAATTCGGTGATTGCAAGATTGGGGCCTCAACCAACTTTTTCTTCAAAATGTTAAAGGCGTTTTGGCAATTTTTATCAAAATCAAATGTTTTATCTTTTAACAACAAATTGCATAGGGGTTTTGTTATATCACTAAAACCTTTTATGAACCGCCTATAAAACCCCGCGTGTCCCAAAAACGACCGAACACCCTTAACACTTGTAGGATAAGGCAAAGTGGATATGACTTGCACCTTTGCTCTATCCACCTCAATCCCACGACTCGAGACGACATGCCCCAACACAATCCCTTCTTGAACCATAAAATGACTTTTTTCCCAACTCAAAACCAGATTTTTCTCAACACATCTTTGCAAAACTTTTTCGAGTTGGTCAAGGCATGTATCAAATGACGGTCCAAATATTGAGAAATCATCCATGATGATTTCCAAAGACTCCCCCACCATATCTGAAAAGATACTCGTCATACACCTTTGAAAGGTGGCGGGGGCATTACAAAGTCCAAAGGGCATTCGCCTAAATGCGAAAGTACCGTATGGACAAGTAAAAGTAGTCTTTGCTTGGTCTTCCGGATGTATAGCAATTTGATTGTATCCGGAATAACCATCCAGAAAACAATAAAATTTTTGTCCGGCCAATTTCTCAACAATTTGGTCAATAAATGGTAAAGGGAAATGATCTTTGGAAGTTGCAGCGTTTAACTTCCTATAGTCAATAAAAATACGCCACCCGGTTACCGGCCGAGTGGCGACCTCTTCACCTGCGTCATTTGTGACAACTTGAATACCCGCCTTCTTCGGAACTGTTTGTGTCGGGCTCACCCATTGGCTATCCGAGATAGGGTATATAATACCCGCATCTAGCCACTTCAATACCTCCTTCTTGACAACTTTTCGCATGTTTGGATTTAATCTCCGTTGCGTGTCACGAGAAGGATTCATGCCATCTTCAGTGATGATCTTGTGCATCACTACCGAGGGACTAATTCCTTTCAAATCTGCAATGGTCCACCCGATAGCGGCTCTATGAGTGACCAATACCCTCATCAATTTCTCTTCTTGCTCCCCGGTCAAATTGGATGCAATAATTACCGGGAGCATGCCACCTTCACCCACATAAGCATATTTAAGATGCTTGGGTAGCACCTTCAACTCTAGTACCGGAGGTTCTTCCAATGACGGCTTCAACTTTGTGTCGATGCTTTCCGGAAGACTTTCCACTTGATGTGTCCAAGTGGGCCTTCCTTCTTTTGCCGCCATAACCTCCAATTCTTTCATCTCTTCATCCATGCTCCGATTTGTTTCTCCTTGCAACCTGTCAAACATGAAACATTCCTCTATTGTGTTTTTCTCTTCGACACTAGTGTCACATAGAGGTATACACTCGTCAACGATGTCTGCCATGTAGCATTCATCACCAACTAGAGGATCCGTTAATCTTGAAAAGACATTTAACCGCAACCGACGGTTACCAAAAGTCATGTCGACCGTGCCCGATTTGCAATTAATTTGGGCATTCGATGTTGCCAAAAATGGTCGACCGAGTATCACCGTTGGTTGCTTGGTTCGATCCAAAGAAACATAATCTAATACAAGAAAGTCCACCAGATAGTAAAAGTCCTCGACCTTGACAATTACATCCGTGACTATCCCACGGGGTAGTTTAGGGGTCAAATCGGCTAACACCACGGTGGTGTTAGACACTTGAAGTGGACCAAAATCATATTGGTCATATAAACTACCCGGTAAGATACTCACACTTGCCCCAAGATCCAAAAGTGCCCGTGTCATTTTGAATTCCCCAACTTGTATTGAAATAATGGGCGCCCCCGGATCTTGAAGTTTTGGTGGAAGTGCACCCGAAAGAATCGAACTCACGCTTTCGGTTAAATCAAGTTTCTTAGGAAACTTGTGAGTTCGCTTTTGGGTCCATAAATCTTTCAAGTATTTAGCATATGAAGGTACTTGCTTAATTGCATCTAAGAGTGGTAAATTGATTTTGACTTGTTTAAAAATTTCCCACATCTCTTCTTGTTGTGGGCCTCGTTTGTTTACCACTTTCTTAGATGGTCCCAACAAGGCTTCGGGAAAAGGGGCGGTATTAACCTCCACACCCTTTTCCTTAGCTTTTGGGATGGGAATGGTCACAACGGGTGTAGTATTATTAATTTTAACATCATTTTTCTTTGGACCCGTTTGACCATTTTTACCTTCATCATCACTCGCATCTTCCACCACCCCTTCAACAAACTCGGGTGGTGGCTCAACATCGTTATCTAGGACTCGACCACTACGTAAAGTAATTTTATTAATTGGTACCTCACGTGTGTTCCTCGAGTTTGACCCTTGATGCTTAGGGTTCACCGTGGTATCACTTGGAAGTCCTCCTCCACTTCCACGAATTTGAGCCATCTCTTGAGCAAGTTGCCCCACTTGCTTTGCCAATGCCTCATGTGCTTTATCCCGAATCTCGTTTGTCTTCTTTATCTCCTTGATATCATGGTGAGATTCTTTTATATTGTTTTGATATTCTTTTTGCATATTCAACAAAGCATCCATTTTGGCACCCAAATCATCGCCACCGGTTTGATTGTTCGACCCGCTTCCATTACCGCCTTGATTGTTGTAATTCCTTTCGTACCCACCTTGGTAATTATTGTCCCTACCTTGGTACCCTTGGTTGTAATTTCGTTGATAACCTCCTTGATTACCACCTTGACGGTTTTGATATGATGACCCGCTTTGACCTCCTTGGTTACCCGATTGAAAATTCGGGTTCATTTGATTTGAAGCATTACCATATCGGAAGTTAGGGTGATTTCTCAAACCCGGATGATAAGTGTTGGAGTTCATGTCATATTGCTTCCTATCTCCATACACTTGATTGACTTCCTCCGTGTAGTTACTCGGCCCCGTTGGACATTGTTCCGCTCTATGTCCAATATCACCACAATCTTCACATACCTCGAATTGAACCGCATTTACTTCCTTTTTCTTCATTCGAGCCATTTCCCGCTCTAAGGTGGAAATCCGATGTCACACCCCGACCGCGTAAAACAACAAATCGCGGCGGAAACATCGGGGCGTGTTGCAACAGAATTAATGTTTCATAACCATGGATACCAAAAGTGTTTCGTTTTATTTAAACATTGAATAATTACATCGTTTGGAAATCTAAATACACAATTTAAACATAATCTATCATTGTTATTGAGTCACTAAGGCCTTGTCCAGTCCTATGTGAGCATGCATCTTATCAATCGATATCATTCAACAATACCTGAAACATATGTGAAAACGAGGTCAGCAAAGAAATGCTGGCGAGTACATAGGTTTTGTGAAAATAAGATTCATGACTTCTGTTTAAGAAAATGTTTAGTCATGAACCTTGTAATTTGCTTTGTCTTTGTAAATCATTTGAGAAATAATAAGTTCAGGTGATATGTATAATAAGAGAATAATGCATGACTAAATAAATAACCATGTAAAATGAGTTTGTATAAGATAAGTTGTTTGTAAATAAATGTCTTGTGAAAAGTATGTTACTTGTATAAAATGTTCTATGTCTCAAACTGAAATGATTCAAATAACGCTACAATATGTAATACCATACAAACACTTATATATAGGAAGTACCAGCGGCGTATCCACCATGCTTGTATCATATTCCACACGCATTGTTACTTAATCACTTTATCAAACCAAACCACCAAAGTAATGTTCATGCCCAATGTAAATCATGTAATATGTAACCAAAACCCAATCGTTTATTGCTTTGAAGCCAATCGTTTACCCAATCGTTAAAACATCGTGTGAAAACCAATCGTTTACCCAATCGTTAAATTCGTTTTAGGTCGTGAAACTACTTAAATGGTCATCTCGCTAATAACATTCAAACCTTCTTGACTCGCATTAATAAACCCTTACCAAAGGATAGATTAACAATTCGCATTAATAAACCCTTACCAAAGGATAGATTAACAACTCGCATTAATAAACCCTTACCAAAGAGTAAATTAATAATTACAGATTCAGTCGCTACCAACAACACCCACACATAACTACGGGTGTAGTAAATAACGGGACTTGTCAGATCCTATGGTACCATAACCTAATACTGGTCGGCTTGATCATTGCTAATGAATGTCATTTGTTATGTAACTACAACCAACAAGTTCGTTCACTTTATTGAAATCATTCTTGAAACTATTGTAATTGTTTTTGAAATTATTGTAATCGTTCTTGAAACCACATTGTAATTGTTATTGAAATCATTGATAAAGCATTTAGCACATATGAGTCACCCCAAAATAGTTGAAAACAGTAAAAGAGGGGAATAATGTACTCGCCTGAGAATGCTTGGAGGTCTTGAACAACAACCAAACAAAGCTAGAGAGAGCACGGAATCAGTCGGCAATCTAAAACTATATAAATAAACCGGACTTAAATCGGGAGATCGGATAGGATGAGGCTTGGTAAACCAAATGAGTGTTGGAACTCATATGATATGGTTTAACAAGGCCTACATACTACAATGAAACCAAACCTAAGTGCTTTCGACCCATCGCGACCCATTAAGGTAGCTTATGCTACTTTAACGCGTCGTGCGCGTGAAACGCGTTCGGACCGTCTAACTAGTCCTATGACAAGTGTTATATGCCTAAACATGTTACAAAATCAGTTATGTGACAAAAGTTTAGGTTACATATGCTTAATTACCAATTATACATGAAAAGGGTATTCTGGTAATTTACCTAAGGCATATAAACTACCTATCATACAACTACTTAAACGAAGCGACCATAGGGTATAACCTCGGAAGGTTATTCCCTACCTACTATGGTCACCTAATGTATTTGGTCGGATCCTAATGATCGACCAAATGGGTCGGGTTCGAGGTATAAGCGATTTATTAGATCGCTTACCCTACGACCCTAGACAACGTGGTAATCAGTAGGCATAGTCCCAAGGGACTATAACCAACGTGATTACACTCACGTTGCGAAGTTCAAACGAACTTCGCATTGACCATTACTGGTCAACGTAGAAAGTCAAACAAAGTTTGACTTTCAGACTCGAAAGACTCGAAAAGCAATAAAAGAACGAAAGAATACTTACCCAGGGTCCCCGAATGCTAATCTCGATCCAAGAACTCAGGTATGAAACAATGGTTTCAACTTAGAGCTCTCAAATCAAGATTCTAGTGAGAAATGAAGTTGGGGATGGATGGGTATTTATAGTAAATGGTCCACCGTTAGGATCGTTTGATGGAAAACGTGCCATGATCCAAGGCGTACACTTGTCGGAAACTCATGGTGGCTAAAAGTGATCCTTATCAGCTGACTAAGCGAAAGAGAATGTGTGGTTGTGAACGAAACAGCTGGGAACTGCTGTTAGATTCGATTAATCTGGTCAGAAGGGGCCTCGCGGGCCGCCTGAGGATGTAAGGATCCTGAGGCGGGCCGCCTAGCAGTCACAGATCAGACATAAGTTTCAGAAATGACAGTTTCAGTCCCTGCACGTGTTTAAGCCCATTTCCGGCACTTCTAAGGCCTGTAAAGCCAACTTTAAGGCCCTAAAATGATGCCTAAACATTGTGAACATGAAACATGCTCAAAAATATGTCGGATGTTGGTTCGTTTGGTCGTACGAACGCGATGTTCGCTTAATTACGACGGAATGCGCATAAGCGCGAAAAACGATCCAAATGACGCGACGAATGGATTTTTCTTAAGCCAAACACTAAAGCATAATATAGTCATGCTTACATAAATTTTTGGATGTCCGGATGTATTCAGAACGTAAGTTATGCTCGAAAATGCAAACTTGTGCACTTTTTGACACTTTTAGTCCCTGAATGACCCAAAAGTTTATTTTAGCATACCGAACCCCTCAAAGCCTATTTCTAAGCTATGTAAAGGATATTTATGGTATGTTTAACTTATGGTCATGTTCCGGAATGTCTGTTACAGTTCAAATTGGCATACTTTCGCAGTTTGTCAACTTTAGTCCCTGTAAGCGATTAAACTTTGATTTCACCACACCAAACCTTCCAAAACTTATATCTAAGTTATGTAAAGGTTATTTAAGGTATGTTAAGCCTATGTCACTATTCCGGAGTGTTTGTTGCATTAAACTGGTTATATTTACGCATCAGTGCGCGTATAACCTTCCAGAAAGCGATTTAGAGTTTGAAATTGAACAAGAATTGATATGTGCAAATGATACACACATTTTTACAAATCCCAAGTATGAAATATAATATTTCATTGGTTTGGTATTTGTTTGATGGCCGTGGAGGCACAGGTGTTGCATCCGATCTTTAGAGTCAAGATCGGGAAGTGACCGTGAAATGGGATGCTTCTTAGCTCGATCGGCCGATTCTTTCTCTTTCGAACGTTTACTCATCCGTTCCAAGAATTCCCAATCATCATCTTCATGGTTGCTTAGAGGGGTCCCATTGCTCGTTGATTCAAGTCGGTTCCATGTGTTGTCATCTAAACCCCGTACAAAGCACTTAACCAACTCCCACTTCTCGATTTGATGATGTGGGCATCTTCGCATCATTTCTTTAAATATTGTAAAGGCTTCATGCAACGGCTCGCCCGATAATTGGCGAAAAGACCTAATTTCATCACGAGCATCATCGGTCTTCGCCATAGAATAGTATTCATCTAGAAAATCTTGTTGCATTTCTCCCCATGTGCGGATGCTATTGGCCGGGAGTGTAAGGAACCATTGCTTCGCTTTGTCTTTCAATGAGAATTGGAACAAACGAAGTTTAACCTCATCTAGTGCAAAGTTATGCCCCCCCGATAGTGCTGCAAATGGATGAAAACTCTGTCAAATGTGTGTACGGTTCGTCGTTAGATCTTCCGTTAAAATGAGGAAGGATGTTGATGTAATGTGGTTTACAATCAAACATCCTCCTCTCACAAACGATTGGTGAGTCGTTCTCGGTGACAACCGGCCTAAAACGATCATTCACTCCCCGTGGAGGTCGTTGACGACAATGGGGCCCGTTAACTTCTTGATCGACCGGTCTTCTATTATCCCGTCTTTCACCTCTTCGATCCTCTCTTCTATTATCCCTTGGGTTACCAACTCCCACGAAACGAGGAATCCGGTTAGGGTTTGCATTGTTGTTGTTATTATAAAACCCATCATTCCGGTTCCGTTGGTCATTGTTTCGTGGTTGACGGTTGTTCCCATAACCATCATTTCTTCCACCTCTGTAACCGTATTCGTCGTCCCCAACGTAATTGGCATATTGGTAGCCAAATTCCTCATCATCATACCTTCTAGCATTGTAGACGTTTCCCCTATTCACGTAGCCCCAATCTTCATCATCGTTAACCCTATCATCATAGTATCCCCCGTCATCCGAATTTTCCGTATGAACACTCACATGTTCCGGCGATTGATAACCGGGAACATTATACGGTTCATCATCGGGGATTGCATTCCTCAAGTCAACGATGTTGAAGAATGGGCCTTCATTTGGGGGATTGCCGCGATCACGATTTCCCCGACGGTCGGAATTGACATTCCGGTCATCTAGGTTGATGGGTAGGGAATTGTGTCGATGAAGGTTTTGTTGTTGGGGTGTTCGTTGGGTGTTATTGGGATTTTGGTTTTGAAACGGTGGTGTAGGTGGTCCATTGTTGTTGTTACCACCCGGTCGCTCTTGAGGTATAGGTTGCATATTTGGAGTGGGATTGAAATTGCCTCGGTATTGAAATTGGTTCGGATTTTGATTTTGGTTGAAGTTTTGGTTAGAGTTTTGGTTCGCCATTGAATCGGTTTCAATGGATGGTGTATGTTGTGGTGTGTTGGTGGTTTGATTAGAAGCAAGTGTTGCTTCTAACCGGCTTGCTAGATTTCTTCTTGCTACCCTTTCGATTTTCGGTTCGTAGACTAAAGGTGAAGTCCTCCCGGAGTTCCGCGTATGCATGCACTACCTGTAACCTGCATAAGTAACACACCCGCGTAACAAGGAAAAAGACAAAGTGCAAAAAGAAAGCTAAACAATTAATCACGCAAATTCAAACAATATCCAAACACAATGCGCACGCACTCCCCGGCAACGGCGCCAAAATTTGATCGGAGTGTCGCGCTCCGGTCAAAGATAATATTTATATGCCCTAATTACCCTTAACAAATAGCTAGTGGTAGTGAGGGGTCGAACCACGAAGAGTATGTGGTTTGTGTATGGATTCGAATGAATTATAACAAATGTCACGATTATGAAGATTGCTAAGATATATTTTTGTGTTTTTGTTTGATTGGAAGATGTGAAATAGAATTACAAAAATGCTTAATTAGATTAAATACTAGAGATTACTAAATGCACGAATTGAAAATGATTGTTTGAACAATAATGAGAAAACAAGGTTCACACCCGGTTTCAACAATTGCAAGACTTAGGGTTATTATGTATTTTAATTAGTTTTACTTGAAATAGTTCATTAACGGGTCGCAATCACAAAGCTTAGGTGTCAATCGCTATCAACGTCGTAAACAACGGACCATGATACACTTCGTTACTTTGGACTAGCAAATCCTACCAAAAGACAAGGCATAAATACGTGTATTCATTTCACAAAGTCAAATTTAATCATTCACTCGACGGTTTTCAAATTCAATACCAACGTAGGACAATTGTCTAAGATTCAAATGCAATTCAAGTTGTCACAAAACAATTAACACACATAATAAACCCTAAACCTTACAAAAGTCTACACCGGGGTGAAACCTCCAAGGAATTAGCCGAGCATGATCGAAGAAACTTGATCACCAGATGTTGAAAGCTTGACTTGGATCATCGTGAAGCGTGAAGATGGATTGATGGATAGAGGTTAGGGTTTTAATTGAATGAGGATGGTGAATGGATGCTTGGATTGGTGGATTGGGGAATTGATGGATCTAGGGTTTCGAATCAAGAAGATGATGGTGCTTTGTTCTTGATTCGGGTTGATGGTATGATGGTTGGTGGAATGGTAGGTGATAGATGGGTAGAATAAGCTCCAAGATGTGTTCAAAACTCAAAAACAAAGTGTAACTGTCGAATGATTGATGACCATAATGTTTTTAGATCATTCCCCACCCAAGAAACAACATTTGTGCGAAGTCAACATAGGGAGCCGTCGCCGACGGCTTGAAGCCCCGTCGGCGACGGTTGATGGATTTTTAAAAACAGCCGACGGGCTATTTCACTGTCTACGGAATGTGTGGCGACGGACATTTACACCGACCGTCGGCGACGGTGCCCAGAAACCATATCCTCTGTTTTTCGCGCTCCTTGCTCCCGGTTGACCCGTTTCGCTTCCCGGTGGCTCGGTTTTCACTCCGGTGATCCATAAAGCTCCCGAAAAGCTCCTTAAACTCTGCTAGACCTGCAAAACAAGTATCTAATCAAAATTAGGCTATTCGAAATTAAAACTTGTGTAAAAACATCAAATTAAACAATTACAATCACCGGTTTTCGACCACGTGTCAACACGGGGTCGTGCTCAGCGGACACGGGGGCGTGGTCAACTAATAAGACAAAGCTGCATTAAATGAAGAAAGAGAAGGATGTGGACACGGGGCCGTGCCCGAGCTTCTGTTCAGCCTATAAATAGGAGTGCTTGGCTCAAGCTCAAACCATCCCTTGGCACACCACCACTCTCACACTTCACCCACCACCCACTACCACCATAACACCATCATCCACCACCATCATCCATTGTCCATCGTAGAGTGTGTGAGTCGTCTCGGGATCCAAGATTGATCGTAAGAGTTCTTGACAATCAAGGCCATGTTTGCCTAAGTCTCTTACATCACTTGGTGAAGACAAAGTGTCTAGTGTAATACTTTTTATTTCTAATCTTTTCGCACTTTTTATTTGGTTTTGTATTAATGACTTTAATAACTAGTTTCTTATGTTGAAGGTGATCTTTCCTTATCGTTTGTCCGTGGTGTCTTGAAATTATTTTACTGTCTATATAAAATAAAAGATTTTCACCATTCATATCTCCACGGTCTATATGGAGGTATGTTGGCTACCTGGTCGGGGGTTAAGGGAACGGTTTGGTAAAGGTCTTGCCATTATTCAGCGTTTAGAGGTCCTGCAATGGACCTGGGTCAAATTTAGTAGGACCTCCTTCAATACTTAACGGTATTGGATGGCGGGGGTCCAAACTCTTTGATCCCCTCATAAGTTAACTACTATTAATACTATAACCCGGCTATTTAGGACTGTATCCCTGCTGACTCAGACTACTTAGTCGAGGGTAACGTCACCTCCAAAAGAGGGGCCTACCATAATTTGCATTAATAACTTATTTAATTATCTTCCAATAATCCACCCTTTTAGGATTGTATCCTTGCTGACTCAAACTACTGGGGTGAGGGTAACGTCACCTTCAAAAGAGGGGCCTACTACAATAACTAAGATAATCTCTTAAATAAGTGCAAAAGTGCGGAAATAATCAAAGGTTACACTAGATACGAGTCAGAACCAAGTGATTCATCTTGTCTATCTGTTTTTCTTTTTATTTTCAGCATTTTAGTTAGTTTTTATTTTTCTTAGTTTAAAACATTTTTCTAAACCTTTTGATTTGATTAGACGTTAAGGATAAACCGGTACTAAAAGCTCTTGTGTCCTTGGACGACCTCGGTATCTTGTCAACACTATACTACGCTCACGATGGGTGCACTTGTCTATATGTGTGTTTAGTGTTAGTAAAATATCGTGTTTTTTAAATTTAAAACTTGGCTAAAAATAAGTGTTAAAGGGGCTTAAAATATACACCTAATATATATAACACTTCACACGCATCAGGGATCATAAGGTATGTTTAAAAACCTAGATTAGTGAAAGTCATGATTTGAGACAAGTAGAATACTTGCAATTTAGTTGTTGGATTATGATCCAAAGATGAAATTAAGTGTATATGCGTGCTTGATTTCGTTAGACATAAAGATATTATGAAATATTTGGGGTATGATTATTTGTAGGTGATTAACAAGTAGATTATGAAGTGGGTTTTGATTATATGATGAAGTTGATGATATACTTGTGTTTAGAATCATCATACATGACAGTAATAAGAAGATACTTGAACAATTTATGAGTTAGAGTACATGTTCATACCTGCCATGAAACGAGTTTTTGTATAATATGATGAAAATGATGATATATTCATGTTAAATGATGTTTGAAATCATCATATGTTTATGAGTGTTTAAAGTATTTGGCTAAGTTTGAGGATCAGATAAATTCCACATATATGATGCAATGGATTGTTTTATAGTGATGAAACAATTCCAAGTTCTTGCATGAGATTGATAGATTAGCTACAATGATTGAGATTACGTTAAATCAATGTTAACAATTGTGTGAACTCAATTGAGAAATTTAGTAAAAGGTGGCCTAGAAATGTTAACAATTGTGTGAACTCAATTGATGGGATGCCTAAATGAGTTGTTGAATTTAATTGTGGATTGTATATGTTAATAAGCAGTTGACTTTTAAAAGTCAAACTGACCTATGATAAGATTAAACGCTGATTTTGATGTAAAATGCGTAAGGTGGGATAATCATGATAAATGATGACGAATCTAACCATCTTGCAAATGATAAATAATAGTTTGACGCTCGGCAAACTAGGTGGAAGCTTGGGAAGAAGCGGGTCAAACGGATCAAGTACGCGAAAAAGCATAATTGGATGCAAGTAAGTAAAGCTTACACCCTTTTAGTAGAATACCTACTTATTGTATTGTGTAACACCCCAAAAACGGGTTTGGTGATCAAACCACGTTAATATTAAAAGACGGGTAAAATACCATTAGTGGTAAAAATTAACCCTATAATTATTAGGATTCAAATAAATAAACACAAAATGAATGTTGATGATAGATATATCAAAACTTAATTGTTATTTCATTCATACTTGCCAAGTTACATCAAAACGAAAGGTAGACGGGCAACAAGCTGCGCCGCCACCCCTTTCTGAATTGCAAACCCTAATCTGCCAAAGACAAAACCTCGCCCCCCTGATGCTGAGCAATTGTTGTGGATGACCCGTTGGACCCTGGTCAAGAATTGGATAGCTTCTGGCGCTTGGGAGCCAAATGTGTCAAAGGCAAAAGGGGCAAAAACATGCTGGTTCTCTGCACAAGCTTTAGCGTGCTTATCAACTTTCTTCGATTCTGCCTTTCTTGCTGCTTGTCCAGCTACAAACATGTTTTCCCTTAAACCAGCCAGAGGGGAAACCCCCGTGAGGTCAACACAAGCATGTTTCCCCTAGCCCAACCAAAGACGAGCAGATCCGCTGGTCGCAGAGTAGATCTCCCTTCCATAGGGTCCGTAAGGAAATTCACAGGAGCCTCTTTCTTAGCCGAAATCCCAGCTCTTCTCAGGATGTCCCACAAAACATCTCGCACCCAGTCATGCCGATATTTGAACCCAGGGAGCTCTTTACAATGCACTGCGTGCTCTACGTATTTATCCATACAAGTTTTACGACATATCGGGCACGTTTCATCTTCTGGGTACATAGGGACAATCAGCCGGTATTTAAGGATTGCTCTGTATTCTACTGCTGACATACATTGTCCCAGCCCCTCAATTAGGATAACGGTAAAAAAATCCTGAGCATGGGGACCCTTCAGGCACTCCCACACCGCCTTCTGGCTGGATGACAAATCAAAATTTTCTCCCAGTCTTTGAGCGATTTTTTGACCGTTATCCCAATTGAGGAGAACAAACGCTCTCGAGAAAATAAGGTTTGCAAGAGGCCCGAGTTAACGGGACTTAAAATAAAACAGGTTATAACCTCCCCGAACCCACTAAGTTAACTAGGAATGTTTAACCTAGTTAATAAGAGAAAATATTGTTGGCAATAAGTAGGTTGTAGCCTACTTAATAACTAACCAAACATGAGGGGCTAAAGTTGGATAAATTGAAAGTTTAATTATATGAATTAAGACAAAACACCGCACACACTAAGTGTGTGCGTGTTCTGGGACGACCAGGATAGCTCCAAGGAGCCAAAACCATAGTTCATCAAATAACATCAAATTGAAGGACTATTTAGGGGCTCAGATTCATGAATGAACGTGAATTAACGATCACCCAAGTTAGAGGATCATAAGGTATGTCGAATTTTTGTTATTAATGAAGTTGTGAAATTTGATGAACATCACAAGATGTGATTTATGTACGAATCGTAGAGGTTATGGCCGAATTAGTGATGTATACTTGCTTAGAAACAAAACCCTAAGTGAAAATTCCACATAGGTTGCTATGATTTAAATGTTTAGATGATTTACCACACTTAGATAAATGAGTTTTAATATTATGATAAAATTGATGATATAAACATGTTTAGAATCATCATACATTATGGTAATAAGAAAGTGTTTGATTAATCTATGAATTCGGGTATATGATCATACTTGCCATAAGATGGTTTTTTATATGATATAAAGAAATTGATGTTAAAATCATGTTATAGATGCTCGAAATCAAGTTACCACCTAGTTAGTATGTAAATTGTGATTTAATTAAGTATTTGGATGAAATGCCTAAGTGAGTTCGATAAACCAATTTGTGCATTCATGTAAGTTAATAAGTCAACTGACTTTTTAAAAGTCAAACTGACCAATGATAAGATCGATTGATAAATTCGACATAAAACCCGTAATATGGAATAGTCGTGATTGATAATGACTAATCTAACCATCTTACGAATTATAATGATAGTTTAACGCTTAACAAGCTAGGTGGAAGCTTGGGAAGGAATCAGGTCAAACGAATCAAGTATGAAAGAAAAGCGTAATTTGGATGCAAGGTAAGTAAAGCTTACACTTTTCTATTAGATCACCTACTTGTTGTAGTTGTTATGATTATGATAAAACGGTAATTAATTATGGTGATCTGACGCGATACGATACGGGTCGGAATAAGTAAAAAGGGGTAAAATGGGAATTCAGTCTTGTATAGACCGAATAAACAATGAGTTTTGAGAAAAGATATATTATGGAGTAAACCATAATGAGTGAAAGGGTAATATGGTAATTTGGCTACGAGCTAACAGACAAACAATTGTTTTTGAAAAAGACGCTATACGGAGTAAAACATGATGAGTCAAAAGAATTAAGAAATGATTTTAAGCAATATGATAGTACGGTTTAAACCGGAACGGTTACATGGATGGGATGGTAAATAAATACATACCATCTCACGATGAATAAATGGTCAAATGGACTAAACGGGTCAAAAGGTGATGATATCACCATTTGACATTAGTGATTAATGTTGTCGTCGAGTTTTATGCTCACAGGAACGAATAGCGCGTGAGACACCGTTGTTATTGATTAACAACTTATATGATGAGGTATTAAAACGGGTCAATACTTTGACCCGAGCCAGGTATGTGTAAATAAGATTTTAACTAAAATGTGCGATTTTGGTCAAATATGTTATTGAAAGTCCTTTGTCGTAAAACGAGGGACTAAAGTTGACCAAAACGCCCTTGATCGATAAACCGGGTAAACTACCCTTAAGGGTCGTTTAGAAATAAGCGTTATGATCAAGTAAGTCTTTGATAAGTGTAAAAAGTAATATGTATAAGCCTTTTGGGTCAAACGCCTCAAATTGGGTCTTTTCCGTAAAAGGACTAACCGAATGGTAGAATTCGGAATAAATGTTTCATTGTATTAAATCCACCACAAATATAGTTGTGGGAGAAGTTAAGTAGATATCATAATGTGAGATTAAGATATAAGAAAAAAGGGAGAGCGTGATATGAGTTTAAAATGCTTAAATCCTTAAGGGTCAAAATAAGCATACACGTAAAACGAGTTATGGATGTATAGATGTCACACCCCGATTTCCACGTGTCACCGGTGGGCCCGGTGGGGGAGTATCGTGACGTGGTTGGCAACATAATAGTCAAACAACACAATATTTAATATGCACAGCGGAAGCAAATGAAAGATATAATTCAACCGAATATAATATTGTAATATCAAATATCACAACTGTCGAGTGTTTATCCACAGACGGATCAAAAATAAAATGGAAACAATAGTTCAACAGACGATAGGCATCTTAAGCTTGCGAGACTCTTTATTGATGCTAAGGAGACAATCCAGCCTATTACGCTTAGTACCTGCATTTAATCTTTTTGGGAAAATACGTCAGTTTACACTGGTAAATACAATCAACTGACTCATTTTAAAAATGATTAAAAATTGATTTGGATGCATGTGGCATAAACATTTTATAACTAGGGAGAATTATTTAAATATATAATATTGTGAATGAATTACATGTTCCTTATGCGTTTAGTAGCCCGGATCGTGTCCGGGTTAAAGATCAATAGACACACCACATTATTCTTTTGTGCACTGACGGGTGTACGCCTACACCCCGCGCTTAAGCCGTGGCCATTTCGTAAAATGATGCCAGGGATATCCGGGACATGGTCATTAACCCCCCAAAGGCTTTAAGTAAACAGGACGATTTAAACGGGCCGATCAAATTATTCAATTAACCACCAAACGATGGAAGATTTGATGCCCGACCAAGCGGTATTTTATATACCGCAACCCAAGCCCGTATAGGGAAAATAAGTTAAAAGTATTTACCTGAGCAAAGTAATAATCACAATAAGCAAATGCAAGTAGCTTTTACTGGTTCTCCTAATCTGGAATGAAGGTTTATAATAACCTATTAGAATCCTAACGGGTCTTTAGTTAAGCTTAAGCTTAGACCGGTTAGTTTCAAAGATACGGTTCGTACGCACGATTTAGCGAAGACCGGATAGAATGTGATTTAGACCCGACAAGTGCAGAGACTTTCTTAATATGGGTATTTCATACACATTCTGGATTTTGAGATAAAACCGATAAGGTTTGACCCGTTTCGGCTAATTTATGTAAACTAGTTACATAAACCGAACGCGTAATAAGCGTAACGGGTAATTATTAGAGCCATATACAGGTTTCCTAAGTTAACATGCTTCAAATATGTTGTGACATCAGTAAGATGTCTTTTATTATGCCCGAAACGAGTTTAAACACAAACTATGCCCCGTAGGGGTAGTTTGGTCATTTAAAAGGTTATAAAAGGGTTTAAGTATTCACCTGAGTTACAGGTTTGATATAATCAGCAAAAATGCTTAGTTTACTAAGTTATAACAGTAGGGTAAAGTATATATGTGAAATTTATCAATTATAACCAAACTATGCACCGTAGGGGCATTTTGGTAATTTCACATAAGCCGTAAAGCTCAAAACTGACGTCTGAGTTAAACAACCTTTGCTTACTATTAAAATATTATAATTTACCCAAAATATCAGTAGGTATCAACCTTTGTATGTTTAAAATAGTTCTAGTACATACTATGCGTTAAAAACACTTAAAAAGGCGATTAGAAGCCATTTCCGGGTTCTATACATAAAGCTGATATTTTTATTATTCCAGAAGGCTTAAAATAATTTATTTATCATTTAAGATCAGTAGCAAAAGGTTTGGAGTTTATTAGATATGTAAAACTCATTTTATGGCCCGTAAGGGCAAAACCGACAATTACCGGATTAAGCCTACGACTATTAATTATGCTCAGCCTAAAATTAATTAAAAATCTTCAAAAATCCCAAAATAATATATTACATCAGTGGGTAATAAGTTTGATATCAAAAAGTAGGCTTAACTAGGCTATACGCTAATTACGCCGTTTAATTAACATAAAGCTTCTTAATTACGCTAATGAGCATAACTCTCAATCTACACCTCAAACTGATGTCAAACTTTGCATATAAGTTTATATATCAGTAACTAAGGTTTCTACACTTTTACATTTTCAAAAATCACGTTTTAAGGTGAAAAGGGCATAATGGTCAACATATGAGCAATTAACGGAATTATGCGTATTAGTTGGTTAACTAATGAACCATGGTGTATAATCACAGAGGGTTATACTAGCATGTAACCTGGTCCAAATGAAGCTCTAAGGTATTTCTAAAACATACCAAAACGGGTCAGAACTGAAGTCAAAGCAAAAGTCAAAGCTTTGCGACTTTCGGTTCCGAACCGGGTCTAAACAGTAAATTGTCGGGTTGAACATGTTTAGACATGTTCTTACACTAATTACCAAGTTATATTAATGATCAAACAGGTTGTAGGGGTTCTACATTGCTAATTATGCATAAATTAGAATTTAAGTATCCTGTTGACTTTTTAATAACTAGTTTGACCCGACATTTGACCTAGTTAGAGTGGGAATAAGGGGGAACCCTTTTAAGGGTTTATTACCCACATAATTACCAACTTATAACTACTTTCAATTCGACTAATCACTGGACCATTAGTGATTAACCTTGAAGTCAACCGTTAATTACGACGGTTTGACTTTTAAGCTCAAACTAAGTAAAAACTTAACTAAGGAAGGTTAAGCAAACTTACCAAGGTCCTAAGCACGATTAGTGATCACTTGAGAGAAGTCTTGAGCTCCAGAAATGATCAGGAATGCAAGAGAAAGGTGTGAAGAACTTGTTGCAACTTAGTGGCTTTATATAGTGATCAAGAACCCACTAGATTGTTGACATGCAAGTCTACAACTGACCACAATTCATCCACAAGTGTCCCTAAGTGTCTAGGGGTTGTTTAGGGGTTGTCCAATTATGAGGAAAATCGTTTAAAGGTCGAGTATTGCGTTTAAACAGCAAACAGGAGGATCTGTTGGAGCTGGGCACTCCTTGCGCACCGTAAGTATTGTGCTTGCGGTGCGCAAGCCTGTGATCAGAAACCAAAAGTTGTTGCATATTGTCCCTTGGCCTTTCGAAAGGTCAACTAAGCTTATTTCTTGCATTTTGACCCCTTCACCTTTACCTACAAGGGCTTCAAGACTTATACCTTCTTTGTTAAGTCCTTGGCCACTTTGTTATTACCCGAAAAGTCATAATTTTCAACATTGACGCTTTAACCCCTCGTATACGAATTTGATCATAACTTTCTCATACGATAACGAAACTTTATGAAATTTATATCGTGCATTCTAGTGAGCATAATTAATTGTTACAAAGCTTCGGGTTTGCTAAAAGGTCACTCAGAGGTATACTTTTAAACATGTTGACATATTTAACCCCTGTAGTTTGTAATCTCTCACTTTCTTTCATATTTAGCTTCGTATGATCCATGATTTATTCATTTGAATGTATAAACATTATGTAGGGTTATCTTAAAAGATATTTATCCATTGTTGACATTTTGAACCCTTATATTCACATACTTTCCATGTTTATCAACTTTAGTCCCTCTAGAGTATACTTTCACACGTTCAAGCTTATGACACGTGTCAATACATTATAGGACGTGAATTTTCGAGGTGTTACAATAGAAAACCCATGAATGGAACCTTGGTTAAAACTTAAGAAGTTGTTTAGTTCAGATGTTGAATTTTAACTCCATGTGATGGAGGAACAAATTACGATCATGTAGGAAGATACGGGTCATAAAACGGATAAAAATTGAGTGAGTTATGAACGCTTTCAAGAAAAATGGGATTTTTGGGAGTATGCAGCTCCCAGCTGCAAGCCTTATGTGAAAAATGGGGCTTCGCGTCACGTGACGGTGAGGGGTAAACATGGTCGCGCAACGCGACGGCTATCACGCCCCGCGAAAGGACGAAAAGAAACCAGTCACTCCCCACGAGGGGCTTATTAATTGGCAAAAATTGTTTTCTTATTCGTTTTTAACATTCGGACTTGATTAGACACGTTATAAACTTAGTATGACTAACTCATTTCATGATTTTATGAAATGTAGGTAAATCTTGAAATGCCGGATGACGATCAAGCTCAATGAAGAACCGAACACGATCAAGATTTAAGCTTCCGCATTATGTTTCGTCGTTGCGCACAAACGACGATATTATATTCGAAGTGCTTTAAATTTTCAAGAATTTTGAGAAACTCGTATTTTTCAATATATATGTAATCGTATAAACACATTTAATTGCGAAACTTATGTGAAATATAGTTAAATTAAGTAAGGGTCTTACATATTGGTTATGAATAAGGTAAATTAGTATTTGAAATATGATGTTTCGACGTGTAATAATACGGGTCAGAACAAGTGAATTTGTTTACGAGTTAACGGATAAACATTAGTTTTTGAAAAAAAGACACTCTATGGCGTAAGCCATTGATGTATTGCAAAATACATCCATTTATCATGTAAAGTTTGTACATATTTCGTATTCGTTTTAGTTATATTTAGATAGAATTTCGTTACTTTGATTCGTTTTGGTGTTTCCAGGTCTTTGGTGCTGAAAAGTGTTGAAGAACGAAGAGTAAACAGCTGAGTTTGGAGTTAGAATGAATTCCGGATCATTGGGATGCTGAAACTGCTTCAAAAACGAAAGGTTCTGTGAAAAATGACCTGTCGCGCTGCGCGACAGCTTCAGGAGCTCATGGTGGCGCTACGCGAGGATTAAAATAATAATTTCTGGACCATCGTGCTGTCGCGCTACGCGACACTGATATTGTTTACCCGTCGCGCGACGCGACGGGGTATATGTGCGAAAATTCCTTGTTACGAGATCAGGGTTGGTATAAATTCATCATAATCATAAAAACCCTACACTTGACGAACCAGGAAGTTTGTGGATGAATTCCAGAGATCTTTTGGAACGTTTTCGAGTTCGGGAAGCTACCGGTTGAAGATACGAAGTGCGGGAATCATTCCGGTTGCATATTTGCCATTCGGGTGTCTTTACTTTCGTCTTTCTTTCACCGTCATGTTTCGTGTTCTTGATTATACTTCGTGTTTGATGTTTTTCATGACTTTGATTGGCTAAACTCGTTAACTACCTAGACTTGGATGAATGATTGCTTACGTTTTGATTATTATTATTATTATTATGGATTTATGAAAACTATGGATTATTTATGAGCTGTAAACGACTTGTTCTATCGGTTAGATGTGTTTGCGTGCTTGATGTTGTTTGAATATTGTTTATTGCTTCGCATGAATCTTAGTGACGGTCTTTATCACATAATAGAGTCGTGCTAGGTTTTAGATTTTGGTGAGTGTCTATATCACATAATAAATCTTTAATCTTTAGGGTTAAGTGGCCATCAAACCTTATAAGTAATATTCGATAATCTCATAAAATCAAGTGTTCTACTAATCATCAATAGCTGCAAGGTGCGAGGTTATTGCTAGGTCTAAGTCATAAAATTGAAAGGTGGGAGCTTCGTTAGGAGTAAACCTATTGGCTATAGTCTAGCAAGTCTAATTGAGAAAACAAGTTTATCCTTGGTTTAGATCTCAACAGGGAGTGAGTCTCGTAGGATATTTTCATAAATCCATTAGGTGTCTTGCAAAAGAGTCTAATAACCGGTAATTTAATAACCTTTAGGGTATCATAGCGTGCTCTTGAGAAGGGTTATGGGTCCTGTAGATTTCCCGAGAGGTTAGAATTTTATGATCCCGGTTCCATAGTAGACAACTTCCAAATATAATCTTAACTAAAAGCAATCAGGATTTCAGTCTAGGTAGTGTTTCCACCATCTGAGTAAAGTCCGAAGTAATTCTTTTAGTTAACTTAGTTAATTAATTTAGTTTTAATTGCATTCTTAGGATTTTTAGACCCCCCCTTTAAACATAAAAATAGTTAAGTGTCACGTCAGAGTCAATCTAGATAAAATCATTAGCGTAATTCGATAGAGTCTCGTGGGTTCGATATCCGGACTTACATTAGCTATACTAGAGTCGATCGGTACAATTGCCGGTTAGTAGTTTAGTGTGTCTTAGTGAGTCTAGAGTATTACTTAGAGTCTAGAATTAGGTTAATTTAGTTATTTTTATTAAACTACTTTTTAGCACATCAACCATGATGGGTCAAAAGAATTAAGAAATGATTTTAAGTAATATGATCGTACGATGTAAACCAAAACGGGCTACATGGATGAGATGAAAATAAATACCATCTCACAATGATAAAATAGTCATTTAAACCAAACGTGTCAAAAGGTGATGATATAACCATTTGACAATAATGACTAATGGTTGTTTGTCAAGTTTTGTGTTCAGAAGGAGAATAAATTATGGCTTGCATCACTATTTAATTAGTTATTAATAGTGCAAGGTAATAAAACGGGTCAATGATATGATTCGAGTCAGGTATGTGTAATGGGTCAAACTTTCAATAAGAACTTAAGGTCCAATGAGAGTTAAAACAAGTCATGGGTGGACATTGGGTTACCTAGAGTAAGGTAAATCTAATAATTTGAATTGTAGATATTATGTTCTTGGGAACATAACGATTTTTAAATAGAACATTGATTAAAGGTGCTCACTTGGTCAAAATATACTTTTAAAAGTCCTTCGTCGTAGAAAGGACCAAAGCTGACCAAAATGCCCCTTTAAATTGCAAACCGGGCAAACGACAGTTAAAGGTAGTTTAAAATGAGTTTTATACTTTAATAGACCCTTTCGGTAGTGTAAAATTGAAAAGCAAAAGCCTTTTTGGTTTAATGTCTCTTAACGGGTCTTTTTCGTAAATTGTCAATCCGAAGGGTAGAATTTGGATCAAATGATTTTACGATAACAAGTCCACCACAAATATAGTTGTGGTGGAAGATAAATAAAATTATTAGGGTGGAAATAGTAGATAAGGAAAGAAAGAGCGAAATTTAAGCTTAAGTGCTCAAATTCCATAACGGGTTGAAATGAATATGCGCGTAAACTGGGTAAAGGTTGCGTAATTCATAAAGGTTATGAATCCGGGTTAATGATTTTTGATCAAATATGTAGGTAAACATTTTACGGATATTTAGAAACAAGTTTCAAGTGAAACATATGAAAATTGAATAAGTTACAGAAGTTTTCGTAACAAAAACGACAAAATTGACAAAGGCTGCAGTAGCCCACCATAGGCTACGGTGGCTTACCGTAGCTTACAGCAGGCAACTTCTATACCAAATAGAATTCCTGTACCGTAAGCTAAGGTACAGAGTCGTAGCTTACGGCGGGTAAAATCCAAAAATGTTGTTTAGGGTTATTTTGAGCTTTTGGGTTAAATTGTTATGCCATATACTTCTCATAACTAACATATTTCATGGTATATGAAATATAGGTATTGTTTTGAAGTACCGGATGGCGATTAAGCTTACGAAGAACCGAACACGATCAAAGTTCAAGCTTCCGCATTACGTTTCGTCGTTACGAAACTAAACAATGATAATATGTTGAAATGTTTTTAATTTTAAGAAGTGTTATGAAACTCGTAATTTTAATGGATGTTTATTTGTATAAATGCATTTAGATGCGAAATTTTTATGAAATTTCGATTAATTAAATAAAGGTCTTACATAAAATAAGTATTTGTGTGTAAGATAAAGATAGAGAGTTAGATGTGATGGATTTTTAAAAATAAACAAAACTTAGGTGAAAATATACCTTTTAATTGAATTATAGAGCTTAGACTATACGATGTGGATGAGCTTGAAAATCGGGTGTGGTTCATAATGTGGACGACACGTTAGCGCGCACAAGAAAAATGGCGTGGTACATAAAACAGAGGGGTGGAAAGGGGCGTGGAAGAGTGACGTTATTTGACACGTGACACACTTTTATTATTATTTTATATTTATAAATTATATAAAATCTATTAAATTTAAATAAAAACCAATTAATACTAATAAAATAAATAACTTTAAAAATTAAAAGACTACATAACTTCAAATTAAAAATTACATAACTTAAAAATTAAATAATACATAACTTAAGAATTAAAAATATTACATAACTTAAAATAAAACGTTAACCTAAAAACGCATTATTTGCCACGCTGCGTAGTGTCTGAAGGCTGTACATGTTATGGTACTTGACGCAAGCGACTTGGATGATGTCGCCATCGTTTAGCTAACCATCGTTGTTGTCCACACTGTTGACTATCACCTCAAATCTCGCGCAATTCCTATGTATCATCCGAAAACGTGAACAAAGTGCGTTCACACTTCGAATGGCCTCACCCCTATATAAACAAAATTGATGGTAATCTTGATCCCAAAATAGCGACGTTGGTAACGTAGCCTCGTGGCTGGTCACCATTGCGACCCACGATTCGCATAACGCAATGTACTCTTGTACGACCCAAGGAATAACCGGCATTTCATAGGCTTTTTGAGAGGGTGTTTTAACATGTAAAATGATATGATAGTTGAATGATTTGGTAAAATGGAAGAGATTGTGTATTTGTATGTAGGGGTAATTAAAAAACATAATTTTTTACTAGCCGTTGGGGCAAACGATCAAATTTTGACATCCAATTAACAAACGCCATGTCGATCAAGAAATAAACTCAATGCTGGTAGAAATGTTCATGCGCAATCCACAATGTCGTGGAAAACACCAATGACGGTGTGGTGTGTGAAATAAAAAGCCACAAACGTCACATATCCACACTCATATTATGTGATCTTAAAATGAAAAGTGGGATATGAATGCTTTTAATTTTATTGTTCATTTTTATAAAACTTATATCTGGAGTTATTTTCTATACTTTTTGGCTTTTTTCTTTTTCTCTATTATGGAAAGTTAAGTTTAGGAAATGAGATCTCTACTTAACATCATACAGTGGCTACTTAACATGAATTACAATACATTATCTTTTCATAGCCGTCAACCAGTTCGTGTAAGCTGTTAAAAGAAAAGAAAAAGAAATTAACCAACCACTCCCACGACGTCGTTCCCATCTGGATCTGCTCACCTAAACCACCAGCAACCACATTTCCGTGTTACTCATCATCCCTTGACGGTGTCACGCCAAACAAACCGCCACCAAACCCAATGAATTCCACCAAATCTCGCCGGAAAGTCGCCATCACTTCCACGGAGAACGGCGACTCCGGCGACAAGCTCGACCAACTCCTCCTCTCCTCCGCCATCTCCAACGGCGAAGACCTCTCCCCGTTCATCCGCAAAACCTTCGCCTCTGGTAAACCTGAAACCCTACTTCACCACCTCCGTCACTTCTGCAGATCCAAAGAAGCCGAGATCGAAGAAGTATGCAAAGTTCATTATCAAGACTTCATCATGGCCGTTGATGACCTCCGATCACTTCTCTCCGGCGTCGAATCGCTCAAATCGTCAATTTCGAACTCCAACAGTCAGTTACAGTCCGTCGCCGGTCCCTTGCTAACTTCGCTTGATTCGTTCATCGAAGCGAGAAACAAGTGCCAAAACATAGCCCTAGCGATTCAATCTCTTCAGATCTGTGTTAAACTAATGGAGATTTGTTCACGAGCGAATTTTCATATGTCGAAGAGTAATTTCTATATGGCGTTGAAGTGTATTGACTCGATTGAACGAGATTTTATCCACAAAACGCCGTCGTCTACGCTCCGGAGAATGCTCGAGAAGAATATTCCGGCGGTTAGGGCACATATTGAGCGGAAAATCAGTAAGGAGTTTGGTGACTGGCTGGTTGAGATCCGTACGGTTAGTCGGAACCTAGGGCAAGTTGCTATTGGACAGGCGTCTGCAGGTAGGCAGAGAGAAGAAGAATTACGGATCAGGCAACGGCAAGCTGAGGAACAGAGTCGGTTAAGTGTTAGGGATACTGTTTATGCACTGGAAGAAGAAGAGGATGATGGTTACTTTGTAGGTAATGAAGGTAATGATGTGTATGGTAACGGTGGTACTGCGACCGCGAATGCGGCTCTCGGTTTTGATTTGACTCCTTTGTATAGATCGTATCATATTCATCAGACTCTAGGGCTTGAGGATGGATTTAAGAAGTATTATTTCGAGAATAGGAAGCTTCAGTTAACTTCGGATTTTCAGGTGTCGTCTATGACGCCTTTTTTGGAGTCTCATCAGACGTTTTTCGCGCAGATTGCGGGGTTTTTTATAGTGGAAGATCGTGTGTTAAGGACGGGTGGTGGATTGATAACGAAAATGGAAGTGGAAAATCTATGGGATATTGCTGTTAGTAAAATGTGTTCTGTGTTGGAAGATCAGTTTTCTAGGATGCGAACAGCGAATCATTTGTTGTTGATTAAAGATTATGTGAGTTTGCTTGGTGTTACACTGCGGAGGTATGGGTACTCGGTTGATGCGTTGCTTGATGTGTTGAACAAGCATAGGGATAAGTATCATGAGTTGTTGTTATCGGATTGCAGAATGCAAGTTGCTGAAGCCCTGGCGGCTGATAAATTTGAGCAGATGTGGATGAATAAGGAGTATGAGTATTCTATGAATGTGCTTTCTTTTCAGATACAAACGTCTGATATCGTACCTGCATTTCCTTATATTGCCCCATTTTCATCCACAGTGCCTGATTGTTGTAGAATTGTGAGGTCTTTTGTTGAGGATTCTGTTAGTTTCATGTCTCATGGTGGACAGCTTGATTTCTACGATGTTGTGAAGAAGTACTTGGACCGACTTTTGACTGAGGTTCTGGATGATGCCTTGCTAAAGCTTATCAGCACTTCAATTGGTGGGGTTAATCAAGCGATGGTTGTTGCTGCCAATATGGCTGTTTTTGAACGAGCATGTGATTTCTTCTTTCGACATGCTGCAAAGCTTTCTGGGCTCCCGTTGAGGATGGTGGAAAGAAGTAGGCGGCAGTTTCCACTGACCAAAGCACGTGACGCAGCTGAAGAAATGCTTTCTAGCTTGCTTAAAAAGAAGGTTGATGGTTTTATGACATTGATTGAGAATGTTACTTGGATGATTGATGAACAGCCTCAGAATGAAAATGAATATGTGAATGAGGTCATAATATTTCTGGAAACTCTTCTTTCTACTGCACAGCAGATATTGCCCGGTCAAGTCCTTAAACGAGTGTTGCAAGATGTTCTAGCTCACATATCGGAAACGATTGTTAACTTTTTAGTTGGTGAATCTGTGAAAAAATTTAGTTTGAATGCTGTGATGGGGATTGATCTTGATATCAAAGTGTTGGAACAATTTGCTGAAAACCAAGCTTCTCTTGTATCTGAAGAAGAGGCTAATCAGTTGAAGAAAGCACTTGTAGAGGCCAGACAGTTAGTTAATTTGCTTCTCAGCAATAACCCAGAGAACTTTTTGAATCCCGTGATCAGGGAAAGAAGCTACAATGCTTTGGATTACAGAAAAGTCGCAATCATTTCAGAGAAACTAAAGGATCCTTCTGAACGACTGTTTGGAACTTTTGGATCAAGAGGTTACAAGCAAAATCCCAAGAAAAAATCCCTAGATTCTCTAATCAAGAGGCTCAAGGATGTCAACTGAAATTCTGAGGTATCTATCTCTTGCCTTTACCTGAAAAATATATGATCATACATTCATACTGCTATTATGTATCTGTGGTTTGATGGATCTTTAGCTGTTCTTGCCATTGCTTGAATCTTTGAGTAGCTAACATGTCCTTGGAGATACAATTCTCTCAGTTGCTTAAAGTATGATATGCTTGTGCCGTACGGCCCATTGGAGAATATTAGACTAGAGCAATATGCTAATCACATAAGGGGATAATTTAATTCCCATGATGATTATGATCACAAAAACCTTGCAATGAAGGTTTATTTGTAAATCTTTGTTAACACTAGAAGTACATAGTCCAATTGTCCAAGGCTGATAACTCTATATTAACTACATATATTGATATATACAACTACATATACTTTCATGACAGTGATATGGTGGAATTGTATAATATATCATGCTATCTACAACCCAAAAGGGTCCAAACTGAAATGAGTTCCTCTTTAAACTAAGTTTGAGTTGGATAAAACAGAAGATTTATGACTGCACTGAACTCTTAAATTAGTATCGAAACAGATACAACTGAATTTACAAAAGTGAATGTCAAGGTCATGAGTGGAATACTATTTGGAACTTTTGGTATTAGAAGTGGACTATTGTTTTGGATGGGAGTATACTACGGTTGGAATCTTTGAAAAATCAAATAAGTAAAACAATGGACAGAACATTAAGTATATACTAGAGGTTGGAAATTATAAGCTGATAATTAGTTCATTGATTTTGCTCCTTAAGTTGCTACTCGTTTTTTTATGGAAGTAAAGAAAGTGATACTAGCAGTCTAGGAAAATTAAAAGCGCACAGTAAGCGTAGTGTGTGTCAATGTCCACGGCTAGCCATTTATATAACTATTTTATTTAGATAGGGTTATTAATTGTATATGGAAACAACAAAAAGAATGTTTGCTCTGGCTTATATGGAGACGAACTTACTTCTTCCAAGGGCTTTTCTTTAAACATCTTATTTATTATTCACTTGCGTAAACTTAGTGGTGCTAAACTGCTAATGGGTTAAAACAGATTGTCTTGGTACGACTATAGGTCAAATCAGTCCAGATCGGTTCGGGTGTTGTTTTTTTGTTCATATGTAAAAAGGAACTGAATTTTCGAGGACACATGTCATGACCTCAACGTTAAAAGGATGAGTTAGGCCTACAAGTTACGAAGATTTAGTAGCTTGTGCTAAGACTGTTGCTGACTTTCAACTCGTTCGAATGATTTTACCTTTTATAAAGCTAACTTCTTTTAGTTTGACCTGTTTGGGAAAACACATAACTCAAATTGACCTGTTTAGGAGAGTGTTTGCGTACTTGCATGGGGGTTAGTGCTTTATTTTCGTGTCTCTTTGTGTCTCTATATGTAGCTACTACGGTTTACTCATCATTGTATGTTAGCAGTAGTTTACAACTTCCATCCTTGGTACTTTTGTATGCTTGTGTGCTCTGATGCTCTTAGCCATATTTTACGTTATCTGCATAACCATACCCTATACTGTTCACGTAAAATAAATAATAAAGAAAAGGTTTTTGGAGCCGGGGATCTCGGTGGGATTGTAGTGGGTACATTTGTTTGTTTGTTTGGCCGCTTTACCTAAACTATTCCTTTTTTTTTTTTTTGCTTTTGTAGAGTTGTAAGTCTCCTGGCTCCGACCACTGGTCAGGTTACTAGCTTGCTGCACAGGACTACAGGTTTTAACTGTTAGTTATGTATGAACCTAGGTGAGAGCTGAAGATCTATAAGTGGTTTGGGGTCGAACTTGAAGTCAGTGCTATAGAAGTCCTTACAGTGGTTGTGTTTGTGAAATTCTTGGTAATTATTTTTACTATGAGATTGTAAATAGAGTTAAAAAAATAGCACATTGTGTCAATTTCTTTATTTTTGTATGCATGAAATGATTTTTCACTTTTTCCATTAATATAGTATAAAGAGGCCATATGAGTTTGCTATTGCACCTAAACAAAACAAAACAAAACAAAACTACAATTTTTACCTCTCAAACGCTTACATAAATAACGTGTCCCTCATTTGCTCCTAACATCATAAAACCTTGGACGATGTTAACATAAAAAGATTATACATTGAACATGTAGGCATGATCCGGTGAACTTTGTGCTTAACTTATAAGTTATTTTACTTTTGCGAAATTGATTATGAGTAGAATATGTTATTTCTTCGAAATCATCAGGCAGATAAGCAATCTCATTCACTTAGTTGGGTATTCCATACGTGTCTTGTTGGTTAAATGATAAAAAGTGCAACACAAATGAAGTTATTTTATTGAATATAGCAATAATGGTGTGTTTTGAATCGGACAAAGTGCACGTCAGGATATTCGGGCATCTACTTTAAAATGCTTCATTGGAATATGCCTTCCATCAACATATAATTGAGATAAGATGAGTTGTTATAATAAAAGATAGAGTAAATTTCTGTTTTCGTCCATGAGGTTTGTCAATTTTAACTAGTTTAGTCCAAAAATCTAATTTATAACAATACCATCCCTAAGGTTGCATTTCTTAACGCTTTTCATCCCTAAGGTTTGCATTTCTTAACGTTTTTCATCCCTAAGAATTAAATGAAAAAGGAAAAAGCACCCTTAGGGATAAAAAGCGTTAAGAAATGCAAACTTCAGGGCTAGATTTGTTATAAATTATATTTTTGGACTAAACTAATTAAACTTGACAAACCTCAGGGACGAAAATAGAAATTTACTCTAAAAGATATAATGGATTTTAATAATCCAAACTATTAGCCATTAGTCGGCAACGGACTTAATTTCAAAAATAATCAGCGGTGGTTCCATCTTTTCACATATTGTAAAATAATAGACATTTACTAACAAAATCTTAATTTCTTTTTGTCTCCTAATCCTTTTTGGTTTAGTAAAGTTCTATTAGTTTACGATATATACAAAGGTGGGACCACCATTGGTTTTTTTTTTTAAGTTGAGATCGATGTGGGCCAACAACTAATAGTTATGATTATTAAAATCTATTATTCTAAAATAAAAAAGGCTATTGCTGTGTATTTATGTTAATATATTTTAGATGATTAGATTGATATTTTTACATTAATTTTCATACAAGTTTTAACTTCTATCATAATACGTGAAAAAGTTATAAGTATCTAATTTATTCATACGAATAGGCAGATTCGGAATACATTTTATACATTTATTTTCGTTTGTTTGTGATTTTTTTTCCCACAAATACACTTTATTTTCTTAGAAAAGGTTAAAGTTTTCACTAAGAAACAAAAAGTACATTAGATAAAAGGTTAAGGTTTAATTTTCAAACTAGAATTAATCGATAAAACTCATTAGATTACTCATTAAATTTAGTTTTCATCAATTAAAAAACAAAAAAAAAAAAATCGATAAAGACTAAAAATTAGGAGCAACTGAGCAAAACTCAATAAATACAACTTAACCAAAAAACAAGTCATAAAAGAGTTGACCAAATCAAGATGAGATCACATCTTTTCCGGCGAACCACCGGTTCACCATCTCCGGCAACTCCCTTAATCCTTCTTCCGTCACTCCTCCTCCTAATCTCCACCACCACCGCCGCCTCCGACACACCAACGGCGTACGACGAGCTATTGGCCTACGATTTCCCCGTCGGTCTTCTCCCAATAGGCGTCACCGGCTACGAGCTCAACAAAAACACCGGCGAATTCAAAGCCTATTTGCCGGAAACATGTTCGTTCAAAATTCAAGGCTATAATCTCCAATACAAATCAACGATTAGTGGGGTTATTGAGAAAGGTAGGTTGAAGAATCTGAAGGGTATAAATGTGAAAATACTGGTGGTGTGGTTGAACATCGTGGAGGTCAGTCGTCATGGTGATGAGCTTGATTTCTCCGTTGGAATTATGTCGGCTGGATTTGGGGTAGATAATTTTGTGGAGTCGCCGCAGTGTGGATGTGGGTTTGATTGTAATAAATTGTATTTGGATGATTTGTTGATGTCTTCGTATTGATTTGATTTGGTCATTGGTTGTGACGGAAAATCCACGAAGAAGATGAATAATGATTCTATCGAGGTGATGATTTTTAGATTGTGATTCGTGAATAAATGATTCGTAAATCTGATGTGGAGTTTGTAGATTACAAAGTTCATAGTTTTGTTTCTGATCTGTCTGCTTTTTTACTTGGGTGAGTGTCAAGAAATTCATGGCCTGATTCGATTGTTTTCTAAGCAGGTAATCATTGTATATCGTACACCCAAAAATCATACAAATATACGGCCCGTATACATAAATATACCCGTCGTATACTTGTAAGAGAATGTCAAAATGTGTTTGGTTGCGCAAGTATAGGATTCATTTACATTTATACTGAGGCTCGCATATATGTTTGTTGATGGTATATATGACTCGTATACATATATACTGGGCGTATATAAGGCTCGTATATAGTTTATGGATTATATATACGACTCGTATACATGTATACTTGTCTATATTTGCGTAACCAAACATACTCTGACATTTCCTTATTGGTATTTGACTCGTATACAAGTATGCGGGTGGTATAGTGTCAAAATAAGATGGTAGAAGTGTACATTTATAATGAAAACTGGTGTTGTCATCATGGGATATTAGAAAAGCTAATTAGCATTTGCATCCATCACTCAAGTGATATATTTATACAATAACTAGAAAATCCAGCCGCCTTTTAGATAGTTAAACGTGGAGTCATTTAGAGATCTCATGAATCATATGATTCAAGTTAGGATCCTATTACTATCCGAAGCTCAAACTATGGAACTATACCAAAGCCAAACCATTGGTAATGGTTCACTTTCAATTTTCGACAATTTGGTTTTGGTCCATGATAATAATAAACCAACACTGGCGGTTCAGCTCACAATTTGTTCTAAAAACCATCAAAACTGTATCGTGAACACCCCTAAAAAAATTTAAAAGCCAAAGTCAAGAGTTGGATACTAACCTTAGTATAGATTAGGCCGGATATGAATATGTTAAAAGCCAAAGTCAACAGTTGGATCCTAACCTTAGTATAGATTAGGCTGAATATGAATGTGTTTTGGTCGTCTAATACTCATACTGAAGAAACACGGAACTAATTATGGGACTAATCAGTTTGGTTTATGTTTCTACCATGATGGTTAATCTTCTCGATGTTTCCCGAGCTCCTAATGACCGTGGTTTATCTGCAAAACAAAACACCGTTACTCGTTAAGAGGGGAATGTTGGGGTTTCCCTCTTAACCGGGCTCCGGCGTGAGAATAAGCGACTGCTTTTGGGAGAGAATTAAGTATTAAGTGAGAGTAGAGGGAATGGAATGAATTAACCTGTGAAGTGAAGGTCTCTATTTATAGCCGGAGAGGTGTAAGAGGGTGTGGGCTGATGGGCATTGGGCCGGAAGGCGACAACATGGAGGATATGCTCCTCGTCTCACTGGTATCGACCGTTAGTGGCTTCTAGGAGCTTTATGGAGTTGGCGCAACGTGATTGGAGCCACGTGTCACTGTTGTCGGCCTGGTCGCCCTTCTGCCATCAGCAGGTAAGTGGAGATCGTGGGGCAGTTGTCTCTGCCCTGTGATTGGTGCCACATAGGCGTCCTTAAGTACTTTTTGTCTCCTGCATGTCAGACGATCGTGGAGCACGATTGCGCAGGAACAGAAGGACCCTGATTGGCTCTTTTATTCTGCCACTTGTACCTTGTGTACTATCTGGAAAGGCCTTGCGCCGTAGTCACGCACGATTCTTGCTGAGCACGTTATTATCATGCGCGCGGCATGAGCTTTCAGATGTTCTTTTTAGAAAGCTAAGTGTTGCTAATTGGAGTCTACTTCTTATGTGGACCTCGCGCCGCGTTACACAGATATGTTGCAGCCCGCGCGAGGTTGACAATCAAGGAAATTGCTGAGTAAGGAGTATGGTCCCGCGCGACCTTACAGGGGTTGCGCAGCTTTTTGGGACCATACCCCTTCAAGTCCCCCCAGTCCAGTGCTGCACCATGCGCAAGGCAAGTGGTTGGAGCTCTGGACTTAAGAAAATAAAGTAGAATAATGCTTTTGGCTTTGGTAGACGGCGCGCGTGTAAGTTGTTGGTTACTACGGCGCGGCTACCAGGCTTGTTGCTGGCTTTGTTGTTAACTTGAACATGAAGTTTCTAATGACTTTGGGCGGGAAAAACCTCGAAATTCGAATTTTCTGACAGGTTGGTGCAAAAGTCGTGGTTGGTGACGACTGAGTTGACCTCTGACGGTTGTCATCAACTTGTTGCTGACGGTTCAGCTTTTCGTCAGGAGAGTGAGGCCCACGCGCGCGTGGTAACCGTCGCTCCGGGAAACACGCCTTACGTGGCGCTTTCTGGTTGGCCTTGCTTGCGGCGACCTCGGCACGATTACCCATCGCATTAAATGCGATGGGTATATATATCCGAAGAGACGTGAGGTTTTATCACTTTTCTCTTCTACTATTCCTTTATTTCCTCTCAACTTCTTTGAATCTTCAAAGTTTGAAGAACACGGTTACAGCAGATCTTCAAGTTCTTGAAGAACATCGTAGCAGATTATCAAGCTTGTTTCCAGAATATTCAAGACCTTTGTTTACCTATCGATGGCTGAAGAACAACATGAAGATAATCCCGGAGAAGAAGGTCCTGTGCCTGTTCTCCGGTGGGATTTAGGGCTTTTTGAACAGCTTTCACGTAGTTTCCGGTTCCCACCGGAGTGGGATGCCCGGTACCCCGACCAGCACCAGACGGCCGCTGATGCACCACCGGGGTACATCACTTTGTTCGAAGACTTCTTTCATCAGGGCAACTTCCGGTTGCCGGCGACGAATTTCATGGCTCATATTCTTCAGTATTATGGGTTCCATATATCTCAAATGAGCCCACCCGGAATGGTTCGGGTTCGACATTTCGAGTTCCTGTGCTGGGCTCATGGCATCGAGCCAACTGTTGATAAGTTCCGGGTTTTCTACCAACTTCAGAGAAACATGGGTTTTTATTCCTTCGCAAGCCGAGGCGCGGCGAAGAAGATACTGTTAAACCCTCCCAAGAGTTTCCATGACTGGAAACCAAAGTTTTTCTATATTCGGGAGGAGGTAGTTCCGATACCCATGACGTTTCGCGCCTGGACTGAAGCGATCGTGAAGGAAGACTTGGAGATCCCCAAGACTGAGGCTTGGTATCGGGAGCTTACTGCCACCCCAAACCGAGTGTTTGGGGAGAATGTCTTGGTAGCGGCGCAGATGAGCGATCAGTGGCTGCCTGATAGCAAGGAGGTTCCTATCTTAATGATTGATGACCAAGGTTAGTAATTTTCTTATTTTTACTGATCTTTCGGGGCTTGCGTTTTTCCTTTTTTTTTATACGATTTATCTTGTAGAGGTGCGTTTGTATCAAGCTGCCTTCGCCACTTTTGGCGGTAAGATGGGTGTGCGCCCGCTTCAAGACGGAGAACAATATTGGTATGACCCAATAAAGGATAACTTTATGTATCCTGTTGCTGATGCGTTCGCCTCGCCGCCCACTGCAAACGAAGGTGCGCACATACCGAACCCTCGCCCTTTGCGCTCTGTGACTTCTGCTGGGAAAGAGGTTATCTATCTTTCCAGCGAGGAGTCTGTAGGATCCTCGAACGGAGAGCTAAGTTCGTGGTCTAACGTCTTTGCAGGTGTGTTGCGCGACTTGGGTATTGACCCAGAAGAGAAGAAGAAGAAAAAACTAGTGAAGAAGAAGAAGGATGCTGAGGTGACCAGCAAGGGTGCTGGGGCTAGTCGCGCAACCACTGATGCTGTGGATAAAGGTATTTTTCGCCTCCGTCAGAGTGACTTGAGAGATTTCGTGATTGTTAGTGACTCACTTGAAGGTTTGTCGCGCGCAGGCGGAAAGAAGACTGGAACTGGTGGCTCAGGGAGCGCGGGTTCTCGCAACCCGGACGCTGGCGCTACTCCTTCCTCTGTTGGGCATGAGGAGGAAGAGGAAGTACAAGAGGAGGCTGCTGAAAAGTTGATCAGCAGAAAAAGAACGAGGAGCGAGGCGCCTGCTGGCGTGTCCGTTGCGTCGAAGGTTGGCGGGGTTCTTGTGCTTGGTAAACAGAGTAATCTGCGCTCACTTTATAGATTCTCTCCTGGTAAGTTTGTTTTTAGCTCTTCTTTGTTGTTGCTCCTTTTCTTGATCCCTTGGTTTTTGCAGAGGGTAAGAAGAAAACCCCTGAGAAGGGTGTTGTGATTACGGAGCCAGAGCCAAAGAGGCCAAAGATTACTGTTAAATCTTCCAAGGCTGCTGGCGCTGAGACTGCCAAAGACAAACATGTTGCTGAAGGTGATAAGGCGAAGGCTGTCGAAGAGAAGAGGAAAGTTGATGAAGAGCGTAGGAAGAAAGCCGATGAGGATACGAGGAAAAAAGCGGAGGAGGAGAAGAAGAGGAAGGCTGAGGAAGATAGGAAGGCTGAGGAGGCGAGGAAGAAAGCCTCTGAAGTGGAGAAGGAGAAGCAAAAGGCTGTTGAAAAGCCTATTGATGATTCCTTGAGGTATACCGGTGCCGCTGCTATCACTATTCAAGAGAAAGCGCAGGGTCCGGAGGTTTTGAGCGTCGTTGGGTCTGCAAAGCCCCATCAAGAGAGAAGGAAAGATCCTGAGGTTGAAAGACCTACCCGCCCTACGTATGTTTCTAGTGGAGCGAGTTCTGGTGGCGCCGGGGGTTATAATCCGCAAGCTATCGGGGCGAAGGATACTCTTGGTGATATCTACTATAAAAGTTATACCGAAGAGGAACGTGGTAATGCTCCCCACCAGGCTCCCTGGAATTTGAGGCAAAATGACACCTTTCAAGAGTTCGGCCCTTGCCGCGATTGGTTCTTGAACTCTTTCACTCCTGGCGAGGTTAATAGGCAGAAGGCGAAAACTCATGAAGGGTTGTACCGTACTTACATGCTCGGGGAGGCGAATGCTCGCGCTGCTAACCACCAAATTGTCCGTGAGTGGCGGACAATGGTTAGGGAGCGGTCGGATTGGGAGAGGTACCGCGAGCGGATGTTGAAGCGTATTAGTGAATTTGAGAAGTCAAAAGCTGCCCTTGATGAAGAGAAGGCGAAGTTTGAAGCTGATAAGAAGGCAGAAGACTGGGGTCGCGAGGGCCTGAAGAACAAGCTTCACGCTGCTGAACAGCAGCTGGCTAAGGAGAAAGCCGAATTCAAGCGCATTTGCGAGAAGGACAATGAGCGCGCGACCGCGGCTCGTAACAAGATTGTCAACCTTGAAGCCAAGATTGTGGAGTTGACGGCGGAGGTTGAGGGTGTGCAAGCTGTTAAGGCTGCTAAGGCACAGCTTGAGGTTTGTACAACTTATACCTTTTCCTTCTGTGTTTTGTCTGCAACATATCCTAAGTCCTGTCCTTTTTAGGTTGAGCTTGCTGATGCGAAGGTGCAGCTGTCGGGCAAGGACAAGGATCTTCGGGCCAAGGATGTCGAGATCGCTGAGCTTAAACGCCGCCTGCGAGAGCAGGTTGACAAAAGTGAATCCTTGGAGATCGATCTGGAGGCTGAAAAGTCTAAGGCTGCCTCAGCTGAAGAGGCGAAGCTTAGGGCTGAGGAAGCCCGTGATGTTAGTACTGCAGCTCTTAATGTAGCGCAGACTAATTATGCTGAAGCTCAGGGTATCGTGGATACTCTTGTCTCTGATGCCGAGTGGCTGCGCGGCCGGGGAATAGTTCTGGTATTATCTTAAACTTTGGTTTTGCTTACCAAGTTAATTCCTTACTTGCTTACTTTGATGCAGATGGCTAACTCGATTCTGAATGCTGGCGAGCTGGATCAGACTGTCGCTGCTCTCATTGATGCTTCTCGCGCCGTTGGACATCGCGGAGGTTATATGGAGTGTGCGCAGCATGCCGCAGAAATGTTTGGACAAGAGTTTGATGCCAGTCATTGCTCGGTAACTGATGGAGCTGATGCCGAATTGGCTCGAGCTGAAAATTCTTATAATCATTTAGCCTTACCTGTGATGGATTTGGTCTCGAAGGCTCTGGAACATGATGACTGGTGTGCACGTATGAAGGGAATTCTTGATCCACCAGAGCACGTAGAACTCTCTGACGAAGATGAAGCGGTGGGCAATGATGGTGGAAACGATGGTGGTGACGGTAAGCCTGGCGGCGATGGCGATAAAGGCGATAAGCATGATGATAGTGGAGATGATGAATTTGAATAGGTTTGTTAACAGGCTTTGTGCCTTGTAAAAAATTCCAGTAGGTTTCTGATGTAACTCTTTGCGCGGGCACGCTTTTATCTAATGAATGACAATGTTTTTCTATAACTGTTGCGCGGTTGCGCTTATTAAATAGTGTTCTTGCTTATGTTCCCGTTACAATTATTGCACTGTTGTTAGAAACTTTGGTTAAGTTAGCGCGAATAAATGTAAGAGAGGCTCTTGTGCGAGCGTGACTGGAGTGTTTTCGTGCTAATCAGAAGTTTAACATGCATTTGTAACGAAATAAGTCGGATAGTGACAAAAGAGCATGTCGTATGCTTTCATTGATTACGTAGGCGCTTAGGCCGAGATACATTGCTTGTAACATAAAAGGCGTGTAGCCAACATAAGAAAGTAAAGGGCGCGTAGCCGAGATTAATGGATAAAGGCGCAGGGCCTAATATAGTCATATATAGCATTTGCGCAGTTGTTGCGCATTCCACGTGTGCGGGATGATGTGTCCATCCAGGGTGCGCAATTTGTAAGCCCCTTTTCCTAGCACTTCGTGAACCAAGTATGGGCCTTCCCATTTGGGTGCTAGTTTTCCTGGGCGTTCGGCGTTTGAGGCTTCGTTGTCTCGAAAGACATATTCCCCTGGAGTGAAGGTACAGATGCGGACTCGCGCGTTGTAGTACCTCTCCAGTTGTGTTTTGTACTTGGCTTCTTTGATACGCGCGATTTCGCGCCTTTCCTCTAGCAAATCCAAGTCAAGACGACGCTCTGCCTCGTTGTCGATTGCGTTGACTGCTGTCAAACGCGGAGAGGGCAGGCCAACTTCTGCCGGGATAACCGCTTCTGAGCCATAGACTAGGCTAAAAGGGGTCTCGCCGGTACTTGTTTTCGGCATGGTTCGGTGAGCCCAGAAGATACTCGGGAGCTCATCCACCCAGCCTCTTCGCTTCGTTCCCAGTCGGGCCTTAATCCCTTCGACAATACACTTGTTTACACTTTCAACCTGCCCGTTGCCTTGAGGATGCGCAGGAGGAGAAAGTGTGTTCGATTTTCATCTCCTTCATCCAGTTCTGGAGGTCTTCAGACGCAAAGTTGGTGCCGTTGTCAGTTACAATCTTGAGTGGGAGCCCGAATCTGCAGATGATGTGTTCCCAAATGAACTTGCGCACCATCATGGCTGTAGTTGAAGCAAGGGCTTTGGCCTCCACCCATTTTGTGAAGTAATCGACGGCCACTATTATGAACTTGACGGCGCCGGGAGCGTCTGGGAAGGGTCCTACCATGTCAATTCCCCACTGCTGAAAAGGCCAAGCAGTGGATACGAGGATCAGGTCGTTCTTGGGGCGCAGGGTTTTTGGAGAATGCCGCTGACAGGAGTCGCACTTGCGCAGCTCCTTCAGGGCATCCACATGCATCCCTGGCCAGTAATATCCGGCGTTCATAATCTTTGCAACAACCATGCGTGGTCCTGCATGGATGCCGCAGATTCCTTCGTGAATCTCCCTTATCAGATAATTCGCATCTTGGGGGTCCACACAGCGCAGTAGTGGCCCCAAGAAGGACTTGCGGTATAAGATACCACCATTCATTTCGTACTGCAGAGCTTTGTTCTGAATCTTTCTTGCCTCTGCCTTATTCTCTGGGAGTATTCCTTCTTTCAAGTACTGAATGATAGGGGTCATCCAGGATGGCTGCCCTATCTCGATCACATTGACTTGTCGTAACAAGACTGACGGGTTCTTGAGTACCTCAATTCTTACATCTTTGGCAAGATGTTGGAAGGATGTTGAAGCAAGCTTGCTCAAAGCGTCAGCTGGTTTGTTTTCAGAGCGATTGATGTGGATGACCTTGTGAGACTTGAACTGTTGAAGCAACTCTTTTGCTTGTTCCAGATATAGGGCCATAACTTCACCCTTTGCATCGTATATACCGTTGACTTGGCTGGCTATCAAGAGTGAATCAACATGTGCTTGTAGATTTTTAGCTCCCATTTTGATGGCGAGGCGCAAGCCTGCCAGAAATGCCTCGTATTCCGCCTCGTTGTTGGTGTTTTTAAAATCCAACTTGATGGCGTAAGTGAATTCATGGTTTTCAGGGCTTACTAGGCGCAATCCAGCTCCCGCGCCGTCCTCGTTTGAGGCCCCATCAGTGTAAAGCATCCAAGTCTCATTTGTCGTGTCTTTTTCGGGAGTCTCCATGTAGGTCCCTCGGAGGATGAGGTCAAACCTTATCCTTGTTATGTTTAACACACTAGCAAGTGCGGAATCCAAGCTAGAATGCAAACCGGTAGTTTATATGAGAACACAAGCTACAAAGAGAAAGGTAGACACACGAGATATCAAAGTTTTCTCTTGTATTTCAGTGGACACGGTTACAGCCCTTCACCCAACTGAAAATACGCTCTCTACAAGACTCAGTTCACTCACAACTCACACACACTTTGAAGTGAACACATTACATGAGTATATATACCCAACACAGCTCGTCTGGTCGAAGGATCAGATAGACTGATCGAAGGATCATCTATCGATCTGAAACCTATCGAAGGATCCACATATACCTCGAAGGATGATATCCTTCGAGGTCCATCTATATCCATCGAGGGAATATCCTTCGAGCTCATCGAAGGATATAAGCAATCCTTCGATGTCTCAACCTTCGACACAAACAGCTTACAAAAAATGTGCTAACTGTTTGGCCAAGTCAAACCAGGAGGATGGTTGACTTGGTCAAACTTACATCGAACATACGTAACTCAGACTAACACAAGACATCGTTTTGTATCATGACAAAATAGAGACAAAGTACAGACACAAGTGCACCAACAAACTCCCCCTTGGCTGTAGCTTTGTCTCGATCTTCGTGTCTTCAAGTCTTTGACGTCCTTTCAAGTCTTCAATGTCGGAGGATCTTTAAATTCTTCACGTCTTCAAAGCAGAAAGTGTATCAACAAACTCCCCGTTTCATGTAGGAAGTGTGTTGACAAACTCCCCCTTAACATAAGCTCCCCCTTGAGTTATGCTTGTGAAAAACTTGTTCTTTATGAATTGAGATCCTTGGGGTGTTGATGATGGCCAGCGGCAACTCGATCATCTTCATCACTTGAGTGCCTTCACGTCGTGTCTTCATTCCAATGCTTGTCATCGACCGTGTTCTCCTTGCCTTTAGAATCTGCACATGCAAGAAATCTAAACGCGTAATGAGAACAACTGCCTGGAATATCATAAGCAAACGACACACATGTGACCATTGTTCAATCAACCACCGTCCGACAGTTTGAAAGTTTAACAAATTGTTCAGTTTTAGGTTTTTAACTTTCAAAACTTGCAAATTTCGACCGTTTATGAAGAATCAGTCGTTTCGGTTTTCAATCAGGTTTCAGGTAACGAAGACTCGAGATCCAACATCGTACGATCGAAAATAAAATAGAAATAAAATCTTTTTGGCTTTTATAAAGTTTATATTAAAACACACCTAAAATCTTTTTGGTATTTTGAATATTTCAAATTTAAAGACTGAAAGCAGTAAATAAATATATACAAAGATGCAGAAACTGAAAGCATTAAATAAATATTTACAGACATTCTTTTTGCGAGTTTCGAGGGTAAGAGAATCATATCAGTGTACGGTCATGCCAAAACGCTCTTGTTGTTCAATCAGTTAACATTAAGATAAGCATCCTATAACAATTATCGGTATTGTTGTCCACTTAAGCTCAACTTATCAGATGTAGTCATGGCGCGGGGATACGTTAAGGTATGATTTATACTTACCGACCGGTGTTCATCCACATCACGACACATTCCCGTATCAAGGTATGCACGAGGGTTCATCTTACCGGTGAGTATACCGATTATCATCTGTTTGACCGTATATGATGTGAGATTCTCACTTATTTTGATTGAAAAACAAGCCCTATGTGATAGAATCACTTATTGATGAGGAACTTGATTTTCGATGCATGAGGGCACAAGAGCAAGTCCGTGAACAGGTCAGTACTTTCGTACAGCAGAGAGACGAACTTGACTCCCGGATAAATGTGATATATTATCACTTATTTTGTGGACATGTGATTGTTGATCACTTATTGAGGTCGTATGCAGTATGTACACGTATGTATGGTATCATGGAAGATCTAGACTTGCGTCCCCGTTATTTTTCGGTAAAAGATACAACCATGATACCCAGATGATAAGCAGCATAAAGACCGAATATCTCAGAACCTCGGCAATCTATCAAACGAAATTTCGGTACTAAGACCATATGCCAATGAATGGTTCCCACCTGGTCTTCAGTCGGATTTAAGTTTATATCACACTGCACACTTTAAAATGATTGTGAGCCTACCGATACATCTTATATAGAGCTGCTTATCATTTTAGGTTTAAAGAGGTTTGGACAGACCACTGATGTACTATCATTTTCTCTTTTTCTCGCCAGGAAACTCATTTTTGTTTTTCTATTGTTTTTGTGTTTTTGAAATTTTTTAATGTTTTTGGATTTTTTTTTTTTCAAATTTTGGATTTACTCCCCCTAAAATCAATAAACTAAGACAAATTTAAAACACAAAGGTATTTACAAAAATGATTTTCCGATGTTGGTTTTACTCTTGCTTGACCTTAATGCCGTTTACCAATAATAAATAGTCAAATCTTGATTTGTCAAATGCTTTGGTAAAAAGGTCGGCACGTTGGTCATCGGTGTGGACGTAAGCAACATCGATTAGCCTTTTCTCAAAGCAATCACGTATGAAGTGATACTTAATTTCGATGTGCTTAGTCTTTGAATGCTGCACAGGATTTCTAGTGATCTGTAAGGCAGCAGAATTATCAACGTAAATAGGAGTAGTTAGGAATTCAAAACCGTAGTCGCGCATTTGTTGTTGGATCCATAGGACTTGGGAGCAACAACTTGAGGCAGCAATGTATTCAGCTTCGCATGTTGATGTAGCGACGCATGTCTGCTTCTTGCACTGCCATGTGACTAGGCGATTTCCCAAAAACTGACATCCAGCCGTTGTGGATTTGCCGTCGATTTTGCATCCGCCAAAATCAGAATCACTGAATGCGATCAAGTCAAAGTTATTATCCCTAGGGTACCATAGACCGGTGTCAGGGTAACCCTTCAAATAACGAAAAATCCTTTTTACAGCTGCAAGATGTGAGGCCTTCGGGTTGACTTGATATCTGGCAAGCAGGCACGTTGGGTACATTATATCTGGTCTTGATGCTGTGAGGTACATAAGAGATCCGATCATCGCGCGGTAGTATGAGGGGCTAACAGCTTCACCCTTCAAGTCTGGAGTAATTCCGTGATTTTGCGGCAATGGGGTACCGATGGGCGTTGCATCAGACATCTGGAACCGGCTCAAGATGTCACCAACATATTTAGTCTGATGGATGAATATCCCAGACTCGGTTTGTTGTACTTTTAGGCCCAAAAAGAAGGTCATTTCCCCCATAGCACTCATCTCGAATTTATCCTGCATAATGCGCTCGAAATTCCTACACAAAACATCATTAGTAGAACCAAAAATAATATCATCAACGTATACCTGAACCAGTAGAAGATCTCCATCTTGTTCTTTGATGAAAAGAGTACAATCGATAAGACCTCTGCGAAATCCATTCTCCAGCAGATAATTAGATAAGGTTGCATACCAAGCTCGCGGTGCTTGATGTAGACCATATAGAGCTTTGTTGAGCAACCAAACCCGATCGGGATGGATAGGATCTTCAAACCCAGGAGGCTGTTCGACGTACACTTCTTCTTCCACCACACCATGTAAGAATGCACTTTTGACGTCCATCTGGTATACCTTGAAACCTTTGAATGAGGCATAAGCCAGAAAGATCCGAATTGCTTCTAGACGTGCAACAGGTGCATACACTTCGTTGTAGTCGATCCCTTCTATCTGACGAAAACCTTGAACGACTAGCCTTGCTTTGTTTCGAATAACGACTCCACGGTCATCCTTTTTGCATTTGAACACCCAACGGGTACCAATCTTCTTGTAACCAGCAGGTTTCTCTACGAGTTTCCAGACACCAAGCTTCTGGAATTGTTGCAGTTCTTCCTGCATCGCTTCAACCCATGAGTTATCTTTCAAAGCTTCTTTCCAAGTTCTTGGCTCTTCCTGTGAGACATAACACGCGAAAGACCAATCGTTTTGTTGACCAGATTCTCTAATCGCCGCATACAAGCCTGCATTGTTGTTGTTTCGCAACATGTTTCTTGTTTGAACGCCACTTTGTACATTTCCGATGATGTTTTGTTGAGGATGGGTATTGTGAATCCTTGTTTCTGGATTATCTTGAACTGGAATGTTTGTACCCAGATTGTTGAAATTGAGATCAACAACCAATTCAATGCCCGGAATTGACGAAGAGGATGATGCAGTAGCTTCAGCTGTTCTAGGGGCGTCCACTGGAGGAGTACCCTCTGAAGTACCATGAACTGCTGTTATTGGAGCTTCTTGATCTGCATCGAGAAATTCATCATCCTCTGAAGATTCGTTCAATTCGGTAGCATCGTGAAAATCCTCATTATCGAGAGCATTATTGTTCACTGAAGATGGTTCTTGATTGACAATAATGGGACGAACCAACGGTGAATCTGTTGCATTGTCACTCTCGAAAAACATCCTTGCCGCAACATTTTCTTCAACTGCTTCAACATTGATCGAATTGAAAAAGTCATCGTACTCAAACATCCAAGGCTGACCAGGATATTTGACTGGTAAAGTGTGCCTTTGTACTCTGACTTCAGACCATTCCTCGACCCTTTTAGTCTCTAGATTCCAGACTCTTAAGTTCGGGGTGGCATACCCAAGAAAATATCCCTCAATTGCTTTTGCCCCAAACTTTCCATTAGGATCGATTATTGTGCACGGAGCTCCAAACGGTTCAAGATATGACAAATCTGGTTTCCGTTTGTTAATAAGCTCAAAGCAGGTCTTGTTGTGCCTTTTGACTGTGAGGACTCGGTTCAACGTGTAACATGCAGAGGCCACAGCTTCAGTCCAGAAGGGAATCGGCAACTGTGACTCTACCAACATTGTCCTAGCAGTCTCGATCAATGTACGATTTTTACGTTCAGCGACGCCATTTTGTTGAGGAGTATAAGCTGCACTAAATTCGTGAAGAATACCTTTTGAAGTACAAAACTCCGCCATGGCATGATTTTTGAATTCAGTACCATTGTCGCTACGTATCCGCCTAACCTTCAACTTATATAGATTCTCAATCTGAATGATCAAGTTTTTGATAATACCGAAGGTTTCGCTCTTATGTGCCATGAACGCCACCCAAGAAAATCTTGAATAATCATCAGTTATCACGAGGCAGTATTGATCATTCCTAATACTTTTGTGCTTGACAGGACCGAACAAATCCATGTGCAAACGTTCAAGAGGAACAGCCACCGTGTTGATTTTCTTTGTAGGGTGTCGCTTCTTCGTTTGTTTTCCTTTCTGGCACGAGACACAGACGTCTTGAAGATGGAAGTTTTTAAGAGGAACACCATTCACTAATTCATTTGACACCAAATGATTCATTTTGCGTAAGTGAATGTGACGCATTCGTCTGTGCCAAGAGATTGAGTCTTTTCCTGTGGCTTTGGAAACGAAACAAGTTGCTTGTGCAGACGTTGTGATAGCTTGGCTCATATCAAGGACATACAGATCATTTATCCTTGGAGCCGACAAGAGAATCCATTCTTTCAGAATTTTGAAGCTGGGTTTCAGCACATAACATCCATTTGCATCAAAGTGTACTGAGAACTGCTTATCACAGATTTGAGAAACACTAAGAAGATTGTGATCAAGTTGTTGTACAAAGTTGATCTTATCAAAGCTAACAACCCCGTTGGAAATCATTCCTTCACCCGTAATATATCCGCCTTTATCTCCAGCAAAAGCAACATAACCTCCTCTAATAGATTTGGCGTCGTAGAGAAGCTTCATGTCGCCTGTCATGTGCCTGGATGCCCCACTATCAACAATCCAATGACTACTGATAGTTCCTCCTGGAACACCCTGCACATGAACTCACATGATTAGTTGGAGATGGGGACCCAAGCCATTGTGGTCTTGGGTCTTCCATTTTCATCAACAACAATAACTTCTATTCTTTGATGATTCATAAATTGTGATGGTCCCTCTGAACTTGTGGTCAATTTAGGTTTCCATGTCTGTTGAGTTTTACCAGTTTGATTGTTTGACAATTTAACTTCGTGATTGTTTGAAGTTTTTGAAAATTTTGAGTTTTCTGGCTTAACTGAAACAGATTGTTTTTGAACCACATCAGTTTTAAGTGCCTTTTCAATCACCTTGACTTGTTGGCGTTTCTGTTTCTTTTCCCTTTCTCTTACAAGTCGGGGATCTTGTTTTACAGAAACAGATCGCTTTTGGTGATTGCGTTCACGGGGATCATCATCCTTTGCTTTCAACTTATGAAGATACGGACAGTTTCGAATTATATGTCCAATTGTACCACATTCAAAACATGATCTTCGTTCAACAAACCCCGAAGTATCATGTGATCGTCTTGCCGATGATGAACTTTGTGATCCCGAGGTACTAGGTTTTGAACTATTTGGTTCATTCCTTTTCATCACTGTTGCTTTCTTGACAAAATCTAAGTTAGATTGATTTTCAAACGTTTCAATTTTGTCCGTTCCCTTAGATTTCACAAAGTTCACATTCTTGTTCTTCTTTTGATTTGGCTTCTTTTGACTTTGAGCCGGCAATTTTCCTTTTTGTTTGTTATGATTTTGCTGCCTTTTCTCTGTTGGTAATTTCTGATTGCCAAATTGTTTTCTAACTTCAGCCTTTGGGATAGGAGGGCACTGTGTTACCACAACGTGTGATCCTTTCTTACCCAGAAATTTACTTGTCGAATTTTCAAAAACTTTACTGATTAAGGATTGATTTACATTCTTTATCGGAAAATCTTTGTCAGAATAAATTTTATTATCACCAACAAGAGTGTACAGCACATCCACACTCTCCGACTCTTGTGCAGACAAGGACTCGATTGCAACAGTCTTAGCGGGTTTTGCAGGAGGATCACACAGAATATGATTCTCAAGAGGTATGTCCTCTTCTTTTATCACCGCATCAGACTTTGCTGAATCAGTATCATCAGATTCATCATCAGAAGAATCAGCATCCTCAACAACAACTGGAGGATCCTGATTCTGTTCAGCAGAAGACACACATGTATCTGCTGACACATCCGAATCTGATGATACTTCTTTCTTGTATCCGAGTCCTGTTGCAAATTCATTAACATCTAGAGGAACAGATGGTTCAAAGAAAGTTCTATCCTCCTCGTCAGGCATGGCATCATAATTGTGTCTCACAGGTGGTGGACATTTCTTGTATCCAATGCATGTGACATCCCGTTTCTCTTTCTGAACATCAATGATGTGATCCAACACATAGCTAGAGCTCAAATAACTGTCTAGCTTAAGTTGGATCGCCTCACTTTCAGTTTTGACACAAGCCATTTCTTTTTGCATTACCTCAAGACGAGTTATATACAAATTAATGTCAGTTTGTTTTCTGGAAACCATTTTAGTTAACTCGGTTTTATCTTTCTTTAATTTTTCAATTACCGATTTAAACTCCTTTTCATGGTTTTCATAAAACATGTTGGCTTCAGTGCACTTCGAAAGATCAACTGTCAATTTCTGATTGTGAATGAATGTCACATCATATTTGTCTTGCAAAGCCTCGTGTTCGCTTTGCAATTCACACCACTTATCATTCAAAGAAACATGTTTGTCTTGCAAGTCAAACAAACTAGCTTGTAAAGCATCATGTTTGCCTTGCAACTCAGACATGCTTGTCTCTAAATCAGCATTTTTAACACGCAAACTATCACAGTTATCACAACTAACAGCAATGGGTTCATCGACACATACCTGACTTGATGAACTGTCGACATTAGCCATAAAGGCTGAATGGAGAGAAGACGAAGAATAAGCAGCTTGATCCACCAAAATAGATCTTCTTTGAATTCCTGCTGCAGCTTCTTCCAATAGCTCATCAATATCTGCATTAACTGACGCACTTGATGTGTCATCTTCCTGATCATTCCCTGAACTCGAGGACTCTTCATCTGAACTTCCACTGTAACCGGAGCTGTCTTCATCTTCAGAAGATTCATCACCATTGGTGGAAGATTCTCCACCACTGGCGTGTTTAAGATCCTTGACAACTTCTGCAAAACAAGCTGTTCCATCTGGAGCATCATTTCCCAACTGAATTGACCAATCACAACCTTCATCTACTTGAACCACAAGTTCCTGGTTGGCATTAGATGGTCCTGCTTGACTCTGGTTGTTGACAGGCACCAATGTGCGCTCATTGTTCCTTACTTGGTTCTGATTTGCCCTGTTGCCTTGACCTCTGAAAGGATTTTGGTTTCCATGTTGAGATGGCCTCGTACATTCACGTTTGAAATGACCACGTTCACCACAATTGAAGCACTTAACAGCCTGCTTATCAAACCCATACTTGGTGTCTTTCTTGCTTTCCAAGCTGGTTCTGCCAGTTCTTTCCATGAAATCCTTTGCTCGCCTAACAGCACTGGCAAAGGCCCACTTGATGTCCATCATCTCCATCTCCTCTTTATCGATCTGCTGATAGTCTTCTTGTGTCAGATTAATGTTACCAATCTGACCTTCCACTAATCCACAGTATGCGCTCACCAAAGTGTTTAGCAGCTCCATGTGTTCCTTTGCTACTTCCACACTGACTTTAGAAAAGCTTGAGGTGTCGAGCCGTACTGTATTTGGCTTTGATTGCTGACCAGCAGATGATGTGCTTCCATAACATGCTTGCTGTTGAGGAGGAAGTGGATTCCCGTATAAATCTGTTGGTCCGGTAGATCTAACAGGTAATGGATTTCCGAACATATCTGTTGCTCTGATAGGTCGTTGGCTTTGCTGTTGTGGTACTGGTTGAGGGACTGGTTCAAGCGGATTTCCATACATGTCTGTTGTTGGAGGAGGATTGCCATACATGTCAGTGCTAGACACAAACGCTGTTTGAATTGGAGCGTGTGAAGAAGGTTTTGTAGAAGTGCTAGAAGTTCCATAATACATTTCAGGATTTTGTGGCACTGGAACTCTTTTTGCCTTGAGAGTTTCTTCCTGATTCTTGTTTTCCAGGAGTTGAGCAAAGTCATTGAAGTTTGTTGTAGCTAAAGTGCCATTGTACTTCATGATTTCCAAGAAAGTATTCCATTGAGGTGGCAGTGCATCTGCAAACTTTTTCACTACCTCTGCTGAAGTTGTTACAACCCCAATATTTGCCAATTCAGTCAGCAAATGATTAAATCGACTTGTCAAATCTCCTAAAGATTCATTCTCCATACAAGTAAAACCATCAAACTCTTTCTTTAGCAGGTCTTTTCTCAATTGACGTGTCGCTTCATTTCCTACGCCTCTTATCTTCAATGCGTCCCACAACTTCTTCGTTGTCTTGAAACTGACAAATTGATGATAAATATCTTTGCTTAACGCCTGAGTAAGAATGGCATACGCTTTCTTCTCTAAGTCATAGACCTTCTTCTGATCTTCCGTAAGATCGGCAAACGTAGCAGCAGATGAGGCGGCAACCTCTATTGTTTGATCAAAATCTGTGATGAAACGCAACCACAATTCTGTATTTTGACCAAGGACGTATGTATGAAATCTACCAAACCATCCCGGATATTCACTTAAGTGCATCAACTTTGGAGGCCTATTCAAACTTCCGGTTTCGCTCTCGCTTAAGAGAATGCTTTGAATACTTGGAGTTTGATTTGATACGAATGCCCATTGACCGGTAGATATAGCATTAGCTTGCGAAGATACAGGTACGGGAGATTCGGCCCATGCAGGAGATAAACTGGTATTTCTACACTTTCCCGAATCCGGAGTCGGAGTACCATAATACATTTCTGTATCTATCGGAATACCCCACATCGAATTCATTTTTGATGAAGAAAAAAATTGTTGCACTAGTTCTCTCGGGTTCTCCTTGTTAACAACCAACCAGCCGAAGGATCCCTGATCGAAAGACGAGAAAAACACAAACTTGTTAAACTTAAACAGACTAGAATCGAAGGAACATAACTTGTTCGAAGGATCAACAGTGTTCGAAAGACCACTGTTGAGTTTCGAACAATGATTTCGAAAGACTCTCCAATCGTAGGATCCTTATCTTTCGAATAAGAGCTGTAGATCGAAAGATATATCCTTCGAAAAGATTCCTTGGATCGAAGGATAAGTCACAGACTTCGAAGGATGTTCGAAGGATGATTATCTATCGAACCTCCTTTGATCGAAAGATGATCTTTCGACTTCGAAGGATATCCTTCGATCTGCACTGACACAGTTGACAAAAGTGACAAGTTGGTGAAAAGGTGATGGGTTGGAAGAAAGCTTTCGGCAGAAGATATGCTCAGGCCATACCTTTTCAAAAACCAAGATTTGAACAATAAAATATTACTTAAAAAGGATTGTTCTTATCCAGAAAACCGGTCACCGGAGTAAGCCGGAATTTGGCCGGAAAATACCAAACTTCTTAAAAACAAGTATTTAAGTTACCCAACCCGTCCTTTAACACACCCGGTTAGTTTAGAACACGTTTTAACGTCAAGAAATGCGAGAAAAACACTAAAAACGGGTGCTAAACCATGTGAGTTTTGTCCAAACACTCCAAAGTCTTGTATAAACTCGGTTTTTAACAAGGAAAAGAGCCACGGCTCTGATACCACTTGTAGGTCCCTCGGAGGATGAGGTCAAACCTTATCCTTGTTATGTTTAACACACTAGCAAGTGCGGAATCCAAGCTAGAATGCAAACCGGTAGTTTATATGAGAACACAAGCTACAAAGAGAAAGGTAGACACACGAGATATCAAAGTTTTCTCTTGTATTTCAGTGGACACGGTTACAGCCCTTCACCCAACTGAAAATACGCTCTCTACAAGACTCAGTTCACTCACAACTCACACACACTTTGAAGTGAACACATTACATGAGTATATATACCCAACACAGCTCGTCTGGTCGAAGGATCAGATAGACTGATCGAAGGATCCACATATACCTCGAAGGATGATATCCTTCGAGGTCCATCTATATCCATCGAGGGAATATCCTTCGAGCTCATCGAAGGATATAAGCAATCCTTCGATGTCTCAACCTTCGACACAAACAGCTTACAAAAAATGTGCTAACTGTTTGGCCAAGTCAAACCAGGAGGATGGTTGACTTGGTCAAACTTACATCGAACATACGTAACTCAGACTAACACAAGACATCGTTTTGTATCATGACAAAATAGAGACAAAGTACAGACACAAGTGCACCAACACTCCACTAGCTCACAATCTTTGATTTTCTCAACTGGGACTTCTGTGATGAAGTCCGCTAGGACTTGACCCTTGATGGCCGGGCGCGGCCGATACAGAATGTTGTGGCCCCCCAGTTCGATGGCCCATTTTGCTAACCGCCCGGACGTTTCTGGTTTTTGAAGTATCGTGCCGATATGGAAATTGGTAAGCACGGTGATCACATGCCCTGTAAAATATCTGCGCAGCCTTCTGGAGGCGTGTAGCAGCGCTAGTACCAATTTTTCCATCGTGGAATATCTCGTTTCCGGGTCAGTGAGTACCCTGCTGACATAATAAATTGGTGTTTGAACTCCATTTCTTTCCACCAGTAACACCGATCCTACTGCCTTATCTGAAGAAGATAAGTACAGTACGAGGGGTTCTTTTTCAAATGGTGCAGTCAGGGTGGGGAGCTCGATCAAACATTCTTTCATTTGCTGAAAAGCCTTTTCTGCTTCAGGGGTCCATCTGAACTCTTGCTTCTTCACACAATTGCGCAGCGTGCTGATAAAAGGGTACGACTTCGCAGCGTGATTTGACAAAAAGCGGTTAAGCGCGGCGAGGCGGCCGGCCAACCGTTGCATTTCTTTGATTGTTCGCGGCGATGGCATCCGCTCTATTGCCTGGACTTTTTCCGGATTCACTTTAAAGCCGCCGTTGGTGACTATGAAGCCTAAAAACTTCCCTTCTTCCATGCCAAAAGAACACTTGGCTGGATTCAACTTCATGTTTACGCTGCGCAATGAGTTGAACGTTTTCTCGATGTCCTTCAACATTTGGTCCTCTTCGGGACTTTTGACCACTAGATCATCGATGTAAACTTCAATATGCTTTCCGATGTCACCCGCGAAGGTCTTGTCCATCAATCGCTGGTATGTGGCGCCAGCATTTTTCAGGCCGAATGGCATCTTCGTATAGCAAAAAATCCCCAGATCAGTGCGAAAAGCCGTCTTGTCTTCATCCTCGAGCTTCATCTGAACTTGATGGTACCCCTTGTAGCAATCCAAGAAGCACTTCCATCTGTATGGCGCGAGAGAGTCTATCTTTTTGTCGATCTCAGGCAAAGAGTAACAATCCTTAGGGCATGCCTTGTTGAGATCGGTATAGTCGACACACATTCGCCATCCACCACTAGACTTCTCTACCATTACGGGGTTCACAACCCAACTCTGATAACGTACTTCTCGCAGGATGCCGGCTTTAAGTAACTCGCATACTTGCTCATTCATTGCTTTCGTCTTGTCTGCCCCTAGGCTGCGCCTTCTTTGGACTTTCGGCTCAACCGAGGGGTAGGTATTTAAACAGTGCTCTGTGATGTCGCGCGGGACTCCGGTCATGTCGGCCGGGTCCAGGCGAAAATATCCATGTTCTTGAATAGGAGCTGCTTGAGACGAGTTCTGATGTTTGGTGAGATAGCGTGACCTATCATCACCGTTTGCTCCGGATATTTGCGATTTAAAACCCATTTTTCGGGCTCGGTTGCTGAAACCTTCGCCGCTTTTGTTGGGCGCATCTCTTCTGTTGACATCACTTCTTTCTTTGCATAAACGATTGCCACCCCCGTCTTGGTTGGGAAACTGATGTGTGTAAAATGCAACATATAAATTACATCAAATAAGGCATAAAACTAACCCTTTTTAAGTACTAATATTGGAAAAAGAGTGTTTTTGTCTTCCTTTTGTATTTTCAGGATTAAATGAGCTAAAAAACACAAAAGAAGCAAAAAGACAGCTAAATCCAACATAAATACAAGGAAAGGAACATTAGTGGACTGCCCGACCCCTCAACGGCACCTTCCAAAGCAAAATGGAGAAGGCAGAAGTCTAAACACGCCCCGTGCTCAGCCAGTACGGGGGCGTGCCCAAGAAGCAGCAGAAAAGACAAACCTATAGAAGCTTCTATTGCCCACCACGGGCCGTGCTCAGCGGACACGGGGGCGTGTCGAAAGTACAGCAGGCGCATTTATTGTAATTGCGAATTACAATTAATGAGGAGAGAGAGTGTCAGACAGACACGGGGCCGTGCCCAGCGGACACGGGGCCGTGCCCAGCGGACACGGGGCCGTGTCCAGCTCTCTGTTCAGCCTATAAATAGGAGTGCTTGGATTCATTTCATCTCATCCCTTGGCACACCACCTCTCTCACACTTCATCCACCACCCACCACCATCACAACACCATCATCCATTGTCCATCGTAGAGTGTGTGAGTCGTCTCGGGATCCAAGATTGATCGTAAGAGTTCTTGACAATCAAGGCCATGTTTGCCTAAGTCTCTTACATCACTTGGTGAAGACAAAGTGTCTAGTATAATACTTTTTATTTCTAATCTTTTGCACTTTTTATTTGGTTTTGTATTAATGACTTTAATAACTAGTTACTTATGTTGAAGGTGATCTTTCCTTATCGTTTGTCCGTGGTGTCTTGGCATTATTTTACTGTCTATATAAAATAAAGGATTTTCACCATTCATATCTCCACGGTCTATATGGAGGTATGTTGGCTACCTGGTCGGGGGTTAAGGGAACGGTTTGGTAAAGGTCTTGCCATTGTTCAGCGTTTAGAGGTCCTGCAATGGACCTGGGTCAAATTTAGTAGGACCTCCTTCAATACTTCACGGTATTGGATGGCGGGGGTCCAAACTCTTTGATCCCCTCATAAGTTAACTACTATTAATACTATAACCCGGCTACTTAGGACTGTATCCCTGCTGACTCAGACTACTTAGCCGAGGGTAACGTCACCGCCAAAAGCGGGGCCTACCACAATACTGCATTAATAACTTAATTCATTATCTTCCAATAATCCACCCTTTTAGGATTGTATCATTGCTGACTCAAACTACTGGGGTGAGGGTAACGTCACCTTCAAAAGAGGGGCCTACTACAATAACTAAGATAATCTCTTAATTATGTGCAAAAGTGCGGAAATAATCAAAGGTTATACTAGATACGAGTCGGAACCAAGTGATTCATCTTGTCTATCTGTTTTTCTTTTATTTTCAGCATTTTAGTTAGTTTTTATTTTTCTTAGTTTAAAACATTTTTCTAAACTTTTATTTTGGTTAGACGTTGAGGATAAACCGGTATTAAAAGCTCTTGTGTCCTTGGACGACCTCGGTATCTTACCAACGCTATACTACACTCAACGATGGGTGCACTTGCCCATATGTGTGTTTAGTGTTAGTGAAATATCGTGTTTTATAAATTTAAAACTTGGCTAAAATAAGTGTTAAAAAGGGCTTAAAATATACACCTAATATATACGACACTTCACACGCATCAGAAACCAATCGCTGAGTGGGGGGTGGAAGTTATCATATTCAGCTCACCTTGCGTCTCTCTCCCGATCAGCACATCATGTCTTGACTTAACAGGCATCACCATGAAGTTGACGTTTGTTGTCCTCGAATGCTTCCCGTCAGAGAGTGTGACGGGGAAGCTAATTTGGCCTAACGGGAAGACCATTTCATTGCAGAACCCAGACAGTGGGTAGTCAACTGGTTCAAGTCTCGCTTTGTCTTCATCGTCGAACTGGTTAAAGCATTGTTCATAGATGATGTCTGCTGTACTCCCCAGGTCAATGAAGACGTATTCAGTTTCATAATGGCCGATGATACCGGTGATGACGATGGGTCGTGTGGCTCGGGGACCCCCGCGCACCACCGGGAAAATAACTTGCTGTTCTTGCCATGAAGGCTCATAAGTTCTCTTGCCTTTTTCTCTTGCGCTATACCTTGGTCCATTGACCATGTGTGTCTCCAGGCGTCGAACCTTCTTGTGATTTCCTTCATCGTGGAGATGGAGCTGTCGCGTTTCTTTGCGCACGTTCTTCACTAAGTGGCTCAGCTTTCCGCTCTTTAGTGCTCTCTCGATCTCTTGTCGCAAGCTGTAACAATCATCTGTTAAGTGGCCTGTATCCTTGTGGAAATCACAATACAGATTGGGGTCTTGTCCCTTTTTGTTCGTCATAGGCCTGGGAGCCTTAAAATCATGGTTCTCCGTCATTAGCACCTCTTTTGGTGTTTTTATGAGCGGAGTCCAATGCTTGTCACGATTATCATCTCGGACTGCCTTTCTATAACTGATGCGGTCAATGGTATCACGCGCGTCTTCCTTATAGCGGGATCGCTCTTCATAACGGGGTCGGTCGCTATAACCGCTGGAGTGGTTGGCCTTCCACCCAGGGTTTTTGCCTTTGTTGCGTCTGTTGTCGTCACACGAATGACCCCCTTTAGAAAATCTATCCTCAGAATGATAGCTGTTGTTTCTCGCGAGTGACTCTTCCGTTTGCGCGACTATCTTCGCGGCTTCCATTAGCTTATCCCACTCCTTGGGCATTCCATCCTTCCCAGTGATGGTTCTAATTAGGCTATCGCAGCGGATGGCTTTCTTGAAGTGGCAGCGCATGAGTTGTTCACTCACGCCACCGATCTCCAAACATTCTTTGTTAAAGCGCGTAATGAAATCTTCCAGACCCTCATTATCTCTGCGCCAGATATCTTCAACTTCCGCTGTGTCGCGCTGGTATCGCCTTTGTTGACTGAAGTGACTCAAAAACTGAGTTCTGAAATCTACCCATGATTTTATCTTTCCCGGAGGAAGGCTGTCGAACCAGGCGCGAGCAGCCCCCGTTAATGTTTGGATAAACAGATGACACCACATGGGCATGTTCCAACCTCCCATGCAGCCCACGCTAGTAAACACTCTGACGTGATCGTCTGGATCAGTCAATCCGTTAAACTTTTCGACAGTCGGAGGCAACTTTTCTCTCTTGAGCGGCGCTAGTGCTATCTTTGGGATGAACTTTGAATGCTCTATAGCTTCTTCTGGTCGATAGGCGAGGCGAAAGTCACGCTCCGCCTCCTCGGTATAACCAACGTGTTGCCTTGGTTTGTAATACTCGTGATTTCTTTGCAAACGATTGAAGACCGAAGATTCGTCATCGTTCTCCCAGGTTGGATCGTTCGGGTCAGTTTCTTCCCACTCATCGTTCATGTTGCGCTGCGTGAGCCGGCTATGAACTGGGCCTCTTTGGAAATTTGACGGTTCGTCATAGTAGCTTTCTGTCTCCCCCCGTGTATCGCGCGTGTCCTGCACGCTTAGTCTTCGGGTAGGGGGAGGTCTGTTGGCTCTTCCTTGGATATTTTGCGGTGGTGGCATCTGGCGCGGCCCGTGACTTGGGCCGGTTGGTGTAACCAAGGAAGATTCTGCCGTTAGAACTGCTTGTTGCGCGCTCAAGGATTGATATGCCGCGTTAATGGTGGCGAGTTGCTTGGCGTACCATGAGGCTGGGGTTTCGCCCTCTGGTAGCCCTAATAGCGCTGAGATATTCTGAGGTGGAGCTGGGTTCGAAGGTCCGGCACCGTTGTTTCCTGGGGTAGCTTGAGCGATGCGGGTGAAGCTCCCGCGCGGACCCCCAGTGTTGGTCATCTCGATTTCGCCGATTTCTTCGACGTGCTGGGGTTGGATGTTTTGGTTATCCGGCCCCAACGCTGCATCAGGGTTTGCTCCAAGACCCACGAACTCAGGAATGATTCCTTGACCAGCCATGATCGAAGGAAGGAAAAAACAACGAAAAACTCAGGAAATAAGAAGATGAAAGTGGTTTGTAGAAAAAAATCGGTGGGCGCCAATGAAGAAACACGGAACTAATTATGGGACTAATCAGTTTGGTTTATGTTTCTACCATGATGGTTAATCTTCTCGATGTTTCCCGAGCTCCTAATGACCGTGGTTTATCTGCAAAACAAAACACCGTTACTCGTTAAGAGGGGAATGTGGGGGTTTCCCTCTTAACCGGGCTCCGGCGTGAGAATAAGCGACTGCTTTTGGGAGAGAATTAAGTATTAAGTGAGAGTAGAGGGAATGGAATGAATTAACCTGTGAAGTGAAGGTCTCTATTTATAGCCGGAGAGGTGTAAGAGGGTGTGGGCTGATGGGCCTTGGGCCGGAAGGCGACAACATGGAGGATATGCTCCTCGTCTCACTGGTATCGACCGTTAGTGGCTTCTAGGAGCTTTATGGAGTTGGCGCAACGTGATTGGAGCCACGTGTCACTGTTGTCGGCCTGGTCGCCCTTCTGCCATCAGCAGGTAAGTGGAGATCGTGGGGCAGTTGTCTCTGCCCTGTGATTGGTGCCACATAGGCGTCCTTAAGTACTTTTTGTCTCCTGCATGTCAGACGATCGTGGAGCACGATTGCGCAGGAACAGAAGGACCCTGATTGGCTCTTTTATTCTGCCACTTGTACCTTGTGTACTATCTGGAAAGGCCTTGCGCCGTAGTCACGCACGATTCTTGCTGAGCACGTTATTATCATGCTCGCGGCATGAGCTTTCAGATGTTCTTTTTAGAAAGCTAAGTGTTGCTAATTGGAGTCTACTTCTTATGTGGACCTCGCGCCGCGTTACACAGATATGTTGCAGCCCGCGCGAGGTTGGCAATCAAGGAAATTGCTGAGTAAGGAGTATGGTCCCGCGCGACCTTACAGGGGTTGCGCAGCTTTTTGGGACCATACCCCTTCACATACCTAAAAGTGTAAATGAGACAGGCATGAGCTTTACCAAGCTCAAGTTTAGCTCATTTAGTTTACGACAACCCGAGCTAGGCAAATTTTAGTTTTATAAAAAAATGAAATACTTAATGAACAATAAATGAGTAAACCACTCACAAGCCAAGTTTGAACCTTAAAAATATAAATAAGCTGAGCTCTCTAAAGCTAAACAAGCCAAGCTCAAGCTTGACTCGGCACCTTTACACCTAAACTTAGTAACCTTTTGTTCTTCTAGACTTTTACTATTTCATTATTTGTAGATTTGATGATTGTAACTTTTTTGTTAATTAAACATTAAATTAAAAATTTGTTTGAACTTGTCAGTTCATGTTGGTTTTTTCCTCTATTTGTTCACAATTTGTTTTGATCAATGTTAATTGTTTTTATTTTCTTAACTTTTTTCCTTTTTGCTTATATTGATTTGATCGTTTTAGTTCATTGATTTCGTTTATTGGAGCTATGAAAAGATATAAAAAGAAAATTGTCATCTGAAAACTCTCTAACAATATTTTCCAGTCTGTCTCTGCTCTTAACTTGTTGATTCTAATAAACTATTATTTGGACTTACATCGACATAGATTTACATGATTTTGAATTTAACTGATAAGATAAAACATGTGCATGTTGATAATGTAAAAGAATATATGAAAATAGCAGCATATCAATTACAGAAACTATCATTAGTTTTTCGTTGGTTTTTTTTTTTTTAAAGCTTGTGGCTCGAGACTCAAAGGCTTGTTTTGTTTTTGATCCGAGTCGAGCCAGGCCATTTTGTAATCGAGCCAGGGGTGCTTGACTCGTGGGTCAGCTCGATGGCTCTGCTATGTCGCTCTACTCGATGGCTCGTATGTATGTTTGTGTATATATATTATTTAGAAATGTGTGTGAATTTTTTTATGTTATCAATATTTGTAAACAAAGTTAATAAAAAAGAAAATTAATGAGTCGGCTCGATTGGGCTCGAGCTGGCTGGAAGTTTTTACGAGCCTAACTCGACTTTTATAGCTCGAAAAAATAAACGAGTCGAGCCGAGCTGGCTCGTTTAAGTTTGAGCCCGAACTTGAGTCCAACCTAGCTCGGCTCGATTACAAACATATAATTTAGTATTCAATAACCTGTGAAGTCAGATATATACAATTAGTTTGCTGATGGTTTATGAACAATTGTTGCATTTTTTTGAAGATTTTATTTATTTTAACAATGTTTCAGACTAATAAATCGTTTTTCAAAGATAAACATCGTAAAAGAACGGTATAACATAAATTTTTGGTTTCTAGTAACAATTTTATTTTCATTAAATTCTCTATTAGAGTTTTATTTTAACTACCAACAAAAACCCAATCACCCGGGTGGCCAGGTAAACCCAAATGGCAAAAGGCCATCCATGTTCGTGCGATGCTGGTGACTGGCCCACCACCATTCCAGAGGAAACCAGTGAAGGTCCACTGTGGTAAAACTTCTGGCTCAATCCAGAGCAATTTTGCTCTAAGCGAGACCTGAACCCATGATCTCCACTTTGAAAGATTATGAGATGTACTGTCAATGCACCAGAAGGTCATTTTCGATAAAATTTTAATTACCTTGTTGAAATTATAAACACTAGATGACTAGAACACATGTAAACTAGATGAAAACGGTATATGCGCAATATGGAATTGATTTTCATGTTTGCATTTCTCAACCTTGATAGATGATTTAATTAATATTACATATATGACCTCATTATAAATGCTATTCATATAGACACCCATTACTACATTAACCATCTACATATGTTTTTAATTGTTAACATTTATAATAGAACACGTACATTATTCCGCTTAGAAACATAACACCAAACCAAAGCCTTACAACATGAATCACATCGACCAGTCCAAAATCTTCGAAACTTTCCCCTTAACTTCTGAAGCAACACAATTAAACCCGCAACCGCACTGCGGCGACTCCTCAAACGCCTCAATATCGATCCCCGCCTTCAACATCCCGACCGAGAAATCCACCTCACCTTCGTCCCGAATAGCCGACACAATTTGCACCCAGAATAACATAACTTTTACACTTACCCCCTTCAACTTCGTCACCTTGTCTTTTCTGATCACTCCACTGATCATAGGTTTGTACTTTACTTCGTACCCATCGTTTAAAAACGTACAGTTTTGACCCAGATTAACATGGAACTCTCCGGTTTCTCTGTTCAGGGTGTACGCTGTAACGTTTTTCGGAAGCAGACCAACGGGGAGATCGTATTCTTGTAGTATTTCATATGCGGTCGGGACTTGAGCGACGGCTGCACAGATGAAGAGGAGGAGGAGAGGAGGTATTGTGGCCCGAGAAGTCATTTGAGAGTAGGAAGATGGTGGATTTTGAAATGAGAAAAATGGTAATTGAAGTGAATAATATGTTGATGTTGGTTAAGGAACAAGTTTGTTTGTAGACGTAGTTGTGACACATATTTCTTATGTCCGCAATCTAAGGCGTTTGTAAATACCGGAACATAATAACCCAACAAAATACTCAACTTATATGATGAATACTTAATCGACCTTTACATGTTATACACACACATATATAACGATTCCAATAGAGATATTAACACGGAACCTACATACATTTATTTATGGGAATTCACTGCATTGACTCAAGACAATTTACTAAAATGACATTTGACACGTCTAGCCGTAGAAAACTCACGCAAAGCCATGAACTTTAGTGTTAGTGTTAGGGTGTAAGGAGCGCTTCACTAGGGGAGTAGTCCCCTCTCTACCATAGCCAATTATGTCAACTCCCATCTGCACTTCCCATTTTGCAGTAAAACACCCAAAGGGTAGCCGCGCCGTAGTAACTAACATGAGCTTACACACGCGCGGCCTACCCAAGCAAAGGAAACATTTTCTACAGCCTTATTTTTCTAAGTCCAGAGCTCCAACCACTTGCCATGTGCATGGTGCAGCACTGGACTGGGGGGACTTGAAGGGGTATGGTCCCAGAAACGCCGCGCAACCTCCATCAAGGTCGCGCGCATGACCATACTCCTTATTGATCAACTTCCTTATTTTCAACCTCGCGCGACATACATCACATTTCATTAAGCAGGCGCGAGGTCTGGACAACAGGAAACTACGATTACGACACTTAGCATTCTGAAAGAACATTCAATCACCCATACCCTGCGCAAGGCAGTTACGTGCCCAGCAGGGGTCATGCAGGGCAGCGGCGCAAGGCTGTTCCAGATAGTACACAAGGTACAAGTGGCAGAAGGAAAGAGCCAATCAACGTCCTTCTGGCCCTGCTCAATCGTGCTCCACGATCATCTGACATGCAGGAGACAAAAAGTACTTAAGGACGCCTACATGGCACCAATCATAAGGCAGAGACAACTGCCCCACGATCTCCACTTACCTGCTGATGGCAGAAGGGCGGCCAGGCCGACAACAGTGACACGTGGCTCCAATCACATTGCGCCAGCTCCAGAAAGCTCTTAGAAGCCACTAACGGTCGACACCAGTGAGACAAGGAGCATATCCTCCATGTTGTCGCCTTCCGGCCCAAGGCCCATCAGCCCACATCCTCTTACACCTCTCCGGCTATAAATAGAGACCTCACTTCACAGGTTAAACATTCCATTCCCTCTACTCTCACTCTTAATACTTAATTATCTCCCCAAAGCAGTCGCTTATTCTCACGCCGGAGCCTGGTTAAGAGGGAAACCCCCACATTCCCCTCTTAACGAGTAACGGTGTTCTGTTTTGCAGGATAACCCAGTCATTAAGGAGCTCAGGAGACCATAAAGAAGATTAACCACTATGATAGGAACATAAACCAAACTGATTAATCCCCTAATTAGTTATGTGTTTCTTCAACTTCCCATTTTGCACTCAACCGCAAGGGGTGCTCCACTAGTTACATTATAGCCGTTGCACGTTCTCCAACGGTCAAAAAACCAAACAACAGACTTGGTGACTCCTCCCCGGCCTTTTCAGTTTACCGCATCAATTGCGGGGTTGGCGCCGGTGTTACCGTGTGGATATTAAAAATATATAAATATTGTTTTTAACATATGTGTTGTTTAGTTAAAAATATTGTGTGCATCACATCGTGTGTTTGTTTTTATAATGTGTTCATATGATATAATACTTGTTATGAATTGTACAGACATGTTTTACTAGTTGACAAGTTTTCTACATGTTTCGGTGGCAAAACTAAGAGAAAAGTTGGTGCGTGTACAGGAAAGTCACAAAGGAGAGGTTCGGAATTATTGGAATAAGTGGGTACCGGCCAAGGTCGTATTATTTGGGTGGAGAGCGTGTATAGAAAGAATCCCGGCTAAAACTGAACTAGGCAAACGAGGAGTATTGGTGGCGGATGTAAACTGCTCATGGTGCGGATTAGAGCCAGAATCAACAAACCATATTCTCTCGGCACGTATATGGGCTAGGGCGATATGGTGGCAAATTCGAGTGTGGCTGAAACTCCCAATCCGAATCAAATTGATGCACCGGCCAAGATTCTTAAATGGATTGACATGTTGGCTGGATAGAAAGATTGGAAAAATGTCATTGTAGCAATTGCTTTCACTACACTATGGCAGATTTGGAAGGCTAGAAACGACATGGAATTCGACGAGCTAATAGCAATCAGAATCTCATCCTGCACCGCATTCATTATTCAATGCTCTATAAAGTTCATCTTCTCCATTGAAGAATTTTGATCAGATGTCTACGTAGCTGTGAGGCGGTTCTATAATCGAGAGGCTTCATCACTGACGAACTTCATCGGGAAATTCCATGTGGGGTCGGACTACCCGTTTTTGTCCATACAAGCTTTTTGCTGTTGAACCTTCCCCGGTGGTGCCGGAGATGTAAGCGACAATGTAGACATAATTTGTGCTTGTGCATATGGATTCTCTAAATGCAGAAATCAACGAAGTATAAATTCAGGTTCACTCAAAATCAATTTGTCCAACTGTACTCGGAGTTTCAATCGTATATGTACATTCGGCTTCGCTTTTGCCTCAGATACAAATCCGAACGAGTCTAATGAGGTAGATAAGCTCCAATTTCCCCATGTCAAAATGTTACGTTTTATGGCTTACATGTGTATTATGTGATTTTGTTGTATATTATGTTTTCTATGTATTAATTAGACGCAAAACTCATTTGATCAATGGTTATGTTGCTTGAATTGAAATATCGTTGGGTTTTATGTGATGTTTCTGATTCCTGTTGGTTTGATGTAGGTTGTATCAACTCAAATTGATGTTGTATCAGTCCTTTGTTTCATGTGAATGGGATAACCATTTGATTAGAAATATTATTTATGACTTGTTTTTTTATTAACATCAAAAGTATATATATTCTGTTCTTATTTCTTATTTCTTATATATATATAGGGTAAGGTTATTGTAAAAAAGGTTAAAAGTGTGAGAAATGTGAGAAATATTGTGGAGATGACATGTGTTCTCAATTTAAATTAATTCAAAAGGGTAAACAAGTAATTTTATCATTAATTCAATTAATTCAAAACTTTCCATTACCGCGACCTTAATTATAGGAACATGAATTTTTTAAAAGATCTCTAAAAAAACACTACGAATAACACTGCAACCACCATTCAGCACATATATAACACCATTCAATAATAGGGCTGACAATTGGGTACCTGTTAAGACACGATTAGACCTGTTTGACTGAAAAATACACCCTTTGACTTTTTTAATTTTTAAAATAATTAAAATTACAATGTTAGGATCTATCATTTATTCATCTTTGTACATAAAACATAAAACTGTTTTATAAACATGAGGTAGAAAGTAGTTAAACGAGTCGTAATCATGTTTGGAACTTATGTTGTGCGCGCCGTCAGAAACTTGTTAAACCTGTTAAGACACGATTTGTCAGCCTTATTCAATTATTATATAACACCATTCAATAAGTATATAACACCATTTTAAAGATCTCTATAAAAACACTACGAATAACACTGCAACCACCATTCAGCACATATATAACACCATTCAATAATTATATAACACCATTCAATAAGTATATATATAACACCATTCAATAATTATATCACCATTTAATAAATACATAACACTACAAAAAAGAATTATATAACACCATTAAATAATTATATAACACCATTTAATAAGTACATAACACTACAAAATAAGTATATAACACCATATTACCATTTTATAGCTCTGTATAACATTACAACCCCCGTCGTTCCACTACCGGCACCACCACTGTCGCTTCGCCGCCGCCGTCGTGGAGAGGTGGCCGGCACTACCGCTACCGCTACCGTTACTCTTACTCATAAACGACGCCAGTTTAGCAAACAGGAACCCTAGGTCATCATCATCCTCATCATCACCGGGTGTCCGAGAGGCCATAACTTGCGCTAACCGCTGCACCGCCGGAGATGATGAACTGGTGCTGCTGGAACTGTTTTTTTAATATATATAATTTATTTGTCCCTTTATTTTGTTACACCAGTCCCACATTCTCAGTAGTTGCATACATTACTAGCAATTTGAACAATACACATGTCGGTTATGTATTGATCTAAAATCAACTTCCTTTTATGTATGTAATATAACTGGGGATACTAACTTTTATAAAATCTAATGGCGAGGTTGGGAAAAATAGGACTTCGGGTGCATATAAAATCTCAATAGTGGGATAGGGAAACTAACTTTTATAAAATCTCAACCCGTAATATGCATAACAGTCACTTTTTACATGATATATGTCATGCCACACACGTTATACAATAAATGCAACACTTTTTAGCATTGTTACACATGTTACATGTTGTTTGTAACATGTGTTACATTGTATCCATAGTAAACCAATACTTGGTTCTATATCATGTTACAAATTACATGTGGCTTTTATGTGTTTTCTGACGATCGCCATGTCACACACGTTATATACTAGAAACGAAGCAACAGTTTTGGACGTTGTTACACATGTTGCATTATGGATGAAGAAGGATGTTGTCGTGAAGGCCATTTTTGGTTGTAAAAACTATATGAAACATGTGTATCCTTGATGTTGTAACATGTGTAAACACTGTATGTAACATGTATAACATGACTATACATGTGTTACCCTCTAGTGTAACACATGTTAAAAAAAAACATGTGTTACATATGTGCAACCTTAGGTGCCAATTAAAACTTAGTTAAATTACATATGTAACTGCATTACATCATCCAAAATGTCACGTCAATTGGTAAACAAGTATTCTTTAAGATTGTAATATTTTTTAGATTCTAATGTTTAAGATGATTGTAATGTGTTAGATGTTTTGACTTTCTAATTAATGATATTCAATAGCACATGCGTTTAATAGTAGTTTATTATTTTTCATTAAACATGTTACATATATAAAAACCATTGTTACATATGTAACGTTGCCTTTTTAACGTATGTAACACATGTGTACCAAAGGAATGATATGACCAACATTTTATCAGGTCATTCTTTGCTATTAGTTAGTTACCTCTCACATAGGTTACACATGTTACGTCCAACACCAGTTACAAATGTTAATCAAAACAAGTATTCTTTAAGATTATAATATTTTTTAGATTGTAATGTTTAAGATGATTGTAATGTGTTAGATGTTTTGACTTTCTAATTAATGATATTCAATAGCTCATGCGTTTAATAGTAGTTTATTATTTTTCATTAAACATGTTACATATATAAAAACCATTGTTACATATGTAACGTTGCCTTTTAACGTATGTAACACATGTGTACCAAAGGAATGATATGACCAACATTTTATCAGGTCATTCTTTGCTATTAGTTAGTTACCTCTCACATAGGTTATACATGTTACGTCCAATACCAGTTACAAATGTTAATCAAAACAAAAGTCACTTGTCATCATGGGTTGTTAGTAATTGTACACATTACAAACATACTTAAAGGTAACAAAAATCTTTATAAAAACTTAAACATATAAAAATGATCCAAAAACTATCATAAAGGTTACAAAAATCTAGCTACGCTTTGCGTCTTGATAACCATCTTTATCTTGAACATAAACATCCATTCACCTATGAACAAAACAAGTACATCAGTGTTAATCCCCTAAAGTTAAACTTATTAACACAAATGTAACTACAGGTATGTAACATGTGTTACCTCCTAGTATAACACACAATAACAGTTACTATTCAAATCAAAAGCCCAAACAAGCAACCAACCCAACAAAAAAACAGTTACTATTCAGATCAAAAGCCTCAAAAAATCAACCAAACCAAACACAACTTTTTACCACAAAAATGATTTTAACACAAAAATAAAAACCTGCAAATTACATAAACATTTACCCATTTTTAGAACCATTTTAACAAAAGAATCATGTTCATCTCTAAAACATCCATTACACAAAAACCTATAAACAACCATTTTAACTAAAACATCAAGTGTGAAATGATTTTTCAAAATAAAATACTCAAGAGATTGTTGTTTCTCTCTCTAAAATAGCAACTTTCTCTCTCTAAAAACACTTACCGAATCTAGAAACCGTGTGATGAACACGATGAAGATCTTCAAACTTGCTTCTCTCTATGTGTTCTTGGTGTTCTTGATGAATATGATGAAGATTGTTGTTTCTCACTCTAGAAATCAGCTTTCAACAAGCTTCAGCACACCCGAGATGAAGATGACGACGTGAGATGAAGCATGAACACACCCGAAATCAGCTTTCAATAAGCATGAACACATCCGAAATAAACAAGATGAATATTGTTGTTTCTCTCTAAAAAACATTAGCTTTCTCTCTCTAAAAACATAAACAAAGATGTGATGAGAGCAACACCTTACTTGCTTTTCTTTGAGAGCTTCAATGGTGACTTTGATCTTCAGATATGGTGGCTTCAATAGAAATGGATGAGTACAAGATTCAGATCTAGTTGTTTCGTACAACACAACATGGAGACGTATTCAACAAGAATTAATACTAAAAGTCTACTTACGTGTCGTCCGAAATTCTTGTCATAAACTCCATGGATAAACAAAGATAAAAAGAAATATATGGAATGTTTGAATTTGAAGAAGATGATAGAAATGTGGGGAAGAAGATGCATTGGAAAATGTTGCAAAAAGGTGTGTACTTTTGTCTCAAAAGTAAAAGGTGGGTTGGTGACATTTGATGGGATGAAAAAGTAAAAAGTCTAAAATGCCCTTTGAAGACCAATTTGCACATGCTTAAAGTGGGTGATGTGGCTCAATATGGGCCAAGTATTGGGGTTTCCTTAGTTTTCTCAATAAAATTGGTTTTCTCCATATACTTACACTATATATATATATATAGGGAGGGGCTCATGCGAGAACCACCCTTATTGTGAGAACCGCGAGAATCAATGTGAACACAACCTAAAATAGCTAAAAAAACCTAAAAAAACCTAACCCCCCCCCCCCCACAAGCTAAAATGCTAAAAACTAAACCCCTAAAAAACCTAAAAAAAATCTAAATTTTTTTTTAAATATTTTTTATGCTCAAATCGCTACTTTTAGTGGCAAAAAAAAAACTTTTAAAAAATGGCTTCGAAAAGTAGCGATTTTTATATAAAAAATATTTAAAAAAAAATTTGTGTGAGTTTTAGCTATTTTTAGGCATTTTTGGTTGTGTTCACATTGGTTCTCGCGGTTCTCGCAATAAGAGGTGGTTCTCGCATGATTTTCTCCCTATATATATATATATATATATATATATGGGAAGGTTCATTGGGGAACACTAAAAAACTGGGGAACAGCGGGGAACCGACTCAAACGAACTCCGATTGGACTCATTCCAACGGCGTTGGAACCGGCTCGTCGAACCCTAACTAAGATCTCTTAACCCTAAACCATAAATCCTAACTCCTAAACTCTAAACCCTAAAGCTAAAAAATAAGGCTAAAACCTAAGTTAAACCGTAAAATCTAAACTATAAACCCTAAAAGCTAAACCCTAAAGGCTAAACCTAATGCTAAACCGTAAAGCTAAATCCTAAACCCTAAAACTAAACCTTAAGGCTAAACCCTAAAGCTAAACCCTAAAAGTCAAACCCTAATATATTTAGGGTTTAGGGGTAATGATTTAGGGGTTAGAGTTAAGAGATCCTAGTTAGGGTTCGACGAGCTGGTTCCAACGCCGCTGGAATGAGTCCAATCGGAGTTCGTTTGAGTCGGTTCCCCACTGTTTTCCACTTTTTTAGTGTTTCCCAATGAACCTCACAATATATATATATATATATATATATATATATATATACATAGGGAGCCGCTAGAATGAGAACCACCACGAGTTATGAGAACCACGAGAACCAAGTGCCACGGAGGGGCGTTGACCACGAAATTTTTTTTACACCTAGATCCGTATATTTTAAGACCGGGTGTAAAAAAAAAATTTCAAACGGCGCGCCCGAGTGGGTAGTTTTTTACACCCAAAGTTTGTAAAAAGAAAAAAAAAATTAAAAACACCAAACTTTGGGTGTAAAAAACTACCCCCTCGGGCGCGCCGTTTGAAATTTTTTTTTTACACCCGGTCTTAAAATATACGGATCTAGGTGTAAAAAAAATTTCGTGGTCAACGCCCCTCCGTGGCACTTGGTTCTCGTGGTTCTCATAACTCGTGGTGGTTCTCATTCTAGCGGCCCCCTATATATATATATTATTTTACTTTTGAAATTTGTGTTCTGTGATTTGTTTAGCAAATTGTGTGTTGTGAATATTGGTCAATTTTCTTTATTTTGAGGTGGGGGGTATTTTTGTCATATTTGATAATTCATTTCATTCACATACGTGTAATCAAACAAGACAATGGAATGGTAATGATCTATTTCAGTCCATCGTCCATTCCATTCCCTTGTACATTCCATTCACTCGCCAGTTCCATTACCTCATACCAAACAGACCCTCAGTCTCATATTTTATCACTAAAACAAATATAGATGATGATCGAAATAAGATTTTAATTAAAAAGGCAGTTAAATAATATAACAAGGTTATAAAAAGGTTTCATAATACATACAATTTATTGTAAAAAAGAAATAAAGAAATTGATATAGAGAGATGTAGAATCATGTAGCAATTCATACTTTTGAATGCAACCAAATCATCTCTTAACAACCAGCATGAATCCCCAATCCGAACGAACGAAATCGATCATCTCATCACAACTCAATCCAATTTCTGGTTTAAAACCCTTACTAATTCTGTCGAGTTTTGTGCTTCAGCAGCATCTCACGCAGCTCAGCTGGATCAATCTGATTCCCATGACCTTCAGGCTTATAATAACCAGTAACCGGATCCGGAATCCACGCACTAGATTTCTTCGATTCTTCACCTCCTTTCTTCATCATTACAACCACACTCCCCTTCGCACCTTCCGACACCACACCCTGCGATGCCGATGCATATCCACGCCTGTACAAAACATGATCAATGAAAAACAATAGAGAAACTCAAATAATTTGCAACAAAATTATGTTAACGTGAAATCACCTGGCAACAACAGACAAGTGATCAACGATGAATGATGAGACAATTCTAGCCATTGATGAACTTGTTCGATGCAACTACAGATACTGGTGAAAGTTCTGTAGCTGCAACGGTTGCGTTAGGGTTTATGAGGTAGAAGTGAAAAACAATATTTATAAAGGTGGGAAATAGGGTTTTTTTAAAAGTGGGCTGGATCATGTGTAGGTGAGGTTCAGTGTACGTTTGGTGGTCCACCAAGGTCCATAGCATGTGTTGTAATATTTTAAGTTATCGGTCACCGAAAGGAATCACAGGTGTTGAGAATCGCGAAAGGGAGCATAAGTTTGGGGCGGCGGGTTGCTGATTATGACGACATCCCATGTGGTGGTCGTTTTTCGTGATAGTGCGGGTCCACCGTCCTACTGTGTGAGTCAAACCCTATACATTTGGTTGCTTCGACCATAATTCTTAAAGGATGTTGCATTTTACAAGACGAAAATAATAATATATGATTGTTATCGTTTCAACATTTTTACAAGAGTAAATTAGAGGATCTTCGAAGTAGGGATTCAAAGAGCCGAAAAAGCTTAGGGTGCGTTTGGTTCGCATGAATTCAATGGAATTTAAGGGAATTGGACTTTGAATTACATCTCTTAAGATGTTTGATTCACAGAATTTGATGGAATTGGAATCTCAATTTCAATCTTCATATGTTTGGTTGACAATGGAATTGGATTTAGGCATGAATTCTTTCAAATTCCTTTAACTAAAGGAATTCAAAATCCTTCCTATATGTGAAGGAATTAAAGTAATTTCATTGGAATCTTCGACCGTTTCGACCAGCACCGTTTCAACCCGTACCCTTTTGACCCATACTGGTTTCGATCCGAACCGTTTCGACCCGTACCGTTTCGACTCGTACCGTTTCGACGCGAACAGTTTCGATCCGTAACGTTTCGACGCCAACGGTTTCGACCAGTAACGGTTTCGACCCGTACCGTTTCGACGTGAACGGTTTCGACCCGTAAAGTTTCGATGGCAAAAGTGAAGTTGGTCACATCCTCTGCTCATGTATGGCCAAACATTCATATGGCTGAAAATAAAAATGGTTTACTATCATTAATATATACATGTCGACTCACAGATAAGACCAAAACACACAAAATAATCCTTTATAAACGGTTTCGAACCTTAACGTTTCGATGGCGAAAGTGGAGTTGGTCACATCCTCTGCTCATGTATGGCCAAACATTCATATGGCTGAAAATAAAAATGGTCTACTATCATAATATATACATGTCGACTCACAGATAAGACCAAAACACACAAAATAAACCTTTATAAACGGTTTCGACCCGTAACGTTTCGATCTGTACCGTTTAGACGCGAACTGTTTCGACGCGTCCGTTTTGACCCGTACCGTTTCCACCTGTACCGTTTCGACCCAAACCGTTTCGACGCGAACTGTTTCGACTCGTACCGTTTCGAATCGAACCGCTTCGACCCGAACCGTTTCGCCGCGAAGCGTTTCGACACGTACTAGTGGTTGTGGGTGCCGGGGTGATGGATTCCAATTCATTTGACAACCAAACACAACAAAAATGGAATTGAGATTCCAATTCCAACAATTTCCAATTTCCAATTGGAATGTTTAAATTCCAAATCCAATTCCTTTAAATTCTAATTCCTATACAAATTGCAATTCCAAAACATTTCGCGAACCAAACGCCCCCTTAAGCTTTGGGATTTAAAGTTAAAAGACACAGGCTCGGCTTAACTTATTTATCCTTAACGGACTTGAACTTTGAGTTAAAGCTCGGCTAAAAGAAACTCATAGCTTCATGCCTTGTTAGCGAGGGAGCGAGCCCTTTTAGCTTCATGACGAGTCAAACGAAGGAGTTTATCTTGGCTCAATCTTGGTCAGGTCATTTATAAACAAGTTGATTTAGAGTGAGCCTTTTAGTGACCATGAGATTCTTATAATTTGTGATGGAATGTGATTAATATTCCGATGGTGTCATTCCACCCTGGAAATACTAAAGGGATACGAGCTAGGTCTATGTAACACACTTTCTTTTAATCACGTGTTGTTTGTCCAACCAAAACTGGATCATTAACTCTCTTTGCTGTTGATCGACAATTTGACGTTGAACAAATTTTTATAGTCGTAAGAAATCCTCTGCGTCAAATGTGAGGGTTCTTTTGTGTGGGTTTTAAGTCACGAGAACGTGACTACGGAGGTGGAGATGGTTGAATGGGTTCTTGTCTTGGTTCGTTGTCCGGGCACAAACAGGGTCGCCGTAAAAAAGTGGCATGTAGAAAAAGGTGTTAGTATATTTTTAGGTCTTTCATTTTAGGGACGAAGAGTGTGATGATCAAATGAATAGTAAAAACCATAACCATAATTTATTAAACCTTAAAATGAATAGTGAAATTCGACATACCACACAAACGATCCACCAGCTAGTTCACGCTTTTGGAAATTATAACTATCCGATAACATTCCTTCTTGGCAGGGGCGGATGTACCATATGAGAAGGGGTAGCCTCCGCTACCACTTGGCGTTCCGGCGGTAGTGTAAATTTTGGAAAAATTTGACATTTTTTTAACGTTTTTTCGATTTCGTTACCCCTTTCTTTTAAGACGTTACCCCTATGAAAGTTTTATAGATCCGCCACTGCTTCTTGGCTATAATTTTTTCCTTCGCCGACTATAGATAGTATTCAAACAAATCTAGATGGTAAAAATTTATTCTTATAACTATTTTTAAGCTCTACCAAATCATATTAAATATATAAAAAAAAAAAACTATGAATTAGTAGTTCCATTCTAATCATCTTGGTGTATCATTAGAGCCAAAGGACAGAAGTCCTCTCCATCTACCAATGGTGCATTCTCATAAGAAAAAGAAAATACCTTTAATTTGTCCTTAGTCTTTGAAAAGCCGTTGCATATATTATAAAAGTATAAAAAGAGAATCACTTTGCCCTCCATATGATGATGTTACAAAACAAAATTAATTAAATTATAACTAAATTGATTCTCGTGATGTAAAAAGAACTTACGATGTAAGATACCTCTATTATAAAGTTTGGTCGACCGAAGGGTCACCAGACCCTCCTCATGTAGTTCCGCCCATGTTACTAGTTAACATAGTTTAACACATGCATATATATCTTTATAAAATTCTAATTGCTACTTCGGATTAGTGTACACTTATGATATTTGTGGGTTTACATGGTTTGTATAAACTTCTGTACCCATTTTGCATGCCAGACAAATAAACATGGGTTGATAAATAACCATTTTTGCTACATGATCAACCCAGCTTTTATACCGTCCACGAATCTAAGTTAATCATAAACACGAGGGAGAAAATGTTCTAAACAATCAAATCAGTTAAATCTGTTTCTAACAACATTGGTTTCAGAAACAATGGTTACTGCTTCAGATTTTCAATATTTTCGGGCCAAACAGCCCAAATCGGATTGCTATACTAACATTTGCATGTTTGTGTCTTCAGTAACTTTATTTTTCTTGATTTCAATTTCACCTCTTATACTATATATAATATACGTTTGAGTAAACTTCCGTTTCGCTCCCTGTAGTTTGGTCGTTTTAATGGTTTTGCACCAATCATTTAAAAAATGTCATTTTCCTCTAATAGTTTACTATATTTTCCCATTTTGCTCCATGGCTTTAACTCCATTCATAATGTATGTTAACTAGAAGGACATTTTGGTAATTTTAAGAATAAAAGTAAGGACATTTAGGTAATTTACTTGTAAAGATATTTCTATGATATATACACACACATGAGTGTAATATACACACACCTAGGGATGGGCTTTTTTTCCCAAATACCCGTACTCGTACCCGTACCGTACCCGTACCTGTACCCATACCGATTTTAGGTATTTGGTACATGTATCGGTACCCAGTTTTATTGATTTTGGTATTCGGTACTTTTGGTATTGGTACGGGTAAAAACGGGTACTGGTACCGAATTCTATGTATACCTTTAAAAGTTTTTTTGTATTATGTTTTATTTCATATTATGGTATTTATAATGTACTCGTATTGATTTTACCTATATGGTACCCGTATCATATTGGTACTCGTACCAATTTTACCTATTTGGTACTCGTACTATATTTGTACTCATGTCAATTTTACCTATTTAGTACTCGTACAAGTGCTCAAAAAGTAAATAAAAACAAAATGGTACCAAGCGGGTACTATACCGAAAATACCCGTACCAGTACCCGTACTCGTACCCGTACCGTACCTATATATTTGGTACGGTATTTGGTACCTAGTTTTGTTCAAATTCGGTACCGGTATTTTCGGTACTGGTACGGGTATAGGTACGGGTACTGTACCAATCCCATCCCTACACACACCTCTCTCTTCTCTCTCTCTCTCTCTCTCTCTCTCTTTACCACTGTGTTCCCGAGTTAAGTTAAGTTAAGGAGAGAAAACAAATGATACTCTTCTTTTCTTTTCTTTTCTTTCTCTCCGTTTCTTTCCAAATTGGAAAGACTAATTTTAGGCAAAAAATATTTCATTTTCTCTTCTTTTCTTCCCTTTAATGAAACTCTGAAACACAACTAAAAATTATTTCCTTTCAAATCTTTTCTTTTCTCTCATTTAATGAAACTCGGGAACACAGTGTACATGTTCTATCTCTCTCTTCCCCGTCACCAACCACCCACCACCGCACCACCACCGGTCACCACCCAACAACCCACCGGAACCCACATCACTAGAACCCAACCACTACCATAACCATCACTTCCAACACCACCTCACCGGAACCCACATCCTACAACTAACACCCCTCCCATTTCCCCTGCCACCACAACCACCTGCTCTAACCACCACCACAACCGCCTCCTACGAGCACCGAAACCACCCAACCCCCATCACATTCTGTTTTTTCTCTCTCTTTTTCTCACACATGATGGTCATCGTTTGCAGATCTAGACCGCAGATGAGAGTGAAGCCCTTTTTTTCGTTTGTTGATCAGAACAAGATCTATTCATCTTCACTCCCCTTTCGTTTGCATATCTGGACCGGAGATGAGAGTGATTGGTTGATTAGGGCTTCAATTTTGGAGAAGGCGGTGGCCGGCGATGGTGTCAAGGTGGTGGTCAACGATGGTGTCTACTGGTTTGAAGAGAAAGAGAGAGAAATTTGAGGGGTGTTGATTAGTGCATTTTTGATACGCTTTATTTGATGATAATTATCTATAAAATGCATCGATATTATTATAAATATATTATATTGAGTTGCTTTTGTATTTTATATATATCAAAAGAGTTTGATCTAAAATGATGATTTTATACAAGAAAATTATTGATCATAACTTTTAAATACTAATTATAGATCTTAATATGGGAGTTAAAGATTATTAATTGTCATTAATGGTCATTAAATAATTATTGTTTTGACATGTTTTGTAAGTATCGAGAATCAAAAATGATGAGTTAAATGGAGCAACTAAAGAAATAAAGAAGGAAGTTTATATTGGGTTTATATTGGGGCTCGTGAGTAGTGAACCAAAAAGAAGGAAGTAACGCATAAGGTGGGGCCCAAGAGAACAGTTTTATTTTTTGGGGTAAATTTGAGGCTAGATGTCGCAACCCCCGCCCTTTAACTACCCGGGAACGGGCGGCCGCGATCAGTTTTGGTGGTATCTGTGTTTGTCAGTTTGGCAGCGGAAATTTTCATCAGGATCGTAGTTGGGAAATATTTTATCAGAGTAAAATACCACGCTTTTATAATATCAAACATATGGGAAAATCCCAAGTTTCAAGTACACACATTTTTATAGGGATAAACCCTATTTTATTTAAATAAAACATCTCTTTATTTTAGGTAACTTTATAGCCACTTTTCCAAGCCTCCAGTGCTGTGCAGCTGGCTTCTATTTGGCTTTCACATTTTGTTACCTGAAACGCGTTTAAAAACATTTTGTCAGTGAGAAATACTGGTGAGTGAATCCCAATTTAATCAAGACTTATAAAAACCATTGTACAGTATTGAGGGCGGTCGCACAATTACATTTGTTTCCATCTACTTTAATTACAACCCACGGTACTGTCAACCCGACTTGTGGTCATGTTACTACTCACAATGTAGTAACAAATTTTGTATACAAAAACGCAACATACCGACGATAATTGTAGAATACAAATACTCAATTACTGTTTAATATAATGTTAATTATATGAGGATTTGTAAAAACAGTTTGCAAAAAGGAGATTACTCACATTGCTTGTAACACCCCGTGTTTTCATAAGTGAAAGTCAAAGTCAAGGTCAAAGTCAACGACCGATTTCGCGCGACTTGACTCGTAGAAATGTTTTTATTTTATTTATATTATGTGGAGTAAGTGTCGTTCATTGCAATAATCGAATCGTGTTAACCGTATTTCAATCGATACGCGGCTGTGAACTATAGGAAGTAACAATGCGATAAAGTTAATCGACTAATAATCAAGCTATACTAAATCGAATCGACATCAAATCGTAACTCGAGCTATGTATTTTTTTTACTTGTCGTTTATACGTGTGTGTGCCTTAAGTGTTACCTGTGCATGTTAATTATGTTTTGTTGTGGTAATCAAGCGAACTCAATCGAACTCGAAGTCTAACCCGAATGCAATCGAACTCGAACCCGAATTCCGAATCAAACTATGAAGTAGTTGGGAATGAAAGTAATTTGACTAGGAAACCCTATTGAATCGCTCGCAATCGAAACCGAAGCGTCATCGCACCCGAACGCACCATTCAGTCGACATCCGGACGGATGGTCCATCCGCACGGATTGCCGATCCGCACGGGTTGCCGATCCGCACGGGTTGCCGATCCGCACGGGTTGCCGATCCGCACGGATTGCCGATCCGCACGGGTTGCCAATCCGCACGGATGACCAGTCCGCACGGATAACCCATCCGGGTGACCTGCAATCCGCACGGATCACCCCTTTCCCCTTTTAGCATCCTATAAATACCCGGGTCACTCTCCAAACTTTCCACTTTTGGCAAGTGACGTCCAACCTGCACGCATTCTTCACCTTTTCTCCGATTTCTCTCAATCCAGGTAAGATCTTGCTCTAAAACTTGTACATTCTTGATCTATACGCACATCTACACCTTTCCATCTTTCAAATCTCAACTTTTAACCATGAAATCATCAAGATTTGAGGTATTCTAGGGTGACGTCATCATGAAGTTCTCATGAACTTCAAGTGTGACCTCATTCCACCAAGAATAACTCGGATCTGAACGATTTCCACAAGATTTCACAACAACTTCACCTAAATCTAAACTTTTCTAAAGGATAAAAGAGTTGAAAGAAATAAACAAGTTTTCTCCTTCTTTTTACCCTCAAAAACGGTACGAATCGGGTCAGTTCTAGCCTTCCACTCACTATTAGTGATGCATTAGTCCTAGATCTGGATTCTACCCGCAAGACACCTGATTTCGGGTCAGACCGGAATGACCGTTCTAAACCGCCGACAGGCCGAGTTAGGGTGATTCCTGGCCGGTTTGGTCATGCGGGAAGGATGCGATCCCAAATGGTTGCCACGTAATCAGAACGTCTCGATAAAACGACAAGGGCGACCAAGGGTAGCCGGACGGAACAACCAGGACGAGGAAGTTGTCCGCACGAGTAAGTCGTCCGCACGGGCAAGCTGTCTGCACGAACATACGATCCGGACGGGTTGTCACCCGGACGAGCTACACTTGGGACCCACATTCAAAACGAGGTTTGAGTATCGACGAATGAACAATCCGGACGGACGACCTCTGAATGGATTACTCTTCGGATCATGAGATACTGAAACCTTAAAACAATTTCAAACAATGTGCATCCGCACGGACAGACTATCCGGACGGATTGTCTTGTCCGCACGAACAAACTATCCGGACGGATTACCACTGTCCGCACGGATTATCATCCGGACGGATTCCACAAATTTCATCAAGTGACTCAGCCTTGGAGACGTGTCCGCACGGAGTACCATCCGGACGGATTGTTGTCCGCGCGACCGGCTTGAAGGGTAGAGATACTTAGATGTTTTCTAAATGCTACAACGAAAACTCCAAAGCACAAGCCATCATACACAAACACATCCTTAACTTAGGAAGAAACAATCCACTCGAATAAGTTATCCGCACGAGTGAGTTATCCGCACGAGTGAGTTGTCTGCACGAGTGACTAGTCCGGACGAGTGACTGATCCGCACGGATTACTTGTCCGCACGGATTACTTGTCCGCACGAGTAACTTGTCCGCACGGATGACCATTCGCACGAACTACCAATCCGCACGGATGACCAATCCGCACGATCAGTCATCCTACCCACGCTCATTCTGTACTGTTTTCCATGCCACTTATCATTACGCTATCGAATCTATTCAGGCTAACTGTACTCGCTGAAAGCGCTCCCTTCAATCCATAATCGCTGTGAGTATACTCGAACCCTTTTTGCTTTTAGCACTTTTGGGTGTTACATACGTTACGAATATTCAAACTACAACTATCACACTACTCAAGCTATTTTATCGTTAAGCCATTTATGCATGTTATACGTGGCTTATGAATGCTTGTTTGTTATGTTTACACATGGAATGCTGCCTACCTGCCTTAGCAACGATAGTACTATAGTTTGGACTCAGCACCCGTTCACACGGGGGTTGTTAAGGATCTTTTACTTGTATGGATTACGGTGGTAATCATGTATTGCGAACTGCCTCGGGCAGTCAATCCGCAGTCATTGGTATCGATGGATCTATGTCGATAACTAACGTGCTTCATTTCACTATGTGTACGTGCTGGTTATGCGTAAACGAATTCGAACTCTATATGTTATATCAAACTTGTATGCTCACCTTTACATTATATGTATTGACATTATTTTAACGTATGTGACAGGTGCTTAGGTTGTTTATGTGCTTAACTTGCTGGTGATGAAATTGAGGCTAGGGACGGAGTCCTAGAAACCAACAAATAAATTAGCTATGTTTAAAATCTGAGTCGTCGGAACAGAATACTTGTCTTGATGCTTGTCTGTAATAATTATTTAACTATTTGAGATACGGTATGGGACGTATTGCTTTAATTGAATGATAATGATAGTTGTTATGGAAACTTCTGGACAATCTGTTTCGCTCAGTGCCACGCCCCAATGATTCCGCCATCGGTTGGGGTGTGACAGATTGGTATCAGAGCCATAACTATAGGGAATTAGGCAAGACTCGACCTAGTCCGGGTCGAAGTCTCAGAAACCGAGTCTATAGTTAGGAACCAACAGACCGACTCGAGTACATCCCTACTGGATGGTGTACGATCTTATTTCTCACTATTTTCATTTACCTACACTATCATTGCACTCGAATTTTCAAAATTATGAACGGGCAATAAGGCCGAGAATAGGTGTGAAAACCGCAAACTCTCGACTAAAGTTGCCTAATCAGCTCGCGTTTCAGCTACAAATGAGGGGAAATCATACCAAATTAGGAGTGAAATCCATATTTTGATGAATAATCTCCTCAATTTTATTAAGAGCAAGGACGAAAGCTGCAAGATAGGAGTGAAACCCTAACCTTGACGACTCGTCCTGCTTTTATACAAAAACTCCCACCAAGGTTTCGATGGACTCCAACGATCTGAAGACACAATATAACCAATGGGAATTGCGCCAACGCCCAAGAATCGAGGCAAAGGCATAGTCCTGAAGGTAATTGTGCACACAGGATCCTTGTGAATAGTCGAACCACCTTGGTTAGTCGAAGTCTACTAGCCGCAGACAATCTATTCTCGATTTTATGTGTTTCAAGCTTTGAGCCAAGACTATTGACTCTGACGATTCGTCGATTTCATGTGAATTACGTGTTTTATGCTTATTTGTTAGCGATTTGAGGTACTACTGGTGTCGATCTAACACCTTTTGCTTTCACACAACACACAACACATCATTAATAAACCGCTCGCACCATACTATATTCGAACCCTCGCCGACTTTGAAGGATAGGTTTCTGTTTTCTGAATGCCTCTAGTGACTAAGGTATGTGTGTTTTTGCTATTGTGTCTTACGTGATCAGGAATTTTGTGACTATGTGATTATGTGCTCTACATGCCTATGTGACTATGCACTGTGTGTTACGCTGTTACGTGAATATACGTGTTACTGAGCTTTAGTAAGTACTAAACGTGTGAGGTGAGATTCGAATACAATGTGTTGAGTTCCATGGCGATGTCTATTGTAGACAATGTCGTCTGGATCCCGTCATACACTCTCTCGTCAGGAAAAGAGGGACAAACGCCTTACTTCCATCATCGCGGAAAGTGTAGCTAAGGCCGTGAGTGATGTCTACGAGAACGCCAGCAAATCATCCGAGGAATCGAGGACTGAAGGTCCTAAAGCTGTCACAAGACCTTTCAGTTTCAAACAATTCAAGTCGTGTGGGCCAAAAGAATTCACAGGCGAAGGAGGTCCTACTGCACTATTCCACTGGTTTGACTCTATCGAGGTTACTCTGCGATAAAGTGGTTGCCCTGATGACCTTCGAACTCTGAACACTACCGGCATCTTCCAGTCCCGTGCTCTAGACTGGTGGACGGCCGAGAGGAACAAGCGAGGGAATGATGCAGCTTACGGTCTGTCGTGGGACGAGCTCAAGGAAGTCATGCTAGAGGAATTCTGCCCTCCTCACGAACGTCAAAAGCTTGAAGATGAATTTTGGCACATACATCAGAAGGATGGAGACAATGCTGGCCTTACTGCTCGCTTCAAACAGCTCAGCATTATCTGTCCCGACCAGGTCAAGACTCCCGATATGACCATCAAGAAGTACATCCGAGCCTTGCCCGACTGCGTTGCTGATTTCGTGCAAGCGGCTAAGACTACCACGATCGAGGAAACCTATCTGCCAGCCGCTGAAATCAATGACAAAAGGGTTAAGGCTGGGGTATGGGATAAGACCTCCAAGCATCTGCATCAAGCTACCGCTACTGCACCAACTGCTGAACCCACCTCGTCAAGCAACAAGAGAAAGAACAAGAGAAAGAACAGCTCCACCAACAAGAACTGCGCGATTACTGCTGCACCGATTCAAGCTGTACCTGCCCAACAGCGTCAAGTAACGGCGCCTGTGGCCAATGCACCGCCTGCGAAGCGTGCATATACTGGGCCGCACCCACTTTGCCCTACTTGCACCTATCATCACCCGACAGCTATTCAATGCCGCTTCTGTGCTCACTGCAATGTATACGGCCACTTTACTGCCAACTGCCGTATTCGCCAAGCTCCTGCCAATCAAGCTCTACTCACTGCCCCACAGGGTCAACAAGCTCCTCCGGTACCCGCAGTCAAAGCCAGAGCATGCTTCACGTGTGGCGACCCGAATCATTTTGCCAACATGTGCCCGAACAGGGTAGTGAAACAAGAACCGCAACAGCAGCAACCACAACAGCAACAACAACAGCAGCAACAACAGGCCGTACGCGCCAGAACTTTCAATCTTAATGTGCGTCAAGCCCAGGCCGACAACAACGTGGTCAATGGTACGTTCCTTGTGAATGGTATTTATGCTTCATGTTTGTTTGATACTGGAGCCGATAATTGCTTTGTGTCGCTCGAATTTGAGAAACTCCTTAGTCGTAAACGTTCCCGACTCTCCTCTGCATTCGATGTTGAAGTCGCTACCGGAAGAACCGTCGCTGTAAATTCTGTTATCCGTGATTGCACTCTCGAGCTCAACAATCACATCTTCCCAATCGACCTTATTCCGATGCAACTCGGAAGCTTCGACGTCATAGTAGGCATGGACTTCCTTCGAGAAAACCATGCCGAAGTTGTGTGCTTCGATAAGATGATTCATTTTTCGCTCGCAAACGGTGATTCATTGCGCGTTTATGGTGATACTACTTCGAAGGGTCTCAAACTTATGTCATGCCTCCAGGCTAGCAAGTATCTCCGCAAGGAATACAGGGCTTTCTTGGCTAACGTTGTAGCAGCGGAGAAGGAAAAGAAAGAGAAGAAGAAAGTGAAAGACGTACATGTGGTTCGAGAATTTCCTAATGTTTTTCCAGAGGATCTTCCCGGACTACCGCCAAGTCGTGATATCGACTTTCGTATTGACCTCATTCCAGGAGCTAATCCTATCGCCAAAGCTCCTTATCGACTCGCGCCGTCCGAAATGCGCGAACTCTCAACCCAACTCCAGGAATTGCTTGAAAAAGGCTTCATTCGCCCGAGCACCTCTCCCTGGGGCGCGCCGGTCCTCTTCGTCAAAAAGAAGGATGGGTCGTTCCGGATGTGCATCGACTACCGGGAATTGAATAAGTTGACTATCAAGAACCGCTATCTTTTGCCTCGAATCGACGATTTGTTTGATCAGCTACAAGGCGCTACGTGTTTCTCGAAGATCGATCTACGTTCAGGATATCATCAGCTGCGTATACAAGAGGAGGATATACCCAAAACCGCGTTTCATACTCGTTACGGCCATTACGAATTCGTTGTCATGCCTTTTGGCCTAACCAACGCACCAGCGGTTTTCATGGATCTGATGAATCGTGTGTGTAAACCATATCTCGACCGTTTCGTCATCGTGTTCATCGACGATGTCTTGATCTATTCCAAGACGAGAGCCGAACAAGCGCAACATCTACGTTTGGTTCTCGAGTTACTCCAGGGGAACCAACTCTACGCCAAATTCTCCAAGTGCGAATTTTGGTTGGGGGAGGTTCAGTTTCTGGGTCACATTGTAAATAGTCAGGGTATTCACGTCGATCCTACGAAGATTGAAGCTGTTAAGAGCTGGGTTACGCCTAAGAACCCGTCTGAAGTCCGCTCCTTTCTCGGGCTAGCGGGCTATTATCGACGATTTATCGAAGGATTCTCGAAGATTGCTGTACCACTTACCTCTCTCACGCATAAGGACCAGCCTTTTGTCTGGGGCACTAAACAAGAGTCTGCCTTTCGAACCCTCAAACACATGCTTTGCAATGCTCCTGTTCTCACACTACCTGACGGGAACAATGATTTCATTGTCTATTGTGATGCTTCCAACCTTGGTCTCGGTTGTGTCCTTATGCAACGGGACAAGGTCATAGCTTACGCATCTCGTCAGCTCAAAATCCACGAGAAGAACTATACAACCCATGATCTCGAGCTAGGCGCAGTTGTTTTTGCATTAAAGATTTGGCGACACTACCTGTATGGTACAAAGTGTACGATCTTCACCGATCATAGGAGCCTACAACACATCTTTAATCAGAGGGAACTAAATATGCGTCAACGCCGATGGGTTGAACTCCTCAACGATTACGACTATGAGATTCGTTATCACCCAGGCAAGGCAAATGTGGTTGCCGACGCACTTAGCAGACGGAGTTATCTGCTTAGCACTCGTAATGTTCAAGCCCAGCACAACCTCGAAGCTCTCATCCGCGACGCCCAGCATGCGTGTTTCAACGAACGCACCTTGAAGAAGGAATGAATCTACCACGATGGAGCCCAACTTGTGAGCAAATCGAACGGGATATTCCACTTTTTAGACCGAATTTGGATTCCCAAGCGAACCGATTTGCGACAGATTATCATGGACGAAGCCCACAAATCCCGATACTCTATCCATCCCGGTGCTGACAAAATGTACCAGGATCTTCGCTATAGGTACTGGTGGCCGGGTATGAAACGGGATATCGCTCTCTACATCGGAAAATGCCTAACCTGTGCTAGAATCAAGGCTGAACATCAAAGACCCTCTGGCTTGCTCGAACAACCACCAATTCCCATGTGGAAGTGGGAGAGTATAGCTATGGATTTCGTAACCAAGCTTCCAACCACGTCATCAGGTCACGACAGCATTTGGGTTGTTATTGACCGTTTGACTAAATCAGCTCACTTTCTGCCAATACGAGAAGACTACAAGGTGGAACGATTAGCCCGAATCTACACCGACGAGATCATTTGTAGACATGGGACGCCTCGTGACATAATCTCTGATCGTGATGCTCGGTTTACTTCACGATTGTGGGAGACATTTCAAACGGCACTCGGTACAACGCTTAATCTAAGTACTGCGTTCCACCCACAAACCGACGGTCAGACTGAAAGAACGATTCGTACTCTTGAAGACATGCTCCGTTCGTGTGTTCTAGACTTCGGTGGTAATTGGGATAAACACCTGCCGTTAGTCGAATTCTCGTATAACAACAGCTACCAGGCTAGCATCCAGATGGCACCTTTTGAGGCCTTATACGGAAGAAGATGTCGATCGCCTATTGTGTGGCACGAGATCGGTCACTCGCAACTAACCGGTCCGGAGCTGCTACAAGAAACGACAGACAAAATTTTCCAAATTCGAGACAACCTGGTGAAAGCTCGGGATCGACAGAAAGTTTACGCCGATAAAAAGCGCAAGCCCCGTGAATTTGGCGTTGGTGACTACGTACTCCTAAAGGTATCACCTTGGAAGGGTGTACTCCGATTCGGCAAGAAAGGGAAACTCGCGCCTCGATATGTTGGACCTTTTAAGATTCTGGAAAGGATCGGAAAAGTCGCATACAGACTCGAATTACCGGAGGAACTTAGCAATGTCCATCCGACTTTCCACGTGTCAAACCTCCGAAAGTGCATCGCCGACCATGATCTACATGTCTCTCTAGACGATCAACAAGTGAACGAAACATTACACTTCGCGGAAAAGCCTGTCGAAATCATGGATCGCCAAACCAAGCAGCTCAGGCGCTCACGCATTCCTGTTGTGAAGGTCCGATGGGAAGGCAAACGAGGCGCGAAGTTCACTTGGGAACTCGAAAGCGATATGAAGGCTAAGTACCCGCAGTTGTTCAAAGAGTGAGGCTAGAGAGAGAAAGTAGTATTGTGACTCTAGTGTTTCGACAATAGAAACCTGTTCAATTTGACATAAATTAGTTTAAAACGTGAATAGATGAAAAAGTAAAGAAATTTGACAAATCTGAGTGAAATTGACTCTGAATCTGATCAATTCGTGTACGAATCTGTGCATTTGATCTTCGCAACCGAGAACCTGCTCAAATACCACTTGTAGAGTTGTAGGTTCCAGTTTTTAACTTGGTTTGTTACGGCTTTCAGCTTAATTTCGGGACGAAATTCCCTAAACAAGAGGAGGCTGTAACACCCCGTGTTTTCATAAGTGAAAGTCAAAGTCAAGGTCAAAGTCAACGACCGATTTCGCGCGACTTGACTCGTAGAAATGTTTTTATTTTATTTATATTATGTGGAGTAAGTGTCGTTCATTGCAATAATCGAATCGTGTTAACCGTATTTCAATCGACACGCGACTGTGAACTATAGGAAGTAACAAAGCGATAAAGTTAATCGACTAATAATCAAGCTATACTAAATCGAATCGACATCAAATCGTAACTCGAGCTATGTATTTTTTTTACTTGTCGTTTATACGTGTGTGTGCCTTAAGTGTTACCTGTGCATGTTAATTATGTTTTGTTGTGGTAATCAAGCGAACTCAATCGAACTCGAAGTCTAACCCGAATGTAATCGAACTCGAACCCGAATTCTGAATCGAACTATGAAGTAGTTGGGAATGAAAGTAATTTGACTAGGAAACCCTATTGAATCACTCGCAATCGAAACCGAAGCGTCATCGCACCCGAACGCACCATTCAGTCGACATCCGGACGGATGGTCCATCCGCACGGATTGCCAATCCGCACGGATTGCCGATCCGCACGGATTGCCAATCCGCACGAGTTGCCAGTCCGCACGGATGACCAGTCCGCACGGATAACCCATCCGGGTCACCTGCAATCCGCATGGATCACCCCTTTCCCCTTTTAGCATCCTATAAATACCCGGGTCACTCTCCAAACTTTCCACTTTTGGCAAGTGACATCCGACCTGCACGCATTCTTCACCTTTTCTCCGATTTCTCTCAATCCAGGTAAGATCTTGCTCTAAAACTTGTACATTCTTGATCTATACGCACATCTACACCTTTCCATCTTTCAAATCTCAACTTTTAACCATGAAATCATCAAGATTTGAGGTATTCTAGGGTGACGTCAACATGAAGTTCTCATGAACTTCAAGTGTGACCTCATTCCACCAAGAATAACTCGGATCTGAACGATTTCCACAAGATTTCACAACAACTTCACCTAAATCTAAACTTTTCTAAAGGATAAAAGAGTTGAAAGAAATAAACAAGTTTTCTCCTTCTTTTTACCCTAAAAAACGGTATGAATCGGGTCAGTTCTAGCCTTCCACTCACTATTAGTGATGCATTAGTCCTAGATCTGGATTCTACCTGCAAGACACCTGATTTCGGGTCAGACCGGAATGACCGTTCTAAGCCGCCGACAGGCCGAGTTAGGGTGATTCCTGGCCGGTTTGGTCATGCGGGAAGGATGCGATCCCAAATGGTTGCCACGTAATCAGAATGTCTCGATAAAACGACAAGGGCGACCAAGGGTAGCCGGACGGAACAACCAGGACGAGGAAGTTTTCCGCACGAGTAAGTCGTCCGCACGGGCAAGCTGTCCGCACGGACGAGCTGTTCGCACGAACATACGATCCGGACGGGTTGTCACCCGGACGAGCTACACTTGGGACCCACATTCAAAACGAGGTTTGAGTATCGACGAATGAACAATCCGGACGGACGACCTCTGAATGGATTACTCTTCGGATCATGAGATACTGAAACCTTAAAACAATTTCAAACAATGTGCATCCGCACGGACAAGTTGTCCACACGGACAGACTATCCGGACGGATTGTCTTGTCCGCACGAACAAACTATCCGGACGGATTACCACTGTCCGCATGGATTATCATCCGGACGGATTCCACAAATTTCATCAAGTGACTCAGCCTTGGATACGTGTCCGCACGGACTACCATCCGGACGGATTGTTGTCCGCGCGACTGGCTTGAAGGGTAGAGATACTTAGATGTTTTCTAAATGCTACAACGAAAACTCCAAAGCACAAGCCATCATACACAAACACATCCTTAACTTAGGAAGAAATAATCCACTCGAATAAGTTATCCGCACGAGTGAGTTATCCGCACGAGTGAGTTGTCCGCACGAGTGACTAGTCTGGACGAGTGACTGATCCGCACGGATTACTTGTCCGCACGGATTACTTGTCCGCACGAGTAACTTGTCCGCACGGATGACCATTCGCACGAACTACCAATCCGCACGGATGACCAATCCGCACGATCAGTCATCCTACCCACGCTCATTCTGTACTGTTTTCCATGCCACTTATCATTACGCTATCGAATCTATTCAGGCTAACTGTACTCGCTGAAAGCGCTCCCTTCAATCCATAATCGCTGTGAGTATACTCGAACCCTTTTTGCTTTTAGCACTTTTGGGTGTTACATACGTTACGAATATTCGAACTACAACTATCACACTACTCAAGCTATTTTAGCGCTAAACCATTTATGCATGTTATACGTGGCTTATGAATGCTTGTTTGTTATGTTTACACATGGAATGTTGTCTACCTGCCTTAGCAACGATAGTACTATAGTTTGGACTCAGCACCCGTTCACACGGGGGTTGTTAAGGATCTTTTACTTGCATGGATTACGGTGGTAATCATGTATTGCGAACTGCCTCGGGCAGTCAATCCGCAGTCATTGGTATCGATGGATCTATGTCGATAACTAACATGCTTCATTTCACTATGTGTACGTGCTGGTTATGCGTAAACGAATTCGAACTCTATATGTTATATCAAACTTGTATGCTCGCCTTTACATTATATGTATTGACATTATTTTAACGTATGTGACAGGTGCTTAGGTTGTTTCTGTGCTTAACTTGCTGGTGATGAAATTGAGGCTAGGGACGGAGTCCTAGAAACCAACAAATAAATTAGCTATGTTTAAAATCTGAGTCGTCGGAACATAATACTTGTCTTGATGCTTGTCTGTAATAATTATTTAACTATTTGAGATACGGTATGGGACGTATTGCTTTAATTGAATGGTAATGATAGTTGTTATGGAAACTTCTGGACAATCTGTTTCGCTCAGTGCCACGCCCCGATGATTCCGCCATCGGTTGGGGTGTGACATTGCTGTCTTAGGGTTTTCCTTAAGGATTTTCTGGTGATTATCTATTAATTACACAAACGCACACGCGTTAGTATAATAACCCAATATTTATATTAATGATATCCTCCTCGAGACGGCATTCCAACGACTACGTCGGGCCGAACCACGACAGCCGTTACGGAACACTTGATCAATCGGGCAGCGTATCTAATACGTAACCAGGGTTATGATACTTACAACGAGGCAGAACTTCGTTATTTAGGGGGGTATTATCCCCGATAATTACTTTAATTGTTCAGAACTTCGAGAGAGAGAAAGTTTTGGTGTGTGTTCGAATGATCAGCCAATGCCCTCTATATATAGGGCCTGATTTGGGTTTCGTCGCGCCCCGTATAGATGGTAGCCAAGGGCTACGCGGCCCGCGAGGGTAGCTAGGGTAGGCCCTAGCTGATCCGACTCACCCCTAGCTCCAACACGTCGCTGCCACGTGGCAGCTCAGGGTGTCGCCCTGGTGACTGGCTGTCGCGGCCCACGACTGAGTTTCCTAGGGGCTTCGCGGCCCGCGAACGATACTAATTTATGGTTTTTATTTTATTTTTAATTATATAGGGTATTATGGGTTCGGTTTTCATATACGGGGTATGTTTTAGGACGTATTGGGATATTTTAAATATATTAAGGATGTCGAGAAAAATATTTTGGAGGGTTGTTATAACTTGGTTCCAGGCGCCGCGCCTGTAGCCAAGGCACCTTATCGACTTGCGCCTTCAGAGATGCAAGAGTTGTTGACGCAGCTCCAGGATCTTCTGGACAAGGGATTTATTAGACCAAGCTTCTCTCCTTGGGGAGCTCCGGTACTGTTTGTCAAGAAGAAGGACGGTAGTTTTCGCATGTGCATTGATTACCGAGAGCTAAACAAGTTAACCATCAAGAATCGGTATCCTTTGCCAAGGATTGATGATTTATTCGATCAACTTCAAGGTTCGAGTTACTACTCCAAGATCGATCTTCGATCAGGTTATCACCAGCTGCGTATCCAAGAAGAGAGTATACCGAAGACTGCCTTTAGAACTCGTTATGGATACTATGAGTTTCTAGTGATGCCATTTGGGTTGACAAACGCACCGGCAGTGTTTATGGACTTGATGAACCGAGTTTGCAAGCCATATCTCGATAAATTCGTGATCGTATTTATCGACGATATTTTGATCTATTCACGGTCTAAGGAAGAGCATGAGCAACACCTTAGAACTATTTTAGAGTTGCTTAAGAAGGAGAAGCTCTATGCTAAGTTTTCAAAGTGCGAGTTTTGGTTACGTGAAGTGTAGTTTCTCGGTCACGTGGTGAATGAAAAATGGAATTCATGTGGATCCCACCAAGATCAAGGCGATTAAGAATTAGGAAACTCCGAAGTCGCCAACTGAGATCCGACAGTTTTTAGGCTTAGCAGGGTATTATCGCAGATTCGTTAAGGATTTTTCTAAAATCTCTCAACCGCTAACCTCCCTTACACAAAAGGATAAGAAGTATGAATGGGGAGATAAACAAGAAGGATCTTTTCAGCTGCTAAAGAACAAGCTTTGCGATGCACCTATTCTATCCCTACCCAAAGGCACCGATGACTTCGTGGTATAATGAGACGCCTCGCATCAGGGATTAGGTTGTGTGCTCATGTAGTGACAAAAGGTTATCGCTTATGCTTCGCGCCAATTGAAGGTTCATGAGAAGAATTACACCACACATGATTTGGAATTATGCGCAGCGGTGTTTGCTTTGAAGATTTGGCGGCATTATTTGTATGGTACCCGATGTACGATCTTTACAGATCATAAGAGCCTTCAGCACATATTCGATCAGAAAGAGCTTAATATGAGACAGAGGCGATGGGTTGAGTTGTTAAATGATTATGATTGCGAAATCAAATATCATCCAGGAAAGGCAAATGTGGTGGCAGACGCCTTAAGTCGGAAAGAGAGGATTAAGCCCATAAGGGTTAGGGCTTTGGAGATGATTATACAAACAAACCTCTCGTTGCGTATTCGTGCCGCACAAAGAGAAGCTCTTAAGAAAGAGAACTTAAAGGCTGAATATCTCCATGGGATGGAGAAAAAGTTGGTACCCAATGAGGAAGGAACCTTGTGTTTTATGGGACGAATTTGGGTTCCGCTCTTTGGTGGTCTTAGAGATGTGATTTTTGATGAAGCTCATAAATCAAGGTACTCGATCCACCCAGGATCAGACAAGATGTACCAAGATTTGAAGGATTATTATTGGTGGCCAAGACTTAAGGGCGATGTGGCTACCAATGTTGGAAAGTGTTTGACTTGTGCCAAGGTGAAGGCCGAGTATGTCGCAACCCCCGATCCCTTATCTGTCCCGGGAACGGGCGGACGCGAACTCAGAATTTCGGTGGTATCAGCTTGTTAATTTGGCAGCGGAAATTACATCAGGACCGTAGTTAGGAAATGTTTATCAGAGTAAAACCACCATACTTAATATTAATAATCACATGGGCAAAACCCAATTTTCTTATTACAATACGTTTATAGGGATAAACCCTATTTTATTGAATTTAAAACATCGTCTTTTAGGTAACTTTTATAGCCACATTTTTCCCAAGCCTTCAGTGCTCTCCAGCTGGCTTTTTACTAATTGGCTGTCACATTGTGTTACCTGAAATGCGTTTTAAAAACATTTGTCAGTGGGAAATACTGGTGAGTGAATCCCAGTTTAATCAAGAAATATTTTATCAATTAAAACAGTATTGAGAGCGATCACATTGTTTATTTCTACACAATTACTCCTTTTAGTACTGTCAAACCTGACTTGTGGGTCATATTACACATTGGCTAACTCATTGTCCAATGGTAACGTATTGTCATCCTGACTTACTACTCACAGTGTAGTAAATTTTGTATACAAAACCCCAATATACCGGCAGTAATTGAAGAACTACAAAGACTCAATCACCGCTTAATCACATTGTAAAACAATTAAGGTTTTGTAAAACATTCCAAAAAGGTTAACAAAAAGAGGATAAACTCACATTGCTATCTTAGACTTCGCGTAGGGGTTTCCTGGATATAATCTATAATTTATACAAATGTACATAGGTTAGTATCATAACCCTTTGAAAATATTAATGATACCCTCCCCGAGACGGCATTCCAACAACTACGTCGGTCAGAACCACTACAGTTGTTACGGAACCCTAAATCAATCGGGCAGCGTATCTATTACAAAACTGTGGTTATAATACTTACAACGGAGCAGAACCTCGCTAATTAGGGGGTATAATACCCGCGTATTATGCCTAATATTCAGAAAGTGAGATTGAGAAATGAAAATTGAACGATTTCGACTGAGATCCGAGGCCTCCTTTATATAGTGCTAAAATCTGGTCTTCACGCGGCCCGCGTAAGGGTAGGCAGGGGTCTACGCGGCCCGCGTCAAACTCCAGTCAATGTGTAGCTCGTCCGGATCAGCGTATAGACTCGACACGATGGTGACACATGTCGGCCTGGGGTGTTGCCACTATTTTGATCTCACGCGGCCCGCGTAAGATTGAGATGGGGTTCACGCGGCCCGCTTGAACTTAAGATTCACCGAATTCAGCTTTGAGCCTTGATACCGCCCGCGTGAAGGCTTGGGGTGGGTCTACGCGGCCCGCCTCAACTTAATATTTCTTTATTTTTCATTTATTTCAATGCTATATTATATTTCGGGCTCGGTTTTCACATATGGGGTGTATTTAAAGACAAATTGGGACATTTTTAAAATGTACTAGAGTGTCGGAAATATTTTGAGAGTGTCGGTTTTACTGAGGGTTGTTACATTCTCCCCATCTTGTTTTAGAGCTCGTCCTCGAGATCTACTGGAATAAGTGCGGATATTTCTTTTGCATTTCCGATTCAAGCTCCCATGTATACTCAGGTCCTCTTTTGGAGTCCCACTTTACTTTGACCAGAAATAGTCTCTTATGCTTGAGGTTCTTGACTTTCCTGTCTTCAATATGTAGAGGTCTTTTTACAAATTTAAGTTGTTCATTTACCTCTATATCCTTAAAAGGTACTATTAGTGATTCATCAGCTAAGCATTTCTTGAGATTAGATACATGAAACACATCATGTATTCCTGCCATTTCCTCTGGCAATTGTAGCTGATAGGCTACAGGTCCTATTCTTCTAATAATCTCAAAAGGTCCAATATACATGGGACTTAGCTTTCCCCGTTTAATGAATCTTACTACTCCGTTCCAAGGAGAGACTTTTAACAATACTTTATCTCCTGGTTGAAATTCCAATGGCTTGCATCGGTTATCAGCATAGCTCTTCTGTCGATCACGAGCTGCTTTCAGTCGTTCCTTGACTTGAATAATCTTGTCAGTTGTTTCTTGCACTATCTCGGGTCCAGATAGTTGCTTTTCCCCAATTTCTGCCCAACAGAATGGGGTTCGGCATTTTCGTCCATAAAGTGCTTCGAATGGTGCAGCATTGATACTTGTGTGATAACTATTATTATAAGAAAATTCTATTAAAGGTAATTGATCATCCCAATTACCTCCAAAATCAATTACACAGGCTCTAAGCATGTCTTCCATTGTCTGAATTGTTCTTTCGCTTTGTCCGTCCGTTTGAGGATGATAAGTTGTGCTCAACTTTAACTTGGTTCCCATTACCTTTTGGAAACTTGACCAAAAATGAGAGGTAAATCGGCTATCCCTATCAGAAACAATTGATAAAGGAATTCCATGTAAAGAAACAATTTCATTTACATATAATTTAGCTAGTTGTTCCATACTGAAAGTTTCTTTCATTGGTAGAAAATGAGCTGACTTGGTTAGCCTATCTAAAATCACCCAGATTGTATCATTTCCTTTCTTTGTTTTGTTTTGTTTTGGGTAACTTAGTAACAAAATCCATTGTTATCAATTCTCATTTCCACACTGGCATTTCTAACTGTTGTAACAATCCTGAGGGTTTCTGGTGTTCAGCTTTAACTTGTGAACAAGTTAAACATTTAGAAACATAGGCTGCTATGTCCTTTTAAATTCCTATCCACCAGAAATTTTTCCTTAAATCCTGGTACATTTTATCATTTCCTGGATGCATCGTATATTTAGACTTATGGGCTTCTTCTAAAATACGATAACGTAGGTTTCCTAATTTAGGTATCCACATTCTCTTTTCATGGAATCTCCAAATTCCATATGTTCCTTGTTCTAATTCTTTTAACATACCTTTTAATTTTTCAGTATCATCCTTGATTACTGATTCTTGTGCTTCTCTTATCTGATCATTTAAATCTACTTGTAGATTTAATTTAAGAGAACGTACTCTTTTTGGCTTTTCATGATACTTTTGGCTTAAAGCATCTGCCACTACATTTGCTTTTCCTTCATGATATGGATATCACAATCATAATCATAATCACTAAGCATCTCCATCCAGCGTCTTTGTCTCATATTCAACTCCTTTTGCTTGAAAATATACCTTCAACTCTAATGATCAGTGAATATGGTAAACTTACTACCATAAAGGTAATGTCTCCAAATCTTAAGAGCAAAAATTATAGCTCCTAGTTCTAGATCATGGGTTGAATAATTCTCTTCATGATCCTTAAGTTGTCTAGATGCGTAAGCTATAACCTTTTGGCGTTGCATCAATACACATCCATAACCTAATTTGGAAGCGTCACAATAAACTACAAAATCTTCAGTTCCTTCTGGTAACGCTAATATGGGTGTATGGGTTAATCTTTGCTTAAGAATTCTAAATGCTTCTTCTTGTTTTAATCCCCATTCAAACTTAACATATTTACAGGTTAGCTTAGTTAAAGGAATGGCTATTCTAGAAAAATCTCGAATAAATCTTCTATAATAACCAGCTAATCCTAAGAAACTTCTAACCTCGGTTGGTGACTCAGGGGTTTTCCATTTAGTAATTGCCTCGATCTTTGTTGGATCCACATGAATTCCTTCATGATTGACTAGGTGACCAAGAAACTGTACCTGTTCTAACCAAAATTCGCACTTAGAAAATTTAGCATAAAGCTTTTCCTTTCTTAATAAACTTAAAAGTGCGTGCAAATGCTTTGCATGATCTTCCTTATTATTAGAATAAATGAGAATATCATCTATGAAAACAATTATGAATTTATCCAAATATGGCTTACATATTCGGTTCATCATGTCCATAAATGCAGCTAGGGCATTGGTTAAACCAAATGGCATGACAGTAAATTCATAATGTCCATACCTTGTTCTGAATGCGGTCTTAGGAATGTCCTCTTCCTGTACCTTTAATTGATGATATCCTGACCTTAAATCGATTTTAGAGAAAAATCGAGCTCCTTGCAGTTGATCAACCATATCATCGATTCTTGGTAATGGGCACCGATTCTTAATCGTGACCTTGTTTAATTCATGGTAGTCAATGCACATAAGCATTGATCCGTCCTTCTTTTTAACAAACAGTATCGGCGATCCCCATGGTGACGAACTGGGCTGTATAAATCCTTTTTCTAACAATTCGTCTAATTGTTTATTCAATTCTTGCATTTCTGCAGGTGCCAAACGGTAAGGTGTTTTGGCAATCGGTGTCGTTCCTGGTATTAAATGGATTCTGAATTCAACTTCTCTATCTGGAGGTTGGCCTGGCAATTCTTCTGGAAATACATCTGAAAACTGAGATACTACTGGAATATCTTTTAAATTCTTTACTTTAGTGTTAGTGATTATAGAAATCAAATACACTAATGATCCTTTTCTTATGTAACTTGCAGTTTTCATCACAGAGATAAATTTTGTAGATCTAGATTGTTTATCTCCTTTAATTGTGATCGTTTTACCTATTGGTGAATTTACTTGAATTGACTTTTGATCACATAAAATACTGGCTTTATTGGCTATTAACCAATCCATTCCTAAAACAACATCAAATCCTGCCAGATTCATGGAATAAAGATTTGCAATAAATTTCTGATTTAAAATTTCTATGCTTGCTCCCTGCAAGATTTCAGAAATCCTAACAGTTTCTCCATTAGATGTCTCTACTAGACATTCTTGTGGTAGTTTAGTTAATGACTGATTTAGAAATTTGCAAATTAATGTATTAATAAAACTTTGGTTTGCACCAGAGTCAAATAATACTTTAGCAAAAACATCATTAACTAAAAACGTACCAGCTATAACATCTGGAATCATCTTGGCTTCATCTGTAGTTAGAACAAATGCTCTAGCATTTTTAGTGTTCTTGTTGTTTGCAGCTGGGGCTAGTTTTGGACAGTTTGGCCTGATATGACCTTTTTCTCCACAGTTGTAGCATAATCCATTACTGGATTTCTTCCTGCAATTTTCTTCCTTTTGCCCTGGCATCTTGCAATAATTGCAAAGAGCGGAGCATTTTCCCGAATGCTTTTTCTTGCAGACCTTGTAGAAAGGTGCAGAGGTAAAACCCATATTCCTACGGTTGAAATTCCCAGAACGGAATTCTTGAGTTAGCCTTTGGGCTAGGTTTTTCCTCTGTTCTTCTTCTCTAGTACGGACTAGTTCATCTGTCAAGGTATTGGTTAGTTCTACATCTTCTTCTATGGTTTGAGGTCTAGCTGCCTTGACTACATGTCTAATCTCTCCAATTAATCCCCAGATGTAACGGGAGATTAATACTGGCTCTGGTGATGCAAGGGTTGGTACTATTCTAGCATATTCAAAGAATAACTTGGTGTACCCCTTACTATCCACTCCATTCATTCTAAGGTTTAGGAATTTGTTTGCTATTTGTTCTTTTTCATTAGGAGGGCAGAATTTCCTTTCTACCATGTTCCTAAATTCTTCCCATTCCATATTGTATACCCTATCACTTCCTTTTGACTGGAGGATAGTGTTCCACCATTCTAAAGCTGAGTTCTTAAATAAATTAGAAGCAAACATTATTTTGTCTTCTTCAGCACACTTGCTTATTTTTAGAACAGCCTCAGTCTTTTCTATCCAGCGTAGAGCTGCAATAGGTTCTTCATTACCCAAGAACTCTATCGGTTTACAAGACCAGTATTCCTTATATGAACAACCATAAGGCATGGTTCTTCTTCTTTTGGGAATGGGCACTTGAAGTACAGGGCCATTGTTTATGCTGTGTTCTGGTTCGATTGGTCGCTTACTGCTATGTTTACTTTTATTATTCGCTTCTTGAATAGTTTGAATAATAAATGGCATGACATCTATGATTCCTTGTGCCATTATGTGTTGAACGACACTATTATCCATTTGGTTTCCATTGTTATTGATGCTCGGATTCTCATTAACCACGTTAATGTTACTCTGGTTATCGTTATTCAGATTTCCTTCATCGGCCATCTGAATTTTAAACATTTACCCCATATTAATATCACAAGATAATATTTAATATAGTTAATCACATGATACGCAATCTAGCCAAAAACGTAGATCATTGCTACTTTTACTCTATTTCCATATACTATTATGCATCTATTACACACTAGTACTGAAATAGAAATTACAATACCAACAGAAATAGAATCACACTAATAGTAATACGCATCCGTACACACATATTTTATTTTATTTTTATTTTATTACTACTATTACCATCTTCTCCATAACATCATGGATATGGATTTATCCAAAAATCCATATTGCGCTCATCATATTTCCATACGAGACGCTCTCCCACCTGTCTCATCCTCTCACTGCTTTCTAAAATTTCCTCCCCAAAAGTCCTAAGTTCTTGCACGTTTTCTACACTCATTGGGGGTGCAGGTTCTAGGACTGGGTTCGGAATCTGGGGTGCGGGTTCCTGATATGGGGGTGAAAGTGCCTGAAATTGGTAAGGATCTTCTAAGATCTCCCTGAAGTAGTTATCATGGTAATAGGGATCTAAAGGGTCCATACCTGGATAGGCTTCTATGTTCTGTATGGGTGTGTCTTCATGGATCGGGTAACGTTGCACAAAGTCCCTATTATTATCCCACCAGGGGTCGTAATTTGGGTCTAGAGGGTTCGGTGCAGGTACCCTAGGTATTTCCTCTGGGTTAAAATCATGAATCTCCAGCTGGTTTTCAGGGTTTTCTATCTCCATGGATTGGTCTGGGATTAGTGGTTGTGGGGCTACTAGTTGTTCCAGACTTGGGTCAGCAGCAGTTGTAGCTAGAATATGAAAATTAGCTAGGCGTCTATTAAGCATATCCTGTGTATGGGTATCTGTTTTTCGCTTAGCAGCTGCTAAAACTCTTTGTTGTTGCAACTTTCCCATTATTTTCCTACGTGCAAAGGCTTCCTTACTGAACCATCCTCGTTTCTTATGAGGGAATGGCTCTTCTGACTTAGCTTTAAAAGCAAACATTCCTTCTTCCTGATCAGCAGAATACCCCGAAAGGGCTGGTTGTGATGAGGTACCTTCACTCCTAGGTGAATCAGACAACTGACGACACATGTCTAAGGGTCCTTGATCACTCATACTGTAAACTAACAAATAGTCAAATAACACATAACAAATAAATACAGTTATGCACGTATTTCTGTAATTTATTTCCCAACACAAAATTTAGAATTTAAGTGTCAGCAGAACACTTCTTTGGCTCAGACCAGTGGCTAGGCTCTGATACCACCTCCTGTCGCAACCCCCGATCCCTTATCTGTCCCGGGAACGGGCGGACGCGAACTCAGAATTTCGGTGGTATCAGCTTGTTAATTTGGCAACGGAAATTACATCAGGACCGTAGTTAGGAAATGTTTATCAGAGTAAAACCACCATATTTAATATTAATAATCACATGGGCAAAACCCAAGTTTCTTATTACAATACGTTTATAGGGATAAACCCTATTTTATTGAATTTAAAACATCGTCTTTTAGGTAACTTTTATAGCCACATTTTTCCCAAGCCTTCAGTGCTCTCCAGCTGGCTTTTTACTAATTGGCTGTCACATTGTGTTACCTGAAACGTGTTTTAAAAACATTTGTCAGTGGGAAATACTGGTGAGTGAATCCCAGTTTAATCAATAAATATTTTATCAATTAAAACAATATTGAGAGCGATCACATTGTTTATTTCTACACAATTACTCCTTTTAGTACTGTCAAACCTGACTTGTGGGTCATATTACACATTGGCTAACTCATTGTCCAATGGTAACGTATTGTCATCCCGACTTACTACTCACAGTGTAGTAAATTTTGTATACAAAACCCCAACATACCGGCAGTAATTGAAGAACTACAAAGACTCAATCACCGCTTAATCACATTATAAAACAATTAAGGTTTTGTAAAACATTCCAAAAAGGTTAACAAAAAGAGGATAAACTCACATTGCTATCTTAGACTTCGCATAAGGGTTTCCTGGATATAATCTATAATTTATACAAATGTACATAGGTTAGTATCATAACCATTTGAAAATATTAATGATACCCTCCCTGAGACGGCATTCCAACAACTACGTCGGGCAGAACCACGACAGTTGTTACGGAACCCTAAATCAATCGGGCAGCGTATCTATTACAAAACTGGGGTTATAATACTTACAACGAGCAGAACTTCGCTAATTAGGGGGGTATAATACCCGCATATTATGCCTAATATTCAGAAAGTGAGATTGAGAAATGAAAATTGAACGATTTCGACTGAGATCCGAGGCCTCCTTTATATAGTGCTGAAATATGGTCTTCACGCGGCCCGCGTAAGGGTAGATAGGGGTCTATGTTGCCCGCGTCAAACTCCAGTCAACGCGTAGCTCGTCCGGATCAGCGTATAGACTCGACACGATGGTGACACGTGTCGGCCTGGGGTGTTGCCACTATTTTGATCTCACGCGGCCCGCGTAAGATTGAGATGGGGTTCACGCGGCCCGCTTGAACTTAAGATTCACCGAATTCAGCTTTGAGCCTTGATACCGCCCGGGTGAAGGCTTGGGGTGGGCCTACGCGGCCCGCCTCAACTTAATATTTCTTTATTTTTCATTTATTTTAATGCTATATTATATTTCGGGCTCGGTTTTCACATACGGGGTGTATTTAAAGACATATTGGGACATTTTTAAAATGTACTAGAGTGTCGGAAATATTTTGAGAGTGTCGGTTTTACTGAGGGTTGTTTCAGAGTATCAGAAGCCTTCAGGTCTTCTACAGCAACCCGAGATACCCATGTGGAAATGGGAACATATCTCAATGGATTTCATAACGAAGTTGCCTAAGACACCCAGAGGTCATGATACGATTTGGGTAATCGTGGACCGTTTGACAAAGTCTGCGCACTTTTTGCCGATCAGAGAGAAGGATAACACTGGTAAGCTAGGTGAGCTGTACCTAAGGGAGATAGTAGCACGTCATGGAGTGCCTATCTCGATTATATCGGACAGAGATGGACGATTTGTGTCACGGATTTGGCAATCCTTTCAAGAATCATTTGGTTCTCAGTTGAATCTGAGTACTGCTTTCCATCCACAGACGGACGGTCAAAGTGAGAGAACAATACAGACATTAGAAGATATGCTTCGTGCTTGCGTAATGGACTTGGGTGGCAGTTGGGACACTCACCTACCTTTGGTTGAGTTCTCCTATAACAACAACTACCATACAAGCATCCAAGCTGCACCGTTCGAGGCTCTCTACGGACGCAAGTGTCGATCACCGTTATGCTGGGCAGATGCTGGTGATAGACAGCTGGTTGGTCTCGAACTGGTCCAAGAAACGATAGATAAGATTATGCAGATCCGAGAGCGCATCAAGGCGGCTCGTGATCGACAAAAGAGCTACGCGGACCAAAGACGAAAACCTTTGGAATTTGAAGTGGGTGATATGGTTTTGTTGAAAGTCTCACCTTGGAAAGGTGTGGCACGTTTTGGGAAGCGTGGTAAGTTGAACCCACGATATATCGGACCGTACAAAATCCTGGAAAGAGTTGGTATGGTAGCATACAAGTTGGAGCTACCAGTGGAACTTAATGGTGTTCATGATACATTTCATGTATCTAATCTGAAGAAAAGTCCAACTTAAGAGACAGTGGTTATTCCTGCTGACGAAGTTCACATTGAGGACACACTCCACTTTACCGAAGAACCTGTTGAGGTTTCTGACTGGAAAGTTAACAAGACTCGGAGGAGTAGTGTTAAACTCATCAAGGTTTGATGGAACGCGCGTCACGACCCAGAGTTTACTTGGGAGCGTGAAGACCGTATGAAAGCTAAATACCCGCATTTGTTCCCCAACACCCCTGCTGCTAGTAGTAAAGCTTAAAATTTCGGGACGAAATTTTCTTAACAGGGGGAGAATGTGACAACTGTCAAAATTCTAGGTATCCGTACAACTATTAAATCATGATTAGTGTTTATTGACTGTGCTGCATTACAATTAATGATTTAAACTGCCTTCTGATTACTGCTTTATACTTACATGTGCATCACATATTGCAAAAGACATATCATTATTGCATGGAAACTTTATTGACTCAAATGATGCACGAAACACAGTTAGCACAGTTATCAGACAAATCAGGAAAATGCTGACGGAGTTCAGTACATAGACAGACAATGTGTTGAGACACAGAATGCGCCAGAAACCAAGTATTACACTAGTATAGTTTGTAGGAAAGTAAGGATCACAAAACTGCCTTCCTAGAGATAGTTTAAGTGCCGGAAAGTGCCTAAAACTCACTTAAACTGCAGAATTCTGCAGAAAATCAGCAAATTCAGCATTTAAACACATTTATATCATGCAGGAATAGGCTTAAATGGTCCTGAATGCTTTCTTAAGTGTCGGGAATCAAAACTGTCACAAAAGGGTACATAAAGCACACTAAACTGCAAAGTTTAGCACCTTAACGAACCAGTAACCAACTGAACAACCGGACACTACCTGAAACACCAAATTTACACTAGAAGCACTGTTTTAACATTACGAAGCTAGTTATGGTCCCCGAACATCATAACACATCATACAAATATCTAGTAACTAAACATCTAACTAATACTTGGATTCTAACCTAAATAACTAACTTATTTTTAAACCCTAGCCTACTACCCCCCCCCACCCCCACCTAGTGGACGGCCCAAATAGGACCCCACTTGGGATTTTGTTTCAATATTATATTTGATCTTGTTGGCTCTTTATGAACACTAAACCCATGAGATAAACTCTTGAAATGGTTATAAGTATAACCTAAGTGTTCTATGTCTCATATCCTCACACACTTCTTTCTCCTCTCCCTTTCCTTGCTCTCGACCGAAACCATCACCATCATCATCACTTTTATTCAATCATCTCTCATACATTCCAAACTTATAACAAGGTGTTAGAAGGTGCACAAAGGAGCTAGGAGCTTTTGGAAGTTCAAAGACCTTCTTCATTTGCTTTTATCCACTCTATTTCTTCTCTTGATCATCCCTAGCCTTGAGCTAGTGGTAAGAACCTCATACACTCCATTTTACATCTTATCTAAGTGGGTAAAGAATGATATATGATGAATAACTTGAAGAACACTAAGAATCAAGAGAATGAAACTTGAACATAAGCTTAAATAATGAAGAAACTATGTTGTTTATGTGTTGATTTACTTGTTGATCATTGTTTGCTTATGAAAAATGATGTAGATCATCATATGAACTTGCTAGATCATGATTAAAAACATAATCTAGCAAGATGAGAGGATGAACATGTTAGAGTTTAATGAATCATCCTCATGAAAGACATGAACTTGAAAGAACATAATGTTTTCTTACAAAGTGATGATCAAAGTAAGATATAAGTCTTGTAGATCTAAAATTTCATGGATGATTTTTCAAGAAACCAAGATAAAAATACAAGTTTTACTAAATCTTGGTTCTTAAACAAATAAACCTTATTTTTGGTGGTTAAACAAGTGTAGAAACTTATGTGTAACAAGAAAGATCCATGAAGAAACATTTTTAGTAAATATGATTGTAAGTTGTAAAGATCTAGATTCTTTAAAAATGATGTTTTTGAAGAATTAACCACACTTTAAAGGGTAACAAGACTTATTAAATACCCTAGTAAGTTACTACAAATTTTTATAAATATTCAAGTTCATGAAGTAGTAGATTATGCTTGTTTATGGCAAAATTGGTAAGTATAGATTGTTATTTGTTGATTATTGATTGATTGTGTTGATTTACAAAAGAAAATGATATACCTTCAAGGTATGGAAACCTCCATTTTTAGGGGAAACTATGGCAAAATTTTTCTAAAAATTAAACACTTAGAAAAATATTTTTAAACAAATATTTACAAGTATATTTCAAACCATGAATTTTTACATAAACTTTGCCATAAATTTTGTTACAAAAATTATAAATATTGGAGGTTGGTCTTTACAAATAAAAGTGACTAAATATGTATTTATAAAATATATATTTAGAAGGCACCATATGTGTGATTATTTGTATATTATGTGTATTAGTTATATTATTTCAGGACTTGAAATAATATAACTCATCAAAATACCAAGAAATTACAATCCAAAATATTACAAAAATTCCAAGGAATAAATATATAAAGAATACCCAAAATATTGGAGAAACCGAACAAAGGAATATAACTTACAAAATATTCCGGAAATATTATTCATGTGTATATTTTGGTAAATAATATTTTGGACACCAAAAGAACAAAAATATGATTTTCACAATTATTACAAAGTTATATCATATTTTTGACAAGAAGAAAATAAATTATTTTTTGGTGAATAAAAATATGTATTTTCTTGGAAATATTAGAAGATATATTATTTTTGGAAGAAATATATTTTTTCTCAAACAAACATCAAATATATTATATTTGGGAAAAAAAATAAGTTTATATATATATTTTCCAAGTTAGACTTGAAAATATTTTTTTTGAAGTTTACATAAAAATACAATTATTTTTGCCAAAAGGAAAATTATAAATAATTTTTCTAAGTAATATTCCTCAAAATATATATTTTGAAAATATATATCAATGTATTTTTACTAGAAATATTATTCCGGAAAAGTTGATATAACATTAAGTACAAGGATACTTAACGATTACAAAAAAATACGTATTTTCGTACGTATAAATACACCCGAAATACGACCCAATACATGGCAAAAATATACAAGTATAAGAATACGAACACAAGTACACCCACCCTTGGGAAGGAAAATACATGTATAAATACCTAAAAAGTATCAAGTTAAATTATATTGTTTTAACTATTATTCCAAAATTTAATAAATATAATTTAATTTAAAATATTTATTATTTTAACAAATAATTATATAACTCGGAATAATATTGAAGACACGAAGAAACGTAACTCAAAGACACTAATCTATACTAAGTCAAGACACGACCCGCTCGTCTAATAGACCTTAGTTCATTGTAGGTAGTCGTGTACACCAGAGGAAACTTTGAGTTACAGGCGGATTCGAAGAACGCAAGACTGTGAGTTCATGTCCCCCTTTTCTTTTAACTGTTTTCGGTTTTATAACTTCGGGGGTGAAGTTCATGTTACAAACTGTTTACAAACGTTATTATTTGGTATGGTTAGCTAAGGAATGGTACTGCTAGATCATGTGAGTGGTGGGTATAACGCTTAAGACCATTAATCCTCGTTGTAGGACTGAGGGACATGAGTGATAGATCTATTTAGGTGTAGCGAGCCCCGCCCATGTTGGACCAGGTTCACATCACACATATTAATGGCCTTGCAAACCATTAATGATCTGTTTTCCTTGTTGCTTTCATACCGGGATTTACAAACATACATACATACTTTCAACGATTCAAAGGTTTATTCGTGCACACAAACAAACACATGAACTCACTCAACTTTTGTTGATGTTTTTCAAACTACATGTATTTTAGGGAATTAAAAGTGGATCTGGCTGGCGTTTGGATGTTACAAGTTATGTTGAGAATAAAAGATGTCATCCGGTGTCTTAGGGTTTGGATAGTGTGTCTTATCCTGGACAAGACACATCTTCCAAAGCCCGTTTTATTTAAAGTCTTTAGACGAGTCCTTATGGAACTCTAAACAATTCGTATGGTTTGTAATTCGAATTTGGAGTCTATGTTTCAAACAATGATTGTTATGTTTTTAAAACTCATTTAATGGATGATCATCTTGGGATTTTATCATATAGTTGTTATGATTGAATGCAATGATATTAAGCAGGTCACACATAATCACGCTTCTGCAAAAGTCAGGGTGTGACATCATTACACTCTAAGCTCGATGCAATCATGGACATGATGATAGAAATGAAAAAGAAAGACGAGCTGAGGGACAAATCATTTGAGGCTTTGGTTATTTAGGTTGGTCAACTAGCCGAGGAAATAGCTCGATGCAATCATGGACATGGTGATGTGGTGGAAGAGGTTATAGATCTTCCGGAGCAAGAAACTGAATGTTTGAACCGAGTGGAAGAAATAATGCCGCGAGACTCAGAGCCAATAGAAGCCCAAATTCATATCTATCCTTCTCCCATACTTATCACTCCAACCAACAAAGTTGGGGATGAAGGTTCGGGCATAAGGATTCGAAGGGTGGCGTTGCAAGACCTTGGCCAATTTGTTAAGAAACGATCCCAAAGCTGCTTAATACGCATGCCGCGTAAAATAAAAAGAGAGTGGATCCGGCATGCCAAATACCGAGCATTTGTAGGAAACTCAGTAGGAAAATATGCACTTCGACCACCATGAGAGGCAAATCAGCTATAATTGTTGTAGAGTTTGTACTTTTATTCGTTTTATTTTATTTTTTTCTTAGTTAAATGAACTTTGTGGGTGTGTTCCCTATATAACCCTCACGAGACCTCTCGTCCTCCCGAGCTATCGGGAGGTTTAAAAGGGCTTGTTGCATAATCTAAATACAACCGTGATTCCTACGAAAGTGAGTTAGGTTTGTTGTTTTTGTACATTATTTTTCCACATAAATCAAAGTGAAATAACGTATGGCTTGGTAATGTTTTCATAAAAGTGGTAGAACTAGGTCTCTAACAAATTTTAATGGTTGTGAGAAGCATGCTTCTACACAAGGGTTGAGATTTGTAGGTACACCATGTTCGTGAGACGACCATTTTGTTGAAAGATGAAGAGCACACGAGGAACGAGCGAAAAACCAGGTACATACGTTTCTTTTGATCTTTGATTTTTAGTTAGCAAATAAGTGGATTGTAAATTGTATTTTATTTTCCGGGGTGAAATTTTGGGGAGGTTAGCCGTGTCACATCCCTTGTACGTTTAAAAGCTCCATTCTTGCACATTGAGGACAATGTGTACCTCAAGTGTGGGGATGGGGGAGTAAAAGTTTTTTGATTTTTGACCCGTTCATTTAAACACTAAACATTGAGGACAATGTTGACCTCAAGTGTGGGGATGTGGGGAAAATTTTCAAAAAAAAAAAAAAAAAAAAAAATCAAAAATGTCTTTGTTTGAAGCGATCTAAAAAGCACAAGTAACTAAGTTAACAAGGGATGACACAACCCATTTGGTCTTTTGTCATGGTCAAGTTCAAATTAATAGCATAATGGGTATTTAGCGGGTGGTTATTTGGGAGTAATTCGCCTAAGAAAGTAGCACATCATGCATGTCACATACCATACCCTTTATATATGTGAGGTTTTGAGCCACTTTTACATCATAGAATTACATATTTATATTTCTTTGTTTGAGTGGACCATTAGTCATGTATTGTAGAACTTGCATCTTTTAATACGTTTGAGACCATAGACCGAATACAAGCACGAGAATGATTAAGGCATTAGGTGAACCTTTTCCTTTAAAACCATTTATCCATCCTTACCCAAATAAATCCCCTAGTCGCCCACTTTGAGCCTAAACCTTTCGTTTGACCAACCCATTTAGCCCACATCCGTTAAACCTTTTATTTTTAAACCCGTGTGATGAAAATTACATTATAGGTCTTTTTGATTGTATAGTTGTGTTTGCAAAAAAAATGTCGCGAAAAAGAATAGAAATTCATTGAGAAAAGTACAAAAATACGAGTTATTAGTTTGTTGAATAAAAGGCGAAAACTGTTGCCCCGTAGTTGATGTTTATAGTTAGCTTTGTTTAGCATAGTCGTTTATAATAAAAATCGAATTTTTCATCACCTTCGCCACTTTAAAATACCCTATTTCCTACCCTTCGCCTCGCCCCATTACAACTCTTCAAAGACCTTTTGACTTGTGCTTAGTATTCGTGTTCGGTGGTGGAGAATGATTAAGTTGTAAGCCTATGCGGGTACGTGTTCTAATCGGTTTGAGAGATTATTTCAAAAGCGCTAATGTATCAATTATTAGCCAATTTTAAACCGAGTAAAGAGAACATTGTGAGGGATGTGCATGATTTGTTGGTTTCAAGGGCGGGTTAATCTTGGATAACTATTTTATATGTGATTATTCATTTTACCGTTAGATATTTTGTAAATTGTAAAAAGTTTGAACCGGGTATGACTTTAGACCTTAACCTTAGTCTTGGGAATGTGACGTGTGTTTCTCGTTCGACCCACGTAAAAGTGAAAAACAGATTTGCTTGAGGGCAAGCAAAAGACAAGTGTGGGGATGTGATCAGTGCATTTTAGATACGCTTTATTTGATGATAATTATCTATAAAATGCATCGATATTATTATAAATATATTATATTGAGTTGCTTTTGTATTTTATATATATCAAAAGACTTTGATCTAAAATGATGATTTTATACAAGAAAATTATTGATCATAACTTTTAAATACTAATTATAGATCTTAATATGGGAGTTAAAGATTATTAATTGTAATTGATGGTCATTAAATAATTATTGTTTTGACATGTTTTGTAGGTATCGAGAATAAAAATCATGAGTTAAATGGAGCAACTAAAGAAATAAAGAAGGAAGTTTATGTTATGAATGCAGACATTCAGGCCCATAGGCCAAGCCTGACCTAATGTTAATGGGCTTTAGGGTTGTTGTTGTATTGATCTATATATATATATATATATATATATATATGATATATGTACACTCAATGAAGATGAACTCTCTCATTTTCTATACTTCTCATTGTCTCTATATTCTCTATAGCATCCTTTACATATTAGATGTTGTTATTAGGCCATTGTTTTACAACACGTTATCAGCACGAAAGTGCTCAAATCATCATTGGTTTTAATCGTTGATTAAAGTCTCGGTTGACCCATGTCGTTGATGATGTTTTGCTGATAAAAGTTTTGGTGGCCCGAGGTGTTCACAACGAAGATTGGATTTCGTAGACATGGCGATTGAAAAGTGATAGACATACTATTTACTTTAGTTATTTCAAGGTAAGTTTTTTTTTTTCCACCATACATGTTTATCTACATAAGGTACTACTCTTATACTTATATTTTTTTTGTTGAATATGCCTTATCTTTTCAACTTGATTTTACCATGATAAGAATAATCGTTAACCAGAATGAGATTTTTGAAAGTCGGTTGAACATGGGATGCTCAAATCATACTCATAATTTTCATTTTAAATTACCTTTTCTAGAATAAATGATCATCACGGTATTGAAAAAAATAGGAAATATAAGTTTAAGATATACATGGACATTTGTTACAGAAACCCGATGAGAAAATATTTGTTATTAATTTATTAAGTCTAATCTTATCTATTTGCTAGTTATATTGCAAGCTTATTCCTTGGTTTAGAAATTGATGTATAGTTTGATAAATTCTTTTTATGCGTGTTTAATAGATAAACCTTGAAAAGAAAAGTTGTATTATGATATCCATGATATTGCATTTACTTGTTGATTATATTATTTATATATATATTTTAAAGTTATATATATTATTTAGTTTTAATTAATATAGCATAAATTCAATTAAAGTTCTAATATATAACTTATGAGTGTGGATTGAATATTATTAATTATAAAATTAAATCCGATTTCCTCATCATTAATTCATGTTGATGTATATTTACCTATTTTTTTCTCAATTTACGAAATGAGTAAATAGTAATTAAATAGCCTTTTATTGTTGTTCTAATAAATTGTTTTTATTATATTTTATGGTTAGTAATTAAATAGCCTTTTATTGTTATTAATATATATGATGTTGATTAATGCTTAAAAATTAAAATCATTAAATATCATTTTTCCCATCATGTAGTTTCATTCATTCTTTATTAATTTTAATTCATTTTTACGTTACAAATTTGATTAATTCTTATAATTTAAATGATCTTTAATATCCATTTAATTACAATCTTAAATGATATGGAGTTATGAACATGAATAGTCACAATATTCATGACATTAAATGATATGGAATTATAAACATGAATAGTCACAATATTCATAAAACTAAATGATATGTAGTAAGGAACATGGATAGTCATAATAATACTATTTTTTTTATAGAAAATTAGGTGATTTACAATTTAATTTAAGAGATGATGATTTTAAAATTGCAGTACGAAAATATAGACATATTATATCTCTTACTTGTTGGCTTTATAGGTTATACTGTTTAGATAATATGTTTATGTATGCATTGATCATATTTCATAATAACGTTTGATGGGGATGATTTTGTAGTATACAATAGTTGACAAATTATTATACTATGAAAAAGTCTGTTTAGTATTTAATATGTTCATGTACATTCACTTCTGATGTGTAATACTTGTATTTGACATATAAATTTTAATGTGATTGTTCTTAACAATTTAACTAGAAATACAATACGATAAGTGTAATGTTTATAGTGTTTTTATTTGATATATAAGAATAAGAAATTTTATATTTTATATGACATTTCATGATATGTTATCATATAATTTTTAATCTGTTTGATTACAAATTATAGCTATATTTTAGTAGTAAAAAAATATCATATATTGATTTACTCATCTTTCTTTATAAATGTTATCTTACTATTAATCAAGATGTATAATTTTATTGTGGCTTTCATCATATATCAAGTTTGTCCTTTATAGAACACCACTAATTTGAAAGCTAACGCACACGATGTCGATAAATTAGAGCATAACCTATAATAATAGGCTTATCACTATTGCAATTTATTGCGTCTTTTATATGCTTTAATTTATTTAGATGATATGTTAAATAAAAAAGTTATATATTTCTTACAAGTGATGAAAAAAAATATTATTTCATAAGGTTGTGTCATAAGTCATTTCTTATAGTGACACACTATAAAGTGATGCATTGTATAATCATCACCTTTACATATTACCATAAACCTTTTTAATAGTGTTCTTGATATATTTTAATATTCAATCATGACAGTAAGGCAAATTAATTATATGTATTTTATTATATTGTATTTGATGAGAAGACATCTTATATCAATTATATATTGTACAATTTGACTTTGTACATTAATATGCCATTGTTTATGTATATAAACAGTCTTCAATGAAGCAGCTAAATTAAAGTTGGGTATATGATCACACGTTATAAACATGATTGAATAGTGATCAAGATTTATTTATAATATGACATTCGAAGTTTCAAACTCACTAAAGCTTATTGTAAATTTATTGATGCTTGTAAGATTTTGGACTGATAAATCTTAATGATTCGGTTATATAATTGAAGTTATGTGGTGAAAAGATTAGTTATACATGTGGAATAAAACAATTTCCACTTGTCAAACCTCAAGTGCGCTCTTAATATATAAGGTTTGAAACAGTCACCATGAAAGTTGTCTGACTATATTCCATTCCTTGAAGAGAATGTGATGAGAAAAATATATATCATAATCCATTGAGCAAAACAATTTCCATCGTCAAATATCATTAATTGTTAAAGAATATACATAAAGTTTGAAACAACAAGCATGAAAGTTCTGTGGTTCTAATCCATTCCCTAATATGAATGTGATGATGATCAATTCAAAGGTTATGATCATATACATAACTAAGAAAATTGTAATGATGCCACCATGAATGTTATATGAGAGTATAGCAAATATGGCCAGAAGACTATATTAGAAGTTACTAGAAATGATACTAATTTTCCACAATATTCCATTAAATCAAATATGGTGAGTAACCAGAAGTTACTAGAATATTTATACGTTCACCACATGGCATGACCAAATAGGTCATCAAGATAGCATCATGATATGCTAAACAATCAAACATGCTAACCGGCACCTTAGCACCTCTAAGTATCTAAAAACATTGCTCCCAAAATGCCTTATCATATGCCTAGTTAGTTTTTTTTTGTGGCAAATAAATTTTTATGCCCTTCCAAACAATAAACTCCTACAAACAATCCCTCTTATATGGGACAATTGAAATGTACAGTTGTGTGGATTGTGGCATTCATACATGGTTACATGTTAATTTTTAGCTACCCGTATGTAGCATATGCCCAACACTATGGAACGTTGTTTTTTTACATGGTTTAACACTGTTCTTTGACAACCCAATTGTAGGGACCATTGTTGGGCACAATGTGAAATATAGTGAGAGGTATACGTAGTCGATATGGAATTCGTCGATTAATTATATCAATTCAAAACCAACTGCTTATCACAAATACTCCCCATTACAACTGGTCTCCTGAAGAGAACCAAGTTTCCATTTTTTATATATTTTGTTGTGCAGCCTATGTACCAATAGCACCACCATAACATATAAAATGGGATATGTACATCGTATTCCCAGTATTAGGGGGAGACAAGAAAATGAAAGACTGGTAACATAAAAAAATGCATCATATTATATATCGACCCCTGAAGTGGTCAATGCAAATCTGAAGTCCAAAAGAAAGGGCGTGTATTTGCAAATAATAACAAATGAAATACAAGATGCATTCACTAACACAAATAAGGTGACAAACTCACATATACCAGCTTAAACTTATCTGCTCGAATGGAAGTACTCACAAAATGATTATCATATTAATAAATTGTGAGAGATAAATCGGTTCCAAAAGGATAAAACCCACAAACACAAAAAGAGCAGAGTAACGCAGTTGGTGTAACCCCCAAAAGAGGTGGCACATAAAACACCATAAGTGGTTGCATACAAAACCCCAGAAGTGGTTGCATACTAAACCTTAAAGAAGGTTGTTGTCAAAACCCCAAAAGAGGCTAATGGAGTTCTAAAAGAAACTCTAGTACCAAACAAATATGAGATCGCGATGAATTATGTACAAAATAAGTACAATATGGAAATGTAATGAAACACGTGTAAAATGATATATTTGATTATGCTATAGCAATAGATGTAATCGATGAAAAAAAAGGATTACGTATATTGAAAGTGTGTAAGAGTGTACGCACACAAATAGCCAAAATGGCTACATGACTTAAAGTTGAACTAAATTTGCTCGACAAACTAAATGTTTTCGAACCAGCAGTTCGAACACCCATAGACGTCAAACCAGTAGGTTATAAATGGGTGTCTTAAAATAAATGGAAACGTAAATAATTAGTTTTTGTGATGTAAGGCACGCATTTTAACATAAAGATTTTTCCCAAATCCCAGCAGTTGATTACGAGGAAACGTATACTGATGTGTGCGGTCGTGTATATATATTAAATATATTTTAAGCCCTTTCTAACACTTTAGTCAAGTTTTAAATTTATAAAACACGATATTTACTAACACTAAACACACATATGGGCAAGTGCACCCATCGTGAGCGTAGTATAGTGTTGGTAAGATACCGAGGTCGTCCAACGACACAAGAGCTTTTAGTACCGGTTTATCCTCAACGTCTAATCAAATCAAAAATTTAGAAAAAAAAGTTTTTAAGCAAGAAAATAAAACTAAAAAATGCTGAAAATAAAAATAAAAAGAAAAACAGATAGACAAGATGAATCACTTGGATTCGACTCGCCTTTAGTGTAACCTTTGATTATTTTCGCACTTTTGCACTTTTTAAGAGATTATCTTAGTTATAGTAGTAGGCCCCTCTTTTGAAGGTAACGTTACCCTCAACCCAGTAGTTTGAGTCAGCAAGGATACAATCCTAAAGGGTTGGATTATTGGAAGATAATTAATTAAGTTATTAATGCATAATGTGGTAGGCTCTATTTTGAAGGTGACGTTACCCTCGGCTAAGTAGTTTGAGTCAGCAGGGATACAATCCTAAATAGCCGGGTTAAAGTTTTAATAGTAGTTTACATATGAGGGGGTCAAGGAGTTCGAACTCCCGCCATCCAATACCAGTGGGTATTGAAGGAGGTCTTACTAAACTTGACCCAGGTCCTTGCAGGATCTATACACTAAACAAGGCAAGACTCTTACCAAACCATTCCCTTAACCCCCGACCAGGTAGCCAACATATCTCCATATAGACCGTGGAGATATGAATGGTGTAAATATTTTATTTTATATAGACAGTAAAATAACACCAAGACACCACATACAAATGATAGGGAAGATTCACCTTCAACATAAGAAACTAGTTATTAAAGTCATTAATACATAACCAAATAAAAAGTGCAAAAAGATAAAAAAATAAAAAGTATTACACTAAACACTTGTCTTCACCAAGTGATGTAAGAGACTTAGGCAAACATGGCCTTTGATTGTCAAGAACTCTTACGATCAATCTTGGATCCCGAGACTACTCACACACTCTATGATGGATGATGGTGGTGGATGTGGGTTGTGATGGTGGTGGTGGTGGTGGGTGGGTGAAGTGTGAGAGAGGTGGTGTGCCAAGGGATGGTTTGCAAGTGAGCCAAGCACCCCTATTTATAGCCTGCACAGAAGCCCGGACATGGCCCCGTGTCCATTGGGCACTGCCCCGTGTCCACCCATCTTCTCTTTCTTCATTAAATGCAGTTTGTCTGCATTAGTTGACCACGCCCCCGTGTCCGCTGGGCACGACCCCGTATGCAGAAGCGTATCTGTACTATCAAGATTTGCCTAGATTTTGCGAATCTTAGCGTTGACCACGGCCCCGTGTCTGCTGGGCACGCCCCCGTGGGGGTGATAGAAGCTTCTACAACTTTGTCTTTTCTGCAGACACTTGGGCACGCCCCCGTGCTCACTGAGCACGGGGTATGTTCAGCCTTCTGTTCTCTTGTTTTTACTTGGGGAGATGCTGTCGAGGGGTCGGGCATGCCACGTTTATTCATTTTCTTGTATTATTGTTAGATTTGGCTGCATTTTTGCTTCTTTTGTTCATTTGAGCTCATTTAATCCTGAAAATACAAAAGGAAGACAAAAACACACTTTTTCCAACATTAGTACTAAAAAAAAGTTAGTTTTATGCCACATTTGATGTAATTTATATGTTGCATTTTGCACACATCATATACCCCTGTAGTGGATGCGATAATCATTAGATGTTTAAGCGGCCTCGCAATCTTAGAAAGACTTCAGATAAAACAACTTATGGATGTCATCACCGTATACATGTATGAGACAATTGCAAATGACATCTGTATGAAAACCCCCTAAAGGATTAAAAATGCTCAAAGCATTATGAAACAATAACCCCATAGGTGTTATATATATGAATCTTAAAGGAAACTACTCGTATGTGGTACAGTCGACTATATTCTGAAAAGAGAGGTATAATTTTGATAAAATGAGCTACATCTATTTAACAAGATTTCACTCTTACAGTGATAATGTAAACATCATCGAGAGGGAACTCTCAAACTAAAGAAGAAAATTTTGAATGACCTTTACAAAGTGTAGTTATTCTCGAGCTGTAGTTCAAGTATATATGTACTATTTTTGCTCATCAATCTGACTACATCTAGAAGATGTTATACAGAAAAAGCTCATTCGTTGAGTACATGAACGATTGTCTGATCGCTTGACATAGAAAAAATATTCTTATCAACCCCAAGAAAGGGACGTTGAACTACTTAGTCAAGAAGTACCATACTTAATTGCGATCAGAGCATTGACGTATCTTGCAAACAAGACGACATCTGATATTATGTTCTTGCTAGATGTATTGGTAAGATTACAGTTCTAATCTCAATGTTGCACTCTTTTTCCCTTCACTAAGTTTTTCCCATTGGGTATTCTTGGTAAGGTTTTTAACGAGACAACATAGCTGATCCAGTAGTATCAGTTTATCTTATAGGTCCCGAAGTACTAATTTAACATCATCATAAATCATGTTGTTAATTATGTATAATGCGTAGTGCACTCTTTTCCCTTATCTACGGTTTTGTCCCATTGGGTTTTCCTGGCATGGTTTTTAACGACGCGGAATTATAAAGCGCATTAAATAATTATTTGACATATTTACAAACTCTAGACACGGAATAGTTCCACAAGAACAATATGGCGTCCTGGGTTATGATTGATATATATTAGACTCGCATAGAGTTAGATCTCAATCCGGATACAAGTTATGAAGGTCGAAGATTTCAGCATATTTAAGAAGTATGTAGATTAGAGTTGATCAATAGAAGCTCAAGCCATACTGTATGAAGACAGTGTAGACAACAACACTCAAGTCAAAGAAGACTACGCCAAATATCAAGTCAAGAAATTGTCATAGAAGATTGGATTCAACATCATCAAGATATACAAGTAAAATTGAGGGGGAGTAATGTACCCATAATATACACAGTGTATGTACTCTTTTTTCTTGACTAAGTTTTGTCCCACTGGGTTTTTCTTAGTAAGGTTTTAATGAGGCAACATAACTGGTCCTGCAGTATCAGTTAACATTGGTCCTGAAGAATCGTGTAAACATTATCTAGTAGTATAATGTTAACAGTGTATGTGTATTTCTAAATGTCTGAGGGGGAGTGTTATGAATGCAGACATTCAGGCCCATAGGCCAAGCCTGACCTAATGTTAATGGGCTTTAGGGTTGTTTTGTATTGATCTATATATATGATATATGTACACTCAATGAAGATGAACTCTCTCATTTTCTATACTTCTCATTGTCTCTATATTCTCTATAGCATCCTTTGCATATTAGATGTTGCTATTAGGCCGTTGTTTTACAACAGTTTATATTTTTTTTTGAACGGCCAACAGAAATTTTATTAATACTAGCAAGGCGCTAGCCACCAAAATTACATCAAACCAAAGAAAAAGTTACACCAAGATTGAAATGCTTGCAAATTAATTAGAATATCGAAAAACTACTCCAATCTTCCCATGACATAGACATCTCTTTCGACCTATTCTTTATCCATAAGTAGCCAAGAAATTTCACTTCCTCCAATACTTTATAAACATTCGGCCTTTTGTCGTTGAACAATGCATCATTTCGGGTTTTCCATATACACCAAACAGTGGTCAATACTATGGCATGTATCGCTTTCTTCCGTTTCCTCGTACCCGGGCTAAACCCGTGTAATTCCAACAGATCATTTATCTCGAAGGCCCATATAGGAGGTATTCTACACCAAGTCGCTATATTTTGCCACACAACCTGTGCAAATGGGCATACAACAAACATGTGTTCACAATACTCCTCATACTCGTTGCATAGTGTACATGTTAGATCTGGTACATTTATATGTCTTCTTGTTAGGGCCGATCTCATTGGGAGCCTATTGATTGCCGCTCTCCAAGCCACGATTCTGACCTTTTTGGGAACCCAATTATTCCAACTAAATAAGTGGTCTGGCCTTGTTCTGTTAAGTGAGCTGAGCATACCTTTAATACTTGAGATCGAGAAAACACCAGACGATTCCAACTCCCAAACACACTTATCTTTTCCAGCCGCTAAGTGAACCATATCTAACAAGCTTTTTAGGTCCGAAAGCTCCAGTTCTTCTTCTGTAGAGCTTATCGGCCAACCCCAATTCTAAATAAAAACTGGCCCGGGATTGCCGTTATTCAGCCGATCCGCAACCGTGCATAGTTTAGACCTTTCTCGAGCAAGTAACCGGGGAAATAACCGTTGGAAGGGTTGTTCGCCAAGCCAACAGTCCAGCCAAAATAACGTTGTCGAGTCGTCAACCACAACTGATTTAATAACCTTATTTAAGTCTACACCACATCTATTTAATAAAATCTGAACGCTTACGATTTGTTTCCAAGGACCTGGCATTGAAATCTTGGCCGGGATAGCCGTCCATGATCTCGAATTATGATGAATTGCCCATATCATTCTCCTCCAAAGACCATCTTTTTCTGTTTTAAATAGCCACCACCACTTCGCAAGCATAACAAGATTTGCGTCTTTAAGGGATCCGAAACCAAGACCCCCATATTCGACCGGAGCAATGGTCTTGTCCCAAGCGATCCAATTTATCTTAGCCAATTCCTCCGAGCCGCCCCAAAAGAACACCCTTCTAAGTTTCTCAAGATAATCTACAACTTGTATTGGTGCCTTAAAAAGTTAAAAATAATAAGTTGGTAAGGAATTTAATACCGACTTAAGTAGAGTGATTCTCCCGCCATATGATAAAGTTTTTGCCTTCTATAATGATAGACGATTTTTAAATACTTCCACCACTGGTTTCCAATTGCGAATTAGGTTCATATTAGCACTTACAAGTAACCCCAAGTGCTTGAATGAGAATGAACCGTGTTTACAATTAAGAAAATTCGCCATGCTTTGTACCTCACTTATACTAACCCCAATGCCATAAACGCTGCATTTGGATAAATTCACTTTAAGGCCGGATGTTAGATGAAAACATCTAAGAATTCTTCGGAGATTCGTGACATTGGAATACGACCATTCCCCGACAAACATGACGTCATCCATATAGGTGAAGTGAGAAACATATGGGCCGTCACTGGTTCACCGAAGCCCATTGTATAACCCTATAGAGGATGCCTTTTTCATAATACCAGACAATGCTTCCATAGCGATAACAAAAAGGAACGGAGACAGCGGGTCTCCTTGCCGAAGACCACGAGAGCACTCGAATTCCATAGTAGGCGAGCCATTAACTAAAACTGAGGCCCTAGCCAAGTATAGAGTGGCCATTATCCACTTACACCAACGTTCTAGAAAATTCATTTGGTGCATAATCGAATTAAGGAAAACCCAATTCACTGAATCATAGGCTTTATTTATATCCACCTGAAAAAACATGCCACTTTTCTTTGACCGTTTCAACCATCCCATCAGTTCATTTAGCATGAGTGGTCCATCCATAATATTCCTCCCAGCCAAGAAAGCCGTTTGCTCTTCAGAAATTAAGTTCCCAATGACCCCTTTCAATCGGTTCACCAATACTTTAGAAATCACCTTGTTTATCACCCCAATTAAACTAATCAGCCGGAAGTCAGCTGGACTAACCGGATCTTTTAGTTTAGGTATAAGGGCAATGAAAGATGAGGTACAACAACTATTCAACGACCCCTCCAAATAAAATCTATCAAATAGCTTCCTGAAATCGCTTTGTAATCCTGCCCAACATTTTTTTATGAATTTAAAATTAAAGCCATCAAGCCCCGGAGCACGATCCCCGGCACACTCCTAAATCTCATTTTTAATCTCCCTAATGGAAAATGGGGCTACTAAAAGGTCGGCCTTTGAATCTGAAATAGACGATAAGTTCGGGCACACAATACCAGGCCGTTGTGACATCGGCTCAGTAAATTGTTTGGAAAAAAATACATAGAATGCTTCTTTGATAACCAAAGGATTTGTCTCCCAGACCCCATCCAACATGAGACCATTAACTCAATTACTGCTGATATTCGAGTTGACAATCTGATGGAAGAATGCTGAATTTTCATCACCATCAATGGCCCATCTCGCTCTCGATTTCTACCGAGTATCCATATGCTTCAACCTGTCCCGATCTGTCACATAAGTTTTGCACTCAGCCCGTTCCCGTAGTTCACTTTCTTCCAATAGCCTGTTCTCAGCGAGATTATCAAGCTCCGTCATCCGCCTTGTCCTATCCCCATATACCCCCTTAGTTCTGTGCTTTTCCTCAGCTACCCATGTCTTTATTTTATTTTTTAACCATCTCAGTTTTATAGCCAAAGAAAGATCCTCGGGACCCGAGAAAGAAAAACTACCGCAAGCCTCAAGTACAAGTTCCATGAAGCCCGGGTACTCGAACCAAGAATTATAGAATCTGAATGGGATGTGTCCGTAGTCCGATTGGACAGTGGACAAGATAAGAGGCCGATGATCTGAAGCATCTCTATCCAGAGCCATAAGCGAGGCGGTCGGCCATTTTTCCAGAAAACCAAGACAGATAAGAAATCGGTCCAATTTACTTAACTTATCTCCTCTATCAGAAATATATGTGAATTTACTCCCACCCATGTTGTATTCATGAAGAGACGCTGATAAGATGAAGTGATTAAAGTGGTCTGCATTAACCGCATTAAATTCAGAGTTATACCTTTCTGTAGCTTCCCTCACCTCGTTAAAATCTCCCATAAAGACCCAAAGACCTTGTGTCGAATTTTTTATAGATAATAGATCATACCATACCGACCTCCTCATCCCAGCATCGTTTGGTACATAAACATTTACTAGATTAATCTGGCATCCCGAGAACACCAAAACCCCTGAGACTACAAGGAAAAAAACGACTCTTTATTACATTCTCACATGTAAACATTGTTGGGCATCAAAGACACGCCAAACCTCCAGACCTTCCTTGTGAATCCACTGTAGCCAAATCAAAGATTGATCGCCCCCAGAAATTACAAAACTTAAAATTCTCTGAATTCCCCAGTTTGGTTTCCTGAATCGAGATAAAATGAATACCATAGCTTGTTTTAATACCCCTCACCCAGTCAGCCTTGCGGGAATCTCGCGCCCCCCTAAGATTAATAGACAAATAATTCATGGTAAACCATTATTGACACCTTCAGCAACAATCTGGTTCTCGGTTTCAACAGCGAACCTTTCTAAGTTAATACCCACTAGCGAACCGACCTTCAACGTAGCTTCAACTTCCTTATCAATATTAATTGGACTAACCGGTCGATGATAAGAATCCTGAACCAAAGAAGGGGATGAACCTGGGTCAACACGCGGTGGAGGAACTGGCGGAGATACTGGGAAGTCCTGCTGACCCACTTGAGATTCCGTAATCGGTTCAACACCAGCATCAGCAGCAGCGCTATTGGGGATACAGGGAGAGTTTAGGTCAATTGGTTGACCTTCCTCATCTATACGGTGGCAAAAAGGACGAGTGGGAGGGCCTTTATTGAATTAGAAGAAGCTGGGCTACGAGTATCTCTGGTCCTTTTTCTCAAAGCTGCTGGAGTTAGGCCAGTAAATGGGCCAGAAGACATGGGCTCCTGTCTAACAGCAGAGGCTTTTGGATCAGTAATATTATCAATATTATTAATAATATTATTGGCTTGGTCAACTATTGTGGCGGGACCCACGTCTACATTAGATGTCTTGGGGATACCATCAGCCGATTGTTGCTTCCCATGCACCTCATGCATGCTACGTTCAAGAGACCGAGGAGACCCCTGTTCAACTCCCGGTGACTTTTCATTACCCGCCTAACCGGAATTCAAATTACCATTGGAATCTGGTCTGATCTCCCCTTCTTCGGTGTCATCCTCCATATTTTCATCATGCGTATCAGATACACCATCTGATTCGTCGATCGATTTAGCGTAATCAATATCCGGTGACCATATCTCTGGTACTTCGGACACCCAAGTAACACAACTTTTATTGTTCCAATTCACCAGAACTCTTATTAGTTATATTGGGGCTCGTGACTAGTGAACCAAAAAGAAGGAAGTAACGCACAAGGTGGGGCCCAAGAGAACAGTTTTATTTTTTGGGGTAAATTTGAGGCTAGGGGTTTTGCATAGTAAAACGGACGGTTCACAATTTTTGAAAAGAAAAAAGACAGCAGCCTCTGGCACAGAATTCAAGAAGAAAAAAAATAAAGGATTTTGGGTGACGACGGCTAATCTTCTAGGGTTTCACCCCGGTGTAGACTTTGTAAGAATTCTAGGGTTTCAATATTTTATTTATAATTTAATTTATGACTAGTTGTATTTAACCATTTGAAACTTATATCAATTGTCTTGCATTTGTATTGGATTCATGAATTGTCGAATGAGTTATTAAATTTGACTTTGTGAAATGAATATGTGCAATTATGCCTTGCTATAGGTTAGGATTTACATGTTCTTGTTAACGAAGTGTAGTGCGGTCCGTCGTCTATGACGTTGATAGCTCTTGACACCTAAGCCACGTAATACTAAATCCATTAATAATCAAATGCAACTAAATTAAGTCTAACGTGTAGAAACTCTAGGTCTTGCAGTTTTCGAACCGGGTGTGACCCTTGTTTCTAACTTGTTATTTTTACTCATTCTAATTAGTGGTTTCTAATAATTTTTCTAAACAAACTAAAAATAAAAATTAGCAAGCTTCATAATTACTTTGTACATTGTTGTAAATAGTCTAACTAATCGAACAGGTCGTGCGATACTGACCACATGCTCTTCGTGGATACGATACCCGACTTACCCTAGCTACCAAGGTTAATTAGGGTTTTGACTGATCGGGACGACACGGTCACGTCAGGTGTGAGATGAGAGAGAGATTATTTTGGTTTTTATATATAAAAATAAAATACTATAAATCTAATATATATATATATATATATATATACATACATACATATATATTTAAAGAATTAATTAAGAGGATAAAAATTTGGATTGGAAAAGACTGGAATGCCCCTCATGTGAGGGGCACATGACCAAATTTTAACAGTAGAAATGAACGTCGTTTAAGGTGGGGAGCAAAATGGAAAAAAACATAGTAAATTACTGGATGAAAATGACACTTTATAAATGATTGGAGCAAAACCATTAAAACGGCCAAACCACATAGTGCAAAACAAAAGTTTACTTTATACACGTTTCTAACCAAATAGTTTTATTTTTCTTTTATAACTTTCTTTCGTTAGCTTTTTTTATATAAAAACTAAGTATGTGGTTGCTTTAACTTTTGTTTCTCAGACAACTTGATATACATCTTATTGGAATTGGAGTTGTATTCGAAACATTCGTATTATGACGAACCGATCCAGTACCGACCAAACAACATCGGTATTGGTATCCGTGTTATTGTAAACGGTATCGGTATTCGTTTGGTTTTCGATCGATGTATAATGTTGCTTTATTTTTTTGAATTACATCATACAACTTTTAAGTAATAAAACCATTGTAAATAAACTTTTTTTTGTATTTGTTGAAATTGAGCATTACAAATTTAACATCCCTGTCAGAATGCTTGGCACCCACGAGTTGTATACATCTCCTAGCTAAGACTATGCGTAGTGGGCGTGTTTATTTTTCATAAAAAAAGCCCCCAAACACGCCTGATCACGCCAAGGCCCCACCCCCTTCGGCGTTTTTGGGCATTTTATATTCGAAAAAAAGCTCCGAAGCGTGTTTTAAATCACGCCAAAATGGAAAACTGTTGGCCAATCACATGCATCCCTCTTTTTCTTGGCCAATCCCCCTTTTTGGTTAGTTTTTTTATTTAATTTTTTACACCCCTTTTTAACATAATACCCACATCCCCACTACACCCATTTTAGAAAAATGTCCAATAATGCCCCTTGCTGACTGGACTGCCACATGACGAAAAACGCCCAAGGATGTGGGCATTATTCACACTTACCACTACGCATGATCTAATAAATAAAAGTAATTGTCCACATCACATGTTTTATGTATCCCATTTTTAGTTCTGGGAAAATAAGGGTGACCAAATATTTGGACACACGTCATGCTATGGTTGAAATTTTGTTGTTTAGGAAAAATTAGTTATTTGTTAAATTATAGAATTAGGAAAAAATCTTTCTAAACATTAAGACTATCTCCAATGCAAACAACGCCCTTAGACGCCCTTGGCTGCCTAATCAGCTGCCACATCATATCCTTGCAAATCCTTAAAAATCCTTAAAAACTTCCAATTCACCTCCAACCGAACAAACATCATTACATATCCTTACATTTTCCACATCATCACCCATTTTTTCTTTAAGTTTACTTACTTAAATTATTAAAATGTATTTAAATTGTTATATGATTAGATAATTAATATAAGTAGCCAAGTAATATCAAAAAATAAAAAGTATATAAAAACATAAAAAGCAAAAGAATTAAAGGTCAGTGAATAAGAACCCGTTCAAAAATATTCACTGTTTTAGAAGTGTTTTAAAGGTTGGTAAACTCTTAATGGTAAATAAATGTATGGCTTTAAATGAAAAGTTAATAAATTAGTTTAATTCTTTTTTAATAAATGTTGAAAGAAAAAGTATGATATAAAGAAATTGGCACATGGGGTGGGGCATGGGGTGGGGGTTGGGGTGGGGGTTGGGGCGTGGGTTGGGTACAAATGCCCAAGTCACCACCCCGGGTGGGCTTGGGTTTCGGCGTGGCCCCATTGCGGGGGTTTCAGCCCGGGCGTTTGGCGGGGCTACGAACATGACATGGCGGGATCTCATTAGCCAAGACTACTAGCCATTTGAGCTAAAAAAAAAAAAAAAAACAATTTTTTTCCTATATAAATACAACACTTTTCTCACACAATATCAAACACATAAAACACAATCTTGCCATGAGTTCTTCAAGTTTAAGTGAATCGTGTAGGATCGTGTTTCGACCCGAACGAGTCGTTCAGAGGAGTTTTGATCAGATACAGGTGCGGAAAACAAGTATCTGACTTAGAAACAACTAGCAAATCACTTTAAACACCTATCTGTATTGATATCTGATAGATTACATCCAAATCTCACACCGGCAGCACCTCGGCATGGAATACAAGACTGATTACATGATTTCGCTTATGAGTGCCTATTTATAGTGCAAGAGGTTTCGCTCCAACATACACTACCATATGAGCAAAACCCCTCAATGATCACATAAGCGAAACCCTACCATGTCTCTATAAGCGAAACCCTCTAAGACACATATGCTATTCTATTTTCTCGTAAAACGTGCCCTAATCTAACATTCTAAGACTAAGACTCGATACAAGACGAAGTCGACATATGTAGTGTACCAACAGACTCCCTCTCAGATGTTGACGAGTCGACTATCGAGTCACGACAATGCTATGTCTTCACTTCTTCAGTCTTGATCAGTCTCTGGGCTTCTCTCTCTCTATCTTCATCTCTTTCTCTTAAATCACCAACAAACTTCTTCTCTTAGATTTTGACAACTTTAAATTCATCATCATCAACATGCACTCCCTCTCAAATGTTGACTCAACCTGCATACAACTCTACCACAAACATAAGTTTTATGATAATCATTTAAGCATATAGACATCATTAGAAAATCCTATCACAAACAAACATATCAATTTGTTTCTGATGAACCACTTGAAACTATATCGTTTTTCTTATCAAAATAACACACTCTCCCAAACCATCTGTTCATCATGTTTAGCACTTGGAATTTTAAAAATCAGCTTTTCAATATCAGTCGTCGAAAATCTTTTTGAATTTTACAAAATTTATGCTAAAACACACTGAAAATCTTTTTGGGATTTTTGAAATTAAACGAAAAGCAGTAAAGAAATATATACAGACAATATTTTTTGTGAGTTTGTGTAAGAGGATCATATCAGTTTTGAGACATATCACCAACACCGTTAAGCTTCATTTCATTTTAAGTTCTAAATGATTCACTTAGATTGTCAGTATACTGGTCCACTTAAATTTTCACACAAAGTTCAACTGATCCGAGATACGATATTAATGTTTTAAATGATTAGGAATTTTCACACTGTTGGCAATATGTCCAACAGTGTTGCATTGGAAACAGATTCTCGTATCTTTCTTCTGCTCAGCCATCTTCTTTATGTCATCTTGCTTCTTTGCAAGGAACTCACTGTTTGATTGCCTCCAGAATTCTTTCTTTTCTTCCTCTTCTGAGCTAGTTCCTGAAACAAATGTCATTTTTGCTTTCAAATCACGAACATATTTTTCATTTTTCTGTTTTTCTGTTGGAGTAAAACCAAGACCTTTCTTTTTGAAATTACGGTTAGGGTTTGATTTCTTGTGAAAACCAGAACCAGAACTGTAACCCTTTTTCTTGTTTAATCGTTGTTGTACTCTTGAGGTGTATTTTTTAGGTTTATCAGTAAGATTTAAATCTTTTATTTTAGAAATGTTAATTTCTGTAAGTTTGAAAACCTTTTTTATCATCTCAGTTTTTACACCTCTTATTGGAAATTCCTCATCAGAATATAATTTGTCGGAATCATTCAATGTATATGCAACTTTGAATGTTTCGTCACTCAAATTAGATTTTGATAACAGGAATTCTTTGTTATAAACCCTTTTAACTGAAGATTTTGGACTCTTATCTGTCGAACTCGAACTTTCAGAACCAGAATTTAACTCTGACTCTGACTTTGACTCTGAGTTTAACTCCAACTTTGACTCCTCAGTTTCATCTTTATCCAACACCTGATCGACGACTTTCTTTATTAACTCGGACTCATGATCAGTGTCAGATGATGTAAACGTCACATCAATATTTTCTGGCAAGTTAACTGACGACTCCGACTTCCACTGTAAATTTGTTTCCTTTTCGACTCTTTCTGAATTTGGATTTCTCGGAGAATATCCATTTTCAAGCGGGGGTGGACACTTGTTGTAACCGAAACTTTGTTTCTTACCAGATGTCTTTTCTTTGATGTCCTTCTTCTTATCTTTCTTCATTTCAGGAGTCTTATGATCCTCAGATACCTTTTGTTCTTTAGACTTCTTTTCTTTTATGAATGATTCTGGTAAGATTTTTCCTTCAGAAATTTTCTGCTCTGCAGACTTCTTTGCCTCAGAAGTCTCCTCTTCCTCAAACGCCTTCATGCCTTCTACTGTTGGATAGATCCTGTCAATAACATAAGAAGTACATGAGTAACTTTTCAATAAACGATTAACTCTTTCAGTTTCGATTCTTTGAGTTTCAAGTTTCTGCTCTAACACAGCACACTTCTCAATGTAGTTGTTCACCACTTTTTGCTTCGTCATAAAAGCACCCTGAAGTGTCTTCATTGCTGTAGCTTGTTCTTCACTTGTTTGATTATACTGATTCATCGCTTTATTCAACACATCATAAGATTCCTTCAAACTATTCAAGTTATAGATCAATGTACTGTTCTGTTTCTTCACAGCTTCATAGTTTTCACATTTCACTGGAATCTTTTTCGCATCAACTTCTTCATCAATCTTGAACTTCGGAATCTCCTTTGCTTTCTTCTTAATCACCGGTGCTTCTTCATCGTCGCTACTCACCGGTGTTTTGACCTTTTTCTTTTTCTTTGTCTTTTTAATCTTGTCATCATCACTATCACTTTCTGCAATCAGTTTCATATCAGCATCGAATTTTCTCGCCCAATACTCACGATCATCATCACTATCTTCTTCAACTCGGGCTACAAAAGCTTTTTGATTTGGAATCTCTTCATCTGGACAATAATCATCCCAGTTGAAATTTGCCCAGCTAAACCCTTCAGGTAACTTTTCGTCATCTTGATCTATTATCAATGCACTACCATCAGCTCTCTTTGAAGAATCTTGATTAACCACACAAGCTCTCTTTCCAGAGTCTTCAATCACATTCCTTCCATGTGCAGTTTGTGCTTGATGTTGATGTTGTTGAGATGGTTGCTGAGCAACTTGATGGTAGATGGCTTTTCGGTAGTAATCATTGTTGTTGTTAAAAGGATTCTGAGCTCCACTTGCTTCGCGATTGGTGCACTCTCTCTTGAAGTGACCCTTCTCCCTGCAACGAAAACAAGTGACTTTAGATTTGTCAAAACCTAAAGTAGAAACACCAGCCTCACGAAGATCATCTCTTCCAGTGATTTGCTTGAATTTCTCAGCTCTCCTCAACACGCTTTCCAAGCACCATTTTATGTCCATCAGCTCCATCTCTTCAGCATCGATCTGGTCGTAATCTTCCTTTGTCAGCATTGGATTCCCGATTCGACCTGCAACAAAACTACCATAAGATTCAAGAACAGTTCCCAATAAAGACATATGGCTTTTTGCTAACTCTTCAGAATATTCCTGATCATTTTCAATGTTCAACACAATGTTGCATTGAAGCTTTTTGCCATTTCTTGTTGTTGAAACGTTCGGATCAAAAGATGGAAATGATGAGAAACTCGTGTTGCTGTTTGATTCTTTTGATGAACTACCAGATGAGTTCTTTGCATTGTATGCGGTTTCAACTTTCGGTGACAAGTTGGTTGTTTTCTCATTCAACCCTGTTTTGTAATACAACCCAATATCCTGTTCACCATCAAAATCTTTCATTCGAATAATCTTTCGTTGCTCCATCTCTTGAGCTTCCAACTTCTCAATGAACTTGCTGAGTGTCAAACTGCTAAAACCTTTCTTGTTTCTAAGCATCATGAGATATGTGCCCCAAGTCTCGTGTGGCAACGCATCAGCAAGCTTTTCGATCAACTCTTCATTGTCTTTCTCGATGCTCAATCTCTTCATGTTTGCTAGCAGATTGCAATATCTTTCAATAATATGCCTTGTGCTTTCATTCTTCAAACCATGAAACAGATCGAACTCTTTCTTCAGAAGTGACTTCTTGTTCTTTATCATTTCTTGACTACCAACAAACTTTGATCTTAAAGCTTTCCAAATCGAGTAGGAAGTTCCATTATGTTGTAATAACACCAAGATGTCTTCTTTCACAACTTGTTGCAATAAACTCAGCATCATTTTTTCATCTTTATATTTCTTTCTAGCATCGGCGCTTAGATCTTTAATCGGAACAACCTCTTCATCATCATTCGTCGGTCGAATGTATTTTGTCTCGATGCACTCCCAAGCGTCTAGGTAGTTAGCTTGGACCCAATTTTCGAAACGACTTTCCCAACCTTTATATTCTTCTATGTTCATGAGTTTGGGTGGTTTTTGCATTGTTCCTGTTTCGTTTTCGATCATTGTGTTCTGTGCAATAGTGATCGGGGTAACCGGAGTAGCAATTGCGTTGTAGAATTCCTCGTCCATTTGTCAATTTCAAAGATTTTCCCACAACAGTCCTTAAAAGCGAAATCAGAACTCTGGATGGTCCTATGAGCGAAACCAGGTGTTCACAAAAGCGAAACTATGTTGTTGATGACCTTATTAGCGAAATCACTATGTTCAAATGAGCGAAATCACTAATATCGTGACACAAGAGCAAAATCCCAAGAATGATATGTCACGATGAGCGAAATTAGATGGGCCTTTGGAGCGAAATAGCAGATTAAGTGTCGCTATGAGCGAAATCAGGGTGTTCAAAATAAGGGTGTTCAAATAAGCGAAATTACAAAATGTACGAATAAGCGAAACCTAATCGGATCCAATTTTAGTCCATTTTTAATTCTTATTTCAATGCCAAACTATCAGGGATTTGTCTATGTCCAATTACACACAATCTGTGAAATTTTGAGTTGATTTTGACCGATAAAACTATCAGAACTGAAGAAAGAAGGTGTAGAAGTAAGACATCTCGATAAATTCCAGCTAATCTCTGCAGAACTCCTCCTCCTGATGCTCTGATACCACTTGTAGGATCGTGTTTCGACCCGAACGAGTCGTTCAGAGGAGTTTTGATCAGATACAGGTGCGGAAAACAAGTATCTGACTTAGAAACATCTAGCAAATCACTTTAAACACCTATATGTATTGATATCTGATAGATTACATCCAAATCTCACACCGGCAGCACCTCGACATGGAATACAAGACTGATTACATGATTTCGCTTATGAGTGCCTATTTATAATGCATGAGGTTTCGCTCCAACATACACTACCATATGAGCGAAACCCCTCAATGATCACATAAGCGAAACCCTACCATGTCTCTATAAGCGAAACCCTCTAAGACACATATGCTATTCTATTTTCTCGTAAAACGTGCCCTAATCTAACATTCTAAGACTAAGACTCGATACAAGACGAAGTCGACAAATGTAGTGTACCAACAAATCGTCATCATCATCTGACGATGGTGCGGAAATATTTCTATAAACGATCACGACGGTGGTGAAAGCTACCGTGGAAGACGATGAGGAAGAGACTTCGAAACCTAAACGGAGGAGGTACATCGCTCGTGAACGGCACACCGCTAATAATTTGTTGGTAAGCGATTATTTCTCAGCCGAACCTAAGTATGATGAAAAAATGTTTAGGCGTCGTTTTCGTATGAGTAGAAACTTATTTTTAAGGATATCTAGGGATCTTGAGGACACGTATGTTTTTTTCCAACAAAAACCGGATGTAACCGGGCAATTAGGATTTAGTACGTGGCAAAAGGTCACGGCCGCACTTATACAGTTATCGTACGGCAATAGTTCGGACATTATGGATGACTATTTAAAAATGTCTGCACGTGTAGCTAGAGAAAGTCTTCACAACTTTTGTTTGTGTATTTTAGAACTTTATAAGAAAAGATATTTGAGAAAGTCGTCGTTCGGTGACATGCAACAAATATTGGAACATCACGCCGATTATCATGGGCTACCTGGGATGCTAGGTAGTTTAGATTGTATAAAATTTCCTTGGGAACTTTGTCCAACCGCATGGCAAGGCGCTCACACGAGTGGATATCACAGGATGCCAGCCATCATGCTTGAAGCGGTTGCGTCCCAAGATCTTTGGATATGGCATGCGTTCTTCGGTATGCCAGGCTCACATAACGATATTACCATCATAAACCACTCGCCCTTTTTCAATGATCGGGTAAATGGTATAGGACCCAAAGGAAGTTTCTTTGTATACGGGGTTGAGTACGTGTATGGGTACTACCTAGTTGATGGGATTTACCCGGAGTGGGGGGTTTTCGTAAAATCGTTCACAAAACACGGTACCATAGATCCAAAGAGATTAAAGTTTAACAGGGTCCAAATGGCTGCACATAAAGACATCGAGCGAGCGTTCGATGTTTTGAAGAAAAGGTGACGAATATTGGAACTGCCTTGTCGACTATGGGACAAGGATCAGATTGGAAACGTGATGTACGTGATGCGTGTGAAGTGTTATATATATTAGGTGTATATTTTAAGCCCTTTTTTAACACTTATTTTAGCCAAGTTTTAAATTTATAAAACACGATATTTCACTAACACTAAACACACATATGGGCAAGTGCACCCATCGTTGAGTGTAGTATAGCGTTGGCAAGATACCGAGGTCGTCCAAGGACACAAGAGCTTTTAGTACCGGTTTATCCTCAACGTCTAATCAAAATAAAAGTTTAGAAAAATGTTTTAAACTAAGAAAAATAAAAACTAACTAAAATGCTGAAAATAAAAATAAAATAAAAACAGATAGACAAGATGAATCACTTGGTTCCGACTCGTATCTAGTATAACCTTTGATTATTTCCGCACTTTTGCACATAATTAAGAGATTATCTTAGTTATTGTAGTAGGCCCCTCTTTTGAAGGTGACGTTACCCTCACCCCAGTAGTTTGAGTCAGCAAGGATACAATCCTAAAAGGGTGGATTATTGGAAGATAATGAATTAAGTTATTAATGCAGTATTGTGGTAGGCCCCGCTTTTGGCGGTGACGTTACCCTCGGCTAAGTAGTCTGAGTCAGCAGGGATACAGTCCTAAGTAGCCGGGTTATAGTATTAATAGTAGTTAACTTATGAGGGGGTCAAAGAGTTTGGACCCCCGCCATCCAATACCGTGAAGTATTGAAGGAGGTCCTACTAAATTTGACCCAGGTCCATTGCAGGACCTCTAAACGCTGAACAATGGCAAGACCTTTACCAAACCGTTCCCTTAACCCCCGACCAGGTAGCCAACATACCTCCAAATAGACCGTGGAGATATGAATGGTGAAAATCCTTTATTTTATATAGACAGTAAAATAATGCCAGGACACCACGGACAAACGATAAGGAAAGATCACCTTCAACATAAGTAACTAGTTATTAAAGTCATTAATACAAAACCAAATAAAAAGTGCAAAAGATTAGAAATAAAAAGTATTATACTAGACACTTTGTCTTCACCAAGTGATGTAAGAGACTTAGGCAAACATGGCCTTGATTGTCAAGAACTCTTACGATCAATCTTGGATCCCGAGACGACTCACACACTCTACGATAGACAATGGATGATGGTGGTGGATGATGGTGTTATGGTGGTGGTGGGTGGTGGATGAAGTGTGAGAGAGGTGGTGTGCCAAGGGATGGTTTGAGCTTGAGCCAAGCACTCCTATTTATAGCCTGTACAGAAGCCTGGACACGGCCCCGTGTCCGCTGGACACGGCCCCGTGTCCACCCTTTTCTCTTTCTTCATTAATACAGTTTGTCTTTATTAGCTCCACACGCCCCCGTGCTTATCTGACATTCTCTCTCTTCATTAATTGTAATTCGCAATTACAATTAATGCGCCTGCTGTACTTTCGCCACGCCCCCGTGTTCACTGGACACGGCCCCGTGGTGGGCAATAGAAGCTTCTATAGGTTTGTCTTTTGTGCCAGGGCTGACCATTCTGGACACGGCCCCGTGCTGAGCTGGGCACGCCCCGTGTCGGGCTGGGCACGCCCCGTGTCGGGCTGGGCACAACCCCATGCTCAGCTTTCTTCTTGTTTTTGCTTTGGGAGTTGTTGTCGAGGGGTCGGGCATGCCACGTTTCTTCATTTTCTTTGTATTTATGTTGGTTTTGGCTGTATTTTTGTTCCTTTTGTTCGTTTAAGCTCATTTGACCCTGTAAATTCAAAAGGAAGACAAAAGCACACTTTTTCCAACATTAGTACTAAAAAAGGGTTAGTTTTATGCCTCATTTGATGAAATTTATATGTTACATTTTGAACACATCAAATACCCCCACACTTGAATCTTTGCTTGTCCTCAAGCAAAACTCTTTATAATGTGGCTTTACACTCCCAAATGGAATGGGTAGAAGAGAAGGTTTTTGGGCTTGTCATAGAGTGTCGGGATTTCCAAGATTCTTTATTAAGTTTTATTTTTATTTATTTACAATCCTATTCGTCATGATTTATTTAAAACTTTTCATAAGATAAATTACTTATTAGGGCATAACATGCCTCTTTAAAATTCTATTTATATACGAGTTCACATACCTCACGGGGATCACTCAACACTCGGCCGAAGATGTATTTTAGTGAATCACTCAAGAGCGGCATGGAACTTACTCCTACCATAGGCTTGCCAAGCAATCAATCCTTCTCCTTTTTAACTACATACCTTTGTAAACATCAAGAGGACTTTTTGGGTGAAGGGTTAGGCTTGGGTTAAAGGTAGGTGGTTGAGTTAGGGGTTAGTGGTTAGTAGAAAGGGCGAAAAAGCGTAACAAGCGTCGGTTTTCGAAAGACTTTTTATTTTTGCAATTTTTTTTTTTAATCTTGATGAAGCCAGTATTCAAACAAAGTTATTTTTGATGAACTTGCTTGTTTATTTATTTTGCTTCATCATCAACACTTTTTTTTTTTTTTGAAAAGTCATACGAAAAACCGAGCTTGTTACTAAAACAAAGGGTGAAAAATAAAAAGGGTTTAGGTGGGTGAAAAGGTGTTTGGTTTGGGTTAAGAAATGAAAAGGTTTAGGCTCAAAGGGGTTAACTAGGGGGATTTTGGGTAGGTGGTAAGAAAAAAGAAAAATAATGGTGTAGAAATAAAAAGGGTTATTCCTAATGCGTCCATCATTTACTTACTCGGGTTTAAGTTGGTAAGGACCGGAAATGTATCGTCGTGGCAAGTTCTAGAGTTGTAAGAACCGAGCGGCTATTCACACAAGAAACGAAAAATGAGCATTTAATTTAAAGATATATATTTGTATGCTCAATAAAGGCTCAAAACTCACTTTTGTGGGAATGGGTTTTTATGTGATCAAGTATATATAATTAAATTTTAACTAAGCTTGTCATGCCTTTTCATAATTTTCTTATGTTGGTTCTTTTTATCACGACGCTATCGGTTGTAAATTCGTAAAAATATAACATTTTTAGAATTTTGAAATTCCCAAATTAAACCTAGACAAGTAAAAAAAATTGAAAATTTTTGAAAAAAATTGGGGTGATTAGCGGTTCCAATAGAGTTTTGTGTAAGGCTTGTTATTAGGACTTGCAAGATTCAAGGTTTTAGCATCCCCCCCCCACACTTAAATTACACATTGTCCTCAATGTGTCCCAAAAATAAGTTTTTAGGCTGATTAAATGTGTAAAAATGGGTTAAAAACAAGATTTTATGGTACTGGGTAGCTGAACACGGGGTAGTGTTGGCTGAGCACGGCCCAGTGTCCAGACTGCCAGTACCAAAAGTAAACAGAAGGCTGGGCACGGGGGCGTGTCCAGTGAGCACGGCCCCGTGTCCAGATACCTGAACTGGGCATTTTCTACAGAACCTTGGGCACGGGGCGTGTTGGGGTGAGCACGACCTCGTGCTGAACTTGCTGTAATGAAGAAAAATCGCAGGGAGGCTCTGTTTTTGTGTATGGGGTGTTGGTTCAAGCTTCCCTTATCATCCTTCACCATCCCGAGTGTGTTTTATTCCTGAAAAATAAAAACTAAACTAGAAAACATAAAGGTTAATCTAAACTAAACTACGGATAGTTCCGCGGAATGCCTCCGTGGTGCGCCACGTTTATAAGGGTCCTTGGCTAGACCCACCTTATCAGGTGGTTCTGGCTCATCTTCAATTAGGGGGTCATCATTTCCGAATGGATATTTCATTGATCGCTCAAGGTCGACACTTTTTTTGAATGCCCCTAATTGAAGAGGTAGATTGTTGTACTTCCGGTTTTTCAAAGCTTTGTGAGTTTTTACAAATGGTCGTCCCAACACTAGAGGAGCGTCATCGAGGATGACAAAGTCGGTGGGGATTACCAATTGATTTGTTTGAACCAATACATCCTCAACTATACCGATTGATTTTATTACTTTCCGATTGGATAGCAAAATGGGTATTTGAAGTGGAGAAAAATCACTAATACTTAATTTTTCGAAAATGTAGTTAGGCATTATGTTAACACAAAGATCTTTATCAATTGTGACATTACTAATAAACGAATTTTGAAAGAAACATGGAACCGGTGTAATGTTAATTTCAAATGGGTCTTCTTTTATTAGCGAGGGTTGATCATTAGTTAACTTAACACTTACCGTTTCGTCAATTTTAGTGTTAGTGTTTAACTCTTTTAAAAACTTAGCATGAGTGGGTACTAAACAATGATTTTCAAAAGAAGGTGACAAGAGATTAATTTCTTCAAAATTAGACTCTTCTTGTATTTTAACGTTGTCGGACTCACCTATTTCGTTGTTTAACTCATGTGTCGGTTTTTCACTTATTTGTTCTTCCATTTTTACAATTTTAGTTATCTCTTCATTTTTTTAATTCTTCTCTTGCGCGGGACTCCTCTTCCCTTGCGCGAGATTCTCTTATACAGCGATCGATAACTCTTATGTGTTCTAATATCCTATCGGTCACTTCGGTTATAGAAAAAGAGTCGGTATTTTCTAAGCTTGAATCCGGTTGTTCGACCCTTTGTTCCTCATAATACCCATATGAAGTCGATGGTTCGCACCATTGTTCTTCATTGTAAGCATATGATGGATAAGGTTCGTAATTTTGTTCTTCATAATACTCATATGAGGTGGGTTGTTCACGCCATGGTTCCTCATAATAAGCATATGAAGGTGGTGGCTCATATCTTGGTTCCTCAAAGTATGAGTAAGAAGGCTCATACCTTGGTTCATCAAAATATGAGTATGAGGGAGGAGGTTCATACCTTTGGTCTTCATAGGATGTGTATGAAGTTGATGGCTCGTACCTGGGCTCCTCATAGTAGGTGTATGAATTGGATGGTTGATATGAGTGATTATTTTGAATCGAGCGTGCATTACGACAATTAGTGCAATAATTACCCCTATAATCATCCTCCTCATAGGTGTAGTTGTAACCTCCTGAGTATTGATCCATAAGAATCACTCAGCAGACCACAACTGAGTCTCGAGATCAGAAAACAAAAATAAAAACGGAAACAGAGGCTGGACACGGCCCCGTGTTCAGTGGACACGGCCCCGTGTTCAGAATCTGTATCTGGGCGTTTTAATTAAATTTACTGATTTCGTTGAGCACGAGGCGTGTTCAGTGAGCACGGCCCGTGTTCAAGCTTCTGTTACTGGGTGTTTTATGAAAAATATGCAGCACGGCCCCGTGTTCAGCGAGCACGGCCCGTGTTCAACCTACTGTAAATGCAAAACTAAACTAAAATGCAGAAAAATGTGGGCCCGTTTTGAAAAGGTTTTGAAAAACTGATTAGGCCGCCGATTTTAAGCTTTCCTAAAATCCTTGTGTCCCCGGCAGCGGCGCCAAAAACTTGATGCGTGTGAAGTGTTATATATATTAGGTGTATATTTTAAGCCCTTTTTTAACACTTATTTTAGCCAAGTTTTAAATTTATAAAACACGATATTTCACTAACACTAAACACACATATGGGCAAGTGCACCAATCGTTGAGTGTAGTATAGCGTTGGCAAGATACCGAGGTCGTCCAAGGACACAAGAGCTTTTAGTACCGGTTTATCCTCAACGTCTAATCAAAATAAAAGTTTAGAAAAATGTTTTAGACTAAGAAAAATAAAAACTAACTAAAATGCTGAAAATAAAAATAAAATAAAAACAGATAGACAAGATGAATCACTTGGTTCCGACTCGTATCTAGTATAACCTTTGATTATTTCCGCACTTTTGCACATAATTAAGAGATTATCTTAGTTATTGTAGTAGGCCCCTCTTTTGAAGGTGACGTTACCCTCACCCCAGTAGTTTGAGTCAGCAAGGATACAATCCTAAAAGGGTGGATTATTGGAAGATAATGAATTAAGTTATTAATGCAGTATTGTGGTAGGCCCCGCTTTTGGCGGTGACGTTACCCTCGGCTAAGTAGTCTGAGTCAGCAGGGATACAGTCCTAAGTAGCCGGGTTATAGTATTAATAGTAGTTAACTTATGAGGGGGTCAAAGAGTTTGGACCCCCGCCATCCAATACCGTGAAGTATTGAAGGAGGTCCTACTAAATTTGACCCAGGTCCATTGCAGGACCTCTAAACGCTGAACAATGGCAAGACCTTTACCAAACCGTTCCCTTAACCCCCGACCAGGTAGCCAACATACCTCCATATAGACCGTGGAGATATGAATGGTGAAAATCCTTTATTTTATATAGACAGTAAAATAATGCCAAGACACCACGGACAAACGATAAGGAAAGATCACCTTCAACATAAGTAACTAGTTATTAAAGTCATTAATACAAAACCAAATAAAAAGTGCAAAAGATTAGAAATAAAAAGTATTATACTAGACACTTTGTCTTCACCAAGTGATGTAAGAGACTTAGGCAAACATGGCCTTGATTGTCAAGAACTCTTACGATCAATCTTGGATCCCGAGACGACTCACACACTCTACGATAGACAATGGATGATGGTGGTGGATGATGGTGTTATGGTGGTGGTGGGTGGTGGATGAAGTGTGAGAGAGGTGGTGTGCCAAGGGATGGTTTGAGCTTGAGCCAAGCACTCCTATTTATAGCCTGTACAGAAGCCTGGACACGGCCCCGTGTCCGCTGGACACGGCCCCGTGTCCACCCTTTTCTCTTTCTTCATTAATACAGTTTGTCTTTATTAGCTCCACACGCCCCCGTGTCCGATGGGCACGCCCCCGTGCTTATCTGACATTCTCTCTCTTCATTAATTGTAATTCGCAATTACAATTAATGCGCCTGCTGTACTTTCGCCACGCCCCCGTGTTCACTGGACACGGCCCCGTGGTGGGCAATAGAAGCTTCTATAGGTTTGTCTTTTGTGCCAGGGCTGACCATTCTGGACACGGCCCCGTGCTGAGCTGGGCACGCCCCGTGTCGGGCTGGGCACGCCCCGTGTCGGGCTGGGCACAACCCCATGCTCAGCTTTCTTCTTGTTTTTGCTTTGGGAGTTGTTGTCGAGGGGTCGGGCATGCCACGTTTCTTCCTTTTCTTTGTATTTATGTTGGTTTTGGCTGTATTTTTGTTCCTTTTGTTCGTTTAAGCTCATTTGACCCTGTAAATTCAAAAGGAAGACAAAAGCACACTTTTTCCAACATTAGTACTAAAAAAGGGTTAGTTTTATGCCTCATTTGATGAAATTTATATGTTACATTTTGAACACATCAGTACGCATGTATCATTCTTCACAACATGATTTTGGAGGATGAAGGTAGAGCGGTCGTTACCTACTATGATGACAATGACCCCCAACTAGATAACGTAACAGTTACAAACGAAGATAAATCAACAAATGATTTTTTGATCAAGTCAAGGGATATACATCACAACCTTCGATCGGATTTGGTGGATCATGTTTCAACGATTCCTGGATTCGAAACCGACGAAGACGATGATTCAAACGAAGAATGATTGTTTTTATTTTGATACTATGTTTTTTGTAATTATAATTTATGTTTATGTAGTTTTTAATGGTTTATATATATATATATATAGGGAGAGGATCATGAGAAAACTAGATATAAATGAGAAAACCAAAAAACTAACCAAAAAAGCACTAAAAGGGACGGGGGAGACTTTTAATGAAGGAGGGGGGGGGGGGGGGGGACTTTTAATGAAGGAGGGGTAAAATTGGAAAAAAAAAATATATAACTTTTCAAACATTTCCCATTTCTCCATACGTTATCATTTTAAAACAAAAATGGCACCATAAGATCACAAATTTTTGTATCTTTCATTCAAGTATATTCGAGCATATTTTTTATGACATAAAAAAAGATTTATGGTGTCGTCTTGTTTTCAATACTATTATTATAGTAGTGCACATGTGCAATATAACATGTACTACAATTGCATTACATGCTTAAAATTAGCTTTTTGAGTCTAGTTTAGCTTTTAGGGTTAGTTTTTTTAGAGGTTTAGGATTAGGATTAGGTTTTTGGGTGTGGGGGGAGGGGGGTTTAGGTTTTTGGGGGGTGGGGGTGGGGGGGGGGTTTAGGTTTTTTTCGGGTTTATGTTTAGGGTTTAGTTTTAGGTTTTCGGGAGGGTGGGGGTGGGGGGTTTAGGTTTTTTTTTTGGGGGGGGGGGGGGGTTAGGCTTTTGGTGGGAGGGTGAATTTAGGTTTTTGGGGGGTGGGGGTGGGGGGTTTAGGTTTTTGGGGGGTGTTGGTGGGGGGTGGGTTAAGTGGTTTAAGCTTTATGTATTAGTGCACATGTGCAGTACAACCAAAAAAAATTTTTTTTTTTTTTTTGAAATTTTTTTTCCATACCTAAAAAGTAGCGATTTGTATAAAAAAAAAATTGTAAAAAAAAAAAAAAATTTGGTATGTTTTTAGGTTTTTTTTAGGCTTTTTTGGTTAGTTTTTTGGTTTTCTCATTTAAACTAGTTTTCTTATGATCCATCTCCTATATATATATATATATATATACTTAAAAAAATATAATGATGTGGCTTGGCCACGCCACCCCAGCCACGCCCACCATACCCCTATGAAATTAGGTTTAGGTATTGGGTGCCCCATAATCCACGTATCAACCCATACCCCAAACCCCCGCCCCACCATACCCCACGGTCTTAACCAAAATAAGTGAAGCCCTTGTAGAAAGATTTACCTTTTGGATAGATCAAAAGCAAATGTTCTCCATTGAGCCCAAAAGTAAGGATTTTTGCCAAGTCATCTTGGATGAGGTTAAGGATCTCCCATTGGAGATAGTCTAACTGTGAACAATGACTAATATTTTTTATTTTTGTTGAAGTTTCAAACGGAGCAACATATATAAGGCATGTATATAAATAATTAATATTAAAATATAAAGTTTATTGGCAAAGGCAAAACCTTTAAAAACACCTCGGTTGGGAAGGGGAAGGTCTTTGGTTCAAGTCTCACAAACGACAGAGGATTAAAAAAATTAGCTGTTAAAAAAAACATAAAGTTCAAACCTTTATTTTCTAATGTGTTTTTTAAATTAAAAAAAATTATGTTAAACTGATCTTCACTTTTGTAGGTATTAGTTGATTTTTTAAATTATGTTTATTTTAATACTAGTGGAAATGCCCGCGCGTTGCCGCGGGTGTCCAGACTGATATCGGATTCATTTACGATGTCTATTACGAACCACTACCCAGTCCGGGTTTCTAAACTTTTATATTCCGTTCAACGAGAAATAGTCATAGAAGTTTGAATTCCGTGCATATGTTAAAGATATATAAAAATTATATTTACAAAGTCACCCGGGGCTTGCAAATCTCATCACGGGTTCCATCACTAAACAAATCTCATCCATAAAGTTTAAGCTGGATCAGCGGGCCAGCGTCCAGTGATCAAATCCAAAAGCATGACCCCATATGAGAAAACGTCTATTCCAAAAGCATGACCCCGTTCGAGAAAGGGTCATTCTATACGCACCCCCCCTAATTACTAATTACACCCCTACCCTATAAAACATCACATCAATTAATAATTTTGTTTTGTTTTTAGTCTATTTTGTCTTTTACTTAATAATAACTTTTGTTAAGTTTTTAGTTTTTTTGTCTTTTAGTTATATATTATTATTATTATAACTAATTATTTATCCAATTACATTTATAGTAGTAATAGAAACTATAAAAAAAATAAGTCCATTCTTACAAAATTATATTATTAAACATTTTACGTACCGAGCTTTAATCTATAACATAATATGTAGCAGGTTGTGCTATCCAAGAATTATACATATTTTGACGTGATTCAAATATATTCTCCCAGCCAGCTGCATCATTTTCTCTCATTAATTTCCAAAGGTTGTTTGTGCTGGCAATTGGATACTCTCCTTGCAATTCTACCATTATAAAATGGTTACCATTCACGTGTGCAATTGTAATTATTTTTTTTTTCTGAGAACTCGTGAGGGCCTCTCCAAAGCGAAAAACAAGTAGAACTGTTTCTTTTTTCTTGAGATAAAAAATGAACGATCACATTAAACTTGTTCGCAATCAAGAATCCTGCCTCTGGCATAATCATCCAGTGTTTTTCAGGTGCAACCCCCGATCCTGGCCAAGCCAAGGACGTGAACACATCTTTAAATGAGCCTAAGAAAGCCTTAGTGTACTTATTTCTAAACTCGAGTAGCTCTTCCATCAGTGATCTCCGGATAAATAACCATTCATCTTCACCGTACCCGAGAGCAGAAGCTGTCGCCCGAAACCCACAATTTCCATCACCTAACACGTTATGTATGCGTGTAACATACGCATGGAAGATTTTTGGAATTAGATGAATATAGTTGTGTATCACCTGTGATGCTTGATCTTGGTTCAACCCCATGAAGTCATAGCCTGGCGCACTTGTAGAGTTGGCGAAAGAACTTTGTCCGACAATATCTTGGTTCAACCCCATGAAATCATATCCCGGTGTGTTTAAAAGGTTGGTAAAAAAACCTTGTCCGTTTGTATCTTGTGTCATGAACGGACTTGGTTCACCAGGATCGTCCTTGAATGGTTTTTTTCCGTAAATATCTTGCTTTATGAACGGACTTGTTTCACCAAGCACTTGATAGTTCACGTCTGGACTGATGTAACCAACATAATCATGATCTTGGGAGTTCACAAATGAACTATGCCTTGCAGGTTCTTGAGTGTAATCCTGCTCTTGATAGTTCGTAAATGAACTGTGCCTTGCACGTTCTTGAGTGTAATCCTGCTCTTGATAGTTCGTAAATAAACTGTGCCTTGCAGGTTCTTGAGTGTAATCCTGCTCTTGATAGTTCGTAAATGAACTATGCCTTGCAGGTTCTAGAGTGTAATCCTGCTCTTGATAGTTCGTAAATGAACTGTGCCTTGCAGGTTCTTGAGTGTAATCCTGCTCTTGATAGTTCGTAAATGAACTATGCCTTGCAGGTTCTTGAGTGTAATCCTGCTCTTGATAGTTCGTAAATGAATTGTGCCTTGCAGGCTCTTGAGGGTAATCATGATCTTGGGAGTTCCCAAACGGACTGTGCCTTGGAGGCTTCTGAGAGTAGCTTCGTTGAAGGGGCGGTTTAGCAATTGCAGGGTTCGGTATTGTTTATTGTTTGGATTTTGTAGTTGGTCGTCCATGAGTATTTTTTTTAACATCAGGTTCTTCAACAAAAGGTATACTTGGATTGGTTAATGCTTTTAACTTTTGTTGTAAACTTTTCTTTCCAGGCTTGGATCGATTATCAAAGGCTTGTTTAAAACTTTTCAACTCGACGTCACAAGTAATATCCTCACAATATACTGGTAACTCGAGTTTCCTCCAAAATTCTGTTAGTTGTCTGATTTCCGAAATGTAAGCCTTCGTTAGTCCATACGGACACAAACATTTCTTTATACTTGTTTAACCAAGTACTATTCAAGTAATCCAAAACATCTGCAAAGATAATAATGATGATAACGATGGTAACAATAATACTAACAGAATTATAGTAATAATACATACCTTGATGGTGGATTAACATTGACTGAAGTTGCTTGTAATTTTGGAGGAATGATGTCCACGTTTGAGATTCAACGAGTGCATTCCACATTATATTGAAGATTTTCCAATCATGATCCGTGGTGAAAAATGATTTGCAGTGTCCCTCCATATATTCTCCGGGTGGATGATTATGTTCACCAGCTTTTACTTTTAACGTCCAAGAACCATTTTTTTTTGAAAATTTCCCTACCATTTCAAACGGGCAATTTATCTTTCTAGTGCCGGTCTCTCTACTTGAATCTTTAATTGATTTATACACACCACCACGATCACACATAAGTACAACTTTAGACACGTAGCCATTTTTAGCTTTCGATCTTTTAGTCACAATAGCGTAACCAAGACTACGTCCGGTGTTTCTAACCCATTCCATCAACTCTTCACTAGACTTGAACACCTAAAAGTGAACTAATATTAGTTACAAAATATTAGGTGAACAAGCTTGAGTAGTTACAAAATATATATTAGGGTGATACTATACACACCCCCCTATAAAAAACATCACATCCATCAATCATTTGCTTTTTGTTTTTAGTCTTTTTTGTCTTTTTGTTGTCTTTTTTATTATATTTTAGTGTTTTTTTGTTATTATTATTATTTACTATTAATAATGAATTATTATTATTAAAATTGAGGCTCTACGAAACATAGCACCAATAATATGATAATAATAATAATAATAATAATAATAATAATTCATTACTAATAGTAAATAATAATAATAATAATAATAATAATAACAAAAAGACACTAAAATATAATAAAAAAGACAATAAAAAGACAAAAAAGACAAAAAACAAAAAACAAATGATTGATGGATGTGATGTTTTTATAGGGGGGGTGTAATTAGTAAATAAGGGGGTGTGTATAGTATCACCCTCGAGAAAACATCTGATTTGTCTGAGTTTTCCTGAAGATGCAACTCTAGAGCTAGGTTCATGTAAGAGATGTCAGATGTACCGTTAAACAACCCAACCGTTTGCTTGTTTTGCCACCTCTAAACCAATTCTTTTGTGCAAATTCGATAACAAAAAAACAAGAATCTTACCCGAAAGTTCCCATCACTTAGGTTGAGAGATGAGTGGCCACATCAGAAGTAATCTTCACAAGCCCAAAATCAGCAACTTGTGATGTTAATTGAGGTTATTAAATGCAAGTTTCAAAAAAATAACATGCATTTGAACATTATATAGACAACAAAAAGAAGGCTAAGAACCGCCATTGCATGATCTTATAGCGGAGCAAACAAACAAAATGAACTTACTGTCCTTGTGGAGATAAGCCCGCCTTTTTTCAGCTCCTAGCGCAATTCGCAATCTGATGCTTCTAAATAATATATATATATATATATATATTTATATATATATATATATATAAAGCTACTTTATTCATTAAAAATACATTTTGAATGCCTTCAACCGGTCCAACCCGTTGCGACTTTAGCTAGCTTTACCCGTTTGACCCATTAGAGATCAAACATAACCAGAATGAACCCTGTTGATGCAACAAATACTAGACCGATGGTAGTGGCTAGGCCGGTTAGACAAAAGGCTTGGAAGGTTCAAGTTTTGCCTAACGTAGGTCGTGGGGTCCCCCCACGTTTGCAAGACGTGGAGAGAGGTTCACTAGTTGTTGTTTTGTTGTTTGCTCAAGATCCTTAGCTGAAGTGTGTTTAGCTTCGGATGCAAGAGCAGTGGAAATATGTGTGTTGAATGTGAAGAAATGAGACTTGCATGGGATAAGTGCTCGAGGAAGAAGACCAGGGATTCTAAGAGAATCGGAGCTGATCGGAATGTCCCTGAAAGCACTAAATGAAGTGTCATTTATAGAAGAAGAGATCGCCAAAAGAGGAAACCTCGGACTGGTGAACCATGCTTGCAGTGGGAGACTTACCCTTTTAGGGGTTGAAGCGTTTGGGCCTGCGGATAAAAGCCTACACTCTGTGCACACGTTCTCTTTTGTGGCTGTGAGAAGGCTGGGCAAGCAATCAGTGAAGTGATGGTTTACTGTTCACGTCCTTTTTGCTGCTTACCCTAGTTCGCGGGATTTGAACCCTTTAACCCTTTAACCTTTCAAGCGTTCATGTACCTAAGTCATTTTATTTGGTCTTGGGCTACCCCCGTCATCAGCCCCCCAAGTCAGAGGTTTTTGGGGAATGGGCTCAAAGACTTCTGACTTTTACACATTTATTTGTATTGCTTGAAGGCTTCCAGGCTTGAAGGGTTCGTTGCGTTTTAGTTTTTTGCAATTTGAATTTTGACAAGACGGTTGTTGTGACTGATGGCAGTTTTTGCAGAAGGCAGTTTAATTAACTGCCGTGTAATCGTATCCCTTAATACTCTTTTATTTTTCATTTATTAACAAGATAACCATCCAAATTCCTCATTTTCTCTGAAGTTTCCTTCCGTATCTTTCCCTTTGTCCAGGTTAGTTCCGATTTCATCATTTTTTTTTCAATCATATCTTATGGGTGCTCGTAAAGATTTGGCCGTGAGTTATTCCTGTTTAACCCAAGAGGAGGTCGAATTGTTTTGTATGGAATGGGGGATTAGGAAGAAGTTTAAACCAGTTGCTCTCGGGATGAATGTTTCGATCGATCGGTGTCCTACCGGTTCGATTGTCTCTATTGTCGACACTTTGAATTTTCTAATCTTCGTCATCCGTTTTCTCTCTTTGTTTTGAATGTGTTAGAATATTATCGTGTGTCTTTTGGTCAGATACACCCGCAAGGTTTAGCTAGGGTTTTACATTTTGAGGTTGTGTCGAGCGTGTGGTTATGATCCTTCTTTGTTGATGTTCCGTCGTTTCTTTTGATTGGCGAAGAACGGTGATTGGTTTACGTTTGAGACGTCTAAAGTCGATGTCTGCTTGGTTTCGTCTATGGTCACCACACTTGGTACCTGGAAGGACCGGTTCTTTTGGGTCTCGGATGAGATCGTTCCGTTCAAAATGGTTTGGAGGCAACCTGATGCCATTCTCAATGAGCCGGAACCTTCTGAGTCTGATTTGAATGAAGTTTTTCTTGGAGCCATTCGGGAATGCCCTTCAAAACTTTTCCCGAGCATTTGCTAGTTATATTGGGTGTTAACAAATTGTGGGAAAAGGCTAATCGGGATCCGGTTCTAATGAGGAATGACCAGGGTATGCATTTTCCTTGTTTTACCTTTTAATGGCCTCTTGATTTAGTAGCTTATGTGTTTTTGCTTTATAATTTCTTGCAGTTATGTCTGGCTTGGATTTCATCAAGAGTGACGATACATCAGATGTTGCATTTGGGGATGTCTCGGCTACGCCTGGTGAAAATGTTGTGGTTAGGAGTTCTGAACAGAGGTTCGAGGGTTCGGGTTACGTTGGTGTGCCTGATGTGAAGGGTTTTAAGAAGGCTATTGTTCCCAAGGTTGTTCGTCATTCGAATCGATGTTTAAACTTTTCCGGTCCACCATCTACTCCAGAACATGCGGACTTAAGTGATAACATTGGTGTTTCTGTGGATCAAGGTCCGAATGAGGGTGTTGATAAGGAGAAGGAGTTGGTTGTTGCTGGAAAGAAAACTGTTGGGAAAGGGATTGTTGTGGCAGGTTCATCTGGTAAAAGCACTAGCGGTTCTGAAGGTCTTGACCCGCACCAAGTTTATATACCTGATTGGGGTGTGAAGTTGGGTGATAGTTTCAAAGATGTTGCTGTTTGTGAGGATGTGTTGAGCCATATCGCTCCTCCTTTGGTTCATGGTACTATTGCCGAGATGAATGACGATATGATGTTGTCACGTATGATATTAAGTACCTGTAATCTCGATGCCAAGCTACCTCAAGGGGTTGCCTGTTTCCGTAAGAAGATGCATGGGTATGATGAATTGTTGAAGAAGAAAGATAAGATGAAGGTTGCTATGAGCACTTTGAGGAAAGAGAATGAAGGTTTGGTGAAGAATGAGGAAACATTGACTAAGAGGGTTGAAGAGCTTACCCAGAAACATGAGGTGGAGGTTGGTGAGCTGAAAAAGCAGGTGGAAGCCTTGGAGGCTTCAAGGGTTCAGCTTACTAATGACAACAAATGGTTGATCGAGCATGGTTTCCAACAGGTTGTCACTTATCTCTTACATTCGGCTGAATTTAATGGTGTTTTGGGTGGTGTGTATGGAAAGCTTTTGGAGCATGGGAGGCATCAAGGTTATGTTGCCGGTTACAAAGCTTGTTAGTCTGGTGACCCTCAAGACAAGTCTTCCCTTTATCGGCTCGAAGCCCTTAAGGTTTTTCAAGATTCAGTCCGTGAGATGGAGCGCTTGACTTATCCCTATGTTGGTGAGATCTCGAAGTATTTTGGCAAGCCTATATCTGTTTTGCAGGATTTGAAGCCACGCGGGCTTGATGAGGCTGTCTGTAAAGAAGTGCTTAAATCTTTGACAAAGAAGCGTTCTTGCTCAGGGGACAGTGAGGAGACCCTTTCTTGTGCTGATGAAGGCTCGAAGGATCCAAGCCTTGAAGCCTCGGGGACGGCAGCTGATGAAGGTAAGAAGAAGAAGAAGAAAAAAAAAGCCAAGAAAGTGAAGGGTGGTGAAGCCGGTGCATCAAAGCCTGTAGTTAGTGATGTAAAGTAAAAACTTTTAAAACTTATTCGTAGCTTTCTTAGCATCTTGTTGGACAATGTTATGTAATTTTATTAAGCACTTTAGGTTTTGCAGAAATCGTTAAGGTTTCTGTTTTGTTGATGTGGTTGGCCTTAATGGCCTTTTGAGCAATTTGATGGGAACCCTTGTGGTTTTCCTATTAGCCTTGGTGGCTGTATGAACAATATGTAGGTTATGGCCCCTAAGGCTTTTTATGCATCGTTGGACTTGGTGTTTTGTATCCTTGTCGTTTATGTGTTTGATGGTGATTTGTCTTGTTTGTTTGATGTGTCTATTTACCTAATTTTTCTTAAGAAGTTTTAGTGCTGCATTCACTTTAGCTTGCAGATTTCATTAGGTAAAGGGCACATGTCGTCTATCCTTTATATCACTACTTAGTGTATTTTTATTTCGTAAGCTTTTTTCAAAGCTTAAGGAACGATTTGAGGTGGGCTGTTCAGACCCGTCTATGAGACATCTTTATTTTTGATAATTTTCTAAGTCTCATGGAGTTGTATTGACTTAGGAACTCACCCTTTATATAGGTTCATTCAACCCTTGGACCTATTGAGCGATATGGCCTGGGAGCTCATCCCCTTACATGGCCCTTGCCATGGACTTTTTTGCTAGGTTCTCAACCTGATTTTAGGATAGAAAGACAATTTTGATAAAACATCATCATTCATTCAAGAGACATTGTTTTACAAAAGGTGATCATAAGACAACTCTTGGAATACAACTTGTGAAATACAAACCAATCTTTCTTGATCAGACATGGAACCTTTTAAGGGTCTTTCCATTCCAATGCCTGTGAAGCTTTTTACCTTCTGTGTCGGCTAGTTTATAGGATCCGCCCTTATGTGCTTCAAGGATTGTATATGGCCCTTCCCATTATGGGCCAAGTTTTCCTTGGTTCTCTTTTTTACTAGCCTCATTGTAAGGACCTCCAAAAATGTCCCAAAACAACCCATAAGTGAAAACCCGGACCCCTGAAACCCCACTGTGCATGAAAAACCAAGAAATCAAGAATAATGGTCTTCAGGCGGGTCGCGTAAAGGTAAGCATATCTTTACGCGGGCCGCGTCAACATCAAGTTTGACCGGATAAGCGTCCAGATCCACGTGTCGACCACGTGGCACACCTACGCATGACACGGATGCCCTAATCTACGAAATAGACCTCCACGCGGGCCGCGTAAAGATCGGCCGGAGGTTCATGCGGGCCGCGAGAGCCCCAAATTTCTGCTATAAATAGAAGGGGTTACGAGCAGTTCATCTGTGTCGAAATCAACTTTCAAAAACGAAAGTATACTGTCCAAAAATCAAAATTTCAATCAAAATAGCGAGGTGCTGCTACGATACAGGGTATTAACTCGATCGCTGCTACGATTCAATGTCTGATCGATTGAAACTATCCAATGGATGTTTAAGTGCTGCCCACATTAGGGCCATACTTTATCATTAGTCGTGAATTCGACGGATGTTTAAGTATAGCACTTTGTCATTCGTTGTGAAGGTTTTAATCTCGTGAGTTATCGTAAATGCTGTATTAGTTACTGACCTAGTTCGTGTGCATTGTTATTTAAATTAGGTTACAAGGCTAATCAGTAGGCTAAGCTCTGTCCGTATAAATCTGCAATGTGAGTTATTCTCTTTTATCAAAAGTATTTTACAATACTCCATTTTCAAAAAGTTATAATTACAGGGAGTAAGTCATGGTTATCTTGAATAACTTTCTAGTGGGGTATTGTGCACATTACTAATTTCTCACGGGTTAGGCTAATAAATCATAACTTTGATAAACGTCACTACTTGGGGAAAGACCCAATAGTGGTATGACCATCGTCACCAGGTGACACGGCGCCAGATAAAAATAAGATAGAAGCTATTGTAATCGCTCTTATGCTGTAATTTATAACCATGTGTCGTTTTATCAAATTTGAATAACTCACCAGCATTTCCCCGCTGATAAAATATTTTTAAAACATGTTTCAGGCGACCTGCTGTAAATCAAGGAAATGTGCTACGGAGCACTAACAAGCTTGAAGAGGTGGCCCAGTTAAAAGAAATAAACATGTTTTATAAATCAGGGAATTTACTTGTGAAATTCCTGTATTATAAATTACGGGGTTTATCTCGAATTATGAAATAAAATAATCGGGTATTTCAAGTTTTAAAAGATCCTGTGAAAATCTTCCATTGTCGCATCATTTAATAAATACCACGGGTTCCTGTCATGCGGCTCCTGACCGGGTCAAACCGGGGCTGGGGCCGTGACAGGAAAAGGTGGTATCAGAGCCACTGATTTAAGCCTATTAAGTATTTATGATATACTTAATTTTCCTGATTGCCATTTTGTGATTATGTGTTTTATTAACTGACTAATTGTTAGTTACAGTATGGGTAAGCAAAAACTTTCGGACATCTATCGTCAATTAGATAGTGTACCAAAAGATAAGGGATCCTCATCCCAATCAAATTCCTCAAGATACTCAGTAGATACTGAGGAGAGAATATTTGTTTGTAAGGCACAGTATGAGAAACCACTTTCCCCTAATAAAAGAAGTTTGATTATTAGAAAAAGTCAAGAGAAAATAAAGAAGTCCCAACAAAAAGGAGTGATGGGTAATAAGGAAACTCAGAAAATAGGCAATAACCCACCATGGGAAGACGAGTTAGATGAAAAATGGGCAGATCTCTACATGTTAGCCACAGTAGCAGTAAATGTTAAACTTTAAACTGCCAACACCTCGACCCAATATTAGCACCCATATTATCCATAAGCCATAAACTTTAAAATAATAAATAACCGCTACTATGTTTCAAATTTTAGTTGTACTAAATAAATATTTTGTTTTAATAAAATAAGTTATTAAATATTTGTAATTAATATTAAATTTTTTGCTTTCCATTCTGTGATTCTGTAAAAATTTAATTTACAAAATTTTAACTTAAAATTTTGCATGTTTCTTCATAAATGCTAAACAGCATGAATGAATTATCTGAAGCTCTTGAGAATCTCAATCTCTACCCTGTTAATATTGAAGTTTCCAAAGACTTTACTGGTTATTGTGCTGACATTGAGGAACCTATGGAATTTCAAGCTAAGCCACCGGAAAAACCCAAGCCAAAGAAAAGAAGAAGAATTGTGGGCTGGAGGCGTGTGCTGTAACATCCCTATTTTTATCATATAATAATTATAGGTTTATTTAAATTTATTACCTACTAGTAACTAGTTTTATTTTAATATAATTATTCAACCAAAATAAGTTTTAAACATTATTTTATATAGTTGGTTGAATTAATATTGGCCTATGTATGGGTGACCTTTCTAATAAAATAAAAGTCTATAAAAACTTATATTATTAGACAGGTATATTACGGGTAAGTCGACTGTTAGAATTATGAAGCAACTAGACGGGCCCAGGAACCGTTTAATAATTAAATTATAACATACATTGTATTTTGAACCTACTCTATTTTTAATGAAACTTAGACCCAAATGTAGACAAAAATATTCTCGTTCGAATGACATAATTATTGTTTTCTAAAAACGTTATATTTTAAAAGTTATACGCGCCAAATAAGTGAAGCAGCTTAATTAAATATAATAATATAATAATAAAAGTTAATTAGTTACAATTTAATTAAATTGTGAGTTACGTAACTATATACTAATATATGAAAATAAAATAATAAATTTAATAATTAATTTAAGAATTTGTGTACATATTATAGAAAGAAATAAAATAATAATAAAAATAATCAAAACATATCAAAGTTGATATGGACGTAGATGTCCAATATTTAATAAAATAAATAAATTAAAAATCAACATTTGTATGAAAGTTGATAAGATCGACGTGAATTAATAAAATAATATTAAATGTATGACTAAGAATATGAGTTGATCATACATGGGCACGTGTATAATTGCTGTCAAAAGGAGGCCAAACTTCTTCTCCAAGAAACTTGTAAATACAATATAAATAGGCTACATCATTGTTGTTCATACTTTGCGTCTGATATTCTTATCATTCACATTTCTTTTCTATTCATATACATATGTTGGTGTTTTCCTTTTTCTTTAGTAACTATACTAAAGCCCTGTTTCGTTTTAAAAGTGTTTTAACTCTCGATCACCGCTACCCTTTCCGATTGATCTGAACCTCATAACATATGTCAGGGCTCTGCCCGACTAAGTTGTTGGGGTTCTGTCTCGGGACATCGGGAAAAGGTTGAATCAGGGGTATTATACTTAACACAAGTGCTTTATATATTTTCAAAATAGCTCAGAAGTTATACCCAAAATTCTACCCGGAGACTTTCTAGTTGAACCCTAAAGTTACAAAGTGGGTCCATTCTCTTTTCTCATTATTTTATTCCCTTTTTCTTTATAATATAATTATATTCAAAAATGACCCAAACCATAACAATTCTCACCAAAACTATTATATTTTTATTATTATTATTTATATTTTGTCTAAAAAGAAACCCTAATTGTGACACCCAAGTAATCCTACACAAATTCCTAAAATTTTCATAATAATCAGAATCAGGATCAGGGCCCCTAAAACTCAGGGGGGGGGGGGGGGGGGGCATTTCCCATTCGATATTATCATCACAGTTTTACGTGTAATTCGAATTTAATCGATCCGTCGACTCAGCTGAGCTACAAATACACGTGGCAACCATATGATAAAAAGTAACCCGTCGCGCCACACGACAGGCGCATATGTTCCTGTCGCGACACGCGGGGGAACCATTTTTCAAGTATAAATAGAGGGGTGCGGGACTTGAATCCCTGCGTTCATTCAACATTCAAATTCATTTCATACGTCCAGATATTCACAATTTACTACCAAACACACACTAGCTCGAATTCTGCTACGATACCGGGTATTAACTCGATCGCTGCTACGATTCAATGTCCGTTCGATTGGAACTATCCAATGGATGTTTAAGTGCTGCCCATATTAGGGTTTATGCTTTGTCATTAGTCGTGATTCCAATGGATGTTTAAGTGATTTCACTTTGTCATTCGTTGTGAATCCGATGGATGTTTAAGTATCGCACTTTGTCATTCGTTGTGAGGGTTTAATCTCGTGAGTTATCGTAATTGTTGTATTAAGTTACCTACCTAGTTCCTGTGCACTAGGTTATAAGGTCAAATCAATAGGCTAAGCTCTGTCTGTATAAATCTGCAATATATCAAGGCTTATCTGTAGACTAAACTTTGCCCGTATGAATCTGCATGCTTATAATGTGAGTCATTCTCTTTTTATCAAATTACTTTACAAAAGTATGTTTATTTTCAAAGGTTATAATTACAGGGATTAAGTCTATGTAATCTGAAATTACTACCAGTATGTGGGGGGATGTGCACATAGCTACTAATTATTTATCACTTGTGGGTGAACGGACCCAGCAAGTGATATGTCCACAGTCACACGTCCGGTCAAGTGACAACTGGATCAGTTAATTTAAAAGATAGAGACATTGTAATCGCTCTTAATACTGTAATTTATAACAAACGTGTCGTTTTAGAAAATAGAATGATTCACTCAGTATTTCCCGCTGACAAAACCTTTTTAAAACGCGTTTCAGGTAATTACAGTAGATTGGAGTAAGAGATGGATACGGCACTGAAAGACTTCAAGAAGTGGCTTATTTTATTAATTAAATCAAATTAATAAATATTGTTTTATGTAATCAAATAAATTTTCTTATTAAAGCTACCATTGAAAAACATGGGTTTATCCCATCTATTTAATAAATAAAAATCCGGTGTTTTTTTTTTAAACTCTGATATTTTTCCTAACTCACGGTCCTGATGAAATTTCCGCTGCAACGTTTTCAAAATAATCACTGGTACCACTGGGCTGTTCGCGGCTCCAGATCCCGTCAAGGGTGGGTTTGGGGTCGTGACAGAAGGTGGTATCAGAGCCACTGCTTTAAGCCTATAGGTGTTGTAATAAAATACCTAAATTTAAACAAAGAGTTAGGAACTTGATATTTTATGGTAGCTCTCAGGATAGTATTTAGACTTGAACTTAAGAAAAGATGCCTTAGTATCAGCTTCGAGATACACTAAGTACTTGTGTAAATAAAGTATGATGGGTTTTGATATACCATAATAATGGTAATTAGAATATTGCAAGATATGATAAATAAGCAAGAATTAATAGTAATTATTGCTTATTGATATTACTTGGTCTAAAATAATATATGTTACGGGAATACAAATTTCCTTGATTCTGGATAAAAGCCCTAATAAAAGAGGCACTTTTAAAATCTTGAAAAGATACTATTTATGGGAAATAGAAAATTTTCTCTGGCAATACTGGGTATGGTGTAACAAACTCTCCAGTTTGTCAGGATATACTGGGATTACCTCTCCGGCGCGAATCGGATAAGACGGGATATATAATATGTCAAACAAGTGACAAGATTTCCCTAAATAAGTATCATGACCAGATATTTGACTGGTTTTTGGAAATATGAATCTGTTAAATACATTGACCTGATAGATGGTATGTTTATTTCAGCATGTGAAATATATGATTATATAGATATATATATCTATAAGGAATTCCAAAAGTCAATTTGGAATAAAGCACAAACATCTGTGTCTAGATTTCTTTATTAGGAATCTCTTTTCCAATATCAAACATTATTTCGTTTGATCATCTACCTCATAACTCGTGCGACAATATAAACAGTAGAAACCCTTTAAATTGGGACACTATTAAAAGTATAAGAATTTCTAAATGCATTATCATAGACTATTAACGCTAGTAAGAAACATGTAAAGTGGTGCTAATATACAAGAAAACACATGAAAAAAAAAATTATTATAAGTCCACAGAAGATGAAGTATATCACATACGACTTCCAAGGCAAGACCTTTGGAAAATATAAATTAGGCACGATGACACCAATGCTAATTTCGTCAGTAGAAGAACTATTAATTAAAAAGAAGCACTTTGCCACGCAAGCGACATGAATCTCGCTAAGGTACGTTAGAACAAATTTTCACAAACCATCGGTGCACAGTCTAATCAGAGTCATAATTATTATCACTGAAAAAGGAGTCATATACCTTTGCAAATTCCTTATTCGACATTCTCTGGTAATGTCATTTAACAACGGTTATCACAAGAAATTTCAGATAAAAGTTCCTATATTTCTTTTGTTAAAATTCTGACCCTGCGAACCCTGCGAATAGACTTTTGCAATGCTACTTCCCCTAATGGTCATCATACCATGAGAATTTCTTTTCATCATAGCAAATATTAATCTGTTTCATTTCTTGGTAAATTTATACGTTACACATGCACTGTTTGTTGCACATATGATTCGTTTGATTTATGAAGACCATCGGAGGGCTTCACTCTGATTTGTTGTTTTATCCAAACTCAAATATCATTTCGCTATATTTGATTTTTGGCACTATAAACCGCATTATTGCAAAACGATGACTCTTTGATATCAAGTCAAGGAATTTCTTGAAAAACTCAATTGCCTTTGGTATACATGGTTTTTGTTATGACAATGTCCGGACTTTCTTATTAAAACTCGTTTTGTTTAAACCAAGTTCAACTGTTTGAACTTGCTCGCATTATGTATTCAACTCAAAGTCCCATATGATGGATTGAAACCATCATATTCAAAATAATCCCAACAAACACTTCAATTCTCTTAAACTATAATATGTTTGTTTGGTCTTCGACTTCATTAAATCGTTTCTTTAATCACGATCACCTTGTGGTGACGTTTTCACAAATCTGAAGCTTGCGCTTATTTATTATTGGTAATTAATATTTGTTTTATTATTAGTAATTATTATTTTTAAGTACTAAGATTATTATCAGGGGCAGATATTGAATAGCCTAGCCTTAGTTAGGCATGGGCTGATCACCTATGCTTAAACAAGGCAGCACTAACCAATATCCAACCATGATAATGACTAGTTAATGTATATAAATTAAGTCATCATACTTAATTAGCAAATTTTAATTATATATAAAAATATTTTTTTTATATATACTTTTTACTGTAAGGAGAATACATATTTTCATAAAACAAATTAGAGAGACGAATAAAATTATATAAATAATTGTCTAAATATTCATGGCCAAGACATTTTATAAGTAATTGTTAATCTTATATTCCACAACTATTAAATACTTATAGAAGTATTATGTATCAAGATCGACAAAAGAATTATGCAGATCAGAGACGTAAACCCCGAGAGTTTTTATTAAAAACTTTCAGTTGATTACACGGTGAATTTGTTCGATCACCATAACTATTGAACTAATTCAATCATTACGACACCTTACAAGATCAGTATAAATTTATAGCTTGGGCTAATCACAATCATTCGGATCATTCAAAACCACATCTGTCTTTCAACTCATATGGTCATATCACTGTTTATCATTCTCTCACCAAATGACTCTGAACTAAGTAGTGTCCTATGACATTACTTTTGTCAAAAATATTTTCTATGGTACAAATCCAATTAAACCCAGAAAATGAAATATATCATTTTTTTGTCAACTAATAGCTATAATAATATATTAATTAAATAATTGTGTTATTATTATTTAATATATTAACGTGACTAAGATTTAAAATATAATCTTAAGTATATTAAAAAAATAAAATATATTATTTTTGACATATTTTATTATAATATATATTTTTATTAATTAAACATTATTTTATAATGTTAATAGTAAAAGTAATCTACTATAGTAATTTATACAAAACAGTTGTTATATACTGTATTCAAACACAGTAATAATTTCACATTATATAAATACTATATATTATATACGAGTACACATTTGGATCTAAGTTTCCTTTTACATAAATTACTATAATTGAATTGAATAATGTGAACTGGGCTCCAAATATAAGTATTTCCTTTTTTTTACAATACCTCTAATATAATAATAAATATTATATAATGTCGACTAAGCACTGGGCATAGATATATATGAATATATATTCAAGGAAAATAAAATTTTTGCAATTATGTATTAAGACAATGATACACTAACTCTATTGTCTTTTGGTGTATCTTTGCAATTCACTCATCTCAACACTTTGATTTTCTCATATCATAAATATTTGACAAATCATTTTTCATGCTTTTATTTCATTTGAAACCTGTCAATTCTAAGTCTTCATCAGTTACCAATCAAAGTAAGCTTTCTTTTGAAAAAGAATTTTATTAATTCTAAAAAATCCTTCACATTCATTTTAAATAGCTATTGATCATATATCTTTTGGCTTGAACCTAGTCACTTTCGAAATTATATAATTTCATCTCATTCATTTGTCATCGATTTCTTCAACTAATTCAGTTGAACCATTGAATCCTAATCATGGTACAACTCGTATTCACAAAATTTAATATTTTAATTCTGTGTCATTTACCTTAATATTGTTTTTAGTAATTAAAATATAACATAAAGTCTAAAAGAAATATCATAACCCAAATCTCGAGGACGAGATTTAAAACAAGGTGGGGAGAATGTAACATCCCTATTTTTATCATATAATAATTATAGGTTTATTTAAATTTATTACCTACTAGTAACTAGTTTTATTTTAATATAATTATTCAACCAAAATAAGTTTTAAACATTATTTTATATAGTTGGTTGAATTAATATTGGCCTATGTATGGGTGACCTTTCTAATAAAATAAAAGTCTATAAAAACTTATATTATTAGACAGGTATATTACGGGTAAGTCGACTGTTAGAATTATGAAGCAACTAGACGGGCCCAGGAACCGTTTAATAATTAAATTATAACATACATTGTATTTTGAACCTACTCTATTTTTAATGAAACTTAGACCCAAATGTAGACAAAAATATTCTCGTTCGAATGACATAATTATTGTTTTCTAAAAACGTTATATTTTAAAAGTTATACGCGCCAAATAAGTGAAGCAGCTTAATTAAATATAATAATATAATAATAAAAGTTAATTAGTTACAATTTAATTAAATTGTGAGTTACGTAACTATATACTAATATATGAAAATAAAATAATAAATTTAATAATTAATTTAAGAATTTGTGTACATATTATAGAAAGAAATAAAATAATAATAAAAATAATCAAAACATATCAAAGTTGATATGGACGTAGATGTCCAATATTTAATAAAATAAATAAATTAAAAATCAACATTTGTATGAAAGTTGATAAGATCGACGTGAATTAATAAAATAATATTAAATGTATGACTAAGAATATGAGTTGATCATACATGGGCACGTGTATAATTGCTGTCAAAAGGAGGCCAAACTTCTTCTCCAAGAAACTTGTAAATACAATATAAATAGGCTACATCATTGTTGTTCATACTTTGCGTCTGATATTCTTATCATTCACATTTCTTTTCTATTCATATACATATGTTGGTGTTTTCCTTTTTCTTTAGTAACTATACTAAAGCCCTGTTTCGTTTTAAAAGTGTTTTAACTCTCGATCACCGCTACCCTTTCCGATTGATCTGAACCTCATAACATATGTCAGGGCTCTGCCCGACTAAGTTGTTGGGGTTCTGTCTCGGGACATCGGGAAAAGGTTGAATCAGGGGTATTATACTTAACACAAGTGCTTTATATATTTTCAAAATAGCTCAGAAGTTATACCCAAAATTCTACCCGGAGACTTTCTAGTTGAACCCTAAAGTTACAAAGTGGGTCCATTCTCTTTTCTCATTATTTTATTCCCTTTTTCTTTATAATATAATTATATTCAAAAATGACCCAAACCATAACAATTCTCACCAAAACTATTATATTTTTATTATTATTATTTATATTTTGTCTAAAAAGAAACCCTAATTGTGACACCCAAGTAATCCTACACAAATTCCTAAAATTTTCATAATAATCAGAATCAGGATCAGGGCCCCTAAAACTCAGGGGGGGGGGGGGGGGGGCATTTCCCATTCGATATTATCATCACAGTTTTACGTGTAATTCGAATTTAATCGATCCGTCGACTCAGCTGAGCTACAAATACACGTGGCAACCATATGATAAAAAGTAACCCGTCGCGCCACACGACAGGCGCATATGTTCCTGTCGCGACACGCGGGGGAACCATTTTTCAAGTATAAATAGAGGGGTGCGGGACTTGAATCCCTGCGTTCATTCAACATTCAAATTCATTTCATACGTCCAGATATTCACAATTTACTACCAAACACACACTAGCTCGAATTCTGCTACGATACCGGGTATTAACTCGATCGCTGCTACGATTCAATGTCCGTTCGATTGGAACTATCCAATGGATGTTTAAGTGCTGCCCATATTAGGGTTTATGCTTTGTCATTAGTCGTGATTCCAATGGATGTTTAAGTGATTTCACTTTGTCATTCGTTGTGAATCCGATGGATGTTTAAGTATCGCACTTTGTCATTCGTTGTGAGGGTTTAATCTCGTGAGTTATCGTAATTGTTGTATTAAGTTACCTACCTAGTTCCTGTGCACTAGGTTATAAGGTCAAATCAATAGGCTAAGCTCTGTCTGTATAAATCTGCAATATATCAAGGCTTATCTGTAGACTAAACTTTGCCCGTATGAATCTGCATGCTTATAATGTGAGTCATTCTCTTTTTATCAAATTACTTTACAAAAGTATGTTTATTTTCAAAGGTTATAATTACAGGGATTAAGTCTATGTAATCTGAAATTACTACCAGTATGTGGGGGGATGTGCACATAGCTACTAATTATTTATCACTTGTGGGTGAACGGACCCAGCAAGTGATATGTCCACAGTCACACGTCCGGTCAAGTGACAACTGGATCAGTTAATTTAAAAGATAGAGACATTGTAATCGCTCTTAATACTGTAATTTATAACAAACGTGTCGTTTTAGAAAATAGAATGATTCACTCAGTATTTCCCGCTGACAAAACCTTTTTAAAACGCGTTTCAGGTAATTACAGTAGATTGGAGTAAGAGATGGATACGGCACTGAAAGACTTCAAGAAGTGGCTTATTTTATTAATTAAATCAAATTAATAAATATTGTTTTATGTAATCAAATAAATTTTCTTATTAAAGCTACCATTGAAAAACATGGGTTTATCCCATCTATTTAATAAATAAAAATCCGGTGTTTTTTTTTTAAACTCTGATATTTTTCCTAACTCACGGTCCTGATGAAATTTCCGCTGCAACGTTTTCAAAATAATCACTGGTACCACTGGGCTGTTCGCGGCTCCAGATCCCGTCAAGGGTGGGTTTGGGGTCGTGACAGAAGGTGGTATCAGAGCCACTGCTTTAAGCCTATAGGTGTTGTAATAAAATACCTAAATTTAAACAAAGAGTTAGGAACTTGATATTTTATGGTAGCTCTCAGGATAGTATTTAGACTTGAACTTAAGAAAAGATGCCTTAGTATCAGCTTCGAGATACACTAAGTACTTGTGTAAATAAAGTATGATGGGTTTTGATATACCATAATAATGGTAATTAGAATATTGCAAGATATGATAAATAAGCAAGAATTAATAGTAATTATTGCTTATTGATATTACTTGGTCTAAAATAATATATGTTACGGGAATACAAATTTCCTTGATTCTGGATAAAAGCCCTAATAAAAGAGGCACTTTTAAAATCTTGAAAAGATACTATTTATGGGAAATAGAAAATTTTCTCTGGCAATACTGGGTATGGTGTAACAAACTCTCCAGTTTGTCAGGATATACTGGGATTACCTCTCCGGCGCGAATCGGATAAGACGGGATATATAATATGTCAAACAAGTGACAAGATTTCCCTAAATAAGTATCATGACCAGATATTTGACTGGTTTTTGGAAATATGAATCTGTTAAATACATTGACCTGATAGATGGTATGTTTATTTCAGCATGTGAAATATATGATTATATAGATATATATATCTATAAGGAATTCCAAAAGTCAATTTGGAATAAAGCACAAACATCTGTGTCTAGATTTCTTTATTAGGAATCTCTTTTCCAATATCAAACATTATTTCGTTTGATCATCTACCTCATAACTCGTGCGACAATATAAACAGTAGAAACCCTTTAAATTGGGACACTATTAAAAGTATAAGAATTTCTAAATGCATTATCATAGACTATTAACGCTAGTAAGAAACATGTAAAGTGGTGCTAATATACAAGAAAACACATGAAAAAAAAAATTATTATAAGTCCACAGAAGATGAAGTATATCACATACGACTTCCAAGGCAAGACCTTTGGAAAATATAAATTAGGCACGATGACACCAATGCTAATTTCGTCAGTAGAAGAACTATTAATTAAAAAGAAGCACTTTGCCACGCAAGCGACATGAATCTCGCTAAGGTACGTTAGAACAAATTTTCACAAACCATCGGTGCACAGTCTAATCAGAGTCATAATTATTATCACTGAAAAAGGAGTCATATACCTTTGCAAATTCCTTATTCGACATTCTCTGGTAATGTCATTTAACAACGGTTATCACAAGAAATTTCAGATAAAAGTTCCTATATTTCTTTTGTTAAAATTCTGACCCTGCGAACCCTGCGAATAGACTTTTGCAATGCTACTTCCCCTAATGGTCATCATACCATGAGAATTTCTTTTCATCATAGCAAATATTAATCTGTTTCATTTCTTGGTAAATTTATACGTTACACATGCACTGTTTGTTGCACATATGATTCGTTTGATTTATGAAGACCATCGGAGGGCTTCACTCTGATTTGTTGTTTTATCCAAACTCAAATATCATTTCGCTATATTTGATTTTTGGCACTATAAACCGCATTATTGCAAAACGATGACTCTTTGATATCAAGTCAAGGAATTTCTTGAAAAACTCAATTGCCTTTGGTATACATGGTTTTTGTTATGACAATGTCCGGACTTTCTTATTAAAACTCGTTTTGTTTAAACCAAGTTCAACTGTTTGAACTTGCTCGCATTATGTATTCAACTCAAAGTCCCATATGATGGATTGAAACCATCATATTCAAAATAATCCCAACAAACACTTCAATTCTCTTAAACTATAATATGTTTGTTTGGTCTTCGACTTCATTAAATCGTTTCTTTAATCACGATCACCTTGTGGTGACGTTTTCACAAATCTGAAGCTTGCGCTTATTTATTATTGGTAATTAATATTTGTTTTATTATTAGTAATTATTATTTTTAAGTACTAAGATTATTATCAGGGGCAGATATTGAATAGCCTAGCCTTAGTTAGGCATGGGCTGATCACCTATGCTTAAACAAGGCAGCACTAACCAATATCCAACCATGATAATGACTAGTTAATGTATATAAATTAAGTCATCATACTTAATTAGCAAATTTTAATTATATATAAAAATATTTTTTTTATATATACTTTTTACTGTAAGGAGAATACATATTTTCATAAAACAAATTAGAGAGACGAATAAAATTATATAAATAATTGTCTAAATATTCATGGCCAAGACATTTTATAAGTAATTGTTAATCTTATATTCCACAACTATTAAATACTTATAGAAGTATTATGTATCAAGATCGACAAAAGAATTATGCAGATCAGAGACGTAAACCCCGAGAGTTTTTATTAAAAACTTTCAGTTGATTACACGGTGAATTTGTTCGATCACCATAACTATTGAACTAATTCAATCATTACGACACCTTACAAGATCAGTATAAATTTATAGCTTGGGCTAATCACAATCATTCGGATCATTCAAAACCACATCTGTCTTTCAACTCATATGGTCATATCACTGTTTATCATTCTCTCACCAAATGACTCTGAACTAAGTAGTGTCCTATGACATTACTTTTGTCAAAAATATTTTCTATGGTACAAATCCAATTAAACCCAGAAAATGAAATATATCATTTTTTTGTCAACTAATAGCTATAATAATATATTAATTAAATAATTGTGTTATTATTATTTAATATATTAACGTGACTAAGATTTAAAATATAATCTTAAGTATATTAAAAAAATAAAATATATTATTTTTGACATATTTTATTATAATATATATTTTTATTAATTAAACATTATTTTATAATGTTAATAGTAAAAGTAATCTACTATAGTAATTTATACAAAACAGTTGTTATATACTGTATTCAAACACAGTAATAATTTCACATTATATAAATACTATATATTATATACGAGTACACATTTGGATCTAAGTTTCCTTTTACATAAATTACTATAATTGAATTGAATAATGTGAACTGGGCTCCAAATATAAGTATTTCCTTTTTTTTACAATACCTCTAATATAATAATAAATATTATATAATGTCGACTAAGCACTGGGCATAGATATATATGAATATATATTCAAGGAAAATAAAATTTTTGCAATTATGTATTAAGACAATGATACACTAACTCTATTGTCTTTTGGTGTATCTTTGCAATTCACTCATCTCAACACTTTGATTTTCTCATATCATAAATATTTGACAAATCATTTTTCATGCTTTTATTTCATTTGAAACCTGTCAATTCTAAGTCTTCATCAGTTACCAATCAAAGTAAGCTTTCTTTTGAAAAAGAATTTTATTAATTCTAAAAAATCCTTCACATTCATTTTAAATAGCTATTGATCATATATCTTTTGGCTTGAACCTAGTCACTTTCGAAATTATATAATTTCATCTCATTCATTTGTCATCGATTTCTTCAACTAATTCAGTTGAACCATTGAATCCTAATCATGGTACAACTCGTATTCACAAAATTTAATATTTTAATTCTGTGTCATTTACCTTAATATTGTTTTTAGTAATTAAAATATAACATAAAGTCTAAAAGAAATATCATAACCCAAATCTCGAGGACGAGATTTAAAACAAGGTGGGGAGAATGTAACATCCCTATTTTTATCATATAATAATTATAGGTTTATTTAAATTTATTACCTACTAGTAACTAGTTTTATTTTAATATAATTATTCAACCAAAATAAGTTTTAAACATTATTTTATATAGTTGGTTGAATTAATATTGGCCTATGTATGGGTGACCTTTCTAATAAAATAAAAGTCTATAAAAACTTATATTATTAGACAGGTATATTACGGGTAAGTCGACTGTTAGAATTATGAAGCAACTAGACGGGCCCAGGAACCGTTTAATAATTAAATTATAACATACATTGTATTTTGAACCTACTCTATTTTTAATGAAACTTAGACCCAAATGTAGACAAAAATATTCTCGTTCGAATGACATAATTATTGTTTTCTAAAAACGTTATATTTTAAAAGTTATACGCGCCAAATAAGTGAAGCAGCTTAATTAAATATAATAATATAATAATAAAAGTTAATTAGTTACAATTTAATTAAATTGTGAGTTACGTAACTATATACTAATATATGAAAATAAAATAATAAATTTAATAATTAATTTAAGAATTTGTGTACATATTATAGAAAGAAATAAAATAATAATAAAAATAATCAAAACATATCAAAGTTGATATGGACGTAGATGTCCAATATTTAATAAAATAAATAAATTAAAAATCAACATTTGTATGAAAGTTGATAAGATCGACGTGAATTAATAAAATAATATTAAATGTATGACTAAGAATATGAGTTGATCATACATGGGCACGTGTATAATTGCTGTCAAAAGGAGGCCAAACTTCTTCTCCAAGAAACTTGTAAATACAATATAAATAGGCTACATCATTGTTGTTCATACTTTGCGTCTGATATTCTTATCATTCACATTTCTTTTCTATTCATATACATATGTTGGTGTTTTCCTTTTTCTTTAGTAACTATACTAAAGCCCTGTTTCGTTTTAAAAGTGTTTTAACTCTCGATCACCGCTACCCTTTCCGATTGATCTGAACCTCATAACATATGTCAGGGCTCTGCCCGACTAAGTTGTTGGGGTTCTGTCTCGGGACATCGGGAAAAGGTTGAATCAGGGGTATTATACTTAACACAAGTGCTTTATATATTTTCAAAATAGCTCAGAAGTTATACCCAAAATTCTACCCGGAGACTTTCTAGTTGAACCCTAAAGTTACAAAGTGGGTCCATTCTCTTTTCTCATTATTTTATTCCCTTTTTCTTTATAATATAATTATATTCAAAAATGACCCAAACCATAACAATTCTCACCAAAACTATTATATTTTTATTATTATTATTTATATTTTGTCTAAAAAGAAACCCTAATTGTGACACCCAAGTAATCCTACACAAATTCCTAAAATTTTCATAATAATCAGAATCAGGATCAGGGCCCCTAAAACTCAGGGGGGGGGGGGGGGGGGCATTTCCCATTCGATATTATCATCACAGTTTTACGTGTAATTCGAATTTAATCGATCCGTCGACTCAGCTGAGCTACAAATACACGTGGCAACCATATGATAAAAAGTAACCCGTCGCGCCACACGACAGGCGCATATGTTCCTGTCGCGACACGCGGGGGAACCATTTTTCAAGTATAAATAGAGGGGTGCGGGACTTGAATCCCTGCGTTCATTCAACATTCAAATTCATTTCATACGTCCAGATATTCACAATTTACTACCAAACACACACTAGCTCGAATTCTGCTACGATACCGGGTATTAACTCGATCGCTGCTACGATTCAATGTCCGTTCGATTGGAACTATCCAATGGATGTTTAAGTGCTGCCCATATTAGGGTTTATGCTTTGTCATTAGTCGTGATTCCAATGGATGTTTAAGTGATTTCACTTTGTCATTCGTTGTGAATCCGATGGATGTTTAAGTATCGCACTTTGTCATTCGTTGTGAGGGTTTAATCTCGTGAGTTATCGTAATTGTTGTATTAAGTTACCTACCTAGTTCCTGTGCACTAGGTTATAAGGTCAAATCAATAGGCTAAGCTCTGTCTGTATAAATCTGCAATATATCAAGGCTTATCTGTAGACTAAACTTTGCCCGTATGAATCTGCATGCTTATAATGTGAGTCATTCTCTTTTTATCAAATTACTTTACAAAAGTATGTTATTTTCAAAGGTTATAATTACAGGGATTAAGTCTATGTAATCTGAAATTACTACCAGTATGTGGGGGGATGTGCACATAGCTACTAATTATTTTATCACTTGTGGGTGAACGGACCCAGCAAGTGATATGTCCACAGTCACACGTCCGGTCAAGTGACAACTGGATCAGTTAATTTAAAAGATAGAGACATTGTAATCGCTCTTAATACTGTAATTTATAACAAACGTGTCGTTTTAGAAAATAGAATGATTCACTCAGTATTTCCCGCTGACAAAACCTTTTTAAAACGCGTTTCAGGTAATTACAGTAGATTGGAGTAAGAGATGGATACGGCACTGAAAGACTTCAAGAAGTGGCTTATTTTATTAATTAAATCAAATTAATAAATATTGTTTTATGTAATCAAATAAATTTTCTTATTAAAGCTACCATTGAAAAACATGGGTTTATCCCATCTATTTAATAAATAAAAATCGGTGTTTTTTTTTTAAACTCTGATATTTTTCCTAACTCACGGTCCTGATGAAATTTCCGCTGCAACGTTTCAAAATAATCACTGGTACCACTGGGCTGTTCGCGGCTCCAGATCCCGTCAAGGGTGGGTTTGGGGTCGTGACAGAAGGTGGTATCAGAGCCACTGCTTTAAGCCTATAGGTGTTGTAATAAAATACCTAAATTTAAACAAAGAGTTAGGAACTTGATATTTTATGGTAGCTCTCAGGATAGTATTTAGACTTGAACTTAAGAAAAGATGCCTTAGTATCAGCTTCGAGATACACTAAGTACTTGTGTAAATAAAGTATGATGGGTTTTGATATACCATAATAATGGTAATTAGAATATTGCAAGATATGATAAATAAGCAAGAATTAATAGTAATTATTGCTTATTGATATTACTTGGTCTAAAATAATATATGTTACGGGAATACAAATTTCCTTGATTCTGGATAAAAGCCCTAATAAAAGAGGCACTTTTAAAATCTTGAAAGATACTATTTATGGGAAATAGAAAATTTTCTCTGGCAATACTGGGTATGGTGTAACAAACTCTTCTCCAGTTTGTCAGGATATACTGGGATTACCTCTCCGGCGCGAATCGGATAAGACGGGATATATAATATGTCAAACAAGTGACAAGATTTCCCTAAATAAGTATCATGACCAGATATTTGACTGGTTTTTGGAAATATGAATCTGTTAAATACATTGACCTGATAGATGGTATGTTTATTTCAGCATGTGAAATATATGATTATATAGATATATATATCTATAAGGAATTCCAAAAGTCAATTTGGAATAAAGCACAAACATCTGTGTCTAGATTTCTTTATTAGGAATCTCTTTTCCAATATCAAACATTATTTCGTTTGATCATCTACCTCATAACTCGTGCGACAATATAAACAGTAGAAACCCTTTAAATTGGGACACTATTAAAAGTATAAGAATTTCTAAATGCATTATCATAGACTATTAACGCTAGTAAGAAACATGTAAAGTGGTGCTAATATACAAGAAAACACATGAAAAAAAAAATTATTATAAGTCCACAGAAGATGAAGTATATCACATACGACTTCCAAGGCAAGACCTTTGGAAAATATAAATTAGGCACGATGACACCAATGCTAATTTCGTCAGTAGAAGAACTATTAATTAAAAAGAAGCACTTTGCCACGCAAGCGACATGAATCTCGCTAAGGTACGTTAGAACAAATTTTCACAAACCATCGGTGCACAGTCTAATCAGAGTCATAATTATTATCACTGAAAAAGGAGTCATATACCTTTGCAAATTCCTTATTCGACATTCTCTGGTAATGTCATTTAACAACGGTTATCACAAGAAATTTCAGATAAAAGTTCCTATATTTCTTTTGTTAAAATTCTGACCCTGCGAACCCTGCGAATAGACTTTTGCAATGCTACTTCCCCTAATGGTCATCATACCATGAGAATTTCTTTTCATCATAGCAAATATTAATCTGTTTCATTTCTTGGTAAATTTATACGTTACACATGCACTGTTTGTTGCACATATGATTCGTTTGATTTATGAAGACCATCGGAGGGCTTCACTCTGATTTGTTGTTTTATCCAAACTCAAATATCATTTCGCTATATTTGATTTTTGGCACTATAAACCGCATTATTGCAAAACGATGACTCTTTGATATCAAGTCAAGGAATTTCTTGAAAAACTCAATTGCCTTTGGTATACATGGTTTTTGTTATGACAATGTCCGGACTTTCTTATTAAAACTCGTTTTGTTTAAACCAAGTTCAACTGTTTGAACTTGCTCGCATTATGTATTCAACTCAAAGTCCCATATGATGGATTGAAACCATCATATTCAAAATAATCCCAACAAACACTTCAATTCTCTTAAACTATAATATGTTTGTTTGGTCTTCGACTTCATTAAATCGTTTCTTTAATCACGATCACCTTGTGGTGACGTTTTCACAAATCTGAAGCTTGCGCTTATTTATTATTGGTAATTAATATTTGTTTTATTATTAGTAATTATTATTTTTAAGTACTAAGATTATTATCAGGGGCAGATATTGAATAGCCTAGCCTTAGTTAGGCATGGGCTGATCACCTATGCTTAAACAAGGCAGCACTAACCAATATCCAACCATGATAATGACTAGTTAATGTATATAAATTAAGTCATCATACTTAATTAGCAAATTTTAATTATATATAAAAATATTTTTTTTATATATACTTTTTACTGTAAGGAGAATACATATTTTCATAAAACAAATTAGAGAGACGAATAAAATTATATAAATAATTGTCTAAATATTCATGGCCAAGACATTTTATAAGTAATTGTTAATCTTATATTCCACAACTATTAAATACTTATAGAAGTATTATGTATCAAGATCGACAAAAGAATTATGCAGATCAGAGACGTAAACCCCGAGAGTTTTTATTAAAAACTTTCAGTTGATTACACGGTGAATTTGTTCGATCACCATAACTATTGAACTAATTCAATCATTACGACACCTTACAAGATCAGTATAAATTTATAGCTTGGGCTAATCACAATCATTCGGATCATTCAAAACCACATCTGTCTTTCAACTCATATGGTCATATCACTGTTTATCATTCTCTCACCAAATGACTCTGAACTAAGTAGTGTCCTATGACATTACTTTTGTCAAAAATATTTTCTATGGTACAAATCCAATTAAACCCAGAAAATGAAATATATCATTTTTTTGTCAACTAATAGCTATAATAATATATTAATTAAATAATTGTGTTATTATTATTTAATATATTAACGTGACTAAGATTTAAAATATAATCTTAAGTATATTAAAAAAATAAAATATATTATTTTTGACATATTTTATTATAATATATATTTTTATTAATTAAACATTATTTTATAATGTTAATAGTAAAAGTAATCTACTATAGTAATTTATACAAAACAGTTGTTATATACTGTATTCAAACACAGTAATAATTTCACATTATATAAATACTATATATTATATACGAGTACACATTTGGATCTAAGTTTCCTTTTACATAAATTACTATAATTGAATTGAATAATGTGAACTGGGCTCCAAATATAAGTATTTCCTTTTTTTTACAATACCTCTAATATAATAATAAATATTATATAATGTCGACTAAGCACTGGGCATAGATATATATGAATATATATTCAAGGAAAATAAAATTTTTGCAATTATGTATTAAGACAATGATACACTAACTCTATTGTCTTTTGGTGTATCTTTGCAATTCACTCATCTCAACACTTTGATTTTCTCATATCATAAATATTTGACAAATCATTTTTCATGCTTTTATTTCATTTGAAACCTGTCAATTCTAAGTCTTCATCAGTTACCAATCAAAGTAAGCTTTCTTTTGAAAAAGAATTTTATTAATTCTAAAAAATCCTTCACATTCATTTTAAATAGCTATTGATCATATATCTTTTGGCTTGAACCTAGTCACTTTCGAAATTATATAATTTCATCTCATTCATTTGTCATCGATTTCTTCAACTAATTCAGTTGAACCATTGAATCCTAATCATGGTACAACTCGTATTCACAAAATTTAATATTTTAATTCTGTGTCATTTACCTTAATATTGTTTTTAGTAATTAAAATATAACATAAAGTCTAAAAGAAATATCATAACCCAAATCTCGAGGACGAGATTTAAAACAAGGTGGGGAGAATGTAACATCCCTATTTTTATCATATAATAATTATAGGTTTATTTAAATTTATTACCTACTAGTAACTAGTTTTATTTTAATATAATTATTCAACCAAAATAAGTTTTAAACATTATTTTATATAGTTGGTTGAATTAATATTGGCCTATGTATGGGTGACCTTTCTAATAAAATAAAAGTCTATAAAAACTTATATTATTAGACAGGTATATTACGGGTAAGTCGACTGTTAGAATTATGAAGCAACTAGACGGGCCCAGGAACCGTTTAATAATTAAATTATAACATACATTGTATTTTGAACCTACTCTATTTTTAATGAAACTTAGACCCAAATGTAGACAAAAATATTCTCGTTCGAATGACATAATTATTGTTTTCTAAAAACGTTATATTTTAAAAGTTATACGCGCCAAATAAGTGAAGCAGCTTAATTAAATATAATAATATAATAATAAAAGTTAATTAGTTACAATTTAATTAAATTGTGAGTTACGTAACTATATACTAATATATGAAAATAAAATAATAAATTTAATAATTAATTTAAGAATTTGTGTACATATTATAGAAAGAAATAAAATAATAATAAAAATAATCAAAACATATCAAAGTTGATATGGACGTAGATGTCCAATATTTAATAAAATAAATAAATTAAAAATCAACATTTGTATGAAAGTTGATAAGATCGACGTGAATTAATAAAATAATATTAAATGTATGACTAAGAATATGAGTTGATCATACATGGGCACGTGTATAATTGCTGTCAAAAGGAGGCCAAACTTCTTCTCCAAGAAACTTGTAAATACAATATAAATAGGCTACATCATTGTTGTTCATACTTTGCGTCTGATATTCTTATCATTCACATTTCTTTTCTATTCATATACATATGTTGGTGTTTTCCTTTTTCTTTAGTAACTATACTAAAGCCCTGTTTCGTTTTAAAAGTGTTTTAACTCTCGATCACCGCTACCCTTTCCGATTGATCTGAACCTCATAACATATGTCAGGGCTCTGCCCGACTAAGTTGTTGGGGTTCTGTCTCGGGACATCGGGAAAAGGTTGAATCAGGGGTATTATACTTAACACAAGTGCTTTATATATTTTCAAAATAGCTCAGAAGTTATACCCAAAATTCTACCCGGAGACTTTCTAGTTGAACCCTAAAGTTACAAAGTGGGTCCATTCTCTTTTCTCATTATTTTATTCCCTTTTTCTTTATAATATAATTATATTCAAAAATGACCCAAACCATAACAATTCTCACCAAAACTATTATATTTTTATTATTATTATTTATATTTTGTCTAAAAAGAAACCCTAATTGTGACACCCAAGTAATCCTACACAAATTCCTAAAATTTTCATAATAATCAGAATCAGGATCAGGGCCCCTAAAACTCAGGGGGGGGGGGGGGGGCATTTCCCATTCGATATTATCATCACAGTTTTACGTGTAATTCGAATTTAATCGATCCGTCGACTCAGCTGAGCTACAAATACACGTGGCAACCATATGATAAAAAGTAACCCGTCGCGCCACACGACAGGCGCATATGTTCCTGTCGCGACACGCGGGGGAACCATTTTTCAAGTATAAATAGAGGGGTGCGGGACTTGAATCCCTGCGTTCATTCAACATTCAAATTCATTTCATACGTCCAGATATTCACAATTTACTACCAAACACACACTAGCTCGAATTCTGCTACGATACCGGGTATTAACTCGATCGCTGCTACGATTCAATGTCCGATCGATTGGAACTATCCAATGGATGTTTAAGTGCTGCCCATATTAGGGTTTATGCTTTGTCATTAGTCGTGATTCCAATGGATGTTTAAGTGATTTCACTTTGTCATTCGTTGTGAATCCGATGGATGTTTAAGTATCGCACTTTGTCATTCGTTGTGAGGGTTTAATCTCGTGAGTTATCGTAATTGTTGTATTAAGTTACCTACCTAGTTCCTGTGCACTAGGTTATAAGGTCAAATCAATAGGCTAAGCTCTGTCTGTATAAATCTGCAATATATCAAGGCTTATCTGTAGACTAAACTTTGCCCGTATGAATCTGCATGCTTATAATGTGAGTCATTCTCTTTTTATCAAATTACTTTACAAAAGTATGTTTATTTTCAAAGGTTATAATTACAGGGATTAAGTCTATGTAATCTGAAATTACTACCAGTATGTGGGGGGATGTGCACATAGCTACTAATTATTTATCACTTGTGGGTGAACGGACCCAGCAAGTGATATGTCCACAGTCACACGTCCGGTCAAGTGACAACTAGATCAGTTAATTTAAAAGATAGAGACATTGTAATCGCTCTTAATACTGTAATTTATAACAAACGTGTCGTTTTAGAAAATAGAATGATTCACTCAGTATTTCCCGCTGACAAAACCTTTTTAAAACGCGTTTCAGGTAATTACAGTAGATTGGAGTAAGAGATGGATACGGCACTGAAAGACTTCAAGAAGTGGCTTATTTTATTAATTAAATCAAATTAATAAATATTGTTTTATGTAATCAAATAAATTTTCTTATTAAAGCTACCATTGAAAAACATGGGTTTATCCCATCTATTTAATAAATAAAAATCCGGTGTTTTTTTTTTTTAAACTCTGATATTTTTCCTAACTCACGGTCCTGATGAAATTTCCGCTGCAACGTTTTCAAAATAATCACTGGTACCACTGGGCTGTTCGCGGCTCCAGATCCCGTCAAGGGTGGGTTTGGGGTCGTGACAGAAGGTGGTATCAGAGCCACTGCTTTAAGCCTATAGGTGTTGTAATAAAATACCTAAATTTAAACAAAGAGTTAGGAACTT